>JBAMHW010000010.1:25118581-25149640 GCA_037177495.1 Rhadinocentrus ornatus | reverse complement strand
GGAGCCTATCCCAGCAGTGTTTCAGGTGAAGGCAGGGTACACCCTGGACAGGTCACCAGTCCATCGCAGGGCCTCTACATAGTATATACAGTTTATAAGTTTAAATAAGCAAAGATAATTTAAATTAGTTACGAATTTACAAAATTTCAGCTAAAATGTCTTTGGCATATTAGATTGTTGCATGATGCAGGTGTAAACAACTGTTAAAGACCTGCCTCAGTGGCCTACATTTACTTTAACTGCGAAGCACCAGAATGCAAAATGCCTTTTCTCTGAGAGAACTTTGTGTTTTGAACCTCACCACAGGTGGCCTTTTAACCATGAATGTGTGTGAGTGAGTGTGTATAAGAAAGACAAACGTCAGTAAGTGTGGGCCTTCGCACACAGTATTTACTCAAGACAGGGGTTAGTACAGACTGTGCGTGTGCAGGTTTTGCATCTGTAAATCTTGTTTGTTGCAGTCACGCGTCAACTTTCACGTGGAACTAACTTGAACTAATGCCCCACCAAGCAATGTTATGCTAATGTGTGTGTAAGTGTGTGTGATCTATTCAGGATCTATTAAAACCAATTCAAATCTCACAAGCTTGCAGTCACTGGTAGAACACATAATGGTGGGTGAGTGAGCGAATGTGTTGGCAAGGAGAGTCCAAGGTGTCCGGCCAGAGGAATGATCAGAATACCAGTCAGGATTAGTTACAGGACAAAGATCATATGGTAATCTGGTCCACTTTTTATAACAAATGAACAAATATTGTCTTTTCTCCCTAACATTTGTTTCTCACTTCATGAATAGCCAACATACATGAATCAGGAGGTGTGTGTCTATAACTAGTATATACAAAAATTAAGCTGAGTGTCAGTTTTTTATGATAAATACTTTTTATATTTTCAACAATCAATCTAAATAATTCTAAAACTAGAAATATTTCATATTTATTATATATATATTTTTTAATAATAACTGTGGTAATAATATATAATGTGCCACTATTATAAAAAAAATCATCATAAGTATCAAAGGTTGCTGAAAAACCAGTGGAGACATGAAATTTTTCTTATTTACAGGTATGATTAGTTAACACTGTACCCAAAGCTTTTTTATGTCATCTAAAAAAAAGCATTGCATAATTTCCTGACGGTCACATGACCTTCAGCTACAGAACTCTAGAGCACCTGAGAGAGAAGGAGAAAGAGAGACCAAGAGGATGAATTATAAAGAACAGAAAAAAAGGTATTGTAAAGATGTGAGAAAAAGTTGGCAAGACAGCAGGGAGGTGAGAAAGTGCTTCACTCAAGAGGACTAGAGAAGAGTGGAGGTGTAGGAGTCTCTCTCCACTGCCTGCAATGTGCTCTGTGGTTGTCATTTTGCTGCTCCCCCCTTCCTGTTTTTTCTCTTGCTTGTTGTAGGATGTGTCAGCCGATTTACTGTTGTTGATTAACTGGAAATATTATCCTTTTTTCACCAATGTTGATGACAGAGCAGGCACCAGTGGCAGTTGGTTCACAGTCGGTTTGAACCACTTAAGTCTAGTTGGGTGCAGGAAAATAACAAACTTTAGGGTCAGTTTTATAGACCATTTAAAATTTCAATTATTGACTAAAATTCATGTAAAGTAAACAACTCATCACTTTTTAACTCTGATCTGGAGAGCTACACCTGTAATTGGTCCTCTTAAGTGTTTCAAGGGAACACACACAAACATCATAGACAGTAAACAGAGATACTGCTAATAGATAAGTCAGCAACAGATCCACCTGTGCAATAGGCTTTATCCTCTTGTCTTTCCTCTCATGTTTTCTTTCAATCTGCCTGTCCTCGTGTTTCGTTTCTTAAATAAAAAGCATTAAACCACAGACTGAGCACAATAGACATTCTTGCAGCAGAAGCCTGCCTTCCTGTGATGCATTCGTTTTGCCACAGCAATCCAGTTTCACTCAAAAACTGGAGCACATTACATCTGCACGCTGCAAGGTATCTTCAGTAAACAAGCATTCTGTATTTTAAAGATCTTGCCTTCTTATCTAAAGATGTGTTCCCTTTTTTCCTTTTTATTTCCCTTTTATTCAGGTTGAGGTTTTCCAGAATCTCTAAACACCCAACCAAGCCATCTTACACCAACATCCTGCCTACTGCCTCTGAGCTCTCTGTTGCCATTGACAACCAAATCTCCCAAGAAGACACGCCTATTATCTGGGGGGCTCCGCTGCGTAAAGATTCTTCACCAAAGTTGTCTGAACTGTTGCTTGACCGAAACTACAATGTGCTACCAGATGCGCCAGCGTGGCTGCGTGGGTCACGTAGCCGTCGTCATGTCAACAGTGGTGGTGGGAGGAGCCATGGCCATCTGATGAGGGTTGGATGCGTCCTAGGAACCTGCCAAGTTCAGAACCTCAGCCATCGGCTCTACCAGCTGATTGGACAGAGTGGGCGGGAAGATTCCTCCCCCATTAACCCCCGCAGTCCTCACAGCTACGGTTAAGAGCACACGTCAAATCCAGCAGTCAAGCAAGATGCCAACATATGGCAAATCACCCTGTTTCTTTATGAACCAGTGATGAGGTAGAGCCAAGAAAAAGTCCCTTGTCAGTCGTGAAAAAGATAATTATATCTTGGGTCTTCTCGTTACAGTTTTGACTTGATAATAATAACGTGCTCATCACATAAACTGCTGAAATCTTTGAATTTGCAACATCACTTAAAAAAATTTGAAATACTGGCAGTGAGAATATCACAGGAACTGTAGAAACTTGGTAGCCTGACAGGCTTGTTAACTGAAGAAAGTTATCAGTTGAATGACTGAGGGTTATTAACTACCTGCACCTCTTTTGCTTCGGGATTTCCATTCAGGTTTGACAAAGCTGTACATTTTTATCCTCTGAAACAAACAGAGAGCAGCTGGTTTTGTAATTGTCACCTGAGCTCAACTCTTCCACTTAGTGGACTGCTGTTTGGATGACAAAGGATTTATTTGTTGTCTGTTCAAGGATTTACCATAAGTGTTGGAAATTTGTACCTTTTCTTATCATTTTGGGGGGATCCCACCAAGTGCCAGGAAGTTAGATAAAAGACAAAAGTAATAAACTTCTAGTAATGGCAACTGATGCCAACATTTGGCCTCATTTTCAAGTGAAAACGTCTCACGTTGCCAACATTACTATCTAAATGTTAAAAAGACTACACACCAGTCACACCAATCTCTTTTATTATAAATATTGTTTAATTTGTCCTCTTTCATTGCTGCAGGCCTGTTAACTTGTGTATCCATTCTGAGGAAAAATAATTTCCATAAATTGAACACTCGGGGTCATAGTTCATAAACTAGACTAAACACTGGACACACATAACATTCATTAGAGGAAACGGGTCATTATAGCCAGAGGAACAGAGTTGCTTATTGACAGTAGTAACCATTATGGGCTTCATGAGGGGGCTCTTTAAAGGTACAGTGTGTAAGAATTACTGACATCTAGTGGTGAAGAAATGCCAAGCACAGTTCTTCCAGACATAAACATGTCTCCATGTTTATGCGTTTATGAGTTGATCCAGTGGCCTCAGTTGTAGCAATGACTGCACTACAGGTAACTACAACAAAATTGTGTGTACTTTTTTCTTTTGTGCCTTTTAAGGTGTTACCTTATCTAAGAGGGTTCTTGCTTCAGACACAGAACTGTTTGTCTATTCAGAGACACCATAGAAAAAAAGTGGCATGAATATGGCAGCTGTCATGTATGTGGATGAAAATGTCTTATTCTAAAAAAATAAAAACACAAAAGTTATTTTAGTAAAGTACAAATAGAAACAGTTTTTATGCTATATAAAATTTTTCTGTCAATGACCATTGAGTCTGTTACAAGTGACTTAAACATGCAGTCTATCTAATGATCAGAAGGGGGCCAACCTTCTCCTGTCAGAAAGTAGTCTGCATGAAAGTCCGAGAGAAAATGACTCTACATCTTTCTATTTTGTTACATTCATAACTTTTTCCCATATTTTTATGGTCTCAGTTTCTATTTTCAAATCTCTTTTAATAGGGCATGGTTCTCTTTTTGTAATTCATGGTTACATTTCTGATAAGATATAACAGATAAAGTAGTATGTTTAGGGAAGAGCTATATTGTGAATGAAAAGCTGTTACACGGTCTCAGTTAAATCCTCTACTTGTGCTTAATACATCCAATTGGAAAAAAGAGAATAGAAAAGATAAGATAGTTACAACATATGAACACAAATTATTGAGTGATGTTTATGTTCTATATAGTTGAACATTGAATAAATCTAACTAAGATGGTCTTTTAGATCATCTAAAAGAATTTTTTTTCTCCAGATTTCAGCATTTAATCTGATGAGTACTGTGCTTTTGTAACCTATTAATACAATGGTCATTGCTGTGAAAATAACTTAAATTTATTTAATTAAACTAGATTTTCTTTATTCTATACCATTAACAACTCTCTCTTAATGGCCATGTAAGCCACAGTGTTATTGTCATTACCATCAGTAGTTTAGTACAATAAAACTAGATTCCTATTAGTTTTTTTACATTTATATACAGCTCAGCAAACATTTAATATGTAAAATAACCAGAGAGGCCTGTCTCAAACAGTGCTACCTAACTAATGCCTACTCTCATCATCAATGTTGGCCCGGCTGATTTGAACCTACCTAAGCTCAGCACTAATCTCTCAGAAGTACATTCATCTCCCTCTACAAACAAATTGCCTTACGGAGGACAGAAACCAAGAATAACCTCCAGTCAAAGTCGGATAACCCCTCACCCAAAATCCCACAGCACACATAATCAGCCAAAACAACCACTAACCCTAATCCAGGATCTGTCTGTACACTTCTTAACAGACTGTAGCCTGTCTGTACTCAAACTAAAAAGAAGACAGCTGCACTTAAAGTGCTGCTTAAGGTTAAGTAAACTGCAACGTCAGTTTGATTTTTGCCTGTTTTTGAGTCTCAATCATTTGTAAAGACTTGTTTTCTGTATAAAGCAGGTGTTATTTAGTCTTTATGCTTTTGCTCTTCTGTCCCAGTACGAGTGCTGCTGTTTAATTTTTCTTATATTTCAGTTTTTAAAAGTATACATGCATTATTCTTTACATTCAATATTACTTGAATTTCAATTGTGTATGTTGAAAATAATAATAATCTGTTTTGCTGTAAAGACATCCACCTGTCTTAAATGTTTGTTTTTAACATGCCCCTCCCTTCAAGCTACAAGTGCCCTTTTGTAAACCATCTTTGTTGTTTAATCTGCTAATACTTTGGCTTTGATAGTGACATTTTGTGTAATAAAACCTTAACAGTTGTTTTATCTGACAACAGCTGTCTGAAGGATGAGTGTTAACTTTTATAGCAATATATGTAGTTTATGACTAGAACATTTATCCCACATTGGGTTGCTCTAAATATATTAAGTACATCAATGCAGGAGCTATACAGCTTGTGGCTGACTTCATGGACCCCTTTTCTCAGCAGTCGTAAACAAGACTGATACGTTTAAACCAAAGGCTATGTTAAACTCTTTTTTATTTCTATTTCTATTTTTGTGTGTTGAAGCTTTGATTTGCATGCTAGACGTTTGCAATTTTACAAACTAGTTTTACACAAAAGCCAGCAATTTAACAAAGCAAGAACAAGCTATATCCAAATAATCAATAAGTGACTGACCTGGTCACTTTACCATGTTACTAAAGTAGTCCAGAGCGGAAAAGCCGAACACTAAGTGTGCATGCATATTTTATGTCACTTTAATAATACATGAAGAGGAGTAAATGTGCAATTCACTGTTTACTGCTAGATGTCACTGCATCCTGCACACTGTACAGAAAATGTTTTTTAAATTTCACACAGCTCCTTCTGGAGCATATATTAATTTTCTGTCCAGTTCTGAGTCATAGTGGTGCTGGGGCCTATCCGCTTTGGTGAAAGGGAGGGTGTTTGTTTGTTTTTTAGTTTTGTTGTCATTTATTTATTTATTTTTTAAAACATGTGCAGTAAATGCTGTCTGCACTGTACAGGGCCGCTCCTGAAGTGACCAATCAGATTTTATGGTTGGACTGAACATCTACAACCAACACTAGCAGAGATAAAAATACAATTTTAAAGAGGTTTTTTTTTCTGTGTTTTGTCCAGTATATGATAACCTATAAATAATGCCCAACAGCAGTATATGTAATGGTGGTAAAAAAAAAAATGTATGTACTACAACACAATGAACACAGACAGGCAGACAGAAAAGTATGCACAGCAACGAGCCCATTCAAATATTTGCTGACCTTGTTTGCTTTCATT
Source organism: Rhadinocentrus ornatus (assembly GCA_037177495.1). Lineage (NCBI taxonomy): Eukaryota > Metazoa > Chordata > Actinopteri > Atheriniformes > Melanotaeniidae > Rhadinocentrus > Rhadinocentrus ornatus. The sequence goes on along the minus strand of JBAMHW010000010.1, from coordinate 25,143,336 downwards.
CTCTGACCTCTCAAAGATAAACCAAGAACCAGACATTAACGTCAGGGATTACATCTACTGGGCATCATATAACAACAAATGAATGTGAAGAATGTCTCCTCTATCCATAGATTCAACATAAAGGGGGTCAGGGAGACCCCTGGGTACCTACGCTGAGAACAGAGCATGTCTGACGGTTGTGACTGATAGAAATCAACAACCAGCTGGGAATTCTGGATCACTGACTTACAACTTTTAGAAATGTTTGGTCAACTTTACCTTGGTCTGTATTTGCGTATGTTTTTGAACCGGCTTACGCAGAGAACATCTGATAACCGTGCACAAATGCATCAATACCCAGAAATCATACCCGTGGAAGTGGGCTTGGTTTGGTTTAACTTGTGTGTGATTTTATTTGACCACGTACAGGCATAGAAGGCAGATTAATTTACAGAATGAGTAGGACAATTTTCCAACCTGCAACTGTGTGTAAATGTGCGCATTCATTCAATAACCATGAAACACACTGTGGTGAACCAAGAATTACTGAGTCATTCCAAGCAGGTTAAAACAGGTAATCTGCTGATTATTGAAGGACTCTTCCTGTCATGTACACACGTACAAACACAGTCATAAAAAAACAAGGTCAACGTTCAACACAGGGATCCCCATCGGGCCAGGTATGGTTAAAGTGTGACTGAACTTTGGTTTACACTTAATGCGGACGTTCTAGGTCAAGCAGAGTACGATTTCAACCAGGGACATATATTTAGGCGAGAAAGAAGGCAGTCACCTCCAGAGGAACAACACATCTTAACACAACAGCTGTGGAGACTTCACCTGTCAGCCATGAGGATTGTCAACATTGTGAGTGTAATTCTTACATATTTGTTCTTAACTTTTGTATGAAGTCTGGAAATGTTTTCTTTTATTGCAGGGTCCAGACCCATCTCTGGCTTATCGGCCAAATCTGGAGAAATCTGAAACTAAGGGGAAGGAAGATTATAGAAATTTTGAGGTAATTTAAAGCTGTTTTTTTTTTATCAGAGAAGCATTTAATCCTGCATGGCGTTATACAGTACACAAATGTATTTGTACAGTGATCAAAATGAGAACTCTAGTTATATTTTTTGGAGACGGGGTCATTTTAAAGTGTTCTGTGAAGGGCTGCAACAAGTGATTGTCTCTTTTACTTATTCCTCAAAATAATTATTTGGTTTGCAGATATAAATGCAGACTGATTGTGTGATTGACACACACCTGAAAAACGCTATAAAAAATAATAAAGTTAATGCAATCATCAGAAAAAGCAACCCACAGTTGCATATATTTTCATTAAAACCTAAAAAATTATTAAATAGATAAGCACACATGTTATATTTCACTGTTTTAGTCATTAAAATGGCTGTTAATATTTATTAGAGAACATTAAGATGGGAAGTTCTGCATCTCTGCTCAGATCCTTCTGTGCAAAGTAAATTAATTTAAAAATAACCACGCACCAATTTAAAGTGACTTGATTTGCTGAGCAGGGACTTCACCTCAACAGCCTCCTAATCCACAGTGTTGCAATAAACCTGGTAACCTTGGTATTATGAAACATTTTTATTTCATTTCAAAGTATTTTATATGTATTATTATTATTACACTGGTGAACAGAGTGTGTGTGTTTTGCAGAGTGGAAATCTATTCAGCCGTGTCTTCAACACATACAGCCTGATGCACACTAACCAAACACTAGAGTTTGTGAAACAAAAGGTGAGTTAATCTAGACCAAAAGCTCCAGGTAAAAGTTTTGGTCATGCTGACCATTTATATGTGAAACATCCTTTTCTGAATCACTGACTTAGCATTTTCTTGTTTGGTCAGAATGATCAGTAGAGTCAAACTGACCAAACACTCAGGCTTTAGAGATCAAAGGTGAACAGAAACCACGGTCACAATTTTCAAAGGTTTTATGCCATATTTGAGCTGGTTATGATTTCAAAAGTTGTTCTTTTGTAATGGGCTGGCAGAAACTTATATGTTTCTACATATTTTAGTGCTGACATTATACATGCAACTGATGGGTCTCATGTGGAGGATTGCACACGCTTGTAAACCTGATGCTTTAATGCTTGAAAGGTTCCTAGAATTAAATGTTTAGTTTCTTTTAGGTGTGTATTAGAGATAAACTCTCCTTCAGTTGCACTGACATCTCTGCAGTACTCTGAATGGACCCACTGCAACCACACACAAATGGGAATGATGAATGCCATCACGTCACTGGATCAGCTGGTGGATGAGTCAGATCCTGATGTGGACTTCCCTAACTCCTTCCACGCCTTCCAGACTGCTGAAGGCATCCGCCAAGCCCACCCAGATAAAGGTAGCATACAGTAAGACAGATTACATGTGCATATGTAAGGCTTGTAAATAATACAGTCACTGCCCCCTTTAGACTGGTTTCAGCTGGTGGGTCTAATCCACGATGTTGGTAAGATAATGGCTCTGTGGGATGAACCCCAGGTAAGAGATCTGGAATTTATACTTCTTTGTCACCTCAGAGTACTTTCTAAATGTGGTGTGTGTGTTCTGTAGTGGGCTGTGGTGGGTGACACCTTCCCTGTTGGCTGCAAATTTCAAAACTCCATTGTTTTCAGAGACAACACATTCTTGGATAATCCAGATGAGAAAAACCCCAAATACAAGTTGGTGATCTCATGTTGCATCATAAAAACCTCATGTGAATAAAGCTCATGTCATGCAATAAGTTTATTGATTGTAGTACAGCCACTGACAACACATTTCCTTTTTAGCAATGAATATGGGATGTATGAACCCAACTGTGGCCTTGACAATGTCCTCATGTCCTGGGGCCATGATGGTAAGCGACACCATCATATTCAGCTTACACAAACCCTGCAAAATGCAACCACAATTTTTATATATTACACTGTATCTGATCTTCTGCATTGCTGGTTTTAGAATATCTCTACAGAGTTCTGAAGTTCAACAAGTGCTCCATCCCAGAGGAGGTCAGTTTATCCTGATTTTAACTAGTTCCTAACCATTTTTTAAAGTAATTAGCATCATGTTTGTTAAATGAACCAGAGTGCAACAAAAACGGTTTTATCTTCACATTTTGCTACAAACCCAAATTTTTAAATTCTGTTCAGGGCTTGTACATGATTCGCTTCCATTCTTTCTACCCCTGGCACTCCCATGGAGATTACATGCATCTGTGTAATAGCAAAGATCTGAGCATGCTGCCCTGGGTCAAAGAGTTTAAGTAGGTATCATCCTTTTCTATACCTACCTAGCCCTCGACCTGGTTATCGTAGTCAATGCTTTGATTTAAATTTAATATCTCTCAACAGTAAATTTGACCTGTACACAAAAACCACCAACCTACCCAACATTGAAGAGCTGAAGCCGTACTACCAGTCTCTGACTGACAAGTACTGTCCTGGAATACTACAGTGGTGAAACTGCAGCTACAGAATTCATCAGATACATGATTATTTTGAGCTATGAATGACTTAAAAGCATTGCTTTATTGTAACACTAAAGCTGGACTTAGTGATTCCTGTTCCCACATTATCTCTTAATGTTTACATTAACTTTTAATCTGTTGTAATTATCTCCAGGAGCTGTGACTTGCCTTTTATTCCCAATTTTGGTGGTAACAGAAGACAATTGGGCCCAGTTGTAAAGAATGATTCATGTACATAAACATTTTTATTTTATTGCCTTTCAACGCATTTAAAAATATTTCAAAACTACTGCGGAGTCCTCCGTGGCATTACATTGATAATACAAAAAAATATATATATATATTACTGGAAAAAAATGCTTGTAGGTTTTATGTCTGGACATACAGCAAGACACCCAGATAGTGTAAAAACAGGAAACGGCAGTAACATTGATGCAATACATTTACTCTGGTGGACAAAACACAGTATTTTATAATTCAAATGACATAATCTGCTTTTATTCTTCTTTCTGACTGATTTCACTTTAAGCCTTCAGTGAGTGTCTGAACCAACCAGGTACGTTTTATTCAAAATGCTCTGCTCCACAGTGATTAGAGAAAAGACAGATATGTACTACGAAATGCAGCAAGGTGTAGGCAAAAAGAGGCGAATAAGTGGCTGATGAGGGAAAAAAAAGACACAAAACAACTTCGTCTTTTGTGGATGTTCATGAAGGCATGTGGTGATAGCAGTCAATGGCAGTATTATCTAAATCTCATCTTTCCATCCTGTCATCTTCCTCTTCATCATTCTCACTAACCATGTCTTTATCCTCTCCTTCACCCTCCTCTACTTCATCTCCACCAACTTCCTCCTCTTCTTGTTGCTGCTCATCTTCCTCCCTACAATGGTCTGGAGAGCTATCCGAAACATCCTGTTTGTCATTGCTCTCAGTGGCAGCAGCATTGTGAACAATGTTCTTCCTGCCTTTTTTTCCATTTCGGAGACCCTGGAGCAGACAGAAGGTGGCGCTGCAAGCAACCAGGGTCCATATTAGTGTGTGGGCATGAACACCTCTAACCTGGGAGCGCACCCACCTCACTGCCTGGGAAACGGGGGTGTTGGATACACGCCGTGAAGGGGATTTCTCCTACGGACAAGTTTAATAGTTACAAATAAAATAAAAAAAAAACTTGCAGACTTAACATGCTTGTCCATAATTTTAATATTGTTAAATATTTGATATACTAAGTTAAATTAAGCAGTGATTTTGCAATATTGCACACAAACTATACACACACACACACACACACAATATACAGTAACATAAAAAGCAGCTGCATCCTTTAATGTTTTACGCATCAGAACCAAGTTAAAAACAAACAACACCAACATCGCTTGCCTGTACTATGAAGCGTGATTAACATACCTGGGATATCTCTCCGTTACCTGGGCTGACTTACCCAGACAGTCACAATCCTGATAAGCGGTATTTCAAAGCTGGTTATCAACTCGGTAATTCAAACCAGGGTTTTCCCATCTTGGTCAGTGCGCGCTCACATTAAAAAGGGTGGTTGAGCATTTGACCAATCACAAACATGGTGAAACCCTGCAGGGCAGCCTACTTCACCATTAAGGAGCCGACAATTTCTTGTTCTTCAAAAACATGAAGAATTCTAACACATCATCCAGGCCGAAAGCAACACCGTTGCCCCAGAAACAGCCAGGAAGAAATGTTGGCAGAAAATTGCTGACTGTTAATGCATAAATTCATGAGATTATACAATATTTATTATTCATGAAACAATATACACTGCAAACTTGCAATGGCCCAGACGTTATTTCAAGTCCCATTTAGCTTGGGAACAAGTGAACCAGCGTTGTAGTACTGAAAACCTCGGGTTAACCCTGAAGCTACCTCACCAGTAGAAAATCCAGCTTCATAGTACAGGCATCTGGTCTTCACAGCAACTCAAAATCAGATAAATACAATGTCAGATGAACACCACATGACATTGTCATTAATTATCTATAAATACTTACTTAAATGCAGAAGCAGTGTGTGAAAGACCACATACACCCTTACTGTTTCTACTAGAATTAAGAGGGCATCTCACAGCCAGGCGTTGCTAGTGCACTATATTAATTGATCCTTATCAAGTATGAGCACCTCTATAAAAGCATTTTGCTGGTTTGGAGTATTCAGATGTGCATTAAAATAAAATCAAGGAGGATAGAGATGAACAACGATGCAAATGCAGCTGCTCTTTAAGTTGGGACGGGTCATGAAGCCCAGTATGGAGCTTACAGAAATAAAAGATTATTCAGAAGTGGAACACAATGAGGAAAACTTGACAGGCCTCAACTAGCACGCTAAATATTAAAGTTCATGACGGAAAAATGAGAAAAAGACTGAATAATTATGGTTGGTATAGAAGTGTTGCCAGGAGGAGAAAAAAGTTATTGCTGGCTGAATCATGGGGTGTACTGAATTTTTCCACACACTGCATCCACATTGCGGTTTATTTAATATTATATTTCATACTGAAAGAGGGTGCACTTTCTTTTTGACCAGTTTTACTATTTTATTTGTCTACTAGGGGATGGAGCAGACTATTCAACTCAAGAAAACAAGTTTAAAGTCTAGTTAACTCTAATTATTACATGTAAAAAAAACTGCAGGTTTGTATTTAAATTACTTTCAAATAATCCAGTACAGACATGAATTTCAGGCTTATCAAAGAATTATCAGAATTCCTTTATACTAAGATACTTTCTCACTTTTAACTCTCTATCAGGTAATGATAGTTCAGAGACTTTGTTTTTGCATTTGAGAGTATTACAAAAAAACATAAAAGTAATTTTACCTTGAGTCCAAACTGGTTAAGCATGCTCTCCAGGAAGTTGTTGCCAAGGTGGACAATGGGATAAAATTCTTCATCGTAGACCCTCCGCCACCAACGTGGTGGGTAAGAGCTGCCAACAGAAAGCCAAATGGTTTATCTTTTGTCATCTGTCTACATCTAAATTACTAATAAAAAAAGTACCTAAATTTAAATATTTATTTCCTGATTCTAAAATAAATACAGTTTAAAACAATCAGTTCCTGCCTGATTTTTTAACCAATCTGAGTGTGCTGGTTAACCAAAGCTTCTCAGCTCACATAACTACAGAGACCAAAGAGAAACAGAGACCACTGACCCATCAGCCTTTGGTTCAGTAAACCAGTATTTGTAGCGGTGGGCTCGGAGGTACACAGGAGGCTGCTGGTGGAAAGGATACTGGGATACGTCTGTCTGGATCAGCTCAATCACTGCAGAACAAAATGCTAAATTTAATAGAGCCTTGCGTTCCTTCCTAAATCAAATTTTACTGTAAAGTGACTCATTTCAGGGGGACTCTTTCTCCTCTCAGCATCTCTGACAAAGCTCATAAACTCTTAGAGTAAAACAAACCCTCTTTTCAAAAAGGATCTGAGCAGTTTCAAGATCCATTTGTAAATTTCATCCCGTTTAATTCAGAGCTGGAAGGTGTATTTAGTAGTGACTTAAGCAAACTGCATGTCTATATCTACGTATTCACAGGTTTCGCACCATCTCTTTCGCCTTGCAGCAGTCTGTACATCAGGCTGGTGAACCACGGAGCCTGCGTATTAGTTCCCAGAGCAGCAAACCACATCTGCCAGTCCAACCTGGGCTGGTGTGGGGTCACCACAGGAGGAGATGCGCTCAGGTTTCCTGGCTTATACATGAACTCAATCTCCTAGAGAGAAACAGTTGGTTACTTGCGATTCAGTTTTAACCATCATCTATGATAATTTCTTCTTCTCACCGTCCATGTGGCACCATCATAGCTTCCTTCGATGACAACTTCCGGTCTTCCACCAACCCCAGTCATCCTTCTAAACAGGCCATATGAGTTGACTAGCTGGTAGCGATCTACCACCTCGTAGGCCTGACGCACACCGGGCCACAACCGGGCATGAGAGTCATACTCTATGTAGGTGAATGGCACCTGGAAGAGATGACACAACTGATCACTTGTGGAGTTCAACTCGCACATTAGCTTAATGATACATGCCGACTGTGCTTCTAACAGCACCCACCAGACTGACGGCAAACATGGAAGCAGTGACAGCAGCAAACAACGTCCACTGGATCATTCCCCAAAACCTCCTCAGGAAACCAGAGACACATGCACATCTAGAAATCCACAGAGACAAATTAACACAATATCCATGATGTACAACCAGAATAAGCTACAGAGGCATAAGACCACATACCTGAACATAGATGTGACCATTTCCCAGGTGAGAGAGAGGATCCCAATCCAGACACAGGGGATAGTAACAGTCTTTAGAAACTGGTTAAATTGGTGGTACGTGAATGCTGCAAAAAAGAGGGGGAGAGGAACCATCTACATAAAAATTTACTAAACTAAACTAAAAAAAAAATTGGATTAATTGGAAATGGAAACACACCTGTCCGGGATGAGATGCCTTTCTTAGCTGTATCCACCTGCAGGTCAAAACATTTAATTGTTCCAAAGATCACGAGAGACCAGACTGCCAACTCCAGCAGGTAGCACAGCCACGACTGAAGCTTCGAGTCTAAGCAGAAAAAAACGATACAGCTTTGTATTAATCTTTCTCTGTAATCAAGACTCTTTTTTTTTTGTCAGAGGACAAAATACTCCATGATTTTGTACATCGTTGGGTTTTTAACATGCGAATGGATGCTGACGAGCAGTGCAGTTGTAATATTCTTCAAAAGCAGAGTCTAAGATATGATACCTGGTCTATGGCTGCGTGAACATACAATTACAAATCGGAAAATGTTGGGATGGCCAAAAATAAAAAGTCTTATTTAATTGCAGACAGTATGAATAAAAGATATCCCATGCTTTGCTCCATTTCATCTGCTAATACACATCCAATGGCAAAAGTTGGACTGATAAAAGCTTTTACTACTTTACGCTCCTTTGCCTTTACACAACACTCGACATAATCCAGGAATAGAGAACATATAATTAATAAATGTACAGGCATTAATTTTCCCAATCTCTCTGTAAACGCATCTTAAAACGTGCAACAGTAGGAGTTGTTTTCTAAATTCTCTATACAAGACAGACCATTACTAAAATCAATGTTATAATTTTTTTATTGCAGCATTAATCCTGCCACAGAAGAACAAATTAGCTTTAACAAAGGCAAAAATGCACCATACACCCAGCTTTTCTTCTTTCTTTTAAAATCTGTTGGGCAGTTTCACTCTAATCTTTCTGACAGACAAAAAGCAACAAACACACACTGCTGCCTCAGCTCTTCTGGGCAGGTCGCACCATCGTACCATTGTTTTCGTCTTTGTTCTCATCTGTCTTGCACAGCCAGAAATGTACGTGCCGATCATCCAGAAGAGAAAGACAGAGGATCAAGGTAAGCAGGTTGAAGAAGTTGTAGTTTCCAGACAGAATGATGAGAACTTGAAGCAGCACCTGTTTCAGGGAGGAAAAAAAGAAAAAAATTCAATCTCAGGCTGAGATTGGGGAGTTTAATGCAAAACCAAGCTAGCCCTGCATTTTAGATTAAGTCTTGAAGCAGTTAATAACACTGATGACAAATTTGTTTTATGTACCAGGTGAAACAGCAAAGGCAAAAGGTGAATTTTTACTTACTTGCAAGTAAAAAGCACCAAGTCGCAGCCTGCGCAGTGGGCTGAAGAAGAGAAAAGGTGCAGCAATCTCTATAACAAAGGTTCCCACCACACTCAGCTTCTGCCACCACACTGGCAACTGGTGGGCAAACCAGGCCAGTGGGGTTGGGATACACTGAGTCTCATAATGATAAGTCAGCGCTGTCAACACAGAAGAAAAAAATGTAACCAGACAGGGTGAACAGGAATTCGACGGTGTTTGATGCTCTATGAAGAAAGGAAATTAGCAGAACAATTGGAAAAGCAAGTTGATTTAAGCTCAAATGTACCTCTAAAAACACATATCTGGATACATTTTTCATACAGGTTTTTTCTTATAGTGCAAAGAAAGTATGAATGAGACACAAAAAAAACAGCTACTCATGCGTACCTGTAAGGCCCCACCATGTGGGACATCTTGACGTGAGCTTCACCACTCCAGAAGCAAACATGACTCTGAAGAGGAGCCAACGAATCAGCCAGAAGGTGACACGGTCATGCTGCCTGACTGCTCGAGATCCCCTGATTAATGTCACAGGAGCCACAAGGATGCAAAGAAACCCTGTCTCTAGAAGCAAATTATCCCTGAAGAAGAAAAGTGCAAAAACGAGTAATGTGACTTTGTTATGACACTAGAGTGTTGTTACACAGCAACAGAGCCAAACATCACTACGATGATACAGTTGACTGAGAATGTCATTTTTTCCATCATTTAGCTGTTGTGTGTGAAGGTTATGTGTTAATTAAACACTGAATGCCATCACAATATCCATAACACTAACCACTGGAAGTAGAGGAAAACCTGGCCCACCTGCAACAGGAAATTTGTATTTAGTAAAAAAGAATGAGAAATGTGCAAGAAAAGGGCAAAGCCACTACAAACTTACTTGGTACATGGACAGGTACAGGGCCCAGAGGCAGAAAAACACCACGCTGTCTCGGAGAGCCTCCACCAGCGTGGCTGCAAGGCTCAGCGTGGCCCCTACCAGACACAGCAGCTCCATGGCAGCATGAGTGTCCAGGCCGAGCCGAGGTCCCAGCCACAGAAGTGTAGGAGAAGACAGCAGCTGCTCCAGCAGAGACTTCCCACTGTATCGCAGCTGCCAACGGGCAGGCAGCAGCCCATCATTACCATAAAGACCTAAACACGATCCGGAGAGATGATCACATTTTATTGAAGGAATGGAAATTATATGATGTTTTGACTAGATGGTGGTGAGTAGTGCATTGTTTTTTCTAAAGTCTACGACTATCATCTGGGGCAATGTCTGCAGGGTACAAATATCTGCAGACTCATTCAAAGAAAAAAAAACTATTTTCACTGTGACTAAATAAACATGGTCTGAACTTTTTTTTATGGGCGTGGGCGACCTGTTGTAGACTTGTTCAAGGCTACAATTATAAAAACCCATTTAAAAGCAGAAGTTCTGGGTGTGCTGTGATATAAAACGTTGCCAGCATATGAACATCTTTACAGGAGGTTGCTTCCCTCTCGGCAGATGTTAGCAATAAGTTGACCCTGTGCAGGAGGGCAGACACTTCCAGGCGGTTCTCCACCAGCTATGCCAGCAGGAAAAGCGAAGCAGCACAACACTGAGCACCAAGCTGCCAGCTAACAAGCTAACACTCACCACTGGGTTAAATAGGCTAGCCGGGCAGCAGTGTTGAGTCTCACCTGGTATTTGCACATAAAGAGAGACGAAAGCGATCATGTAGATGACCGCCATGCACCAGAGGAACATGCGTCGTGGCAGGATAATTTCTCCCATGTCTGCTCTTGGTTGTGTCTACTACAACGCTGCTTGCTTGTCTGAGGAAGCGGGATTCAACGTACTCGGACCGGGAGACACGTAGCAACGTGGAGTTAATAAATTCAGCTAACCGGCCACAAGATGGCGCTACCTCTCCGGTGAACCAACAGCACTACTACGAAGAGCTGCTTTGAATGGTATGCTGCATTCAAGGCCCATGTTGGGAAAATGGATCAACCAGCATTCACTGTGGATATAACGTCTTGTTTTCCCGACTTCTTATAGATATTTAACAATGGTATCTTCAAATAAAACTAAATTCTCTTGTCTTTACGTGGCAGTATATTGTAACTGTATTTATTATTATCCATGTTCAATTTCAAACATGTTTTTAAGGTTCTGTGAAGCTTGTTTTCTGTTTACAAATGCATAACTATATTGCATGCTTATAAAAAGTTCAACTAGAATGTCCTCACACATCTAATTGACTTATCAGTTAAGTCAGTTAACTTCTCAATTCAAAATTTTTTTACCCGTCATTGTAAATTCAAGTTCTGCACTGCTGATAAAGGTTTAAATTGAAGACATACTTAAGTTACTTCATGAATGCCAACTATATCGTTATAGAAACACAGCGCACGTTTAAATTAAGGAAAACAGATGCATTTTGTTTGACTTGAGTTTATTGTGCAACTTACCAGGCAAGCATACAGATTCATGGCAATAAAAGGTGGGTCTGCATGCTTCTAGTCAAAAAAGCAAACACTTGTATGTACATTCAAGTTTTAGACACAAAAATAGGAAACTTGTCATTAACACCTGATCACACAGATTAGAGTACCACTAAATCTCTGACATATCATCTCATAAATTCATTGCACAGGGAAAGTGAGCAGTAGGTTTCATCTTTTGCTACAAAAATACTAAAATCTGACTTTAGACAACATTTACAGTTTATGTTTTAGGTGGGACTTGTGCTGGAAGTTGCTTCTTCTGGCACTGAACAACATAGATGGACAGATCAGTAGCAAGACTCTAACATAAACATGAGTGCCAAAGCAAAAGTTTTGAAGCTCGGCAAAATTATATTTGACACAGAGCGAGGTAAATTAAGAGGAGATAATCCTACAGCAACAGAAGCAAGAGCTGCTTCAACGTAAAGATCTCAAACTTTATCCTTTGAAATATCTCTCATAGTAGACCCTAACCGACAACTTTCAACAACATATTTTACTCTTTATTTCCATTTAACAGTATACCCATTACCCTTTGGCCACTTATTTTAGAAGGTTCACAAGACCGTAACTTATAATTAAACCACTTTTTTTTTCTGTTTGTTTGTTTTTTTTGTTTGTTTTTTCCATTTTAAGATAAAAAAAAGGTATTTTCAGACCATAAAACGGTTGTTGGAATTCATGTTTTGTCGGGTAAATTCTCTACAAAAATATCTGTCTACATTAGGCCCCTCATCTAGGCCTCTTTGGATAGATGCAAATAACTTGATTCGCTTCATAATCTTTAAAAAAAAAAAAGATTTTTTTTTTTTAATTTTTATTTAAGGACACCATTTGACACCTTCTGGAAGAGAAAGAAAATAGAAATCTGTAGGCTACTGCCTTTGAAGAATACTGTGGCAGTAATTACAGAGATCATATAAAACAAAGTCAACATGAAATAAAGTTTGGACATAAACATTAAAAATGGACACTGATTAATTTTCCAGCATTAAAATAAAGTGGATCACAGGTTTACCTGGGATGCTCTGAGTTGAGAATGTCATAGCAGAGTGTAACACTGCAAAAATTTGAATTAAACTTTATATTTCAGTCTTTTGATATGGCCATTAAAATTACATCTGTAATCTGTGGATGGACAGATTATTTATAGCTGCCTCACTCATGCCCAAACACAAAGGGACGGCCAAAATACTATAGCTGTAGGGGAACCCCAAGTGTGGACGGCTGAAACACAAAGGAAAGGTTCAGACTAATGGGGTCTCTTTGGCCAAAAACAAAATATTCACAGAGTCCGCATCAGTTTTATTTAGTACAAATGCTCTGTACTGTCATATGAATACAGACTGCATTTTAACAAGTTTATTAGACAGCTGATTTCTTTATTATATGAGCAAACCTTTGGATCTTTTCAGAATTTTAAGGCAAACAAACTCACCTAGATTTGGAAGGCTAGACTTAAGAGAGAGTGTTCACTCAGACTGTGCTTCCTACTTGCCAAATCAGACAGTGTTTTCTTGTCATGTAGCCACATCATTTGTGCTACTGCAAGTCTGTCCAATACTTGTCACTGATGCCATGGACTCCTGGTCTGTTTCCTTGATGCACATAACAGCATCCCCGCTCACATTTATGAGACACTGAGCCTGAAAGAGAATTAAAAATCCATTAGCTCAGAAGGATACAAAAATCTCCCCCCGTTTTTTATAGAAACATAATTTTTTTTTCCACATATGAGTAAAAATGTGGACAGGTATGTGTAGGCACCTGGTTCTTGTTTGGATTCTCCATTAAAACACAGTCTTTCATGCTGTAGGACACTACTGCATTGCCACCCAGAGCTGCTACATGGGCTCGAACCATTGCAAACACCTCTGCTATGAAAGAATGGAGGAAACCACTAACGCCACCCTCCTGCAGATAAAAACATGTTTAGAGAAATTTACACTTTGCACAAGGTTATTCTGGAGGCAAAATGCACAACCGCTTTATAACCACATGTTGCAGTACCTCCCGTAAAGACGTTGTTTCTCTGATAAAAAACATGTTGATGATCCCAAGGTATTTAATAATGCGCGTTCCAGGGAGGAAAGAGAGCGGAGTCATCTTCACCATGGTCACTGAACTGCTTCCAAATGAGCGACTGGAGCGCAGTGAGCGGGAACGGCCTTCAGGTAGAGGACTGCAGTGCTCCAAAGATGAGACTGCAGGGTAAGACAGAGCAAGCAGAGGGGCAATAGGCAGGTGTGAAAAGACCAGGAGGAGAGAAAGAAAAAAAAAAAAAGACAAGAAGAAAATGGAGATACCAGAAAGCATTCAAAATATTAAGGAAAAGTCAAAACAAATATTAACTTTGATGCGCAAAGAAATGTCAATATGGAATGTCCATGCAAAAATGAAATCCTGGTACACTTGAACAACTGAGCCAATAATTATTCATACCTGAGTTTTGATTTAGAGAAAATATGTTTACTAGACCAGCTGGTTTCTCCTGGTTAAAAAAACAGAATAAAGCGACAGGTAGACATTTAGCTTAAAATGTTAAACTTTTTTGGGGGGGACAAAAATGCTGTCAAAAATTCTTCATATCATTGTCTTGGCACTAAAACAGCAAACCCGCAGCAACCAAACAGTTCTTCCAATTACTAGTCTGCAAAATGCTGATAATAGCCTGGTTTCAATTGTGTTTTTAATGACTACTTAGAATATCTGAAGAAAAAACCAAAACGTATTTACATTATTTACCAATGCCTTCCAAGAAATAAAGTCCCATATATTACAGAATTGAAAACAATTCCTCTGCTTTTCGTTTTTTTTCTTCAGGTTTTCTGATTTCTCCCAGAAACCTAAGATACTTAAAGCATTACATTTCTATTATCATACTTAAGCACATAGATAGCATTCTTGTGGTTGAACAATTGTGTGTGTTCTCCATGGTCAGCATCCATGGAGAAAAATCTTATGTTGTTAGTACTAGAAATGATCAAATACATCCAAAGAGCTTTAAAGATCAATCTATATAATCTTAAGAAGAACTGTATTTAAGATTTCTGTAGGTAATGCATTTTGGTCTGCAGAAAATGAAAAGTATAAGTTCCACTTTCCAACAAAGCAATGATCCAAAACAAACAGCCTGAGCCTTCACAGCTTCATCCCAACCAAAATTCAGAGGGAATATAGGAGTGAAAAACAAGGAAGCTTAAAACGTTCATCATTTAACTTTTATCTAAGTAGGCAATACTTCTTATTAACAATTGCCTGGCAAAAGGATAAGCCCTTTGAGGAAACTATGTTAGGTCCTCTACCTGTTGATCATCACAGAGAAATGGCGAAGTGAAGAGAAGATGAGCAAAAAGCTTGTTAGCAATTACAAGAACTGTTTGTGATGGACAATGATTTGCTACTGATTATAGAGAAAGAATATGAACAGTTTTGCTGTGAAACAGCAATCAAAAGGTTTGATACAAGTAATCAAAATGTCCAAACCAATGTCTTACTGTCAAAAATAAAAAGTTAAAATTAAAATCTGACATAGGTATGAAAAAACTGGGCTCAACTGTATGTGTGCAAGTCTATGTGTTATAAGTACATGAATTTGCATGCAGTGGTGTGTAAATATAACGTTAAGACAATCACTTGGAGCACAGGTACAGCCATGCATGTCATGCAATTGAGGCAACAGACAGACAATGTCTGCAGACAGACAGACAGACCTGGGCACAGCTGTTTACAAGTCTGAATACAGTATTTACAGTGAAGTACATTTGAGAATACTATCTTTTGGCATTTGTGAAAGTGGCTGGAGACATGGAGACGGACAGAAGACAGCTATGAGCTGAGCTAAGCACATTTACACAAACCAGAGTGTGAAAGATGCTGTATTGTCCAAAGCAGAGTTACCTGATGTGGCTTCCATCCGTTAAACCAGGAACCTTCAGAGCCACACATTACACATACTGTGCACAGGGCTGAAAATCATTCTACCTCTTGTAGAAATGCATTTCCCTGAGTCTACCATGATTATCAACAGATAGTGTTCAAAAACGGGATTCAGACAAAAAGATTTATCATATCAACCTATACCTCCAAATTATGTTTTTTCAGCTTAGGTACATTCATGGATGCAAATGCAGAGAGAAATCAAAGGAAATATTTAGTATACCGCTGCAACATGCAAATCTGCAGAAGTGCCAAGATGAAAAATGCGGCTGAATGCAAGTAGCACTGCCTTCTAACTTGTCACCGTAGAGCCTGTTTACATGGCCATCAAAATCCGATATGTAGTAATTAGATAACTGCAATAATTGGATCCTTCGCATCTACTTCTGAAATGCAATATTTGGGAAAACTCTTGTTTTATTATTATTATATATATAATATAATATATTTTATATTATATTATTATTATTTATTATTATTGGATTTCTTTTGGAGAATGTACATATGTAGTAGGGGTATGCACGACTACTCGACTAATCGATTAGTTGAAACAGTGCACACAGTTGATGGCTATTTTACAAATCGAAGTTTTGTTTGGAGGAGTTATGTGTCATTGTGCAGAAACATGGTGTTTACAGCGCTGTGTCACAAGAACAGCGTGGCCCCTTTAAGAGCTGGAGAGGAGAGAAGCACAGTGCAGGAGGCAGAGCAGTAGGGAGGGGAGGGGAAGGGGGGGTCAGAGCAGAGGAGGTTAGCCATTAGAAACTGCCTGTTAATTAAGCAATTAATGTTTAGCTTCCAGCTTTAGCAATGAACAGCACACAGCTCTTCTAGTTACAGCAGAGCCCCATGTCTGCTTCACCACTGCTGGGTTTAGTGAAGGGAATTAACCCCGAAACTAGCTGCAGCCCCATCCAGGTGCAGTCACCTCTCCTCTGCCTCCCACCCTCGGTGTGGAGGCAGAAAGTTTACCAGTTGTTTCTGTCACCGATTGTGGAGCTAACAGACCAGAAGCAGCACAGTCACTAAACCATCAAAAATGTTGCTTCAGGAGGCAAAAAGACCAGAGGGAAAGATGAGAGTTGCCATTATCTGACAAAGCACATCAGATGACACTGTCTACATGATACCTTTTAATTATCTGATAACGCAAGTAATCAAGTAATGATCAGACTTTTGGTGTGCATGTAAACAGGCTCATAGTTGCTGAGGCTACAGGCATTTTAAAGTTAAACGGCTGCTTGTGATCTCTCAGATAGGGTGGTTGTCAACTTTCACACTCTAGCTAAAAAAAATTAAATAAATAAATAAAAAGCCAGTGCTTGATTTACAATGCTCCGCCCCCTCTTCTTTCACTGGCATGCATGGAGGGGTGTGTGAGTGGCTGTCAGCATGTGTGATTTGCTTGTGATACTGTGTTCTGTATTTGTGGGTATGATCACCAGAGTGTGCTAGAGACTGTGTCCTCCTACTTGTCTTAACTGATCCTCGTCTTATGGTGTGAGCTTTCAGCCTAAGCAGCTCTAGCCAGGTGCTGCATCTGTCTGCAAAGGAACCGTAATCAACGGAGGCAGCTGGAGAGAACACACACACGCACGCGAGCGCGCACACGCACACACACACACACACACACAGCCCCCACCCAAACAGACAAAACACAACAACAATAACAACAGGAAAAGAGAAAAGACAAACAAAACAAAACATAATAAACAAACAAACAGAAGGAAAAAAAAAACTGGATGAGGTTTGGGAGCAGTGCAAGGTAACTGAGACGAAAAGATAAAAAGTAAAAACAAGGCAGTGTAGTAGTTTCGGTAGCAGGGAAGTGGGGTAGGGGCAGATACAAAAGGAAAAAAGTGGCTTACCTCTGGGTGAGACAGTGGTACTCTCTGGGGCACCTGTTACACACACAAACATCATCATCTACCTTTGCACTTGACAGAAAGTGAGGAGAGTTTGGTATTTATTTTGTACTCTGGCCACAGAGCTAACTCCTCATGTTCATTAGCTTTAACCACCATCCAAAATCTAAAATGTTCTGCACATTTACATTTCATTCTCTTTTTCTTGTTACTGTGTTAACTTGGTGTACACTGAAGGTAAGCCACACTGCTTCACAAGCACGATGTCTCATCTAGAAAACGTCATGCTGTCATCTATGATCACAGCTAAACATAGCACACTGGCCAACTACACATTGCCGTCTATTTACCTGCAGAACGAACCATTACCAGCTGATTTTGGCAGAGTTTTGCAGCTGGGGTGAATAAAGAGACTGTACCTGAGGTGTTAGGAGATGGGCAGTGACTGTTAATGTAGCAGGACAGAGGAGGAGGTCGGGGAGCAATAAATAAATGGTTAAGAGATACCTGAGATTTTGGAAGATTGCTGAGAGTTGATAGATGACGAGTCGGCACACAACTCAAGGGGAAACTGCAGCTGATCTTCAGTTTCAGTGGCACCTGAAAAGATATATGCACCACCATTTAACTGTGTGAATAAAAAACTGGCAACATGAGATGTACATAGAGCTAATATTGTCCATAACCACAGGAAGTGGTTATTTAAGGAATAAGAAACTACTTAATATTTAGGGTTAAATTAATTGCTTCCGGTTGAAATTCTAGTTAAATCCAGGTGGTGACTTTTTTTTGGCCATACAGCGTATTTTAGACATACATATTTCAGATCAGATTGCAGATCTTTTCACCAGAGATTGCAGTGTATTAAATGGATGCTGTGAAATATGCACTTCTTGTATACTGAGCAGAGCTCTGAATGATCCCAAAGTTTAGCCGAGTTAAGCTAAAGCTGACCTGTGAATGCTCACATAAAAATTACCCAGGACTTTATGTCAGGTCAAACTTGACCAGAACAATATATAGACCTTTGGTAATGGGCCGTTCAGCTGGCTTTTCTTGAGTCTGGTCCTTGTCAAATGTCATGGCAACTGCTGTCACTGCGACCTAGAATAGAGACAGAAAATATTTATTTTTTCCCAGTAAATGACACTAATGATGCATTCATTTTGGTAAACCACAGATAGCCTGAAACCTCTCACCTGAATGAGCTCCTCTTCTGGCACTGCTACAGTGAAGTTGAGTTGACAAAGACAGCAGGGGATCATGGAGCGCAACTTGAAGTAAAAACTCTGAAAAAACATGAAAAATTGTAGATTTGTATTAATTAAAAAACTCCACTGTAAAAGGAACAGCAGTTAGAAACAGAGTAGCAGAATCTAAGATGACTATTAAAAATGATAAACATGGCCTTTCTTAAACATAAAGTTTTCTTACCTTTAGCAGATTCTCACAGAGGTCAGTGAAGATCTTGTTTAAGCCTTGATTGGTTAGATTGGCATTGCTCAACCTCAAGACCCTCACCGATGTAAACATCTTTAACACAAAAAGTGACAGTACAAACTCACAGAAAGAAGAAACATTAAACTACATTACTTATGGAGTTGCTATAATTGCATTGAAAATGTAGATGTACCTGTACTCCTGTAGTCCAGTTATAAATCCCAGGCATGGTCTCAGTGTTGCAGCTGTAGAAACCTAAAGACAAAAAAGGGAAAGAAAATGTATCTGTAAGCTTCAACCTTTCAGAGCATAAAAATATATATGTTGCAACTGCTGTAGAAACATGGTGCATGGTACAAACCTGTAGGAGGAGATGCATCAGTGAGTAGGGAGTGGATGTCTTCCACAGCATCAGTGTCATCAATCTGTAGGAAAGGCAGCACATGGTTACCATTTCTTACAGAGATAACTTAACACAGTGGTCCCTTGCCATATCGCGGTCTTGCTGTTTCGTGGATTGTTTTTGTATGCAGCACTGCATATTTACGTATGTGTAAATCCTATTTCAACCATTCCATGTCCAAATTTAACCGTAGGAATCAGCCCACTGTGCTTTGTTTTTTGATTTACGACGTTACAGACGAGGGTGGGGACGCAGTGCCAGCAGAGAAGCTGTAATACATTTCACAGGTTGAGTAATTATTAAGAAATTCACGTTGTTGAATATATGTAGGTTTTTGAGTGTATGTGAGAATGTTAAAATAGTTCATTATAGTTTGGGAAAGGTCTATAAACACTCCAAGGAGGGATAATTAGGCCTTAACATGCGTTTGAATTATGAAAAATTAATAAGGTCGTCAGATTTCATTTATCAGATTTCATTTATCGCAGGATGTTTTCAGAACGTAACCGCCACAATAAACGAGGGACCACTGTACAGGTGTGTCAATTTATATATAGGCGCACCTCCAGCACAAAGGCATCCTTTTTGCCGTGGGACAGATCCAGTTCTGACACCTCGTCTGAGCTTTCTGAGTGGGAACGGAAAAGTCTTGATCGCTGCCTTGGCTCAGGGATCGGGGAGCCCACCACTTCTTCTGTCAGCTCCTGCAAGCAAAGAGATCAGATGTAAGGGAACACTGGACCACCACAGTAGACCTCACATCTGCATCTCACATCTGTCTCTGACTCTAAAGCTTGTATATTAGCTATGTTAGTAACATGCTTACACTCGCCGTGTTCACTTTACACACACACTAGCAGCTGGAGTTAATTTGACTATCACTCTGGAAAGTAAAACATACTACAAATTCTCATCGGCTGTACTATATATGTGAGAGTGGTTGGGCAGAGTAAATGGCCATGATTCAAATATATCACAGATCCAAAGAATACGGTGAGTGGTCTTGAGATTCTGGGAAGTTACACATTGTCCGGCTCATAAAAATCTCCAGTGAAAGAGCTGTTAGTTACAGCAGAGGTGGTGTAGGATTACAATTAACAGAGTGAAATATCTGTCATGCTTTGCTGTCTCTCAGCAAAAAGTTGGCATGCTCAGTACCATGTATGTGCCGCAGAACATCTCAGGGTCCAGGGCAAATAATTTCTTTAATGATCAAAAAGAGACAAGAGGAGTAAAGTTTATCATGATTCACAAAGAGCCCAGCATACAGACCAGAGTGTTTCAAGTATTTGGACAGTTAATGCTTTTGGGTTCTTCAGGCTTTGCTTAAGTTACATTAGCATAGGAGGTAATTATGTTTGAGATATTGACCTTTTGACAAAATGTGTTAAAAAAAGAAAGAGGGTAATTGAAAAGATGTGCATGACCTCAAACAAAATTTCTCAAATCTAATATCTGATATAAAATCAAAGTGCAATACTCTATATTCATGCGTTTATTCACTTCCCTACTGAAGCCAATTTTTGTTTAGTTAATCGTGATTTGTTCCATATATTACAGGTTTATCTTTGCTTTAATGAGCTGAAACACTGACTGTTCGCTCGTTGCAATTTGTCATAATATTGTGGCTGTGAAGTTTTTACGGTTGCAGTTAATGTGCAGTTATGAAAGCTTTTATTTATAAGAATCATTTTTAAGTTCTTCCACAAGATAAGAGATGTTTCTTAGTCTTGCATCTTAACTTTTTCCCCGTAAATGCACATGCTCTTTAAAAATGATGTATGGTAGATCACATACTTGGATATCATATGTAGTCGTTGTCCAAACAGTCAACACTAACTGAACTCTTATCACTAAACTTGAAGCCAACTAAGAAATGTGAAGAAGCCTGAAGATGCAGAGCCTGAAGAATAAAACCGATAACTATCTGGATATAGTACATTGGTACCGATTCACATAGGTAGAAAAGTTAAAAGTTAATCTACATTAAAAACACTACTGTACTTGCTGTATAAAAACAACCAATTTACCTTGACATCATACTGAATATAACACAAAACAAATAAAGTATCACGCGAACAAAAACAAGTGTGTTTGAAATATTTTTGTGTAGAAATGTACCACATTATGAGATCACCTTTTGTAGGCTAACAGGAGTAATAATTTCCATAATGACGCCATGGTTGCCAGTGTAAAAACCCATCTATGACCATTACAGAGGTTTTACACACTTGGTAACAAAGATTACCTTTCACAGATTTAATACACAAACACATTTATTAAAAATCTCACCGGAGGGTTTATTTGATAGAGCTCTTTGTTCTTGGCAATGGTGTCATTGATCCTTTTCTGGATAGTCAAGAAATGTTGCTCATTGCTCAGGTCACCGGGAGTCTTCCCTGCAATCTGGATACCTCCCGGTGCAGGCAGCGCTGTCAGGTACACTCCTGTAGCAGACTGAACAAGCACACTTTTAACAGGCTGGGTTGCACCACACAAAATAAATGGCTAAGTAGAGTGTTAGCTTAAAAAGTTGACCTACGGCTAGACCCAGAAGCATATTTTCGCCAATGCTTATTTGTATACGTAGACCAAACAGAGCGTTCATGCTCCGCAATTTTAGTTTATTCATCAGCTGAGTGTGCAGCTCATATTCCATGAATGGCAGCAGGTTGGAAATGGCTGTCGCATTCACTTCTCCCTGAGCTTTCTTCTTCAGACGACACAGTCTAGAAGACAGTAAACATTAGCATTAAAAAAGTGTCCTGTAGATCTTTCCCATAAGTAAATGAAAGAATCTGTTTGGATTCATTGTTACTTACTGAAACAAATTAAGTAAATGCCAAATAATTCCTGATGCATTTCTATTTTCATGCAATTTGAAATTTTAGTATTTTAAATCTAGCATCATCTATATAAATCTTAAAATGCTTTTGCATTTGCTTTTGCCTGTGAACCCTATTTCAATGAGGTATATCTTGCTTTTATATTTCTACTTTATAAATTGTGAGATTCTTACTTGAAATGAACAGCTAGCAGACGCCAATTTTACAGAAAAAAATGGTTTAAAAAGTGAATATATGATACAGAACTTCAGTTGATTAACTTTGGTGCTTATCTTGTCAGTCAACTTTCACAAAGGCTAAAAATTTCAAAATGATTACAAATTACCTGGCCTGGATTAGGCAGCCTTTCCCTATGACTGCTGCCTCTGGTGGCAAGTCGATTGTTGTGAAAAGCACATCAGGAACCTTTAAAAAAAAAAAAAAAAAAAAAAAAAAACATGGTCAATTTAAATTTTTTAACATTTTTTTTTTATATATAATATATATATAATTATAATGTACTCATTAAAAATTAACATATATCTTAAGCATTCTGAAGTGGGGAAAAAAATAAAAGAAGAGCCACCTTCTGCCGTCTGCAGTGGTAACAGTAGGTGAGCTGGGCAGGAAATGGCATGTTGAGCTCATCATATGGGATGTGACAGAAACCACAGCTTGGAGGGGATGGCTCCTCAAACCTGGCAAACAACCCAAACCGCATATCAGCCTCGGTGAAAACCCAGTCTACAAATATACAAGCTCTAAAACCAACCTGTGGTCAGTGCTTCCGATGTCAAGGCAGCCTTCACGCATGTATCGCGGATTCAGGATGGCTGCTGTGCCTGATGCTGACAGAATACACACCTCTTCACTAATGGTGAGGATAGGTGGAGTGAACAAATGCCAAATGGGGACAGAAATCAAAGAATAGGATTTGAAACACTGTGTCTTACGCACCAAAAGTAAGCCATGTTCTTTTTTTCTTTGCACATATACAGGTGCTACATACCAGATGCTTGTATTCTCACTGTACCCTACAACAGCATGGCAACCAAGAGCTTTGGCATGAGATTTGATCTCCTGGCGAATTTCCTCCCACCAGGCGTCGCGAGTCTCTGGCTCATCTGCAAAACACATAATTCTGAATCGAACAGCTTTCAAGACAACATTCCATTTTATTTCATTATCTTTTAAAATCCAACTATATACTTAAGTCAAAAACCATTAAATGAAAAGGAAAAAAATCTGCCCTTCTAACTTTAAACATGCTTACATGTCTGCATATACTCTGCTTTCACTTGCCAGAAAATAAAGAAACAACCAACAATAGTTTCTGTTTTCTGGTGACTAATGAGTTAGATGGTATCAAAGCAAGCAAAAAACAATAAGAATTTTGTTAAATAATGTGACACTAAAAATGGTTTATAAGAGTCTGGTGATGATAATGATGAAGGCAAAGTCGATGATTAGATTCATTTAAGAGTTCTTGAAGGGATTCTTTAGATGCCTATGATCTAAAACAAGAGATGCACCGACTGCACTGATTTTATTTTCTCATCCAAAATCATTTCTGTTATTTGATTATATTTTTTAACTGAAAATTAATATGTGTGATCATAATAATAAAAAACTCACATAAATACATTTTATATTTACTCTATTTACAACTGGACGGGTTAGAGTGGCTTTCCCTTCTGTCACAGCATAGCTCTCTTAATGTACCAGCTTATAGGCCCTGTCTTTTTTTCTTCTTCACACATCTCAAAATTTAAAAGTGCACCAGAAATCAGGATAAACTTTAAGAAACAACCAATCTAAAATAATGCAGTTTTTATTTATACTTTTACAAATAAAAAAGCTAATAAAAACAGAGACATGTAACAAGTACTTGAACAAGGAGAACATTAATTTTCCTTTACACTGTATTTATTTTTTTTTATCACATAGCTAATACTGGAGAAAAACCCTTTGTACAACAAAATAATATGATTATGTTAAAATTTAAAACAAAGACAAAACTACTAAAACTAAGTCAACAAATCCTTTTAATTGTTCTCATAGTATTATTCACCTTTATTGGGCTGACAGCTATAACATGCTCATCAGTAACTACCTTCCAGGAAGAGGTTTTTAACTACGATACCACAAAGGGTTGCTTTTCCACTGTATCCTGCAGGTTGTGTTGGAACACAGTTCATGATAAGTGTTGTTTTTTTTAAGTAATTAGTTCTGATTTTATTTTATTTTTTGGACAGGGAAGCAGAGTTCAGCCTCATACAGTAGGAGAACTAGAACAAGAGCTGTCAGCTATTTTGCAGGATTTTAAAAAATCTTTCAAAAGTGTCAGTTTTCGACAGAGTTGTTGATCAGTTTCACAGCCTCGATTTGAAAAGCTTTTGTAAGTAGACTTGTGCATCTACAGAGGAAGAGTGAGGTATGGCCACTGGCGTATGTATGATGCATTCAATGAACGGTTAAAAATGCTTGCTTTATCAGTACTTTGTCAGTAACTGGTCAAACAAACAAAAAAAATAAATAGATAAAAATAAAAATCCATCTCTGGGAATCAGCTAAGCAATCGGTGCATCCCTCATCAACACTGTCCACTCTGTCTCCTTTCAGACAGTTTCACTAACAAAGAGGAGACAAGACATAAATACATATACATATTTTG
>JBAMHW010000010.1:25083266-25100497 GCA_037177495.1 Rhadinocentrus ornatus | reverse complement strand
TATATATGTTGTGTGTGTGTGTAAGATTATACGCTGTTTTATGATTAAAATATTTGTATGCACTATGCGTCTTCTCTTACCTCTACAAAGGCATCAGTGAGGTCACTGGCTCTGTCCATCACAGGCAAGTGGCGCCCTGCCACAATTTTGGCCTTTAGTTTCCCAGGCATGATTTAAGTTTATCTGCAAACACAAATAAACCACAACAATTTAGTATTGTAGGCTTTACAGCTGACAAGTGTCGTAGTCAACGCGGCACTCACTAATGCTAGTAAAAGCTACAGGGTGGTCATGTTGTTGACGTTGTTGGGAGCCCTTTCCTCACATTTTCAAGCTCACTAGCAAATAAGCTAACATTTCTCAGCTAAACAAAGTTTAGCCCAAATGTAAACAGCATATAAACTCAGTTTGTGGTAATATATTAAATCGCCATTTACAGACACGACAACGCCCTTCAGTTCGCTAGATTATGTTAGCAAAGCGTGGCTAGCATGTAAAGCCACTTAGGTTAACTGCATTGCAGTCAGAATCTCATTAGCTCTAGTTACCTGATCGGCCATGTTTATACGACCATCCCTACAAAGCTACCACCTACAACAAAATAGATTTCTTGCACCCGCTGTAAACAGTATCATCCTTACCAATGCTACAATATCATCAGACAGCTGTCTGAGCAGCAGAAGCCTCGTTTTACACGGACATTTCTGTTGACAGCCCACCGTTCGTCTGACCTCTGTGTCTCTCCCATAACACGAGACGTTAGTTCCCAGTAGACCACGCAAGGAAGTGTTGCTCAACTTAGAAATATTTACAAGCAGGTATTAGCAATTAATACATATATAAAGTGCTGCATGTGTGAAAATAACGTTACAAGCCATTAGTATCACACTTGTTCCTGTACGCATGGAAAAAGGCTGGCTTGATAAGGATCGAGCTCGTGATGAACGAGTTTTCAGGGGATACTGTGCTGCCTTCATGTACACTTTGTAAAGTTGTAACTCAATACGAAACCTACACTAGTGTACAGTACCAACATAAAATATACATAAAGGAGTTATTATTAGATAAGAATGACTTGAAGTGCATTTATGTAAATTACATTTAAATTTTTGTAACTGCGTAGTAGCTAATGGGTGGAATAACATTTTCTCGAAGGCACCGTAAAGATCTGCATTAGACATGCGCAACGGCCCAGTGTCACCTGCTTTCCAGGTTGCACTTGTCCGAAGAGGAAAATAAAATGTACTGGGTTATTGCATCGGAAGAGGAAGTTATTGTTTAACAAGGCATGCTATATCACAATATAATTCGATACAAATAAAGAAATAATAACAGATAAATTAGAACGTTTCTGAATTTTTAATTAGCACAAAAGAATTAAACGCAACCTTTTAAACATGAAAAGACAGATAAGATACATAAATGAATAATAAAATTCTGATTTACTGTGCCATAGACATTAAGAGATTTCTAAAAAGCATTGATAACACACTATTAAAATAAATGACACATTTCTTGTTGAAGTCACTGTTATTCAATTTGAACCGATCTAACATAAGGCATCATGCTGTCATGTAACTGGAACACAATATGTAGGTAAAAATGTTCCCAAGATATTTTTTTTCTTTCACGTTTCTTAAAGCAACCACAATATCCAGTCCGACCTCTAAACATACCAAAACTTCTCAGACATCCAACGATGTTTTATTGTGAATTGGGACTATCCAAATATTGTACTGAGTTTAATCAAATTGAATTAGAGGCATCTGTGGAAAGCAAGCCCAATCAAAAAGACCCCACCCCCCAACCCAAAAGGCCCAAAGTATCTATTTCTACAATCCCGATGCTGGACATTCCAAAAAATAAAACAGATTTTCTTTGTCCTCACCCTGACTGGTCAGAGCCATTTTGGTGGCACAAGAACCTTCTTATTACTGGAAAGGTGGTGATAATGTTATGGCTGATATGTGTATATTCATCCTGATGTTTCAGTGCTTTTTAAAAGTTGCTGCTAAGGTCTGTTTGTCATGTCAGCACTGTTTGTTGTGCCAGGTGGATTTGTCTGAATTAAATCACAGAACTCACAGCCTGTCACCTCTGTCCACATGGCAGAAATCAGACTCGCTAGTATTTTTGGTCAGCATATACCTGAGAAGACAAAATTCTGTGCCATCTCTGGCATTAGATTAGGTTGCAGATGCACGACCATTTATGTGTTATCAATGTAATGCTTGTTCTTTCTTATACATATTTTAAAGTGTAATCTTACATTTTAACCTTAATAACTGACATCTTGGCAACATTGGAAGACACTAAAGACTAACAAAAGGACAAAGCTATGACATAAAACAAAGAAGGTGTCGATCTTAAAATAGATACAGTGGCAAAGCCACATTAGATGTCTTGTGCAGTAAAGGACTACACTGAAGCTGTCTCTATATAAAAGACCTGTTTTTGCTCCCATAGGCCCACAAAACATGTCAACACTCACACAGAAATGAATCATGTTGGAGGTGACTGACACCAACAAAGCTAACACTTTCCAACCACTGAAGGACACTAACAGATGTCGGATGTGAAGAAGAAAAGTTCATTATGAAAGAAACTTTGAATCAAGATTTGTTTTTGAAGTGGTTAAAACTCTGTCTTCACATTAGTGAATAAAATAAGACCATGTGGCAATTATAGGTTGACAAATGTAATTAAAACCATACTCTTTGCAGTCATTGCATTTGGATCTCTCTATTATATAAACCTTGGAGAGATTCTATGTATAGCATGAACATATGCATTTTAGTACTTACATTTGTTTAAAAAAAATTAGCAAAGATGCCAATGTTGTCCAACAATGTCCAAGGAAATTATTTTAAAGATATGCAGCACATGAAATACTGCTATAATGACCAAAAATCAAATAAAACAATGCTCTATTCCTAAACAAGCATAGTGCTCCAGAACACCAGATGCCAGTTCATGCAGATTACCTGCTCATAATGTAAATGTTACTTTGGCATAATTCTGAGAGAAAAAAAAATGTTGGTCTGACAGTCAGGTGACTAATAAATATTTATCCAAGAAGATAATTACTACTCACTTTGTTGACATTGACAGCTTCTATTTTTCTTTCTTTTAGCACCACCATGAAGTTTTCTCTTTTGTTTATTTTATTTGTCTTGGTGCATTTGTTCTCTGCCTTGCCTCACCAACATCCCGTGTCTAAATGTGCTGTTAGAGCTATTTTCATCCCACATGGTCCACACGTTGCTTCAAAATATGTTTACTTATTATGTAATTTGAAATAAGATGAGATTTTTTCATTTTTAATCTTTATTTCCCTCTTTCTATGAATCTTATAGATTAACTCGAACTAGTTTTGACAAATAGCTGAGTGGGTGCACCACATAGGGCGGATGGTAGACATAGCACTTGAAAGGTTGTTATATACAGCAATGTGACATCTGCTCTTCAGCTGCACAAGGAGAAAGAGCATTTGTGTTTGTTATTACTGACAGACGCACAAAAAACAATATTTATACATAAACTACTTGAGGTTTGGGCCCATTATTTCTCTTGAAGAAAACAAACATGATTACAGATGAACAACTGCGCGGAATGTGCATTTAGTGAAAAATATTGTTCTTCTACCTCTCTGTAGTTCCTCCGAAATGACACAAACAGTTGAATGATATTTATTAGGATTAATTGGGTTTGTTGGTGGGACATTTTTTTTTTATTCAAGGTGGTGATATCAAAAGACTTTAAAGAGGTTTTGAGTTAACAAGTTGGGCTTTTCTACTAATCCGCGTGACAGACCAATAATTTTTGACTGACAACTGGGTGGTGCCAAAGGGCCATCTGTTGGAATAGCTAGAAAAAAAGAAGATATCTTACAATGTACCGATTTCAGGGTACTTAAAACACAGTGTCAAAACAAAATTATATCTTTATCTTAACTCTTTTGATAAAAGAGATAGTAAGAGAATGTTGAATTAGCATGTTGATAAGAAAGATGAGGGAGACTTGAAAGTCCAAATGAGTTCCCAGAAGTTATTTGACACTTTTTAAATAGGATTATGTGATGTAGTGATACATCTTCTTAATAAAAGCTCTTTGCTCTTCAAGTCTTTGTATAAAAGGCACATGCAGTTACATTTAACGCTGATGTTATATTCCTGTGAAGTAATTTTATTCTGAGGGAGTTAATTACTGCTAATCGCTGGACTTTTTAAAAATTTTCTTTGAAATCCAAAGCAGTTTAATTGTTCTTTTCCCAGAAGACCAGCATGTCTGATGAGTAAGTTCTGTCATCACATAAAAGTTTGTTGCTTATTTTTTCCCCCAAAGTGTTTACTGGCCTAAGAGGCATTTCACCTAATAACAATGTCTCTTGTTTGTGTTTGTATCTCTTCTTCCTCTTTTTGTATCCTTCCTGTGTGGTCCAACAAACTGCCCATTGCCATCACAGTTATGTAAGTTGAATCCTGCATGACTCAATGTGTTTTTCATTCTAAGTCATTGTACAAATTTATTAAAAGATGACTTTCCTTTTTTTCAGTATCCAACACCCACTCCCCCAAAGGCAGAAGGAAAGGTAATAATATTTCACTGACAATTTAAATATGAAGGACACTTCTGTTGAGCTAACCTGTCAAGAAGTGTGTTGCCAATTTTTTAAGTTTTCACTAATATCTAACTAAGAAAAGGATTAATGCCAGCTTAATGAAGCACAGTCTGTAAAATTAATCATTTTTGATATGATGTATTATGTTTTGAAGTGCGTGTTCAAACCCACATCCTGCATGTTATCATTATTTGCATTATTTTCTTTTCACTTATGATTTTAAAAAAATATAATTTTATATTTTTGACAATGACAACCCTATTTAGGAGCTAAGTCTTGGACTTTGACAACTTTCTTTAGATGGTAACTGGCATGAATTTTAAAGGGGTTTTGAAAAATTAATTAATTTACTCTATTTTCAATTCAGTCTTGAAACAACCCACAATATTGATAACTTAACTAGTTCAACACAATATAGTTTTTAGCTCAAGTTCAACCCAAATTAATAAATTAATAATAAAAAATAAAGCAGTAGAATAAAAACAAAGGGTTAAAAGTATTCAAAATCATAAAAACATGAAACACCATCTCTTGGTCTGTCAGTACTCTGGCCACTGTGTTTTAGGTCATGTGAAATTATTATCTTTCAATTCTTTCTAAAGCCAGCAGAACTGTCTTTTATGTAGTCGAAACTAGATGTGATAAGTGCATCAATCTATGTTTCAGTGTCATTTTTGGGAATTTATTTCCGCTCATTTTGACCTTTTTGTTTATTCAATGTTTATTAAAAGCTGAAACCTGTTAAAAAATACTTCAAGGTTCCTCACTGTTACTCTGAAAGACAGTGATGTGCTATCTGGAGTAACCGCATGGCTGGACAGTGAAGCTCTACTCTGAGCTCTCTGCAGCCAGTAAGTCAGTCTGATGTTGACTCTTCTCTGTCCCTTTAACTCTTTCTTTTTCTTGCTTCCTCCAATACTGCCTTCTTGTGTTTCTTTGATGAATCAGCCATAGCGCATGCTCCAAAGGGTCAGTGCATGTCTTGCTGCTGGCATGTGGCATGGTGATGCAAAGCTAAATACTGCTATAAAGTGACTCACTGTCTAAGAAAAACAATTGTGAAGTACAGTTTCTCAAATTCAGGGCGCTTCTGGGCAACAATGGCTCAAGGAATGTACGTAATAAATGTCACTGCACCATCAAAATTAGCACGAAACACACCTTATAAAGTTAGTTGTACTTCAAAAAGTACTAAAAATTCAGTAGTTCATTATTTTCCCCCAGATGTCAGAGACTGGGTGGAATCAGCAATTTAATTTTCATCCCATTATGATTTGATTTATTATTATTATTATTATTATTATTATTATTATTATTGTTGTTGTTGTTGTTGTTATTGTTGTTATTATCTACCGCAACAATGTATAATAATTTCCATTTGGGGATTCTTGAAGTATTTTTTTTCATTGTTATGAAATTCTCATTTTTATAACAGTGGAGATGTATGTCATATTTCCCAATGATATTACCCAGGAGAAGGTATAAAATAGAAGTGGACCCAGTCCAGAGTCCTGCGGAACACTATAACTTACAAGCAAAACTGGGGGACACATTATTTGCATGTATAAACTGTAAACTACTGTGATGTAATGTGACATATTGTGTATTATTTACAGCCAAAATGCAAGATCTCTGCATCACGCAAGCTTTCACTAAAGGTAAATAGAAGATATCATGTAAAACATGCATGACTTTGCATATCATTTCATGATAAATACATAAGACTTAAAATAAGAAATTTCATTGCAACAACCAAAAGGACACTCATTGTCACTCACACCTTTGCCTTACACAGATCCTTCTGCTGGCTCGTGCAACGGAGGACTTGGAGGCAGAGAAGGCTGCATGTGAGGAGGAGAAAGTTCGTTACCTGGGAGAGAAGATTCCACCACTACAGCTAAGTGGTTTAAAAATAGAAGAGCTGCAGGTCAGAGATACATACAAACAGTCTGAGGACAGACAACATAGTGTCACGGCCCTGAAAAACTAATCACAATTCTTTTTTCTCTTTTTTTTTGTTTTTTTTGTAGAAAATCTGTAAGCAGATGCATGACAAGATTGAAGCTGTAGATGAGGAGAGGTATGACTGTGAAGCCAAAGTGATAAAGAACAACAGAGACGTATGATCACAACACCAACACACACAACACATTGACACATAAAAAGTTTTTACCCAGAAATAATTCAGTCAGGTTTCCCACTTTCTCTAGATCAATGAGCTGAATCTAAAGGTGCAGGACCTTGGAGGAAAGTTTAAGAAACCAGCACTGAGGAAAGTGAGAGTTTCTGCAGATGAGATGTTAAAAGCTCTGTTTGGATCCAAAACTAAGGGCTCTATGGACTTACGGGCCAACCTCAAATCTGTGAAAAAAGAAGACATCAAACAAGAAAAGGTATGAATGTACCAACACAAATAAGCCAGTCACTTTTTATAAGAAAATTTAAAATTATCTAATGGTCTGAATGTGGGACGTGAATCTTTAGGAGCTGACAATGGAGGTGGGTGACTGGCGGAAGAACGTGGAGGCCATGTCTGACATGAAAGGCAGGAAGAAAATGTTTGATGCTGCCGGCGGTGCTGTGTAGAAGAACTCCTTCGTTGCACCCATGCATGATATATCTATGAACAGATGAGTTAATATGGCTTTGAAATAATCTTTATCAGTGACATTTCTGTTTTTTTGCAGAGGTGTAGAAACGCGTCTTTGAACTTTTTATTTTGTCCCCATAAATTTCACTAATAAAATAAGCAAAAGTACACACAATAACAATGTAGCAATGTTATGTATAGAGATCAAATCAATTCTTGGATATGACCTCAGCTTAAGTGTTTCTTTGATATCCTGACAGCAAATATGAAGCTAAAAACAGTTCTACAAACAACTATTTGACACTTGACATTGTCCTTTTACACAGTTATCAGTGTCACAGCTGTTTTTCAGTGTGTCAAAGCTAAGTTATACCATTGACTTACAACACTTGACAACAGATATATTTTTTGTCAGAGCGAGGATATACTTAGTCTTTTCTTTTGCCTGGAATGAATTCCTCTCCACTAATAAACACTAAACATTGTCACACACACCAACGTTTGTCCTTGGTCTGACATCAAAGAGTGTCAGGAGGTTGAATGATGGGGGTGAAGGGACGGAGTCAGCAACCTTCAAAGAATTTGAGATGGCCATAAAGCATCTGTGCATATGCAGTTTTGGTACTGTCTAAATGCCAATGTACACCCAGATTGGAATTTTTATGGTATCTTTATTAGTCTACTGTTGTCAAAGATCAGAATTGTCCTCATGCACCAGAATTCTACAACAACTTTAGCAAGAGTTTCCATGAAGATCCTGTTTGTAGTGGATCACGTCCATTCACAAAGACGATCCATAGCACTTATTTATGAAATGCAAAGAATTCTTCATAACATATTTTAAAATTTTTATAAACTTTAAAGTTCAAAATAATATTTTTAATTTTAATTTAGCATTTATGCTTTACACCTTAGTGTTAAAGTGGCCATAGGGTTTCATGTTTGTTTGTTTTTTTATCATTATTGTATGAGCCTGTGTACTTAACTGTTGTTAATTTAACACAAAAGTTTACAATACGAAGCCTGATTTATATAGTATTGTACAGAAGGCTTTAGCCAGCATATTTATTTTGTCCGCCAAGACGGGGGGTCATGAATTCAGCAGTATTGGTTTCTGTCAACACAACTCAAAAAGTTATAAACCAAATTTGATTAAAATTTTAAGAAATCTCAGAAATAGAATAAGAATGATTAGATTTTGGGGGTGATCCAAATCACTACCTGGATCCAGGAATTCTTTAAAGGACTCTATACTATGGGGAAATAGGGATGATTTTGCCATTTGAGCTTCTAACTAAAAAATAATACCCACAAACATTGTATGTACTTTGACTATTTAGCATTATTAGATCAGAAGAGTATGGCTTTTAGTTAATTTGTCACAAACCTTAATTTATAAATAAAAGTAAAATCTTGTCTGACAGGTGTTATGTGTGTTACTCCAAATGAGAAGCAGAAGGTACAATAGACTGAGAACAAATAATCAAGTTGCTATCAATAGCCAGAATGTGACACTTTTGCTTATCAATACAATTTGCATAACAAATAAAATCTTCTTGAAGTACAGGAAATGGAAATAATGATGAAGGAAACTTTTTAAAAATAAATTTAATCCTTAGATTTGTCAAGGCAGTGTAACACGTCCCTGAGAGGAGACTCCAGAACTTTACAGTAACTTAGAGACTGATGTTCCAGTATTAAGAGATCTAACAAGATGTCTTAAAAAAAAGAAAGGAAAAAAAAGCAGATTTGAAAATAAAAATGCAATAAAGAGTTAGGAAGAAGAGGGAAAGCATTAAACCATTAAGGCAAAATGTAATATTAAAAACAGAACAACAAAGATTAAATCACAGCACTCTCAGCAGTATTACAAACAAAATTCAGCTTTATAGTCTGGCATCAGCCAAGAACTGCCGGTTTCACCGTCCTAAATGTCAAGTGAATGAGTACTATGTCAGTTTAATATGACTGCACAACAAATGAGGGCACAACTGTTTTACTCAACTGGAATGTGAACAGTCAAAAAAATGCTTCTTTTCACCTAATTTTAAAAAACATCATGCATAAGTACCATTTTTCTTTTACCCACAACTTATCTACCAATTAAACTGACAGTATAAAATAAACAAAAACAAAACAAGAAAACAAGCATAGATTTAATGTAAAACAGGAAGATCGCCAAAAAGAACATTATCATCAGTTACAGACTATAATGCTTCTTTGAGAAGATTTTCCTGACAGAAGTCCACAAAACTTATCAACTCAAATCCGTTATCTTTGAAAAAGGCAGTGGGTTCACAAAGGCACAACACTGTCATAACAAAACAGTTTTAGATTTCTCATCAATAATTGCTGTTTTACATGAGGCAAAACAAAAGAATCAGCCCTAGCTCGTCATTTTTTAGAACAAAAAGAAGCCCAATTTAAAAATTCATCATTAAGACTTTTCCCAGTTTTTCTGTAAGAGCAGCCCCCTGTAGCTGAATGACAATCGTGGTAGAGTAAAAGACAGATATAGCAACAAACAGGGGAGATAACTTAAAAAGTAAACTGAGGTACATTATGGTGACTGGAAATATAATGAATGAAAATGCAAAACAAAACCACCTAAAAACAAACGGAGTTAATAAATATGAACTATTCTTTAATTTACAACATGACAGAATTGCCTTTCCATTGAGACAATCAATAATAAAATAGATTTATTTCTATTTTGTCACAAAGAAATAAAAATCTTTCCAGTACAGACTCATGTGCAAGACTGAGTTTTATTTGTGTGTGTGTGCGCATCCCTGGAGTGTGCCTTTAAATTCAATTTGTCTTTGGATCAAGTCCTTTTTCTTGTAACCCAGAGGTCCCCAACCCTGGTCTTCAAGGCCCACTATCCTGCAGGTCTTAGATGTTTCCCTGCTGTAACACACCTGATTCAAATTAATGGCTCATTAGCAGACTTGTGCAGAGCTTGTCAGATAGACATTTAATTTGTATCAGGTGTGTTGCAGCAGGGAGACATCTAAGATCTGCAGGATAGAGGGCCTACCGGTAGTGCAGATCAGGGTTTCAGTTAGTATCATTGCTGCAGCAGTATCTTCCCAGCCAGAATCTTCCAGTCAGTGGGGCTCATCAGCCTGTACCCTCTTAGTAGTCTGAAATATATCCAGTGAAAAACTCTGAGCAGTAGTATCTCCTTAGCAAAGACTTGTACTGCATCACACCCTGAGTGAATGAAGACAGTCCCCAAACTGCTCAGCAAGTGTTGCTAAGACACAACAGGAGTCATGCTCCGGCCTTAAAGTGCTCCGGGTGCCATGGGTATAACCATGGCAATGTCATAGTGCAGCACCAGGTGATAAGGTCACCTGTGGCTTGTTGACATCTGCCGATTCCACATGCCACGTTTGGAGTGATAGTGATGGAAAAAGTTCTTCAAGTAGATCCTTTCCACTTCCAGTCCAGACTTGAGGATCCTGGAGAACAGACAGAGAGCATGCTTTTAAACCACTACATAGCAAAGAAGAGAGAAAAAAGGCCAAAATCTTATTTAAAAAAATTTATTCCTTAGAGTCCCTGTCAACTAAATTAAAAAAGTCTTTAATTTGGTTAAACTCTTTAAAATTCAGATTAAATTTAACCACTTGTTAGCAGAGGAAAAAATGTGTAACTGAGGTGAAACAATACTTCATGTATGAACATGTTTAAATGTGTATGTCCCATTATCACTGCTAATGACAGTACTAGAAAGTTTCGATGTATTATGTTGAAAAAGTTCAAGCCTTTGTTCTACTGCAGCATGAAAGCCTAAAATTTTTGGTGTGGATAAAAATGTTCTGTTTCTACCTTAGTAGCCTTGCTGATATTTTCAAGTTTGAAATATTTTACCAATTTTTGTCCACATAGGAAATACAGCAACGTGGATGTAAAAAGCATCTTCAACCATATTTAGACTGTTTTCAAAACTTTAATTAAGAACACATTGTCCAAATCGATGAGCCTTAGAATCTATGAACAAGCAATTCTATTTAGTCAGAGACACAATGAAGTGAAGAACACACCTATCAAGTAGCTCCCAGTCTTCTCCTCCCCAACGGTCTTTAAATTCCCTGGTGTTCATTCCTCCGATTGCATCCAGGTCAGACTTATAAATCCCTAGCAAGCCGAATCCATTCACTTCCCAGTAACCTGCATGCAGACAGCACAGTCACACATATGCTTTTCATCTTAGGAGCAACATTGACTCTTTTTTTTTTATATTATCTTTTTATTTTAGAAAAGCAACATAATGCATTTTTGTTTACAGAACAAATCGTAATTAAATTCTTACAGACTTTCTAACCGAGTCCATTTGTTTCTTTCTTCGTCTAATTAAAAAAGTGTGAATTGCTTTCCCAAAATTATCCTTTCTTTCTCTATCTCTTTATCCATCCATTTTCTGCCGCTTATTCAGATTCGGGTCGCAGGGGCAGCTCCCTCAGCAGGGAAACCCAGACTTCCCTCTCCCCGGCAAATATCACCCCCTCCGGGGGGATCCCGAGGCGTTCCCAGGCCAGCCGAGAGAGGTAGTCCGTCCAACGTGTCCTGGGTCTTCCCCAGGGCCTCCTCCCTGTGGGACGTGCCCGGAATACCTCACCAGGGAGGCGTCCAGGAAGCATCCTGACCAGATGCCCGAGCCACTTCGTCTGGCTCCTCTCAATGTGTAGGAGCAGCGGGTCTACTCTGAGCCCCTTCCGGATCACCGAGCTTCTCACCCTATCTCTAAGTGAGAGCCCGGCCACCCTGCAGAGAAAACTTATCTCGGCCGCTTGTATTCGCTATCCTGTTCTTTCGGTCACTACCCACAGCTCATGACCATAGGTGAGGGTAGGAACGTAGATCAACCGGTAAATCAAGAGCTTTGCCTCTCTCTTTGATATATCCATTACTTTGACAGCAAAACCAAGAGCCTACATCTTAATAGTGTATATACCCATAAAAGGGAAGGAGGGGTGGACAATCACTCATCAGATGGATGAGTGATTTGTTTCTGATTAAAATCAGATCTAACACGTTTTATTTATTCAGTTCATTTTGACCAAATCTGGTAGAACATTTCGTTTTCTAATTTAAGGGCAAAAGACCTTTTTTTTTTCCATACTGTAGATATCAAATACAGTATTCATCCATTCCTCAGTAAAAGGGGGCTCCTATTGACTCATTTTGTAATCCTATTCTGCAGCTGCTTGCATCTTTTGTGTTAAACAGCATGATGTATTATGTTCACTGCTTTTGTTTCAAGATCTTGTTTCAGAATGGTTAAAAAAAACCAACTCCCACTCATCATGTGTTGCAGCTTAAAAAGACAAGATGTGGCACTGCTGCAGCCTTTTCCATTTTTGAATATGTATTGCTACACATAAGTAATTAATCAAAACTGTTTTTACAAGCAATTATTACTTCTATTCAGTTATTTCTGCAGTCACCCAAACTCAGACTGCATTAACAAAGATAAATGCAACCGGCAGACAAACCGGAAAAGCAGGTTTTATAAACAAGGTCATAGCAAACAAAAAAGCAAAACAAGACAAGTCCTTTTCCATTGAGTAGCTCACAAATACTAGCAATGAATTAGCTATTGTACAAACCAAGCTAAAAGAACACAACTGCCTTGAAACATCACTTAATCTGAATACTATCAGTTTCTCCCTTTGTTGTATGTTCTTCCTCTTGGTCTGTTAAAATTAAAAATGCTGGCATTAAAATTTCTCTAATTCTAAAATTATCTCATTCTGACTGAAAATGTGCACTTAGAGTAAAAATGTAAAAACTAAGCAGGTGAAGCATTCCTGTTGACACAAAGACATGCAACACTGTGACAACCAAGCCACGGCAGGGTAGGACTTGTAAGTTGGTAAATCAGGAACTAAGCTATGCTTGAGAGAAAAAAAAAAAGTCTGACCATTAACTTCAAAGAGAAACTTCATAAAGCGACATTTAGATGAAATGCTGTTACATATAACTGCCATAATTTATTAATGTAGATTTTTTTTCTAACTTTTTATTTCATGTAAAAACATAATAAACAGGTGTGAAGCTTCTCTTCCTACCTTTGGCCTCTAATGGGATGATACCACAGTTCAGTCTGAGGACTATGGGAGCAAAAGCCATGTAGCCTTCCACACAGTGCTTCCTGATCGTATCAATGATTGAAGAAGGGAAGTGGATGTGGAGATCACAAAGAAACACAATGCTGTGATCATCCTGAGGCAGAGTGAAGAAAGAAAGATGAAAATCAGAGTAAAGAAATCTATCCAGACATTTAACTTCACAGCTTTTGATGCCACTGCTCACATTTATGAGGTTGACTCCTGCTTGCAGACCAGCAGAGCGCTCAAACTTTCCGCTCAGCTTCACGTACTGGTACCTGCTCAATTGCACAAGCACGATCACAGCACAGAACTATCATGAATGCTGCCATAAAAGCTTTCATTTAGAGGAAAAGTCAAGCACACACAGACCTGGGGAGTGATGATTTCTGCAGGGCCTTCCTCACATTCATGTCAGTGCTGTCAAAGTCTGTGACGATGAGATTAAAGTTTGCATCACCCGTTTTCTTGAAAAGCTGCTCCATGTCTACAATCAGCTGCTGCACCCAGCGAGCCTGATTTTTCACTGTAAACAAAATTTATACAGACTACATGACTAGAAAATGATTAAGCATCAACATAGATAAAAACTTGGAAAGAGCAAAAAGCTTTTGGTAAATGCTGAACTTTAGGCTGGATGTGCGTGGATAAGGGTTGTAGCATACCTGGTACAATGAAGTGGACAGTGGCGAAAGGATTCCAGCGGAAGCCCACCGGATTGCAAAGAACCAGCTGTGGTTTCCGCCGCAGGAAACCGAAGTCCCCGCTATGTTGCCTGCTGTGGCGGATCAGAGCATAGATGTAGTGTGCAAGACGCAGCAGTTGCCCGTTGGCATCTCTCAGCTCCAGCTCGAGAAGATATCTGCTGCCCTGGACCCCGTCCACACGCTTTACCACATTAACAACACGCTCCAATGTAAACCGCCTGTGGGGGCAATCAGGGACCCAAAAGAAAAAAGAAAAAAACATCATGAAGTGAGCTACAAAACAATTATGTGATCCATATGCAGATGTATGTGTAGTTCCAAGATGTAAGTTGTTTAGACCCCCCCAAAAAAACAAAACCATGGCATACTGTTAAAACTGGAACATGAATAAAAACATGTAATTATATATATATATATATATAAAATTATAAAGAATGCAATCTATGTAATCTGGTGTATGAAGTATTAATTGCAAGTTTAACAATAATTAAAAATTATACAAGAAAAAACTAGTACTATAGCTGTAGCATTGTAAAATGAATCAAGACTAAATAGAACTGAATTCAAAATTGATTGAAATTGGGAAATTAAGGATTAAAATCTAATTAATTTGAGAAATATTTGGTTATACTTACCGGTAACCCAAATCAGAACCTTTCTGAGCTAAATATGTAAATGTGCATGTTTATCAACATCACTTCTAGTCACTTAAAATGATTAAAAATATCTAAATTCGATGTTTTTATCCTTCACTGAGCCTTTCACTTAAATCTTTTACAAGAAAAAGAGTGGACAAAAACTCAAATCATACATTTAAAAAAAATATAAAAAGTTAAAATGAGTTGAATTTACACTGATTAAATCAACAGATTACAATGCAGATTGCATGGTTTTAAGAATAATAATAATGATAAAAAAAGTAATTTAGTTGATTTAAAAATCTTAAATGAGAACAACCAGTCTAAAAGCTATATATATATGTATATCTCTCACACGATTGTACACAGGCACACAGACATACCCATGATGCTTTGCATTTAGATGCTCCATGAAAGCCTTGACCATGGGCAAAGCATCACTGGGGTCAAGCTGCAGGTTTCCAGAGACATTGCAGTGCAGGTCGATCCAATCTGAGCGATGTGCCTGGAGGTCCAGGTGGTTCACCTGGAAGGTTTGGTTCCAACTGACCTTAATGTCAAACACTGGTTCTGCAGTAAGGTCCTCATCATCCACAAAGTCTCCTGGTTGGCCCCAAGGAGAGTCTTCATCACCCTCCCATGCATCTCTCTTGCCCTCACCTCTGTTATTAACATCCTTATTCCAAGCCTCACCACCGTCTCCTTTTGTATCTGACCGTGTTTTAATTATTTTTTCTCGATCAATCATCCTTACTCTGTGTTTGCTGCTTTCTGCATCGTTTTGTAGAGGTATATTCATCTCCATCTCTTTTTCCCTCAGTTTCTTTCTAGGTTGCGGTTCCACTTGACTTGACCTTAATATGAGGCGGTTGGCATCTTTTCTTGGAGTGGTAAAAGGCTTGGTGTTGGCCAGGTGGAGTTCTTTCTCTTTGGTTACAAACTTCCACTGATTGCCTACCATGTTTCTTTTAGGAGGACGAACAACCATGTCAGCGCTTTCAAGCTGAGAGTCTTTAATGCTCTGAATTTGGGTGTGGTTAACTTTATGTGTCCTCTGGATCAGATTCAGTTTAGGGTCAAGTTGCTCTGATGGAACAGTTGGTTGCTGCTTTGCTTTAAGCTGCTCTTTATCAACTTGTATTGGTGGATTCATCTGCTCCGATCTCTTAGATAAATTTACATTTTGCCCTTTTTTCTGTCTTAGCTTTCCATTTGATTTTAGTAGCTTAACTGAGCCCTCCTGTTTTAATTGTGTCCCATTTTGCTCCAGATGTTTGGAGGCTTGCATAGGCATCAGCTGCACAGACTCAGCTCTTTTTATTGGTTCTGGGTGAGGCTGTGTCAGAGTTTCTTTGCTTTGTCTGATGTGAAACTCCCGTGTGTGCAGTCTTTCTTCCATGGATTTGTCTAGCGTGTGGTTAGTCTCTTGAGTGACCAAGGTGAAGAGTTTGCGCCTGCGTTTCTGAACATAATCATCATAATCATCTCCATAGTCTGAGAAAAGGGCATTTTTCATCTGGTTCAACCTGATTTTCTTCTCTCGTGCATTGGCTTTATTGTCTATGCCGTCTTTCTCATCAAGAAATGACATCTTCATCTGGAAATCAAAATCTAGCATTCACCAAAAGCAGAGTCAGTAACAGAGACTGAAATGGTCTGACAATACAGGCAAATTGATTTTGTATTAAAAAAAAAATAATAATAATAATGCACATAATACCTCTGCCTGCATGTCTTCTGTCCTGTGTATCTGGGCGGTCTAATCTCATGTATCTAGAGAAACCAAATCTGGAGGACAAAACATAAAATTATTGCAGGAGGCCAAATTATTCAGGAATCTTATAGGCAACATAAGTTTTTTAGATGTAACTTTAAAAAATCTCTTTAGACCAAATAACACAGAACAATAGAGGATGCTATATTGGTGGTATAGGCAAGACAAGAGCATAAGCGTAAAACTACTTGTTCACAAATTTATTCTAAGTATGCATGCCACATTTTCCCTTAAAGTCTTACATTTTCATTTTGTGAGGGCTCTCGGGGTAGAAGCAGCTGTTCTCTGTCTCCATGTGCGTGAGCCGTGTGTAGTCATTTGGGTAGATGTAGGACATGTGGACCTGGAGCAATGAAACAAAATAAATGACAGCTTGCCGCTTAAAGCTGCAGTGTGTAAGAATTACTCCCATCTAGTGGTGCGCTTATATATTATAAGCAACCGAGTAGTGCTCTACTGGAGCCTCACCGTTTAAGAGCGTTATTACAACTACGGAAGCCGAGGAGATTCATAAATGTGAAGTTCGAGTGTCCCGTCAGGTGATGAGGAACAGAATGGTACATATATATTTTTTTTTTTATGCCAATAAGTTACAAGAGTGCCCTCCATGTTTTTAGTACCAAGCTACTGCTAATAGCTAATGTTATCGTATGAAATCGTTTTTTATGACTTGCAGACTCGGAGATCATCTGATGAAGAGAGAGAAAGAGGGAGTAAAAGCAGGGCAGTGGACTGCAAGAGGAAGATCCTGTGCTGTAACATTACTCTGTGTTTAATAACAT
>JBAMHW010000010.1:25054099-25083166 GCA_037177495.1 Rhadinocentrus ornatus | reverse complement strand
ACTTTGGTCTATTTTGTCTGACTAGAAGGAGGACAACTACCCCCATCCCGTTGACAAATCAGCTGAAATAAAATATGGGAGATGAGGGAAAGCTCTGGGAAAATACGTCTGAAAGAAGCACACGGTCGCCCTCTGGTATGACTTCTATGAAGAGTAACAATTGAAAACTGTAGCAACGTAGCTTTTCTATTGTAGGCTAACTAACAAATTAGCCATTTCTGCCTTTTTATATAGCATGTAATAGTAAATGACCCGACTTATATGGGAGGATGAAGTAGTTGCTAGACCACCCTGCCCTTTTTCTAACATAACGCCAAAATAAACTTCACTGTTAGATTGCATTAACTCGCCTATCCAGCAGAAAGCTGCAACCTCCGCGTTAGCTTTGAAGTCTTTCCATCAGCTGCCTCCACCTGGTAAAAACTCCACTGATGTACACTCTTATTTTCTCCCAGTTATTATTTCTTTTTCTTTTCTTGGCTATTTGCTTCCTCTGTCTCGCGGGCAAAGAGTATAGATGGTCCTCCATTTCAATGTTAGCTGGCAAGCTGAATCATCCACGGTCGTCTTTACTTGTTTACACCACCCCCCTGCGCCCTCCCCCCGAGACAGCGGGGACTCGCAGGTAAAAACGCACAATGCTAACACGTTTGTCCCCTTTCAGCTACTGTATTCAAAAATGGCGACGCAACATAGCAGCCTCCAGTTGTGTGCGCCGCCACCTATGTATTTATAAACATCTAATTCTAAGCTATGAGAATGATTTCATTTGGGTGCGATTGCAATTAGACTTTGGTAAAATGCGTATTTATGAAAGCAATTCTTGATTTTTGCTAACAAAATACCAAAAAACTACACACTGTACCTTTAAGGCCAGAAAGAAATACAATACAAGTTTTACTCCGTCACACAGATCGGAAATGTACTAAAATATGAACAGAGCACACTGCATCTGATTTTAAGGTTTGCAGATAGCTGGATAAGAAAACAAACATTACAAAAACATTACAAAACAAAAATTACAACAAAAAATACAATTTATCCATTTTTTCCTTCAGAAATATTGTTTGAAAAAAGAAAGAGGCCAAGGTATGACCATTTTCATATTAAACATGGCTTATGGGGACAAACAATGAACTTGTTAAATAAGATTTAGATTTTATAGGTTATTGTGTTTGATAATATAAAAAAAAAATACATATATAGTGAGTGTTTAATACAGTTTGACTAATGGACACAACCATGAACCTCGCCCAGGTGATTAATTAGCTGAAAACCTATTTTGTTGTGAAAGGTTGCTAAATCTAATTTGAATAAAGTGACTTAAATACACAAAGTATACAAATACATACAAACTGCAGCCCCTGGTAACGATCCAGAGGAAAGTCTTTGATTGTGTAGCTGGGTTTGTATAAGCAGTCAGGCAGAACACCTTGTAGGAACTTGCTGTTTATCAGACGAACTGCAAACAAACACAAGCAGACTTGAGTTCTGATTACTTTATGCTTAGCAAGTAAGAGGAAATAACTTGCTAAAGACTTGCATCCTGGAAGGTAGGAAACAGAGCTACTAAGAGACTTCTCTAACCTTTGTAGAGTGTGTCTCTCGGGTCATCCCTCAGCATGTCTGCTGCAACACTGCTCTGTTTTGTGTGGGCGTGTTGGTGGCTTGCAGCCGTCTGTGGTATGTGGGCAACATCATTCATCAGCAAAGCAGACTCATCTGTCAGATAAAGTCAAAGAGCATTAGAATAAAAGAAGTGCTTCATGTTTATTGCAAAATGAATCCAGTGTCTTGCAGTTTTGAGCAGCCACGCAGGGCAATGAAGGCGAAAAGTTTTGGATCGTGAGGCACAGAATGAAGCCATTTTAACTGTGACCGATGTCTTTTCAGACACCAGGAATGACGTGTACTTACTAGCATAGAGGGAGATGTGCTTTGAGTCAATAACCGTAAACCTCAAGCCTTGGCCCAGGAGCTTCCACTGAGGGAAAACAAACAAAGAACCGCATGCCTCTTACACTTTAATACTCACATTGAAAACAAAAAGGGGCACAGACTTGGCATGAGAGCTGGAACCAAATGCAAGAGTTTAGAAAACAGAGAGAGGACGTTACTTACTGCCACTTCCACATGGTCAGTCCCTCTGTCATTTTGCTTGTGGATAACTTCAAAAAAGTATCTTCTCTGAGCAGACAGTCTGTCAGACATTTAAGGTTTTTGTTAAGGACTGCATAAGTGTCACATCAACATAAACTGTCCACTATCAGATATAATCTTTAAATGCAGGATCCTATTTGTTCTGGCTGTATGTCAAAATGATAGATATTTTATTCACATTAACAGCTGTATATCACTCATAGAG
The DNA here is from genome assembly GCA_037177495.1 of Rhadinocentrus ornatus. Classification (NCBI taxonomy): domain Eukaryota; kingdom Metazoa; phylum Chordata; class Actinopteri; order Atheriniformes; family Melanotaeniidae; genus Rhadinocentrus; species Rhadinocentrus ornatus. Next base: position 25,080,801 of record JBAMHW010000010.1, on the reverse strand, counting down.
CAGAAGTTATCTTCGCTCTATGAATTAAGCAATTTCTGTGGAAAGCAAGAATTTAAAAACTATCTTACTAATAAATTTTCAAAGATGTTTTGAAATTTAGTCGAATCCTGGACTAATCTAAAACAGCAGAGATAAAATAATTAGGCATATCAATCTCTTCATTCTCTATGTCAAAAGGGCTGGGAGAGGTGCAGATGACTTGTGAAACATAGCATTAAAAACATTTTTTTTTAAAAAGACAATAAAAAGAATGGATTTTGTTTTTTGGTTGTTGGACTAAACTTAATACCTTATGGACAAAAGGATTTTAAAAAGACAGACATAAGAAAACTGGTAACAACTGGCAAACCATCTCAAAAGTTCAGCACCATCAGTCTCACATTGTAGTTGCGTTGTTGGAAGTAATCTGTGACCTGCGTGGATATGAATCATATCAAAACTGTGACAGGGAAGCTGGCTCATTTACTGCTTGAGAAAAAAACAGTAAAGTCTTTAACTAAATCCTTATAAGTATTTGAAGCCACTCCAGTGCTGGTAAAATACCTAGATAATACCTGAATATTTGAAATGGCCTAGGATGTTTGTTGCTGAACATTATTGATGTTTATACATTAATCATGCATCTATGCCAAAAAAAACCCAAAAAACATTAAGTTCTTAAGCTTTTTCATTTTGTAGCTTAGCTTTCCTTGAGATTAATAAAACAGATACTTGGAGTTAAGATTTTCTCTTGCAGATCATTGTTAAGGCAAGCTCTGATCTAAATCCAACAATTCAATTAGTCACTTTTTATATGCAGAAATTTAACGCTGCCTGGCCGAAAAAAAAAAAGAAAAAGAAGAAAAGAAGTCAAACACTAACATTTCGTTTGACTGCCTTTAACTTTTATTACAGCAAGCGTTTGCTGTAGCATTGTTTTGACAATCTTCTGCGATGTATTTCCATCCGGTGTTGCATTAAGTTTCAATACAAGATCTTGTATTGATTATAGAGTTCGACCACTGTGCAAAGCTTTTCTCCAGCACACCCTAAAGATTCTCAGTGGGGTTCAGGTCTGGACTCTGTGGTAACCAATCAATGTGTAAAGTGGAACCACTCTTTCACAATTTGAGCCTGATAAATTTCTACGTCGTCATCTTGGAATATGCCCCATGTCATTCAGTATATTCAGGTAGTCAGCTAACACGGACCCTAAATCTATTCCACCACGACTACCAGAGACCTCTAACATAAACCACAACACACCATCCTGTACATCTGCTCCTTCACTTCATTCCTGTCTTAATTACACCCAAGTATCCTCTTCAGACATCCAAACAACAAAGAACTCACCAAAACCCTGATCCACATTCAAACCCATAGTCCATTCCCCACTATTCATCGCACCCAACTCAACATGGCACTTTAAAACCAGATCTCTATGAAATAAGACATTCTTAATTAATTACATGATTACAGACAATAGAATTGATTGTTTGGGGGTGGGGGGCACTGCTGTAATTGTTTTGAAGTCACTTGCTTTTAAAAACATCACATTTGGTGACTTGAATATTGTTTGTTTTGTTTTTAGCTGTTGCGTAATTTTATATACTGTCCTTCGAAAAAGTATTCGCACCCCTTGGAATTTTTCACATTTTGTGACTTTACAATCACAAAGTTAAATATATTGAATATATTTTGTTGAGATTTTATGTGATAGACCAACACAAAGTAGCACATAATTGTGAAGTGGAACGGAAATGATGCATGGTTTCAAAATTTCAATCTCACTAGAGATTTTAATCTACATGCAGAAAGCCAGCCTGACTCCACTATGAAGGAATTTTTAAATCTAATAATTGGTTTGATTTTAGTCAGCATGCTACACAGCAAACACATAACAAAGGTCATACATTGGTTTTATGATTTTGTCTCTCAGTGACAGTAACAAGTATTTTAGATTTAGGGATTTCTGATCACTCCTGTGTTCTTTAATACAGTAGACTTTAAACAGCAGAACACGCTGGAGTGAACTGTGAGGAAGCAATATCTTACCAGTGAAGTGGTGGCAAAGTTTGTGGATCTTTTATATGATGGAGACATTTTATCTGATCCCTGTGATTCTACAGTTGATTTTATGGTTGATAGTTTTAACAAAAAATTAATAAGAGCACTGGACAAGGTGGCAATGATACAAACAAAAAAGCTTAGAAAAATCCCAAAGCCACCCTGGATCAACTCCCAAAAAAGAAAGGGTCCGTCAGCAGAGAGAAGATGGAGAAAATATAAACCCACAGTTCACCACCAAATATACAAAGAGAAGCCAGACTCCAACAACATCTCCTACAACCACAATACTGCAAAATTCCTCTTTTCAACTGTTAACTGGCTAATAAACTCCACTCCATTAAGTGTACTAGCTCTGTTGAGACCTGGGAGGACTTTGCTGCCCACTTCAAAGGTAAGACTGACAACATAAGATCAAACCATGTCTCTTATCAGTATACCCACATTTTACCCCTTCACAATGTATGCGTTTAACAAAGGGAATGCTGGAGAATTTTTTTCTGGTTGATGCGATGTTAAATAAAACACTTTTAAAAATAAACAGAACTACATGCATTTTAGATCCCATCCCCACTGTACTTTTTAAATCAGTTTGTGGCTCTTTTTTTGAGTAACTTCTGCACATTATAAATTGCTCTCTTCATACGGGGGTTTCCAGCGGCTCATAAGAGAGCTTCAGTTAGGCCCCTTGTGAAGAATAGCAATTTGGATACATTAATCCTTAGCAACTACAGACCTGTGTCCAATCTCCCATTTTTAAGTAAAATTTGAGAGAAGATTGTTTTTAAGAAGCTGAATGATTTTATGACAACTTATATTTAAAAAAAAAAACAAGCTGGTTTTAGAGAGTGACACAGTACAGAGACAGCACTGGTAAAGATTTTAATTGACCTCAGAACTAACATGGACCATAAGAAACTGTATGTGTTGGTTCTGCATGACCTCAGTGCTGCCTTAGATTACTCCATTCTTTTAAACAGACTAATGAAGATTGGACTTTTTTTTTAACTGGTTTAAATCCTATCTCAGTGATAAAAAGATTTTTTTTAATAAACATTAATGACTTTTCCTCTCAGAGCTACAAACTGATCTATGGTGTCACACAAGGCTTAATTCTGGGCCCTTTACTTTTTAACATTTACATGCTGCCTCTGGGTGATATCATCAGAAGACATGGCATAAACTTCCATAGCTACACTGATGACACACAGCCTTATGTTGCAGTGTCTCCTGATAAACCAAACCAACTGATGCCCTTTTTAAACTGCATCCTAGAAATCAAATCATGGATGGCAGCAAACTTCCTCCAGCTAAACCAGGACAAGACAGATGTTTTAGTTACTGGCACTGGAGCGGAGAGAGAAAAACTAAACAACAAACTTCAAATTCTGGCATTAGAACCACGAGAACAGGTGAGAAACCTTGGAGTCATACTTGACTCTGAACTCATTTAACACCCACATCAAAAATGTCACTAAGACTTCTTTCTACCATCTGAAGAATATTTCCTGAGTTTGACTGTTTCTCTCTCAAGCCGATGCAATGACTCCGATCCATGCTTTCAACTGCAGGATCGATTATTGCAACGCTCATCTTTCTGGTCTCCCAGTGAAAACTTTGGCACCTCTGCAGCACGTCTGCTGACAGGGACCACAAAAAGAGGTGGGGGTGCTTTGTCTGTGTGAGTGTGTGAGAGATAATGATTGAATGTGTTATTAATTTGGTTAAGTTATATGCTTGGGTATGTGAAGGCTTATTTTTTTATTCTGTTTTGTTGTTGAAATGTAGTTATTGTTGTGTAAAGCACTTTGTGCTGCTCTTATGTATGAATAGTGCTACATAAATAAAATTTTGATTTGTTTTTATTGATTGATTGATTGATACAGTGCAACAAATGGAAACATTTATGTTTAATATTGTAGTCTCAAATAAAAATAATAATAATAATAACAGTAATAAATAAATAAATAAATAAAAACAAACAAACAAACAAATAAAGACCCTGAACTTTTCAGTTAAAATGTGTTACTACCTGTATGTAGCTGTCTGCACTCACCTAATTGTTCGGGAGGTCTGACTGGCATACTTCTCAAATTCCCCTGGGACTGTCCACTCTGTGCCAGTCTAAAGAACAAAAACTCACATGTAAATAAATAAAAGAGAGACAACTATGACAAAAACCACAAACATGCAGGGATATAACAAACATGCATACCTTTCCAACCCATGCCAACAACTGCAAATTGACAGGGGAGTCATCTGTGCTAAGCCACAATTCAGAGTTGTCATCGGAGCTTAAAGCAAACACAAAGTCACCTAAGAGAACAAAAAAAGGCAGAAGGATAGAAAAAAAATAAACAAAAGAGGTGGAATGAAGAAATGGTAAAGCAGAGAAAAGAGCAGGTAAAATGACAGGCAAGAGCTAAAAGAAGAAAAAAAATGGAATAAATAAGTAAATGAAGTACCATTGGTGTATGGATGTAAATAACCAAATATCCTGAGTCCATAGTTGGTCCATTGAGGAGAGACGGCCAGTTTCTGCACCGTAGTCCTGAACTGAAAGAAAAAACATAAAATCAGCAATGATGTTGGCTCAACAGACTAGAAACGCAAGGATTTTGCATGCAGATGTAGAATGCACCTCTGAGTCAAAACAAATGTGTATGTTTAAGGGAATACACTTGTGCAGGAATGTCCTCTGTGCGGCATAAAACACCAGCGCACAGTGTATTTCAGTCAACTGAACAATCAGAGGATTATACATGTGTGGGTAGATAATACATGGGGGGAAAAGTATATAACAGAAATACTGGTAATGTGGTCTGGTGTAGAACTAGACTAAATTTAGACGCCACCTCATAACATCAAAAGAAAAACATCTCAAATACTTCACAAGTTCTGAATTGAAAATGGAATGCACATCCATTAAAATGTCAATCTGCAAAGGTTTCCAGGTACTATGACATCATACATGTTGTATATTCTGAGCAAACTGAGAACAAAATAGTGTCACTCACATGAGGATATAGTGGGTAGTGCAGATTCTTGCGCAAGTCAGCTGTCGAACTGCCACACCAGTCTTCAAACACATGCAGATTAGCCTGTCCCTTAAACTGCTGGGAGAGAGAAGAGTGTTGGCAATGGCAGGAACACAGCACTGTGGTTCTCAGTCATTCGGCAGAAGAACAGCTTACCATCTGGCTTTGCTGCTTAGCAAACTAAAGCTAACAAATAAACTCTTCCTTATTTAGATGACACTTGCAAGTACAGTGACAGAACTGCTACATCACATAATTCCTACAATCCACAAGCCTTTTTTGTTTGTAAGAATCTATTATTCAGTCTGCACAAAATAATGAAAACAAAAAGGACTAGCTACTTTAAATTGGTTATATAGAAAAACTTACTAAATAAAATATATAAATTTAAACACAATTAAAATAGTAGTTATGAGGAAGTGGGTGACAGAGGTAGTAACACTTCTGATGCATCTGTAATCATCACAGTGGAATTCAGTAGGAAACACTGCAATATATACACAGATCTATGATAAAGCAGCTGAGCTACGATAAAGGACTAGATGTCTGTAAACATACACCTCTGTGATATCTGCCAAAGAGGCCATGTTATCTGATCTGTTCGTGTTGAATGTAAAACAATGACAGGATACTGCAGAGCAGAGCCTGAACAAGAGAAGTTAATCAGATTTCATTAATAGTCATGCTTAATAGTTTTCAGTCATCAGCACAATTAAAAAGGGCAAAAGCCTGAGGTTCAGAGAAAAGGCTGTAAAATAATTACTCAAGACTACATCAGTGTTTCTAGTGATATTTCATAGGGCCTTTCTTTTACATTTAGCTACCATGTCCAAAAGAATAGGCCACTTTATTTATAGCTGGAGGAGCTCATTCACTGCGAAGCTCAACTTCAGACTTATTGAAGCCTTCCTAACTTTTTTTAAAGTGGACCTAGCAAGATGGTACCCCTTCATTTAACTTTTATTTTAAGGTACTTCTAAATAATCTTCGCACCAATAACCAATAATTTCAAGTGGGCTATAATTATTTCAGAATAAGGGGACAACTTTCTTCCTCTCATCTCCTGACAAAAATGGGCATTGTGATTGGTAGAACTGCCATTTGGGTGGACAAAGGGGTGTTGGTGACTCATGAACACACTGCTGGTGTAGCAAGGGACTGGAGGTTGTAAACAGAACAAATACTTTTGACAAACACACTAATTTCAAGCATGATTTCTCAAATCTAGCCATGCAAGTTTGAGCCTAAACCAGATCCAGAATACGATGGGGGCAACAGGGGTGATTAAAACTCCAGGTTTGGGAGCAGTTGTAGAAACAAACAGAAACTTTTGACTGACCAATGTACAAAGCCTCCTCAAGCTGTAAGATCAGTCTCTAAGATGCTAAACTGAAGATGCCTATAAACAAGCAGTGAGTATGTGTGCTATTTTATTTATTTTTTTACTTTTACAAACCTGTTATCAATATGTGCATGTTTAATCTGATAGTCCTTGGTCTACGAAGCATATTCTAGTAGAAAAAAAATTTATTTTGCATATTTTTATTCCTACATGGAACACAATTTGATTTACAAATCATGCAAATATTTAACTTTTTTCTTTTCCGTTTTTAGGAGCACAATAAAATAATTTAAAGGATTCCATACAAATGTAAAATAAGCTGGATTTCACATAAATCCATTTGAATTGTTTCACAAATGAATTAACACAGTTAAATGTTAAATATAAAATACATATAACAGGAGAAATTAAATTAAATTCAAATGAAAAGTATATGCAAATGTACTTTGTGTTTTCCATGCATACATAATACGACAGAGCCCTCCATGTTACTGTAGTATCACTTTAGAGTGAGTAAATGCTTACAGGACCACAAACATGTTTTAAACTACAGAGATAGCCACAAACTTGTTATGTTACAAAAATAAAAATACTGAAGGTCATACATTGGTTTTATGATTTTGTCTCTCAGTGACAGTAACAAGTATTTTAGATTTAGGGATTTCTGATCACTGCAGCAAATATTAAAATAATTACTTCCAATATTTACATTACAGAGAAGGTTTTATTCTAATTTTCAAAGCCTGTAGCTGACAAAAAATCTCCATAAATGCATCAACTGACCTTAGCCTTGTATAGAGTGCATTTCTCTCTACAAGCAAAATACCAAAAATCCAACATCATGCTTTTTTTTTTTACATATATAGTTTAGGCTGCACATTTTACCACCCTTCTATAAAAGGGAGTTTATTCATTTTATGGTTTGTGTATTAAACAATATCCAATAAATATATAAATAAATGGAGTTATTTATAAATAAATATATAAATAAATGTGGAACATACATAAAAATGATCCCAACAAATATTACACTGCAGTCTAGCTACTCTGGCCCATTCAGCCAGACAGAGTCACAGCTTCCCTCTAACATGAAACATGAGGTGCGAGGAACTGGCCAAAGCACTGTCCTGCTTAATATAGTGGAAACATGATGACTCCAATGCAAAACAGCAGAAGCAGCTGAAGTCTGTTGCAGAAAGGGACTTGTAAACAGGCAAATGAGCTGGGAGGGAACTGAGCATGCCCAGGCAGGCTATTCAAAGTTCAAAGGAGGTGAGAGTGAGTACGTAAGCATGCAAGCAATGTGCAGACAGACACGCTCACCTCTGGTTTCCAGGTTTGTGGAGTGTAACTGGAAATCCAAGCAGCTGAATCCCCCACAGAAACTGGTTGATCATCCCTATTCACCTAAAAAAAATGCATTAAGTTTTGTTTATTTTCAGCTCAGTTTCCATTGCCCCTCCTCTACACAAGCCTTGCATCGCCTTAGTTAACCTTCCTTACCCTTTGGTCAAGCATGACTCTCCTCCAGTTGTTGACATCAGTATCAGGATTCATACCTGAGGAAAAGGGGAGAACTATCAGAGCAGTGTGGGGTGATGGGTAAATTTATGGCAATGTGCACTGTTACATATTTCCTCTGGTGATTTAAAATTTTTGTCCATCAAAGGGAGTTAATTTTTTTTTCCTGTTCTGGCTTTTAATGAATTTACATTTAAACTAAATATATTCTAATCATGAAGTAACAAAGGGCTCAACGTGCTCAACAATCCACCCAATTGCGTTTCTTTGCTTCATGGCTAAATTTAGGTCACATGCTAGGCTTGGTACTCTGATACAAGATGCTTTTCATCAACTTCTGGCAGGTTTACGTTGCGTTAACGAGGCTTGCTGGTGTCCACAAAGAGTCCCACCCGGTTCCAATTCACTCCTGACAACCACTGAATGAAAGAGCTGCCACGACACAGCACTCCTCCTGTGTTGGCAAATTCTCAGTCCACCTAGCACAGCGCATGCAGAAATATAAATCCTTCTGACTTCAACTGTTATTCCCCAAATCACAGCAATGCACATTTCAAAATTGGACTTTGCCTTCTGTGTTTTTCGGAGCTTGTGGTTACAGTCAGTGAGCTGTAGTTATAGTGTTTTTGTGAAGGTCTGTCATTATTACCAGGGTGGAGATCTCCAGAGTGGTGATTAAGAACAGCAAGAGAGAAGCTTTTTATTTATTTATTTTTATTCTCACCAGATTTAGCTACTCTTCTTTTAAGGCAGTGATTTGGTGAAATTAGGTGACATGGTTCATGCCCTCGATACAGGACACAGGCAAGCAACTGAAAAAGCAAAGTGGAAGATGATTTCTGAAGAGGATTTTCAAAGTTTGGTGCCATTTCTTCTTGCTTGGATACCATTTTTCAAATTTGGCATGGCTGCTCCCCACAGGCAGTTAAAAAAAGAAAAACAAAAAAATACGTTCTTTTCGTAGTCAAAGTCAGATTTCAGCAAGCACCTCTGCACCCGTATGAACTGACTATGCAAAACCAGCAGGTTGACAAAATAAGAGAGTCCTGATCATATAGCCTATTCCGCAAGTTATACAAGTTTGTTCCCCTTAAGCTTTAAGAATATATTTATATGATGTATTGTAATGCAAAGTCTACCCTATAGTGATCTTAAAAACAGTGTAAGCTGGAGTTGAAAATGTTAAAAAAAAACTGGACACTTGGCTACTAAACATTTCTTAGGCAGCTGTGGACCTCAGTTTTAACAAACCAAAACTGGTTAAATCCTTGTTTGACAAGATGCGTCTTGTGGATTATCCTTACCCTATTTCATAAAACCCTGTTTTTAATCATAGCATAGTAAGTCAAGTATGCTCTCCTTGATGCAGGTGTGCATGTTTGCTGGTTAATGATCCAGAGAAAACTTCAGACCCTCATAGAGTTGACTACAAGAGGCAAATCAGTTTCCATGAGAAGCCTCATGAACAGAAACACCAGCTTACAATTCACAAAAATACATAATTAAAAAGGAGCAAATTAAAATAAAAAACAAAACCTCTAATTAGAATTTTACTTCCTTCGTGACATGAAGGAAGTATAATGACATGAAGGTAGTATGAAAAAAAGCTGAGTAATTCAACAGCTAAAAACACATTACCTTATCAGTCAAACATAGTGACGCTTCTGATATGACTCATGTGTCTGCAAACTGCCATATAAGTATGTATTTATCGTTTCTGGGTAAATGCAACAAAAGTGTAAAGGAGCACTCTCTGTGCTCAGATGGTTCAAAATATTCCACCAGTCAGAGGAACAGGATCTTCAGCCTGGAAGTATCTGGACTCAGTCCAACTAAATAACAGTTTATTTGCTGCAGGTGAAAGACAGAGTCAACCAAAACAAAAAAATAAATAAAAACTGAAAGTGGATGAAGCAAGTTCTATGATGTAATTTGGATATTTATTGAAAGGGAGGTTTGTTTGTTTTTTTACATTAACCTATATTTAATTTGAAGTAACCATCATTTTTTGTGCAGTCTGAAGAGTAAAAACATGTAAAACAGTGTAAATGTGGTTTGAGATGGTACAAGAAACATTTCTGAGCCAGTCTGCAGCAGACTGCGTACAACCAAAATGAACCTGAAGCAAAAATTCCACAGGAAATAACTTTGCAAACAGAGCAAAGAACAGTGTTTGTTTGTTTGTTTTGCTCTTTTTATTCATAACAGATTGTTCACAAATACAAGAGAATACAAGAGGCAAACCCAATCCCCCAATTAGCTGGAGGCATTTCTCAATCAGGACATTTATTAACTTCAGCACTTTAAATATTATCTATGTTAAGTACCTGTGTGACCACGAGGGACAAAACAATCCCTTAAAGACCCATATATTGAGCCCCTGTGTGATCCTGTAGCAACATGCACCGTCTAAATCAGTTTGGTCTCTAGGTTTGTGGTGACAAACAGCCCTGCTGCACAGGAAAAGCAAACCAAGACATAGCCTCCATTTCCTTCAAATAGATCTTCTGAGAGGCCTTGAACTGTAGTTTTATTTGCATTAAAATATTTCCTTTAGGTCTCCATTTTGACAAAACTAACTTCTGTTTTCAGGTTATTAAAAAGGTCAAAAGAACCAGGTCAATTTTTTTGTTACTTAAGACTAAAACCAGCACCGAGAGTCAAAAAATGACAACTATTTGTGAATATGTTTGTAGTATGTGGACCCCAGGAAGAGAAGCTACCACCTTAGTGGCAGCTAATGATCCGAATAAAAAAAAAAAAATCATTATATATATATATATATGTATATATATAAAATGATTGTGGGCATTATTTTTAGTTACAAGCTCTAATGGCAAAATAATTCCTTTCTCCTCATAGTAAAGAATCCTTTAAAAATTTCCTGGATCCAGGCGTTGATTTAGATCACCCTCAAAATCTAATCAATTATTCCTTATTCCATTTCTGAAATGTCCTGAAAATTTTATCAAAATCTGTCCATAATTGTGATTTACGCTACTAACAAACAGACAAAGATAATAACGATTAGCAATTATTAAAAATAAATAAATAAATAAATAAAAACTCAGTGGCATGTACTGATCTATAATGCATGCTTGCAACTATAAAATAATTAAAATAAACTTGACTCGTGTAGCATAACATGGAAAATAAAGCAATAAGGAAACCTCCATCAAGGTGTGATTGAAATATTCAAGCAACTACTGAGTCATGCTAACGACTCAACATGCTTATTTCAGCCTTATTTTGATATCCGTTTCAAAAGTAAAAATATTTTGCCATAACCCTGTGGAGCATCTGGAAAATTATTTTACGTATGTAGATGGCCAAATTCACTGCAGACATGTTTAAAGTCACTTAAATCCTGATTTAGTCAGATGATGCTGCGGTTATAAAATGCAGAAGCAAAGTGACAGTCTCAGAAAGCTTTATACAAGCTTGAGTTGACAAGTAGACTATAATGTGGTACTTGTCAGTTTAAATGTCTGAAACATTTAAACTGACAATCTGTGCTGCCATAGGTCATGGATTTAAGGCTCATTTGTCATTCTAAACTAGCTGTGGAACTAAGCATGCATCATCCTTCCCTGTGTTAACCCTTTGAAAGATTGGTCTATTTTCAGCCTAAACCAGTTAAAAATGCAACCCAAGACCTCAAACATTTTGTTTATTTAACAAAAAATTTTATATTTGCATTTTTTTTACTTTATGAAACTGACTAAAACATTTTCATCATTGGAAATTATTTTTCAATCCCAACAACAACATCTCGTTGTTTGCTGTTGTTCAGTTGTGGGTTAGTGGCACCTGAAGGGAGAATTAATAAAGAATCTAACCCTTAACCATAAAAAACATGGATGGATGATAAACTGACAGAAAACAGCTGTAAACTATGATTTAATTAAAAACAATAAAACATCATCCCGCCAATAAACAACACGTTTGTGTCATTTTAAAGTGCCACTTGGTAAGCAAGTTGAAATATTAGTCCACGCAATTGAAAACTATTTTGGGATTCATACAGCATTTAACAGAGCTGCTGTCAAATCACAAGGATTTCCATCATGCTTCCCTTGATAGAAGTGCAACAAGGGGGCTACAAGCAAGGAATGTGTGCAAAGGCAAACCCTGTAAAGTAGGTCTTAGACGTGTGTTTGCATGCTGAGGCTTTGTTCAAAAGCATGTGCGTCATGTATTGTTCCTTCTCTCAAACGGGCTGACAGCAGATTGACTCCGTTGTTTTCATTTTCATCCTTTCAGTTGTGGTGGTGACATCCTTGTGTCATAACAGACTGTGAGAGCAATGCAACAGATGGTAAGGTGATGTGTGAACAAGTTAAAAGAGCAGGAAGTTTGGTTACCCAGAGTGAGACGAGACATCCTACTGAGTATATGTGTGACCCAACTTTTTGACCTTCCCATCCCCCACTTTTACTGTTTTTCCTCACTCTAAAACACACACACACACACACACATTGCTTCTTGTCTGTAAGTGAGGCATTTGTTTTACCTGCTGCACCTTAAAATTTCCTTTGCAAATCAAGTAGAATTTTGAAGTGCAACACATTACGGTCAATGCTCACATGAAGATGGATTGGAATTCATTTTACATTTACAGTTACCTAAACATGTTTTCTTAGTAGGCAACTTTATAAACCCTGCCAGCAGAGAACTTCTAAACTATTGTTACAATAATATAAATGAAAACGTTTGCCTCATAGATAGTGAGAAATAACTTTGTCTATCTAAAAATGTTGAGAATGAGGGGACATTATGTTAAGTGCCACCAATCCACAGTTGTTAAAAGATGTTTCTAATGGCTATATTTCCCTACATTCATACATGAAGTTGACACCATATTAGAAGCTTTTTAAAATTAATCTTGTCTGGTTCGTATAAAATGAAAGGCTCAGCACTAAAATGTATTTAATATGGAGTTATCTGTTTTTCATGTGAATTTTGCACGTTTGTTTGCCAACTTGCACGTTTTCATTACAAATGCATGGAAGTTTGTTTCTTGCCACATCCCTATTTTAATCGTTATATTAAGCCTATATATAAATGAAATATCGGTCAAAGATGTATTTGATTCTAACAAAAGGTTTAAGTGACAAACACTTGTTGAATCACAGGGTTCAGCGTCCTTTGCAACCACAAACTTACTGATATTACTGCTCCACATCTTTGCAGCGACCATCTCATGGTAGACAGCGAAAACTCCAACCAGCAGAATCGCCCCAAACAGAAAATATCTGACATTTCGCCGCAGCTTCTTAAAAGGAAAAAACGCTGCGATCATCTTGGTTTCGGGGCAAAGCTTGCTCCAAAGTTACTCATTCGTCGGATCACCCTCTTTGTCATCAGCCCGGGATCGGACACACCATTAGGTCGGACACCAGCCGCCCGCAGCTGCTCTCTGTGGGTGTGCTGCGCACTACCTGCACCCTGAATAATCCCAGTGCGCGAGTACCCTGGTGGCTCTCATCCCGCGAAAAATCTCCCACCCTGACCTGGGATAGCCCGGTCAACTATACTGGTTACCGGTCATATAAATATTTTAAAGACTTTCTGGTTGCTACTGATTACCGAGCGAGCTCCCGCTGGCGTGTTAACCCAGGTTGTCTCGCATTAATGAGCTCGCGAAACGGCACAAAGAACGAAGTGAAGGGTGAAATCTCACACCAGTTCACCTCGTTCACAACTTCGTTAAGAGAGACCGATCAAGGCGGAAAAACGTTTACTGGGCCTTCAATGTAAAAGCAAGAAAAGTCACATCAGCAAAAGTTTTTAAAGAAACCTTGCAAACACTAGCACAATTTAAATTAAATATCTTCAAATGGCATTAAATAGTCAAATATATTTATATTGTTATGTCTTATTTGCAATATTACTATGCACATTTTTAGGTTTCCTCTTAGACGTTTTATTATTTAAAATCATACCGGAAACGCTGTTCTCCTACTTGCAGGTAGTTCAAACCTGGCGGCTCTCAGATTTTATGGAAGAGTAAAAATGGGCAGTAACCAACTGGTAAAAATATCCTTCCGTGAGCTTTACCTGTAACAGGTACGGCTACAGTAGCTGTTTTAGCTTTATATTTCCTGTCCAGACCCTCCACTTTAAAGTTGTTTGTAACGCCGTATATTAGATAATGGGGTTTACCACTGAACCTTGATAATAATAAAGATATGAAAAACTCCATCGCCTCCCCGGTATTTAATAACAACACTTTATCAGTTGAGCCGAAAGGTGAGAAGATAGAAGCTGATTATTAGACCTTATAAGACTGTGTGTCTGTAGCAAAGAAAATTGTAGCCATGCTTTCTTTCTTCTTCTACAATCTAGAACAAGAAAAGACAAAACCCCCATTCTACACACATAACAAACGCATGGCTGCAGAAGTAGAGGGTATCGGTAATGGACTGGCCTGTCTCTGCCTGCAGTCCTGACTTGTCCCCAACAGAGAATGTGTGGATAATTTAGGAATACAAAAATGCAGCAATAAAGACCCCAAACTTTTTACACTTTCATACATGCTTCAGGGAGAATAAAACAATACTTTGCTTGGTATTTTCAGTGCCAATGTAATGTTCCCAAAAGATAAGTGATAAAAAAAGAAAAGAAAAAAGTTTTGCCATCTATGTTGCAAGCTTGAATTCAGGAATGGATGTTGACCCAAAAATTTAATTCAGTTTATAAGACAAAACACTAAATGTCTTGGGTTCATGTCATTTAAAGCGGAAAAAATTGTTAATTTTCAAAAAACATTTTTAATAACTCTGCAACATTTTCCGATTTTAAGCTATCAAATAATTTGTTTCTAGAAAACAAAGATTAAAACAAAGTCTTGAGACGTCTGTATCCTCAATTCACAAAGCCAGAATCCTAACTCCTATGATTTCCAAAACATTGCTTCACTTTTAATTTAATCTTAAAACTATAAAAAATGCAAATAAAAAGTAATCTGGCTTCAAAGATTAAAAAATATTGTATTAATTTCCACACCACCATGAAACTTTTTACTGCATGTAACTATTAAATCCTGATAGGACTCTTTTCTGTTGTTGCCATTTGACCATCGTGAAAATTTAATTGTTCCCTCATCTCCTATAGATTACACAGCATGTCCTTTATAATATATGTGTCTTCTGTATAGTCAGTAAGCTGTGAACAAAGAGATCATGGCCCCAGTTGTGGAAACAATAAGGGAAGATGGGTCCTCCCTCTCCCAGGTGAATACTGTGCCTACACCTGTTTGCGCTTGTATAATTATGTTACCTCAGCAACAGCCAAGAAAAGATGACATGCAATTAACCTATTAAATAAAAAAAAGTTTCAAATCAGCCTGTGGAGATCAGACATGGTGGGAAAGAGGAATCAGTAGCACGTTTGTAAGAAGACACCAGTGTTTGTGAGAGGGCTGGAAGATCATATCAGTTCCTACTCACACACAGAAAGGAATACTTTGACCTGCTGTGTAACAGGTACATTAACAACCTGGTAATTTTCATAATATACAAAACACAATCCAGTCAATTCCACATCATTCATTTTCTGTCAGTTGTCTCAGTGTACCTTATTTAACCTTACTTCCCTGTTCAAATTAATTTCCCTCTAACTTTAAAACACAAGCTACATAGGGATTACATTACACAAGCTGCTTGTTTTGACTAAAGCAAAAATTATGTTAAGTTTGTTTTGATGTGTAATGCTGACAAGATGAAAAATCAAATTTCTACTTGTTCTCAGCTGTTTTTGTTGGTGATATTAACCAAAGATTTGTAGTTTGTCAGGAAACTAGATATTTTCATGCCCGAACTTCCACATAATTTAACCTAAGTTCTGAGTTAAACCTGTGGCCTCTTTGTATCTGGTTTAATTCAATGTAGAGGCATCTATATTACATGTATGTTGTTTAAAAAGAACATAGAAAATTTATACACAACCCATAAAAAAAACCCATGCAAATTTTTTATAGATACTGTTTATTATATCCTGTCAAGGATAAACAAAGCAGTGACATTTCTCAAACTTAGACAGCGCCACCATAAATTAGGCGTTTTTGCCACTGTAAGCACAGCAGACTAAAACTGGCAAGGGTCACATCTTTCCCTGGTGTAGTCTAAAACTGAACCCGACAAGCCATATATGCATATGTTCATACATTTACAGGAAATTAAGACTAATACGTAACCATTTTACTTGCGTCCAGGAGAAGCTAATAAATCTGTCTACTGTAGCGGCTTATAAATGATAATTCCAGTTGAGTAATCTGTTATTTTTCAATTCACTTTGAGAACACCGCAATAAGAAGCACAATACTGAGGGGGAAAAGAAAAAGAGGAAAACAATAGGGGGAAAAAAGTACAAAGTCAATATTTCAAAAGCAAACATGAACAGTTCTGTACCCTAGGGAGGTTTTAAGGGAACTCCATCTTCAAGCTAAGAGAAAAGCTCAAAGTCTGACTGGTGTGACAGGCTAATGTCTTGCTACTCCACCTATACAACAGCGCTGCTACATACACACTTTGGGACACAGGCACTAACATTCAAAACTCATCAGATCTATGAACATAGCCATCAAAACTTCAGGAATTGATCAGTAGGCCGGAGACGAGGCTCGGCTAGACAGCAAAAACGTGAGAATGGTTACAGGACAGAAGGTAGTGCAAGATAAACTGTCTAGCCCTTCACGTTTCAAGGTTTTTAATTTTGCACAAAGCACTCGGGATGGACTTTTGTTCCAAACCACATTTCTTTGAGGTCAAATGCACAGTTAAAAGCTGTGGGTTGAAAGGTTTCAGGGCCAGGGTTGTGGCACAGTTCATTAAATCCACCTCCACAGTGCCATCAGCTGAGGAAGCCCCTACTCACTCAGCTAGCTGCCACACCAAAAAAAGCCTGCAGAAACGTGCCCAAGGTCAGTGCTCTCAGTGACTCATTCCCACACATACACACACACACAATCACACCTTAAACACAAATGGCCAGTTACAAAAGTTTAAGAACAATTCAACCACATTACAGTTGCATCTTCATCTATGCTTTTGCTTCACTCAGCTTCCTTTTCACCGTTTTCAACCTCCATTTCGTCACTGTCGTTCTCTTTGCTCACATTCTTCCCCTTCTCTGCTTCTTTCTGCTCAAGAAAGAATAAAACAAAATCAGCACCTATTCACTGTCTGTCAAACTACCACCGTTATCCTGCCCCCCAGTGGTTGTTTTAGAAAAGACTACCCTTCACCTTTAAATCTCTCTCTGCAAATTTCTGAAACATGTTGGCATAGATGCGTTTGTCCTTCTCGTGCTGCTCCTTCATACGTTTCTGGCAGAGGACCACCTAGTAGGATGTGATGAAAATGTGAGCATACCATACATTCAGATGAAGCAGATACAGCAGCATCTACAAGCACAGAATAAAATGTCTTTTTTTTTTAAACAAGAGGAACTTTAAATTTATCCATAATATTTTGTGTAAAACTTCATGCAAACCACTTCTTAAAACTGTATATATGATTAAATAAGTATAAACTTTTTTAACAAACTTTCCCCGTTATCTCTGGGATGGTGGTTGAATGAACACAGCCACACCTTATCATCTGGACGAGAAAAAGGTAGTTAAAAATAATGGTACACCACACGCCATTATACCTGGCTTTTGGCAGCCTTGTTAGCCGGATACAGCTGAAGAACTCGCTGGAAATCATCTCTTGCTCTTTCAAACTCCTTCATGCCAAAGAGTGCTTCTCCTCTTCGGAACAATGCTTTCTCATTGGTGCCATCCATCTCTAGAGCCTAAAAGCAGTTAATAATTTGTTATTTTGAATATCCCAACACAATAACTACGAATCAAACAAATCCATCTAAAAGACAACTCTATAATCTGTTCTTTATTAAACAATTAAGACTCACTGAATTAACTGCTTACTAATAAACACGTCCTATTAGACATAGCAACCATACCTTGTCACAGTTTTCTAAGGCTAGGCTTGGCTCCTGCATTTTGAGGTAGCACATGGCTAAGTTAAGATGTGCAGCTAGCTGCAATGTTTTTGCTTTCTTTTCATCCTCTCCTGATAATCCAGACTCATGTTCCAGCCAAGAAATAATCCTTTTGTACTGCACAGATGCCTGCTTGTATTTTCCTTCCTGTAACATATAGAATCACTGGGTTACTGAACATAGAAAAGTATCTGTTCCAGGCTAAGACAAAGCGGATGATTCTTCAAAACATACCTTAAAATACAATGTTCCTTTCTCTTTGACAATACTGCTTTGCTCCAGCTTTTCTGGTGTGTTCATTTCCCATGATTCTTTTGCCTATTTAAAAATGTAAAGTAACTGAAAAGTGCTAGAAGGAATAGGTGAAGTTCTATTTGTCACACAGTACCAGGATCTGCTTACCTTCTCAAAGGCTGTCAGGGTAATCTTATACTCTAATGTTGCTCCACCAGGAATGTTATACTTTGCATTTCCTATATTCCCAAAGCCATATCTGCCAATTAAATACACACATTATTGGTCTTAAGTGTATAAAAGACTTCATTCTGAACAACACTGTGTAGAGGGGTTTCGTGCAACATTGTGTAAAACAAAAACAAATCTACTTTCATTTGTCATGTCTCAATTGTAAAATTTCAGTGTGTCATTTTGCCTAAACAGAATTATTACTTCCCAGGAAATTTTGTTTATTTTTATCCTGGGCCAAGATGGCTTAGGATATATTCAAAAAAATATGAAAATGATCTGCAATGAGAGACCTTAAAAACACTTCAACAGTCAAGTATTTGTTCTTACAGGATTTCACTACATTAAAAGGTAGATAAAATCCTTTCATTAAACAATCATACTTGGGCTTCATAGTGAAGAGTGCCTCCTCGCCTTGCTCCATAGCCATGATTGCTTTCTCCACTCCAGCCGGAAAGCCAAGGCTCTCTCCATCCCCAATCTCAAACTTTAGTTCTCTCTGGTCAAATATACGTCCATCACAAGTACCTTCCAGAATCACTGAAACGGATGTAAATGTTGGGGTTAGCTCGCAGCATTTAGACTCATATCTTCAGATTAGCTTATGCATCCTGAATGTTGGCTGCAAGGAGGCAGCCGCTGAAGAAACATGAGGCTACTTCCCTTAACTATCAATGAAATTGTTTTTGAAGATAAAAATTAAAAAATAGTTTTAACCAGATTTTCCTCATATTTGTTTTTTTAACATCTTCATCTCTTGTAAAAACTGAAGATTGCAAAAAAGGATTATAAATCTAAGCACAAATGGACTGGAAAGCACTTTTATTGGTTAATATTTTATATATATATATATATATATATATATATATATATATATATATATATACCCATTTTTAGCTTGGCTTGGGTGGGTGATTCCAACTAGGTTACGAATAAACCAAGTGAAAAAATACATTTCCCAGGATCCTTGAAGACTTTTCCAGTTCCTGCTGTACCAGTCACGTGACAGTGAACTATGGCTTCCCTCTCATAGTGATGGAGTCGCGTTGTTGACAAGGCAAAATTCAAGTTTTAATCATTAATTCACTTACTGGCCCAAATTGGACTTACGATGCAAAAAATCAAGTCTCTTATGGCCCGTCAGGTGAGGAAAGAAGTCCTTCTGAAAATGAGCTGTTAGTTGTTTGTCTAGTGACAGCTGCAGGTAGCTAGCGTAATGGCTAGGTAAGCTAACTGGCTAATTTGACATCTCATAATTTGGCTATTTAAAAGGCTGAGTCAGTCGGAGTCACTGCAGTATGTGCCGACTGCATTACAAATAAGAACTGTTCTCACCTCATGAAAACTTTTTTTGTATTTGTAGTCACACTCACGCTCTTATCGCATAAATTTATCAAAGACAAGCACCCAACAAGAATGCACAACAGTGAAAACTGGGCGGTTAGGGAAGTTCTTAGTTTGCACAACCAGTAATTTTACACTTAATAGTTCATTGGACACAACAGAGCTTATCGCTATCATAAATCTGCCCAGTAGTTCCACTTTTGTTGAAAACTGTTGTGTGCTCATGAATAGAAAGCTGTGTGACAACGGGAGGAAGTTAAACGTAAAAAGAAAGAATATACAATGAGAGAATAAAACTTGACGTTTGTCGTTTAATTCGGTTGCTTTGACAGGGTCTGAAGAGTCCACAGGAGAGCATGGGCGACCTTAGCCCTGTGGAGAACCTGAGGATCCCGAGCAAGGTAAGCTTCACGAAGGCTGAGACCGATACTGTCAGGATTGTTGTAATGGCTGATAAAGTTTCTCAGATCTCAAATACATGCGATTTCAATCAGAACTTCTTAGCAATTGTTTTGTCTTTGCTTTGTCAACGTATGTTCCTATTTCTGCAAATTGGATTAGTTAAACACACCCACAGTGTTTACTAAACTGTAATGCAAGAAAAACAAAACAAAACAAATGCCTCCCATTTATATCACTTAAACAGACTTAACATAGACCCTCATGTCAACAAGGTGAAATATGGTCTTCTATAAAAGCATCTTGACAGTTTGGTGTGGTTTGTTTTTTAAATGTTGCAGTCATGCTTTGTCACAGGAAGCATTTGTCATCAGCATGTACAAATTCAATTTGCTGATCGCTCACAGAAGAGCACTGAAGCGCTATATAATCTACAATCACTTACTTCCTGACACCTCAATGCACTGCTAACTCTTGGCTTTGCTCTGACTTTGCATTTTAGTGATGACCTTATTGATGTGGCTGAGCACAATTTAGAAGGTGACCGACTCTATTTATTCCCAGAGCTGGATGAAATCCGCCTGGATGATTGAACTAGGCGTTTAATTTCTTTCCTGCTACACTTGTAGCTTTTCGTTTTGCTGCTGTTGTGAATGTGACCCTAGTTTGGTTTGAACGCTCGCGTGCGATAAGAGTTTCCTTAGCTGTGTCCTTTGCTATTTAAGCATGTGAATATTTGCAATGCAGGATAAATGTGACTACAGAAGATAAGCATAAAAGTGAAATGCTTTTTCTGTTGATTCATCCAGGAGAGATACGAAAGATCAAGCTGAAAAATATCTTTAAGTCTGGTAATAAATAGCCTAAATAATAATAATAAAAAAACATGTTTTTAAAGCTTATAGTAAACATTTTTTATATGAAGCTTGAACTCATGATATTTAATAATCTATAAGAGGTTATTCTGTCATATTGATTTTGTACATATGAAGCAACCGGGTTTCCTGTTCTGCACAGTAACACAGTTCAGGTGTAGATGAGGAAAGTGATCATTTATTATTCTGGTATAATCAGGGCTTGAATGAAAACAGAAGAGGGGATTTTTGGAAAACGATCAGTTTATTTTAATAGGAACTATGTTTCTCCTGGCTTTGGAATTGGTGTCAGGTGACATGGTCTAACTGGAAATGCATTAATCAAATACCTCTTTAGTCCTTAGCCTGTCCTAGTCCTAGTAATTTTTTATGTTTGTCCAAAGAGTGACTGTAGATGTTATCACACCTACTGTGTTTGGTCTGTGTGATAGGAGTCAGTGTAGGATATGAAAGGAAAAAAGCAAGTAGTTGGTGTGGATCTGATATTGTATGTATTTATTGTGCTGCTCTAGATCACCTATGAAGTCACTTTTTTTGTGTGCAGTGCAAACACCTTCCTATTGTGTGTTCTGCTAAAGCAGAAAGGGCAATTATTTGATTCTATTATGCTTTGACTTCATTTACTTTGCTGCTTGACGTCTCCGTTTACAGGAAAATGAAAAGACCTCCTTACATAGCAGGCTTTAATAAATCCATAGCCCTCTCTGTTTCTAGGTAAATAATTCATTGCCACTGTTATAGGGGAAGGCTGTGCAACTTAATGTACTGCAGTGTGCAGGGGAAGGACCCCAAGGTGCTTGACTGAGTGTATTATTATGGCAGTGATACTTAGGAATTAGAAGCATTAATGCGTTTCCAATCATTTTAGCCACGATTAAGATAATTTATCATCTTTCAGCCGCTGACAGCGGCATCTGGCTAACTGTTAAATGGAAGACTGATGTTGGTGATGATTGATAAATTATGCTGTCAAGTCTCTATTTGGCTTGTAGTTTGATAGCATTTGAGTAATAAGCTGGGACAAGCTAAAATTACATTTGTATGCTTTCAGTTAGGGCTAGTCTCTGTTTTGTATTTTTCCACATACAAAATGGTTTAGTTTTTTCACTTTATAAAAGCAACAAGAACAACATTTAACTCTTTAACATTTTATTACCTGAGACAATAATTGTTCTACAGTTAATTGAAACCCAGCACTTGAGCTGCAAACCAGAAGAGTTTGCAGAGGCAACTTTCCCAGCAGATGTACCTGTTTGTCCTGTTGAACTGGTGACAGAAGTTAATAATCTTGACATTTTAAAGTAGTGTTTTTACTTTGTGGCAGGATTATTAGAGTTGTAAAGGTGCAGGGCAGTTTGTGTGAGTACAGTGTTTGTTATGTCACTATAGAATAAAAATTAAATTATACATATATTTAAATTGGTTTTCAAGAAGCATATTTAATAGCCAAAGCTTTTAATGTTTGCTATGTGTGCACACAGAGGTGGACAGGAATAACCAGTGTACCATTAGAAGAAAACCTCTCAAATAAAATCTTGTTTTCCCCTGCTTTTTCTTTAAGATGCTAGTTGGATATCATCGGAAATGACATTCAAACTTTGAGTAATGGTATTTTTATTATTTGATTCCCACCAAATAGCCCCAAGTTATTTTTGACAACTTTGATGTTTTGATGTTTTTTTTTGTAATCTCCCTTGTCTCCCTGCATTCCTGTAAACAAACAAATAAAACAAATCCCCTTTTACTTTCCAGTCATGTCTGTTCAGAGCGGAGGTTATTTCTGAGTCAGTAAAGGGTTTTCTATGTTGTTAATGTAGGATTCCATATCTCCCTTTCTAACCTTTTTAAGTCTCAAAGATGACTTCCATTAGCTAAATGTATTAAAATGATGAAAAAATAGATACAAATGAAGTTTTTTTTTTTTTTTTTAATTGACCAACCCTATTAACATCTACCACAAAAATTAAAATAGAATTTGAATTAAAGTAAATTACTTGATGTAATTGATTTTTTTGGAGTGGCTTAGTGGCTGGGGGGGAGGTTCGAACAGTGTCCTTTCGGTGTGAAGTTTGCATTTTACCCCCTTGTATTTGTGGATTCTCTCTGGGCACTCCAGCTTCCTCCCATCGTCCAAAGACATGCATGTTAGGTTAATTGGTCACTCTAAATTCTCCCTAGGAGTGAGTGTGAGCATGTCTCTCTATGTTGGCCCTGCGAATGACTACTAATTGTATGTTAGATATCCTTTGTTACATTTCCCTTTAAGAAAACAACCCTTTTTTAAAAGTTGTTTTACCATAAACCTGGGTCTTTTTCTTAGTCTATTCTAATAATTCTAATTTTGAATGTCTTTCTGAAGATACATTTAGAGGGCCAAAAAAAAAAGATATCCTTTTTTAATGTGAGGAAGATATATTAAGTTGTGATCACTTTCGATCTTAGTAGGGTTATTTCTGTAGCTTTTAAACTCTTGACCAGTTAAAACATATTAAAGAAAGCTTATGAAAAAAATGGGTGGTTATTTAGTTAATTTTAATCTTACTCAAAAATTAAAAAGGTAACTGAGACATTGTTGATAACTGATGAGTAAAATGATTGTATTTAACCATTATGTAAATGCAAAAGAGATAAATACATATAAAATGTTTGTGTGATGCGGCAACTTTGTATTAAGAGAAATGATAATAGTGACTTTTTTTCTAGAAGTTTGTGTTTTCCTGCTTTTTTTCAGGTAAATATTACTTATACAGTAAATATTTCCTACCAGTAGGGGTCACCCCTACTACACTCATCACTGATTTATTCAAGAACTCTTTTCTACCCAAAAGGAAAATTTCCACAAATTGAGTGCATTGCCTGCTTAATCCTGTAGTAATATCTAAAATTATAGGATGGGCATGATGAGCTGACAACTTTAATATGTAGTATGTATTTACTGGGGACAAGGACTGGGAATAAAAATGTGAGGACAGCACGTTTTTCCGTCCACACAGGAAACAATGAGAGAGAACACAGCTCACTTTGACAGGACCCAGTCAAGTTTTATTTATTTATTTATTTTTAGATCCACTAATGTTTAATTATACATTCAAAAGCCAGACTATGTTCTGACTCAACCAATGAAACGTCAACATGACATCACGGAGGCAGTGGGCTCATGTTTTTCTCTCATTAAGAAGCAATTCTGAATGGAAGGTGTAATAAGTACGTACTTCAAAATAAAAATTCAATATTATTATCTGTTAGCTCAGCAGCTGTAAACAGTATTGGATTCTGGATCGTGCTTTTTTTTGTGATTGTGTATTAATGTCCCAAAAGACAATAGCTTTAAAACCCTTTCTCGGTAGCAGACAAGGATACTCAGCCAGTTAGACTTGCATGCATATTCAATGCTAATTACAACAAGGAGGTTTTTAATTTGTTCTTCTAATGAATGATTCCATAGTGGAGATGGTTGTCTCTTCACATCTTTCTGTTTATCTCAAAGGATTTTCCATGAACCCCCCTATTACTTATACACTCTTTTGTTTTATCTGGCAGGCTGTGTTGTTAAGCACTTTTTTGTGAGCTTAATTTTCCCCTTTTCAATCAGCACTTGACACAAATATCCACTTTGATTCTTTTCTAAAGCTTGTTGAACGTCCTGCACTTTAGATGTAAATAAATTTCCAATTTCCACAATGAGCTGACAATTTCATTAATTTGCAGAGAGGGATGAAGGATGGTTTGTTCGTACCCTCATCTTTCAAAGTGAAATTGGATCAAAGACCTGCAGCGGTTCACGTTTTGGGTGTTTTCACTTTGGGGACTGGGGCATCTGTTTTTGTTTCGTGGCACACAGCAGCAGGGGATGTAGGCAGATATTTAACCCAACATCTTCTCTCAATGTGGTTTCTGATATATGTTTTTCTTACGCTTTTCAAATCTCTGCAAGTGAATGAAAAAAGTGGAAAAGTTTCATTGCAGAGGTAATTTTTTTCCCAACTAAACTGGAGTGGCTTCACACAAGACACGCCATTGTCTTTTTCTTTCTGCTGCACGTTTCTCTACCAGTGAGTCATCTACCCGAGCCCCCCCCCCCCCTATTTTTTTTTCACTTTCCCTCTCATTTGAGCTTATTTCCCACCCACCCTTTTGATAGTGAAGCGTGATCTCCTGCCTCTTCGCTAACTCTCCTTTCCAATCTCAAGCGCTCTCCCACACATTTCCCCCGGGGGCTCCTGCTCTCTCCTTTACCTGACTCAAACACGCAATCACACTTTACTTCTGTGCACACACACATGCACAACTACACACGTTAAACATGTTTTGATGCTTGATTATAATCCTGGATGTTATATTTAGAATATTCAGGGGGTTTCTGTGGGTGTAATTGAATTAGATGATGCTATATTTTACAGCAAACATCAAAATGACTCACAGCGGCATTTCCTCATAAATATCACTGATCTAGGGACACTGTCATCCACAGAAGAGATGGATTTAGATACTTGGGTGCCACACCTTGATGCTTCTTGCTGATGGAAAATGTGTGTGGTTAAGCAACTGTATAACAAGGTTTTCTTGATCGTTGTCTGTTATCCTATAAAGGTGTTTATTAAATGAAGTATGAAAACACATATGAGTGGATAGAGACCATTTATCCCGTAATTCCATATTGGAAAGGATCATCTTCTTACTAAGCCCATGTCCTGTTTTTCATGCCTTTGCACTTTAATGTGCCAATGAATCCCTGAAATGATCCTTCATAAATAAGCAGTTACACTCAGCTTTAACATTAATAAAAGGCTTCCTGTCACTGTGTGTGTGTAAAGTGAAGCTACCCAGCATGAAATCTCAAATGATATTCTCATGTAATTAGTAATCTGTAGTGCAGTTTGTAGCATAGGCAGGCGTCCTCGAAAGATGATCAACGATGGCATGCTCCAATTTTTTTAAATGTGACATATTTTTGCCACATTTATGTAAATTCTTGGAGCTTAAAGTAAATATCTACAGAAGGGTTGCCATTTTTTATGTTTTGTATAAAGAAAGGGGAATTGAAATGGTAAAATTAGAAGAATATTCCACTAATGCACACACAAAAAAAATATATACACTTGCTTTTTTTCTTTACATTTCTCAGGAAGACTTGATCTTTATTCCAGGAAATGGGACCAATTTTACCAATTATATCTAACTTGACAAGCATGAAAATGACATGACTCATCTGCTAAGACACCAAATGGTAAACCTCAGGACTCACCACCTTTGTTATCCAGGATATCCCAATTTTCTTCTATTGTATGCCACCGCATTAGTTTTTTTCCTTCATGAGGTGTGTGTCCGATTAAAATTCTACTTTAACTATAATTTAAAGCAGATTTCACTTGAAAAATCTTGGAGAGCCCCCCAACACTTTTCTATCGACATGTGAGTGCATTGTGACTCATCAAGGGAGTCAGTAGAGAATGTGGGCTTAAAACGTCTTTATCAAAAAGAGCCTCTGCTGCAATAAGACTTGACAGATGCACCACTTGTTAATCAATAAGGCTCTGATGTTTCTCTGAAATTCTCAGATGGGGGAATCTTACTGCTCCTCTTTTTCTTCTTCTTTTGGAGGAGGAGGGGGGGGGGGGGTTTTCCCCCGGCCCTGGCTTTTCCCCTCAAAAAAAATTCCACTCTTCT
>JBAMHW010000010.1:25035962-25053999 GCA_037177495.1 Rhadinocentrus ornatus | reverse complement strand
TATATATGTATATATATATATATATATATATATATATATATAAAAAAATGTAAAAACATGGCCATCACTTATAAATAAATTAAATTAACACAAGAAAATGGAATATTAAATAGCTGGTAAGAGAGTAACGCATGTGGATTGTCTACCTTCAACAGCAGCTCCTTCATTGGGTTTAGAATATCCCTGCCCCTTAGTGACAATACGTCGAATAATTCCCCCATCCTCGTCATCAGTTATGTCCTCCGCTCGAAATTCAAATAGTTCCACCTTTGGCAAAATCAACATCAAATTGTTCTTTTTTTTTCAGCCAATGATGAATGAACATACAAACATTTCCATACATAATTCCAGGAGTGCAATCAAAATTTTAAAATGGTTGATAAAAATAAACTAAAGTGTACCTCAAAAACAAGCGTGGCATTGGGGGGTATCTTGGGTGGGCTGCCTGCCGATCCATAAGCATACTCTGGCTTACAGATGAGCTGGCACAACTCTCCCACTTTCATTGTAGCCACACCAATGTCCCATGCCTTTATTACTTGTCCTACAGACAGATGGGAAGGAATTAATCACGACTGTTGAGTAACTATAATTGATGAATATTTGTGTCTTTTAGACATGAAACCAACCTTTGCCCAACTCGAATGAGAACTTTTCTCCTCTGTCTCTGCTTGAGTCAAAATTTGTCCCATCCAAAAGCGTACCCACATAATGGACAAACACTTTGTCACCGGTCATAGGGAGCTCTGTGCCTGTGCCTTCCCTTTTGACCACCTGTAAAAACAAACGAGAAGTGAAATTAGCAACAAACCAAAAGAGGATTTATTAGAATAAATATGATGGATCTCTTCACCTTATATGTAGACCAGCACTAGATCAATGCCATGTAATTCTACTCTTCACTTTTTATAATATATCACAACCACAGACAAAATTGTCAAATTACTGAGGGAAACTAGTAGGTCATACTACTTGGTCTTGTAATGTATTTTAGTCTTGCTCACATCGGCACTGATCGTTGTTTCTCCACGGATACAGACCCTTCTAGAAATACCAGTGGCAGCATGGTCAATAATCGATGGAATTGCCACCATAACAACAATTTACCAACAAAACCAATGCCACGATTTATGATAGAAACCCATTTTAGCGTTGTCTGGCCTGTAGTTAGCTTGAATTAGCTGGCTACTAGTGCACGCAGGTCTTGCTAATGACAACTACCGCTAGCGTAGCCGAAAGCGCCAGCTAACCACGCAGCTAACTGGAGTTTTAGTTGCAAAACACAATCACCTACCTTTAAAACACCCCCGTCTTTCTTTAATGTAATATCCTCGCCCTCCATTGGGATGGTGTGTTGTCCTTCGCTTGTCTGCTCCTCTGCAGTCATTGTCATGAGGCAGATTTCTCCTTCTCCCTACTTTTGCTTACAGCAAAATCCAAACTGACAAACACAGGATAGGGTATCGGTGGCTAAAGCTAAGTACTGCACCAACCACGCCAAGTGTAGTAGGCAACAGATAACGTAAACACTAGCAAGCTAATCCAACTTTCTTATGGATGCCGATGTAGATAAACTGCACGATGTAGCTTTCAACTAGCCACACAAACACTGCGCTATCACCGTGCACCACCCACACTTGTAACACAGACAACATAAAAGGTTGGAAGGAAATCGACTCCAGTTCCCCTTTTCTTGCAGTCTGGTATCTGACAAGCGCTTATGAAAGGGCAGAGAACTTTCCAGACAGTCTAGGAGGAAACACGGGGACGATCGACTCTTAGTAGCGTTACATTAAATTATAGCGTCGACCGAAAAGGCGGGACACAAAAACCATCACATCAAATACGCACTATAGAAATACTCTATGTATATAAAATACAAATGGAAATTATATTGAGTTGTTTTACTCTCTAATAATCAAATAAAGTTGGTAAAAAGTACTAAATATTGCATAAACACAAATAGCGCCGTCCACATCGACAGTCCAGTTAAATAAATCAAGCACTCTTTGTTTATTTCTTGCTCCCTATTGGCCACACTCTGTCACCGCTTCTGTTAGTTGGCGCGGTTGTTGAAGATCCAGGAGTTGAAAATAAAAATTCGACCGAGGATCATCAGTAGGTATACTTCATACATCAATATATTTTGAGCTTTTGTCCAAAGACCGAATGATTCCGATCATAAGTTGGCGTGACTTTGCTCGTTTTTTAATGTTTATTTTACGGTTTTTTTTGTTTTTTTTTTAGCAAGCTCCTTTTTTTTTTTGCTAACGTCGAAGTTTACTTTTTCAGACTGTGGAAAAGGTACTCAGACGGGTTACAAGATTAAATGTTAGCGGCTTAACACAACATGTATGCGAAATGGAAAGCTCTTCGGTTGAATGACGAAGTAAATAAGAGTAAATTGACGAATGTATAAATAAATAAATGTGTTTTTTTTCGCCCACTTTTTTTAAGTGTATTGTTGCCACTTTGAAGAGTGTGAGCTGTTCATATACTGTGATGACCTTATCCATTATGTTCGCTTCCAGGAACATTCAGGAAGATGGAAAACGGCAGGGCCCATTTTCCATTTCCCTACCAACCCTATAACATCCAGGAGCAGTTCATGCAATCCCTTTACAGTGCACTCGACCAGGGTAAAGTTGGTATCTTTGAAAGTCCAACTGGAACGGTGTGTGCAAATGGACACTGAAATGAAGGCAGACATTTCTGGAGTCACCATTTACTTTAATGTCAATGCCTGTGCATGTGTTTATCCAGGGCAAGTCACTGAGTCTAATATGTGGTGCACTGAGCTGGCTCACAGATTATGAGGAGAAGAAGAAACAAGAGGCAGCTGCTTTGCTGCAGGAAGGAGAAGCAGCTCTTTCTACCTCTGCTACTCAGTCCTCTGTCACCAGTTCTTCAACAGAGCCAGACTGGATCACTGATTTTGTGCAAAAAAAGTCAGAACGTGATCTGTTGTCAAAGCTGAAGGTGAGAGAATATTAGATGTGATTTTGATATGGATCTCTGGGGGTCTTCAATCTATTATAACAATTAAAACTATATTTAACTGCTTTTGTGTAAGGAGGAAGAGTTGAGGAGGAAGAAACGGGAAGAACGGTTAGAAATGATCAGAAACAATGCTCAGCTAAAGTATGCAATCAAGAGAAAGGTAAGTTATTTTGCATGAAAGCATGTTGGACGAAGGCTGCAGAATTTATTAATAAAATTAACTGAAAGATACTATATGTGAATTAATTAAATAAATTGAAGAGCTGTGAAGAGGACGAGGCATTCAAGTTGGTTCAGCTTAGTAAAGAGGAACATGTTGAAGTGCCAGGAGATCAAGAAGATGAGGAGCTAATTATCGCAGAATACGAGAGTGATGATGAGTCAAAGATTAAAAACAGGTGAGGATGGTGATTAATTGGTATTAACTACACTGAAAGTTATCACAGTGAAAATCTGAAATAGTAAAGCAACAGCATGGTGTGTTTGCTCACATGCACAGATCATTTGGAGGTGGGGATGAAGACGATGATGAGCTTGTGGAAGAACATGTGACTAAGGTGTGTGTGAGAGAAATTTTACATATACATAACACAGAAACATGATTATCTTAATGTGTATCACATATGATTTTAATGTGAGCCTGAACATATATCCCTGTTTGTAGATATACTACTGCAGTCGCACTCACTCCCAGTTGGCCCAGTTTGTCCATGAGGTGCAAAAGAGCCCCTTCAGTAAGAATATCAGTCTGGTTACGCTGGGCTCGAGACAGGTATGTATACATGCCCCAGCAAACAAAAGAAATCCTTGTGTCCACATTTACTGTCAGAACACAATATAGTGGCACATTTTTAGAGTAAAATGTGACATATTGGGGAAAAGTTATATAGCTTGTTCTGTATGTTTAGAATGATTTTAGATTTTACGTGAGACTTTTATAAAGCTAACATAAATGTTACAGCTGGGAAGATCAACAATTCTTTATATGATAAACAGATGAAATAGCTGCAAGACAAATGCCCTGTATGCTTCTTACTAGAGAGACCCAGAATAGTCTAGAACATTATTACAGATGTTAAATAAGATGCTAAAAGACATTATCTTATGGATGATCAAGGACACAGTATACATATACACACACACACATATATACTCACAATTACATGCTTGGCTCTACTTAAACTTTGACTTCAGGTGTTAACTGCAGTTTCTGACACTTTTTGCCTGATTTTTAACTCTCTTTTTGGCAGAATCTGTGTATTAACGAAGAGGTGCGACATCTGGGCAGCATCCAGCGCATTAACGATCGCTGCATGGAGATGCAGAAAAACAAACACGGTGTGAGCCATTTAGCAACAGTGTTCCTCGTTACACAGAAATACACAGTAAATTCAGACTTTTGTTAGAAGAAGTTCATGAGCAGTTTACATCTTTTGCATGTTTGGATATTTAGCAGAGAAACAGCATCACGAAGAGGGGGCAAAACGTAAGCGAGGCCCAGCAAAGACTGTGTGTCCCTACAACAAAGCTTCGGCCCTGCAGCAGATGAGAGATGAAGTTCTGGGTGCTGTCCATGATATAGAGCACCTGCTAAAGATGGGGAGGGAAACACAGTCATGCCCTTATTACTCCACACGTCTTGCTATTCCTCCTGCACAGGTAACCCAGTCCTCTTTGTGCTCAGCATTCAGCCTCTTACTGTTTTAATATTACAGCATTCTTTTGGTTAATCACTGCTTTTTTTCCAACAGATTCATGTGTCACTGTTTTGTTTATGTTATGTTTTTCTTTTAGTTGGTGGTGTTGCCCTATCAAATGGTCCTTCATGAAGCTACTAGAAGGGCGGCAGGGGTCCAGCTGAAGGGGCAGGTAGAGTTACACTATTTATAAAAGTGTTTTATAAAGGGCAATAAAAACAAATATAAAAATTGTATAATTGAGGAGTATTTGGGACTGATTCTATAATTTATGAAAATCTTTCAGGTGGTGATCATAGATGAAGCTCACAATCTTAGTGACACTCTCTCCTGTATACACAGTGCAGAACTTACTGGAGCACAGGTAACCTTTTTCTTATGCATGATATACTGGCTTTAATTACATTTCCTATTTTAACATTTTTAATTTTCTGCAGCTTTGCCGTGCCCACTCCCAGCTCACCCAGTATGCTGACCGCTATAAGTAAGTCCCACATAAAAGACTCGTGTTCACAAATCCAACATTATCTTACCCCAATCTTCCTTGATATCTATCTATCTTTTGCTTCAGGAGCAGATTGAAGGCAAAGAACCTGATGTACATCAAACAGATTCTGTTTGTGATTGAGGGGCTGGTCTGTGTGCTGGGAGGTGAAAGTCTGCACTTAGTTTGTAATTAGCAGCAGGGTAGCTTGTTGAACAGTGTTGTCTGCTATGAAGATGTGGCTGATCTTTGTTTTGCCTACTATTTTCTCTGCAGGAAAAGTTGGGCAGAATCCACAGAACCAGACTACACAAGCAGGTTAGTTAATATTTAATCGACCAACACACTGAAGCACTTGAAAGCAGAGACTAACAACTCTGTTTTCTTTTCTTTTTCCTTAGGGACAGAGATGCATAGTATTAACAATTTTCTCTTCAAGGCTCAGATTGACAATATAAACTTGTTTAAGGTAATTAATCCTATTTAAAAAAAAAAATCATAGCTGCACACTGTGTCCAACCAAGAAAGTAAATACTTAAATCTTTGTCATTTTTACTTTAGTTACAAAGATACTTTGAAAAGAGCATGGTTAGCAGAAAGGTAAGCGTTTAATATTTATATATTTGTGTCAAACTGTGCATCTAAAAACTAGATACATTCATGATGTACTGTAAAATGAAATGTGTTTACCTGGCTCTTTTTGCAGCTGGGTGGGTTTGTGGAGAAGTATGCAGGCTCAGGTGTGACCCTGCACACGCAGAGCAGCTCCAACAAGGAAAACCGTCGCACAGAAGGCTTAAATCGTTACCTTCAGACCTTACAGAGCAACCACAGCTCTGTACCTGGTTAGTTCTTTTGCTTTACACCATCACCGCAGAAATTACGAGTCTCCTAAATAAATTGAATTAGTTGCAGATGAGATATGCCTGAATTTCTTAAAAGACCCTGTATGTGCTGCAATTATAATTTATTTTAATATCTGCCTCCTACACCCAGCCATGTTTTATATGGTAGCATTGTACACTTAGCATTCA
The DNA here is from genome assembly GCA_037177495.1 of Rhadinocentrus ornatus. Classification (NCBI taxonomy): domain Eukaryota; kingdom Metazoa; phylum Chordata; class Actinopteri; order Atheriniformes; family Melanotaeniidae; genus Rhadinocentrus; species Rhadinocentrus ornatus. The sequence continues at coordinate 25,047,784 of JBAMHW010000010.1, read as the reverse complement.
GTATAGTGATGTTTTTTTCCCCTGCAATAGTCACTATTATTCTCCTGTGTGCAGTTCCCTTAGCAGACCAGCAGGGGTCCCCTGAGGCAGACAAAGTGCTGTCTGCATCTCCCATGATGCAAGTGGAGGGGTTTTTCATGGCTCTCACCAACAGCAATACTGATGGCAGAGTGGTGGTGCAGAGACAAGGTAATATTTTCTACAAAAACAACAAATGAAGGACCAATAAGATATATTTTAGTAAAAAAAAAAAAAATGCCATTTTTATTGCTCAGGCACTGTGTCAGAGAGCAGCGTCAAGTTCCTTCTGCTGAATCCAGCAGTCCACTTTACTCAGGTGTTGAAGGAGTGCAGAGCTGTCATCATTGCTGGAGGAACCATGCAGCCTGTGAGATGCTTTAGAATAAACCAAATTAAATTGTCGATTTTAGTGTGTTGGTTTTTATCAAACTGAAATATGTCACATGTAGGTGTCAGATTTCAAACAAGAGCTACTGTTTTCTGCCGGAGTGGGAGAGGAGCGCATTATTGAGTTTTCCTGTGGTGAGTGGCCCATTTTCTATCTCTACAGTTCTTTGTGGGTTACTGCTTTATTATGCACTCTGTTAGCAATGTGATTATCAATATTTCTGTTTGTTAGAGAGATTTGATAAATAGAGAAGGCTTAACTCAAGAAATAGTTTCTTTTTTTTTCTCCCAACTGGGTTATGCAGATTGAAGCTCTTTAAATCCTATTCTGAACCTGCACCAGGTGCAAATGAAGTGAGAACTGACCAAGTAGTAAAGGCTGGTTTGTTGGTAGGCAAAAGAGGACATTAATATAAGACTCCCTGCAAACTACGTCAGAAATAACTTGTCCTGCTGATGTGGACAAACTGTAGTATGAAGCATATTACTTTTAAAGTGCCTTGACACAAGATCTTTGTTTTAATTACCAGTGAAACCAATTAGGATTGGTTTTAGACTGGATCAAATAGGACTTAAATCAGATTAAAATGGGTTAAAACATGATTGTATTTGTTTATGCTAAAGTGGATTTATAAATGAATTTATAACAATGAGTGAGCGAGTGAGCTCATTTGCATTTCTATTTAAGGTCATTTTTCAAAAATAAATAAATAAATTGGCAGTATTGCCAAATAAATGCATTGACTGTCATTTTACCTGGTAAGTGCAGGCCACGTCATTCCCCCTGAGAACATTCTGCCCCTCGTCTTGTGTAGCGGCCCATCTGGTCAGGAGCTGGACTTTACTTATCAAAACAGAGACTCGCCTCGCATGGTAAGAAACTCATATATCATTAAGCTTTTATTTTAAAAAGATTTTGTTGACAGGGATTTTATTGTGTGCACAAGCATGGCCACAAAGTCATATGTGCCTTGGTAACAGATGGATGAAACTGGACGCATTCTCTCCAACATTTGCAACGTGGTCCCTGGTGGGGTTGTCTGCTTCTTTCCCTCTTACGAATACTCGAGGCGGATCATATCTCACTGGGAGGCCAGTGGTGTGCTAACCCGACTGGCAAATAAGAAAAAGGTACATTGTCTACATGTTTACAGAAAGCAAAGCGAACAGGAGTGTCTGAGGAAGTCGGAACATAAAATGATAAAAGCAATTTTCTTAAAATCTTTACACTAAAACAAATGCTTCGTCAGATCTTTCAGGAACCAAAGAAAGCCAACCAGGTGGAGCAGGTGCTAAATGAGTTTTCCCGTTGTATCCAGGTAACACTGCCACTAACAAGCTCTATTTCCTAACTGAATTTTGATAATGTGGCAATTGGGACTGGAATTCATCACTGATAGGCATTTGTCTCTTCATTGTAGAGGTGTGCTCTGGACAGCGGTGGCCTCACAGGAGCATTGTTGTTCTCAGTGGTTGGAGGAAAGATGAGCGAGGGGATCAATTTCTCTGATGACTTGGGCAGGTGCTTATTATTAAAGGCCTCATGGGCAATAAGTTGATGTCTAGTGATTTTGAGTATTTAAAGTTAATTGTTACTGTGTGTTTGTAATGAAGGTGTGTAGTGATGGTTGGAATGCCATATCCCAACATCAAATCCCCAGAGCTGCAAGAAAAGATGTCATACCTGGACACACACATGGTCAGATTTTTTTCCTACAAGTCTCATTTGCATTTTCACAAGCATGAGAAGTACTGGTAATATAAAATGAAAGGAATGGTGAATTCATTGTCATGTGTTATATTTGTTTTAGCCTCACAGTCAAGGAAGGAGCCCTGGACAAGCACTGCTAGAGAATCTCTGCATGAAGGCTGTTAACCAGTCCATAGGTAACCATGTAATAGTAGAAATGGATGCAAAAAAAAACAAACCCAGTATTAATGATTGCTCTGAACCTGGTGATATATGATCAACATTAACATGTATGGGATATGTTCCCTCCAAAGGAAGAGCTATCCGTCACCGTGGCGACTATTCCTCCATTGTGCTGTGTGACAGACGTTACTCTCGGCCAGCGACGCTCTCTAAACTTCCTGATTGGATCAGGAATCGCACTAACAAATATGCAACTTTTGGTCCTGCTTTTGCTGCCTTACGGAAGGTGACAACCAAATACGTTGAAGTTTACACAAAGTTCCACGTCATCATTAAAACTAAAATTGTTTTCATGTTTTCCTGTACGTGCTTCTTTTGTAGTTCTTCCTGGAGAAGAAGCAGAAGAAAGCTTAGCTTTTCTCCCTCAGAGCTCATCATTAAATGCTTGATTCTACTAAGACATGCAGTGGGATGGATTTTGAGAAAGCGGAAATGGAGCAGGAAAGCAAGTTTATATGTACTGATTTTCACAGCCCTTTTATACTCCTGAAATTTGTACCCAAGTGAGCGCTGTTGGCTAGGACCAATGAGAGAGTTTTGTTTTTATACGTTCTTTATTTTCCATTTTCAGATTTAATTCGTTTAGCATCTTCTGCTTAAAACTGAATAAAGAATGAAGACCTTAAGTATTTCATGGCACATTGTGAACAAAGGGTATAAGGACATTTCTCAGAGATACTCAGGTTTGTTTTTTTCAGTCTGGATGTTAGAAAAATCTTTTCATCCACTTCAAAAGCCAGTATGTTGATTTGCATTTCTGAGAGTTACTGTTCACACGTCAAGCACAGCACTGGTAGGCAAACGTGACTCGTTTAATCAGAAGTTCTTAAATATTTAAAGAACTGAACAAGTGTTATGTAACGCAAAGCTTGCCTGCTAATCAGTTCCATCTTCCTAACAATGACTGTACTGTACATATTTTGGATTTATTAATAAATTTGTTTTATAATATATACAATATCAGTACATTATTTTGCCATTGGCATACGAGTGAAGTTTTATTTTTGATCTGAACAAAATAATAAATGAACTTCTTTTTTTATAAAAAAAACAAAACAACGCTTACTATTACTTTTCAAATATGAGGAAACTTAGTATTGGATAAATAAAAATAATCAAAAGCTATTGAATGCTTTTACTATGAGTGCCTTTTCTTATTTATTAGGTTATGCTTCCCAGTCGTCATCGTCTGTCATCGGCTGTGGGGCAGGAAGAGGTGGTATGACATCTGACATCCTGGCAAAGGCGCCACCAGTACCAGTGGGAGCATCACCTGACTCCCCACCTGCTGGGCCCTTCCCTGATATGCCTGCAGAGATGACAGAGGATATTAGCAAAAAACAATCACTTGTCAATATTTTTTTAATCTTTTTGTGACATGAAAGGAATTTCTGACCTTTTCTGCGCATGGCAAGTTTATTGAAGAGATCCGACATAAAGTCTCCACCACTGGATGCCACCCCGACCGCTGGAAGGAAGAATTTTATGCAATCAGTGTTGTTTCAATTAGCCATTAGATCAGTGAATGGTTTCACTAGATTCCTGGTACTTAAAAGCAGAAAACGTAACACTCTTTATTTAGTTATTTGTTAAAAGCAGCTTAAACAGTAATGTCACTATTTAATGAAGTTGATGCACAAAACTAAGGTCACAAAGTCACTGCTAACGATGACGAACATGTGAGACAAATTCTCATCCTATCAAGCAGTGTGACAGACTGCATCTTTTATAGCTGAATTCCAGCTAATTACTGATCACGCTCTTCTCTGAACGCGAGACCTAATCTTTGTTAATGCTGCATTCTTTAGCCATTAATAAAACACAGATTCACATCCCCACTTAAACAATCTGACACCTTGCTCTTGCTCTTTTTGTTTCTTCTTCTCCATCTTCCGTTCTTTCACATTGCGTAACTTGGCTTTGCCGATGCCCCCGGCATTGCGGATAGACTCCAGCAGACTAGCACGGCTGTCTGACGGCTGAACCACCTCGCTTGGAGCACCAGCCACCGGGCCTGGAATCAGAGGAGACCGTCTTATCAGAAGTGCAATATACAATCACATCCCTTTTGTCAATTAAGTCAATTTAATTCATGACCGGCAAATTGGCTTTCTCCATTGTGTGTGTGTGTGTGTGTCTGTCTGTGTGGAATGGATGTACAAATTTTCACAGCTTTAATAAAGTGTCAGATTCACTTATACTCCTCCGTGGGAGTGGTGAGTGGCCTGTTCTGAACTGTGCGGATATGAACAAACCTGAACTTGAAGCTTGGGCCACTTCTGTGAAGCTCTGAGCGGGAGGAGGCGGTGGAGGGGGTGGAGGAGGGGGAGCTCCTGCAGGAGCAGCAGGAGCATTGGCAGGCTCAGGGGGTGGAGGGGGAGGTGGGGGAGGTGGAGGAGAATTCGGCTGAAGCTGAGCTCCTAAAACAAAAAAGTTGAAACGTGTCCATTGCAAACAGCCAAAAATGTGCGTTGTTTATTTTCATAGCATTTTATCAATACTTGACATAAAATTATGACAAACGGATTAAAATGAAATGCAAATGATCGTAAAAGTAAACTGATCAAAAGTACATTTAAACAGCTGTCGACAGTATAGCTGCATACCTGATGCACTGCTCTCCTCAGAGAAGGAGGGCAGCTCGGGGATGTTGTGTGTGGGTCCTGATGGGGCAAATCCAGGCCCGAGGTCTGCACTGTACGACAAGTCATCTGCGATACCTGGCAGGTCAGGCAGGTAGGACGGCACATCTATCTCAGGAACCTGACCCAGATCTGGCACATAGAAATAACTCTCTGCTGTCTGTTAGAAACAATGAACAACTTTAACCAATCCTACATTTAAAGAAGTCAAATGAAGTGTGTTCAGGTTAGAAGGTACCTGTCTCTCCAGTTGCTCTCTCTTTGTGATGGATAAAGGAGCATCAAATGGTTTCTCCTCTTTTTCTGTCTCTAGTGTTGTGTGTGTTTTAGTCACTGCTCCTGCTAAAGGATCAAGGAACACATACTTCTTATATCTAGGAAAAAAAAAAAGGAAAATATTTAAATCTGTCTAGTTTCTACTAGAAGCATCTGTGCTTGTTTGTGTGCATGTGAACTCACAGATTCTCTGTGGTATTAAAAAGCAACAGAGAGCTGACAGATGAAATGTTTCGGGGCAAACTGCCCAATCCTTCTTCTGTCTCATCCTCTGATTTCTTCTTATTACTCACACACACTGGGAAATACATTAACTTATCCTGAAAGGAAGAAATGCAGACATAGAGAGAAGGAGAAATGTAAAATGTCAACTAAATCTTGAATAACGCAAGTGACAAATGCCACCAAAATGCTCCTGAGTATCGAAGCAGGCACACACAAACACTGCAATGCCGAATTATGTGACTGGGGACATTGCTTCTGAAAGATATTGAATAATTCATTTCTGCACAGAAGATTACAGCACTGTTTTCTTTTTTTTTTCCCCAGTCAGTCAAACACACAAAGAAACACTCATAAAAACAAAACCCTTAAACACCAAGCACACACAGCAGAAAATATGCTGGCTTTCTTAAAGTTTCCTGAGATGGTGCAGGAAAAACTGTTAGGATCACTATAAATAATGCAAAACCTTGTGCTGAGCCAGGAACACAAACACTTATGGGGAAAACCACTGACACTCATTTACAGTCAATTTTCACTGTCAAATGACATACACACAGATTCTGATGCTGCATGTACAGTATGTGATTAGTTCAATTGATCCAAAACCATATTTGCCTGTACAGTATGGACCCAACAGTTAAAGTAAAGGACACATCTGTTGTGGCTTCAAAGGTTTCAGACACAGCAAGTTTCTAAGTGTCTGTCTTGTCGTTACCTCCTTTTAATTTTCTGATCATCATTTAATGTCTGTTAAATAGCTTTAAAGTTCAATAAGCAAAATAGAAACATTAATCAATATTGTTAATATACCTTGGCCCAAAGTTTTAGAGAGCCCTCCCAAGAGCAAATGAGTTAACCAAAGTACCAAGTCGATACTAGAACTTTTTCTCAAGCACTCCAGAAATGATCAGATAACAACAAAACCTGATTGATATTAACTATTGCAATTATAGAACCACATCTAGATTGTTCTCAATCAGTGTTGGTGTTGAATTTGTAGCCTAAATGTCCTTCCTTGACACATCATCATGCTGCTCCTGGAAAATCTTGAGGTCATCTCTAGTCAGACAGCACATTTACTCTCAGTTACTCTCAGGCCTCTAAGATGCATCATATTCTCCCATTGCCTCAACTGGCTCCTTTCCATTGTGAATAAGAGCACTTCCAGCTGCTACTGGATTTTTCAGCCACGCACATAAACCTGAGCACCTTATAAGGCAAGCTAATAACGGCTTATTGTATCTGCAATTTCATCCTTTTTACCATCACTCAGAAAGTTATTGACTGCTTACATCAAGCTCAGCTAAAACCATATTGGAAAGTGTGTATATGGTCTGACAGAAAGAGGCGGTGTTTCCCATCAGCAGAAATCAGGAAATTGCACTACTTGGCCTTAGAGTCTTTAAAAATATGACGTTTAACCCTTTTTTCTCATGAGGCCACAACACAACAAGTTCTGCATCGAAACTTCCAACATTAAAATATGCTTAAATGTAATCAGTTGTGTCTTGATTTATCTTGGCAGCTTTTGCAATGCAGCAAATTAGCTAAAGGACACTTTGGAAAACTGTAGCTCTTGATGAGTTACATTTTTATTTTTGCATAATTACACGTGTTGCAAATATCTAGATCATTTAGTTGCATTTCAGTGTTTTAAGATCACCTGCAAGGCCTTTTCATCAAATGGACGAAGTTTATTCTGTAGTCTGTGTCGAGGGCGGGTTTGAGAGGAGGGGTCTGCTGCTCCAGTAAAGATAGATGAGTAGTCCTGAAGCCGATCTGGGGCTGGGTACTTGGCACTGGAGAACACCTATCCACACATAAAATATGTTTATGGGGTTTTCACCTTGTTTTGTCATTGTGTGTCAGACATAAAACCTAAAGATCTGCCTTTTAAAAGGGATGTTGCTATGTTACCTTGGTGGCCTTCTTGCTGCCTTTAATCTTGTCAACACGGGCCTGAGCTAGTCTGATCCGGTCAGAGACGCTCTGCAGCTGACGACGATTCTTCTCCACATTCTCTGAAACCCTGAAACCAGCACCGGCATAAATATGAGCATATACATATTAATGCAGAAAGGATAACATTCCTGAGATATTGCTTGTTCCAAAGACTTAGAAACATTATTGACACCCTGTGACACTCTACAGGGTGCTCAATCCTAAAAAAAAATAATAAAGAAAATGACTGCAACCTGAGGATGATAAACAAGTTTTACTAAACTATTCTTGTAGCAGGGATCCATTTGATGATTTATTTTCAATAACCTGATTACAAATGGATCATAAATCAAAAGATTGTGAAATTACTCTATTGACATCACTGTTTTAATTTTGTTCAGAGGACATTTCTTCAGATCCAGGATGACGCAAAGAGCCATCTTTACTAAAAGAAATTATGCTTTTTGGTAACAGTGCAATCTGTAAAATTTACTTACTTAACCACAGCATACTTGCAGCTGATGGTGTGACCTTCTGCTATCCATCAGTTTTGTACATTTTTAAGGAATATTGCTGTTTTGCTTTTTACTTTGACAGTAAAACAAATCTCGGTCACTGTTAAGCTATGGGCTTGTTAGCTAGTCACTAATAGGGTCTGTGGACAAACGTTTCACAGGATGTAGCCATCTTTGTAGCGTCTGTGAATGAGTGCGTTGACCTTGCCTTTTGAAAATGTCAGTAGAAATGGCCTCCAAGTAGAGCAATGCATCTGCAATTTGATGAACAGCCTCCTCTCGCCTCAGGTCTGGCTGGATGAGAGGCACTGAGTACACCTGGCCCTCCAGGCAGTGCTTCTGTGTCATCCTGCAAAACAGCAGTAATCCAAAGATTAGTTATTTGCAAAGACATGCTCTAATCATAAGCATAGTTCATTTCTGGCCATCATTTAGAAGATATTAAACACACGTCATTCATGTTTTAACTAACACTACATCTCTGCCGTACGGTTATGAGATTTAGCCTCATTAGTTTTACATTCACGATTTTTCTCGAACCCTCATCTGACTCTCACATGACCAGACAGAAATAACTGATGCTTTCCTTTTTTTCTATGCATATATCCGCTTAAACTGAATTTTAATCAAATAAAATGACACGTTAATAAAACTGAAGTTCAGCTGTTTGCTCACAAATAATAATAATAAAACATATCTAAGTAATTAACTACCTAATCGAAAAACGAAAGGCTGGTACTTCTACAGAGTATCCGTTACGTAACGTGTTGTAATGAAAAATATCACTCATACCTGACCATGGGTTTTGTTGACTTGTTAAATCTTACAAAAAACTAGATTGAGAAGAATCTAGACTTTTGGTGACAGCTGCATAGCTATTTGTCTAGCAAAACAAATCGTTTTCGCACTTCCGCATCCATGTGGCACGTGATCTGACACTTTCAGCGTTGCATTCATGGTATGTCGGAAAGTTCTAGCTTTTATGCGCCTTGCAGAATATTTCGAAACATAGGCAGCTACTGGATGAAAATAGGGAAACTTTGCAGTATTTGCAATCATAAATGGAATCTGTTGTATTTCAGAATCTTACGTTGATAAAAATCACTTTCAGATAAAATGTTGAACCTTAAACTTAATAGCCTAAATGGGCACAATCACAATATTTTTAATTGTACAAATATACAGTATCTTGAAACAATTTAAAACTTGTTTGATTATCAAAGAAAATGCTTGTGCATTTTTTCCACAGTTAAAATGAATCAACTGCTATGTTCCTTTGTAACTGTTGTTTTTAATCCAATGTCGCAGGACCCTGATATTGTCAAAAGGTACCCCAAAATGACAAACTTCTATTATCAACACAAATAAAAAGACTTAAAATATGAGCAAATTGTTACTGAAAGTATAGGAAATATTTGCAAAGTCACCAACAATTAAAGAAAAAAGCTTAAGGAAAAAAATAATAATACATTTTTCTGAAAAAACAAAAAAACATGTTAATACTTTATGTAGTAACCATATGGTTTGCATATTAAGCAACTACAGGAGCTCAAGAGCAACTTCTTGTACCTATAGGGAGCGTGCGTGCGTAATGACGCAACCGTCTCCCTGCGCCTCCCCTCCCTCCTTCCCACATCTGGGTCTGGCTTTTGTCATCAGTACCACTTAACGCAGTGAGAGAGAAGAGAGCGAAACTGAGTGAGGGAGGGAAACGACTGGAGAAGTGGAGACTAGCTCGGTCGGCGCAGCCTCATCCACAACCGAGCAGAATCAAGGAGAGAAAAGCGGAAGGACATTCCACCTTCTCACCCGCACGTACGGATATCTGCATTTCCTCCTACCTCCATCTGCCACTCGAGCTTCTTCTTTTTTTTTCTCTCCTTCTCTTCTTTCCTCTTGCCTTGAATATTATGAGCTCCAGCTTGCTCGAAAACCCGGTGCAGGCTATTCTGTACCTCCGGGAGCTCACCACCATCGTACAGAACCAACAGAGTCTGATCCAGACCCAGCGTGCCAGGATAGAGGAGCTGGACAGACGAGTGGACGAGCTCATTGGTGAGAACAGGCACCTGCGGGACGTCAGGGTACAACAGCAGCATCCCTACCTTCACCACCATCACCATCTCCCAGACCCCAGCTGCCTTCACCATCATCCACCGGAACCCCAGCTGAAGAGCAGTGGGGGGTCTCTGCTTGACCATGGAGCCGCACCAGCACAGGTTGAGGCGGCTCTGGGAGTCCAGCTTCCACCTGCCCAACCTATGGACCCGGGGGACATGCAACTGGTCCCCGCAGACCCGACTACAATTTCCCCCGTTGAAAGTGAAACAGAAAACGGTGGAAGTTGCTCCAGTTGCCGCTCTCTGGTTCCAATGACCCCTTCAACCCTTTGTCGATCCCTGACCCTGGCAAGGAAATCCGAGTGAGTAGAGATTATAGATGTTTACGTGTTTCTGTAAGTGCCTGTTCTCAAATACTCCAATTGGGAACACTAAGCTATACAGAAGTAACCACACAGTATGCATGCATTACATTTTTAAAACATGTGATCCTGTGATTTCCAACTTAAATTTCCTGCCTTGGGCAAACCGCTATTCAAACCTTTAATATGTTGTGTGCTGCATTCATTTTAAAGTGTGCAACCAGCAGAGTGCATGCATATGTGTGTGTACCCTCAGATTGAGAAGCATTTAATTAAAGAAGAAGCTGCTTGCTAATGTCCAATTCTCAGCTGTGTGTGTGTCGGTTGAAGATTGTGCCAGATGAGGGTGGATTATTTAAATGAGAAACTGGATCACGATCACTGGATCATTGCATAACAAACAGCTGTAGGCCTCTGTGTGTGCGCACGTGTGTGTGTGTTAAGCACAGCGGTCAATGTCAGTTTTGAGACAGGAGCTTGAGTTGATAAGACACCTAGAGTCAGTGTCCGCGGCGGTGGTGGCCTCTCCATTAATCAGAGCTCGGGATCTGGGATTTCTCATGGGATTTCTGGGCCTCTGATGTTGCTGTGTTAGATGGGACACGCATGCACACAGCAATACACTGCTACAAACACATACGCACACATACACACTCACATGGGCACACACAACTCCTCCTGCTTGGCTCTAGATCTTCACAGTACATCAGCACATCATTTAATGAGAGAAAAACCATGTTTCCATCTTTTTTTTCAGTATGAGTGTGTGTGTTCTACTCATAAGTTATATCCCAGCAGCAACCCTGATTAGTCTCTCTGGGACAACACCCCCACTGAGCAATGTAAAATTAAGAAGAGTCAAGAAGAGCAGAGAGCACAAGGGGACACGTTTTCAAAAAGAGGTTGTTATTAATCTTATAGTCAATTGTTCACAAGCCACACCTCACATTCCTGCTTCATAGCCTGTTGCTCCCCTCCACTGAAAAACTATGCCTGCACCCTGAATTGTGCCTGCTCTCCCTCTGCAGTGACTATTTGATTCTCTCAATATTGCTTAACTAATGCTTAATGTTGAGTATTTAAATTACAGCTGATAAAAAAGAGACATTAGCAGGTGCATCCACCACTTCTAGCGGCAGAATGGTTTATTGAATAGCCAGTTATCAAATGCACACTTACACCCTCACCCACTGAGATCAGGTCTTTCCGGATAAAAATAGCTTAACATTTAATGTTTACATTTGCTTTGCTGGGCTGAGCAGGTGAGGGGGGAGATGAGGGTTTCACCTCCCATGTCCTTGCCAGCTGTATGTTGCCTGCAGCTGCCTGAAGACCAGATCTGCCCTGTGCAATTCCAGTTGTCAGTTTCTCTCAGCATAACTTTTGTTACAGATTTGCACAAATTTTTTTAAATTTTATATATAATTTTTATATATATAATTTTTAATTTTATATATATA
>JBAMHW010000010.1:25023165-25033502 GCA_037177495.1 Rhadinocentrus ornatus | reverse complement strand
AGCTGGAGCCTATCCCAGCAGTGTTTCAGGTGAAGGCAGGGTACACCCTGGACAGGTCACCAGTCCATCGCAGTGTCAATAGTACATAAAAAATTTATAAGACATGGCAGCATAGGTGCTGTTTTTGATCTTTTTTAGAATACACTGCTTCACACTAGATGGAGCTTTCAGATGTGCAATGCTTCAGCTAACAAAATGAAAAATAACACACATTTCAACTACCTCAGTCAGCTCAAAAGAGAGGTTTTCACACAATGTCAAATTATTCCTTTGCATATATTTCCTTGTATATATTTTCCATTAATCACTGATGTGACAAATGTCCCACATAGACTAGAGCATGTAGCTTTAATAAATAATAAAGAAGTTTAATCCACTAAGGTCATTTATGGGGTTTATTTGGTCTATTTGATGACAGGAAACTAAAAGGAAAAATTAGATGGAAATTAATGAAACTTTAATAAGATGTGGGGCATGGTTCAATTTAGACATAATTAAATTTTGATGTGGGTCCAGATCTGAATCCAGCGTCCCCCTTTTTTTTTCAAACCTGGTGCAAGTATTCTGGTTTGAACTGCTTTTGTTTTTCATTTGATGCCTGACAGAGAAAATACCAGAAACATATATTCAGTAAATGCAGTGCTAACTGTGCATATTCTGCAACTGATTTTATTTCCCTGCTTATTTCTATATATACATGTAAAAAAGTTACAATGGTAAAGAGAATATTTTTAGTCCACAGGTTTATGGTTTAATTAGCACATAAAATTTTTTAACCAGATACGATGAATTCATTCTTTTTATCTTAATTATGAATTGAAAAATTATTTTAGTTTTATCAAATAAAATAACATGGTTATCATCCCCTACATTGTGTAAAATACGGAGATCACTAATTAAGATGAAAATGAGAAAATACAATTATTACAAGTAGGCTTGAAAAAAACCCTGCATATAATCTGAGTGGGAAATCCACAGTTTATCACAGTTTCTTTATTCATCATAAATTTATCTTTACATTGTAAAAAGCGCATTAGCGTAAAATATTTTACTTTGTATGATAAATGACTAATTTCTGTAATTTATCTTAGAAGCTTGTATGATAGCCGATTGTGTATCTAGTTTTCTATATAAGGAGAAAAGCTTGCTGAAAAAAATTATAATGCGCTGAAAAATTAAATATAATTATTTTATAATTGAGATTTCTGAAGCTCTCTGGGAGGAAGTTGTTCACAGAAGGCAAAGGCCTTTGTCAGGAAACAAAAGAGAAAATCAACATATATTAATTAATGAAATCTGCTGAGGTTAGCGTGCATGTTTCTCTGTAAGGGAGGGGTAACATTGGAGGGGTAAGTGTAAGTGTCCCTCTGAGAAATTATGTGTAAGGAATTTTGACTACATTAACTGTATATTGAAAAAAGCAAAAAAGGAAAAATCCGGGTCACTTTAAGTCTGTTGAAATGGCCATGAAAAGGTAGCTTTTTATAGCTCGGACTGTCAGTCCTAGTCTTGCACTGACTCTGACTGCCTGTCACTGTGGCTCTGTGTCATGTGCAATGAGCTTTTCTCAGGTCAGAAGACTAACTGTAGAGCAGCTGAGAATTTCCTGTATCTGCATCCTTTCAGCTCAAAGTGGAAATCCCTAATGTGACAGAGATTTACACAAACACCTCTAAAAAAACACCCAACATCAACTGCCAGACTTTGTGATCACAATTTCTTTTATGGCAGTGAACAGTGTCCAGTTTCCAGAAGGTGATAGAATTGATTCTTGCAGCAGTTTACACGTGATAAATAGTGTCTTTGCTCCTTTTCACTCATAATTTACTCCAAAAGAGAGCACCAGCAAAATGCCTGAAATATGAATGTCAATCTAAAATGTATGAGAGACAAATGAGTGTGGCCAACTGAAGAAGAGGAATTAAGCAGATCTGGAATAACAATCTGTCCAGATTGGGTTAGGGAAATTCTGTGTGAAATCACATTTGATCTGATGCACACACACATCCAATCACACTCGATCATACACATACACTCATTCTAAGCTTTCTCAGACTTGAATTGACCTACATATGGGTATTTACCCTTGGATCAGCACCAAGTAGTATTATGATGATACAATAATCCATAGTCCAGAAGACGCTTTTTAGGATCTGTTTGGATGTTTCGCATGAACATAAGAAGGACTAGGAAATAAGGGAAAGTGTTAACAGCTGAGCTGAAAGCACACAATGTCCTTCCAAATCTGCTTGTCCTGCTGCTTTTATCTCCCCATTGCTGACCTCCTCTTTTCTTCCATGTCTTTCTGCAGGAGTGAAACCGTGCTGCATCAGTTTTGCTGCCCTGCCCCTGAACATCCAGAAGCTGACAACACCGGCTCATCCGGGTAAGATCTACCACCAATCACTGACACTTTTACTCCTGTTTGTGCTGCAATTTTTTTGTCATAATGCGCTTTTTCAACAACACCCTACATCCAGTGCGCACGCACAATCTGCACATTTGAGTAATCTGAGTCATGTCAACTCCAGGGCTTTTAATCATGCTTGATGATGTGTGTGGTGCTCAGCTGGACTGTGTGTTATCAGTAGGAATTTATGTAATTTTGGACCTGTGGAACCTGGCACTGCAACAAGAGCTAAATGTAAGCTAGCTGTAATGACCTCAAGGGAAACTCACAAACAGACAGTAGTGGAGGATGATGTATGAATTGATATTGCCACTATCAAAGCACCCATGGCAACCCTGAAATGACGCAACTGCTGCCTCTGCCACAGTAACCGGAGGATCCACTGTAGCCACTTTAACTGCCTGTTCCTGCGTGGATTGTCTGTTTGCTGTACGAGTTTAGACAAACTGTATGTGAAGTGTGTGATACATGAACTTTTACTTGGATGGTTGAATGAGCAGAGAGCTGCTAAAGCTGTTTTTTTTTCTTCATGTTTCACAATGATTACTGTTTGCTCCTCCTCCTCTTCCAGAATTCCCTCCGCATCTTTTTAATCCCTTGTACTCTGTTTCTAAATCCAGCCTTTCCCAGCTACGTCTGTTTGTGTGTTCATCTTTTGTGCATCTGCTGCGGTATGTTTTGTTGTTTATTTCTTCTCATTATTTTTCTGCTTGTTGGAAAACCAAGATTTCTCTATTCATCTCATTGCAAGTATTTCCATCTCATCCCTTCTTATCAAGTCAATCTCTTCCATTTTATTTTTATTAACATCAGCATCTGTTTGTCTGGTATCCCTCTCCTTTCTGATCTGAAAACTTTACTTCTACACACACATGGCCCTGATTGGACTGGCTAATGGCACAGCATCAGTGGACACCCAGATGAGATGATGAGATGTAATGGAGACATGTAAAACTGCAGCTCATTATTATCCTCCTCATGTGAAGTTGTGTGATGCTGTTTGCTGCAAACCTTCACTATGTCTACAATACACACTGGCATCCACTGAATCCATCTGTGCATACAAACCTCCCTAGAGATGATATGAGATCTGCCTCTAACCTAACCCACTGTACCTTTTCCACTCAACTCAGCTTTAATATATATGTGTGTGAGTGTGTGTTCTTCTCTGGGTGTATAGTACTATAAGTCTCTATGGGATTTTAGTGATGTGATTAGACAGAAGTTAATTTCTCTTACATCATGATGACACATGCAGGCAGGGCAGGGGTGTGTGTTTGGTGTCTTTGATGCTGCTACAGTACTGTATGTATGTATGTGGTAAGGTTAAAGTAAGAGTGTGTATAATGCTTATATCATTATAGAAGCTTTTTCTGTCTGGATCCATTAATAGTTCAACTCATACTTATAAATCCTCTAATGTATTCTAATGTACTCTAATGTATTCTGATGCAGCGCTGGGGCATGGTAGTGTTTTAATAGAGTTTTTGATAGAGGCAGCCTCCAGCATGCAAACACCAACACACCCTCTATCTTCCTGTTTCCTCTCTCTGCCGCTATCTCAGCCTTTTCTCTGGTTCCACTGTCTCTGCTCGGCTCCTACCGCCTATATTCCCCAAATTTATCTTGTCTGAAGATGCGACCGAGACGCTCTGGCTACGTCTTAGACTTATGGCAGGGGACGCAGTATACTTGATTTCACAGCAATTGAAGAAAACAAAGAGGAGCTTAAGTGATGCACTCATTATTTAATCATGAGGAGGCTTTTTACTCTCCCCAGTCGTTTTTAGCTTTGGTTCTCTTTATGTAAAAAATTATTAGAGTAAGCAGTATCTGGTTGCTGGAAACACTGCCCAAGCACAACGTCATGCACACACACACACACACTTCCATAATTGCACACCATTATGAAGTCTCTAGGGTGTGATGATATCTCTATCTACCTCAGTCCAGTTTGGCCAGATAAAAGGTGCTGAGTGACGGTGTTTTCCTACTTAAAGTAGCAGTGAGATCCCAGAGAAGTTTTAAAAGTGGAAGGAAAGCTTCATATGTAAGAAAATATGGATTACTGGAAACCTTGAAAATATGAGGACATCCACTATGTCAAGCTAGTAAATTACTTAAGCTCTACATGGCTTTCGCAGAATTTCAATAATTCTGCCATGTAAAAGAGCGTTGTACCATCTGCGTCTGGGATTAAAAGAAGAGGATGGAACGTTAACTCTGAGCTGTGGGTGACAGCCTCCACACTGTTTAGTTCTGAGTGGATTTAAATATAGTTTTGTTTTGGCTTCCAGCTTCAGCTGCTATCTCAGAGATGATTGTTTATTACCTATCTGTGGAGTCTGATTAGGTTGTCCCCAAACTTTTTCTGCAAGTTATGTTTGACTTTCAGAACAATGATTTTGTCGTTTTGCCTCTAGTGGTTTTGAATTCTTCATCCAAGCAGTAGAACATGAAGTAAAGACTGTCTAATAATCTTTCTTTTTTTCATGCAGCACACTAAGAACGTTATACTCTTCATCATAATTGCAACTGAAATGCTCAACCAAATGATGTTATTGCCATGGAAACACATCAGCCTTCAGAGTCTCATACATGGAATCAGCATTGATCTTCATAGCATTTCAAGTGGAACGTTGTTGGTGTGGCAACAGAGCAAGAGATCTAAATGTGAGCTGCCATTCTTCTGGCTTCAAGGTTGTGACCAAAATATCTCTCATTTTACCACTTAACACATCTCAGTGTAATCACCTTTCACAAATTATTGTAGTTCTGCATACCAGCTAGCATTATCTTTTCTTAGTTTTGAACTCGCAGAGTGAAGTCAGCAGTGCCTAAAAGAGATATCCTTGGCATTAAACTACAGCACAAAAAATACAAGTTCAACTTTTCATTACAGGATGTCTTTGGTTTGGAAGTATATTTGTGCTTCTATTAAATTTATGTGATTTAGACTTTCTTTTAGCTTTTAAACCCCATTCTGTGCCATGAAATATAAATTTAATGGACATCGACACATTAAAAAGACATTCAAACGTTTAATACAGCTACATACAGGTGGAGCCTGGAGAGGTGGTGTGATTTACAAACTGAAAATAGGTGGTTGGTGGCAAATGTGTTATCAGATATGGACCAAATCTAGCTAAATAATTATATGAACCACCTTCTAATGGCTGAACTTTACCTTAGACCACATGGAACACCATACAATGACTATAATACCTACCAGAATTACAGAGTGGCTCCATTTACACAACATTACTCTTGTCAATGGATCAAAATTAGTGTCTTAAGTATGCTGCAATGAAAAATATTATTCAGCTAAAAATAAGGGGTTTATTGAGACAATTCAGAAGATTGGCTCGACTGGTCACAATTTATTGATATGCAAACTTTGATGAATGAGGTTTGTAACCCATGGATAAGCTCATTAACCATAATTGGATCAGCAGCAATAAGGATTAATTATTCATTTATTTTCCACACCTGCTTTATCTTACTCAACATAATTGAGGAGCTGGGACCTGTTCCAGCTGCAACAGGGCAAGAAGCACTCTGGACAGGTCTTCAGTCCATCGCTGGGTCAAGACAGAAACAAGCAAGACAAAGAACCATGTATACTCACACTTATTAAAGCTATCAATGGAAAAAGAAATCCTCGACAGTCTCAAAATCCTCACAAAATGTGAGGGATGTGAGATTTTCTTTGATTTGTTCATTACTTTAGATCAGGGGATCAAAGGGCTTTGTCAAGAATGTCATGAAGGTTTTAATTTTGACCAATTGATTTATTGTTTTGTTGCTGTTGTGTTCTCCATTCAGAAAATTGTTTGTTTTTTTGCTTTATTCTCCACAAGAGAGAGACATGCACCACCACCCAGTATAATCTGATTTAAGTCAGTTACAACCTAATTTTCTTAGTGTATACATACGTAGGTTTTATTGCAGTGCAACAAATAAAAAACCCAAGAACTAGATAAATCATCTCTGAGTTTTTTTTTTTTTTTTTTTTAAGAAAACAGAGGCAGGGCAGTAGAATGGAATTATTAAGACTTTACAACATAATGTATGCACTACCATGCCCCCCACGTATGAGTTCTTTTCCTAGGAGGGTATTTTGGGTTCTTTATCCCCTTGGCTATCCAAGTTATCAAGGAAGTTCCTCTATGATCTAGAATATCCCAAAACTTTCATAAAACCATTGTTACGTTTTCTCAGATTAAAGGTAATCTTTTCTAGAGATTTACAACTTTTCATTTCCAATAATCGTGTAGAGGACAGGAATTCAGTTTTCCAAGTCATAATTATGCATTTCATCAAACATACGTCAGTAGAGAATAGAAAGGAGTAGAATTTTATATTCATAACTTTTCCATGGAATAAGACATCACTGGCAGAGAAAAAGTAGTCTGTTTTGGGCATTAATAGACCATTTCTGAATTTCTGTATAGATCAGTTCCCAAAGTGTGTTTTTTTTTTTTTTTTTTTTAAATACCATCTCTCTCTTGTTAATGTGAATCTGGCTTTTGATCTACAATTAACAGTAGAACAGAAGAAGAATTTACTGGATAAATCCTACTTCTTCTTTAGTTGTTCAAAATACAGTTTTCATAACAGTCTTCCAGCTGTAGGATCCCTTTATCAAGTTTTTAGGATCTTTTTGAGGTATAAGTTCATTTGTAAGTCTAATGCCCTAGTTTTATCAGATGTCTAAGATTTGGTTTAGCAGACCTTTTCTATAGTTCCATTTATACACCAGGTCACAGATACCCTTTGCTTGCAATCCAACTGGTACCTAAAAGGGTAAAAAAAATTAGGCCAGGTAATACTTTAAAAAAATTGTTAGACCACCTAACTTAAAATCTTAGGTTTAGTTTTTCCAAGATGTCCTTGGTTTTTAACAACACTATAACATTTGTTTAATTTTTTGATGCAATTAAAAGACAGGTTAGATTTAAAGAGAGTTTTAAATTTAACCAGGAGTTAAAAATAATGTGGTGATACATGATTTCTAGTCAGTGCAATGAATAAAGTCCCTATCAAGGTTGACTTAAAAATGAGAAAGACCACATAGAGTTTGAACCTAAAGCCTGTTACACCTTGTGGTGTACATTATGTGAAGAGAAAGTTCAGAGAAACACGAAGGTAATGTCAGACAATGGAAATGCTTTTATCTTGTGAAGTCTTCCTTCACAAATAAATAAGAGAACAAAAAGCTAAAAAAGAAAAGAAAAAAAATAAATAGAACTTCTAACATTAAAAAATAAAGGAATTCCTGTTAGCAGGAAGAGAACAGATTTTGAATAGAAAATTCATTTTTCTATCAGGTTTTTTGGCCAACTTAAGTGTTGGGAATTTTTTTTACTATTATTTGATTTGAAATGTGGAAACACTGTTGCTTGTTTTCCTCATTCAGAGAAGAGAGAGTAGAAACATAGCTTTAATATGTAGAAAATAGTAAATGACAGAAAAAGACATTTTGGACAAATATGGTACAGTTAACTTGTAAGTATTCAGCATAGATCCAACTTTACTTCAGGAACTTGCAGTGGAGCCACAAATTTGACCAAATAGGACTGGACATGAAGTCAGTCATCCTCACCTCGGGCCAAAACAGCCACACATCACAGTCTGCGTACTGTCTCTTTTCAAAGCCTCTTCACACTTAGCAGAACTGATGGCCAGCCCTGTGATAACCGGACAGTTTTGGTTGGTTGAGAGGATTGATATCTTTCTGCTCTTATTTCTGTGGCAGTGGACAGATGCTGAGCCTGGAGGAGGGAACGTCCTCTGGCAGAGGACAGGAAACGGAGGGGACCAAAAGGGAGGGACCCAGCAAATATGAGATCAGCCTGGAGAATAAAAACAAACAGGTAAGTGTTTGTTGGCTCATAAACTCACTATAGAGTAGATTGAAAAGCCAACAATACTTACACCTGCTTTAGTACAAGGAGATGTGTGAGAGATGATCAGTTGACATTGTCTTGCTAGACAAAAAAGGCTCTCATTCAGATCTATTTCTGTCACTGTTGACACGAAAAAGCATAACCAGGATAACAACTGCCATAGTGACAGGAACAGGAAAGATGCTAGGTTGTCATGGTAACAGCTAATAACTGCTGATGGCGGCTGGAGATGTCTTTATTCCTTATAGCAATCTGCTGAAGGGTCTGCTGTTGCTTCTGCTATTGCTGCTGCAGTGGTAGTGTGTGCATGTACGTCCGTGTGTGTACGTACAGACACTTTTTATGTGAGCAAATACCCACCAGTCACACAAGTGGCTGTCCTCCTTTTTCTTCCCTTCCATCTCTTCTTCTGCCTCCCACTCCTCCTCTTCTGATTCCCTCTTGCTGAAAATATTAGAGGGTAATATTCTGGAGGATGGTGAGATTTTCAGAGGAGCTGGTTTGCCAACAAACTGAAAAAAAATTAGCATTTGAGAGTGTTGACTTTTCTACTCATTTTCTCAACAGCATCTTTGTCACAGCCAATCGATCCTCACATGGCCTTCACATGGCCCTTCAGCCAGTATTGGCAGCTGAATGATGATAGAATATGTTTGCTTGAGTTAAACCCCCACTGGTTCAAAAATAGAAAATGGATAAGTCAGAAGGATACCTGTAGGGTGTGAATTTGAATATAAGGGAACAATTAAACTCTTGATCTTTTTGCAGACATACTGAAAAAAGAACATGCTTGAATGCTGATGGATGATTTAATATCTTTCAGTGGATTTATAACTCTATAATTTTAAGATGCTCATGAACATATTTGATATTCTCATTTTCTTCCACCATCTTTTGCCTAGATAGAGGAGTTGGAGCAAAAGTATGGAGGTCATCTCATAGCAAGGAGGGCAGCGCGTCGCATCCAGACAGCCTTCCGTCAGTACCAGCTCAGCAAAAACTTTCAGAAGATCCGCAACTCGCTGTCAGAGAGTAAGCTGCCACGTCGGATCTCTTTGCGCCACCCCAGTCCTTCAGGGCGAAATCGGAATGCAGCCCAGAGACACAGTTATAATCTGCATCCGGGAGGAGGACAAATACCTTTACGCTCTAAAACTCCCCCACCACCTCCATGTCGCTCCACTTCACTACCTCCATCCCCTGTATCAGCTCCAGCAAACGCCCCTTCTTCAACCCCAGCTCAACCCCCACCTCAAACTCCTGGACCTACACTCACACAGCTGGAAGACTGCTTCTCTGAACAAGTGAGTGATATGTAAATGAACACAGAGTGCAGCCATTTATGCCTTTTATTTAAAAAACTAAATGCTTATTTTTAAATTTTAAACCATCAGTACATAAAAAAAATGTTTACCACTGTGTTACATCATACATTGTATTGAGAAAATGCAGACCAGTCACTGCAGTTCTGAAAAATGTTTTCCCATACTTGCTTACTAGCCTAGCAGGCCAGTGTATGACCAATGGACAACCATACTGTTGTAATACATGTAGAGTGTGGTTTACTATGGTTTCAGTAGCATTAGAAATGCTTTCTCTGGAACAGATGTCATCTAGGGTACTCTATGTTGTTCCAAAACCTGAAATATTTGTCCAGCATAAATGTCACCTGCTCAGATGCTACATGCAACAATAAACCCTGAGCTCAAACAAAGCAGCAGTGTTTCAGGGTTTTGTTAATACATTATTTTTTCATTGAAAATCTCAATTTGTCAATGCAGTGGCAAAATGTGTTTATTAGACACCTATATAAAAGCTGTTTTCTAGTATATGCATGGTTTAGGATAGTATAATTGTAAATTAGCCACTTCATTGGGCATTAGTGAGTCATTCAATACACTGCCACTCGCCGAAGAATAAATAAATATGATATAAATATATAGTATATATATATATGTATATATATATATATATATATATACTGAAGAATAAAAAATATAATATAAATATATAGTGTA
>JBAMHW010000010.1:24996701-25014457 GCA_037177495.1 Rhadinocentrus ornatus | reverse complement strand
ATATAAAACTGTTTATGGTGACTTTAATTGCAAGAATACAGAATTGTGGGACATATGTATGTATACTAGGAATCAGCTCATAATTGGTTTAAACATTTTCATCTCTTTGAAAAGTAAAATACCTTCATTTGCCACCCTAACCATGAATGAAAGTCTGTTCTTAAAAAAGTGTTGAGAGAAATAAAATAGACAGAATAGTACTGACACCCCTGTTCTGATTCTGTTATGATGGCCAATCAGAACACCCACTGGGGGCATCACTTAATCACATCACACTCAATCATACACTCTGAGCCTCCTGGTGCATATTATAAAGTCATCAGACCACATTCTCATCTGCAGCTGGAGCTGTGAGTGCAGGTCAAAAACGAGCTTGATGTTTATCAAGACATCCAAAGCCACTTCTCTTATGCAACAGTCCTTATGTCATCTGTTTGAAGCGTGTTGTACTCTTGTTGTAGTTCTTTTATATGAAGTTGTATTTGTGCCAGCTGGCATGCAACTTTCATATGGAGATGTGAAGATAAGAGATTGGGAGCTAGAGTTTAAATAAACTGGTTACATAAGATGATCTGTGCTTGGAAATGTGAATGAAACAGTAATGCATGTACACGCTGTACTTCCCGCTTCATTTATGTGCTCAGACTTTGCTCTTACATATGCTCTTACATATTTTAGCACATGTCCGTTACATTCAGCACACTTGTGCTTATAAAGCAGATCTTGCC
Source organism: Rhadinocentrus ornatus (assembly GCA_037177495.1). Taxonomy (NCBI): domain Eukaryota; kingdom Metazoa; phylum Chordata; class Actinopteri; order Atheriniformes; family Melanotaeniidae; genus Rhadinocentrus; species Rhadinocentrus ornatus. The sequence continues at coordinate 25,013,729 of JBAMHW010000010.1, read as the reverse complement.
TTGAATTCAGACTTCTGCTACATAATGACATCAACTTGGCAAATCAGCAGGCTCATTTGTGTCTCAGTGTTTGTATGTGTGTCTGTGTGCTTGTTTTATTTGCAAGGGTGTTTGTGCCAAAAAGGATCTCCCTCAAACAAAAGCATTTTCTGCAAAGCTAGACTGGCTAATTGATATCCTATAGGTTCTCGCTTTAGATCTTGTATAGGGTGCGAGAAATGGTTTTGTGGTTGCATATGTCTTAGATGCATCCTCTTGGTTGTACGTTATTTGACATGTACAGAGTTCTTTGGAACAGAGCAGTCTTCTCCATGTCTGCATACTGCCTGGCTGCAAAGATAAAAGCATCCCACCACTAAAATGGCCCACTGTGTAAGTGTAAGTGACAGTAAGGGAGGGAGCTATGGGGCGAAGAAGAGGCTGAAGTGAGAGTTTGTGAAGCCTATGGGCAGCAAGGAGGCAAAGCAACTCCAAATGCAGTATTACTGTCTCCAAAGCAGCATTACTTTACCTAGGGCAGAACTATTGTGCAATGTCAAATGCCTTCTCTGTCCTGTCAGTCTCATTTGTGAAAGAATGACTGTTTTTCACTGAGGAGGTACTACAATCAGTCAATATGGCAAAATATCTGCTTTAGATCAGCAGGAATAACAATTTCTCTTCTAGTTCTCTAAATATATACAGAGGTTGGGCTGATTTCTCTTAACAGAGCTCCCTCTGATTTTATTAATGCGGCAAAATGCAGTCATCAAATCGCAAATTCCCCCTCAGTTCACTGTTGATATTTTGAAACAGTTAAAAGGATTTTGGTGGCTTGCATTTTGAGCGTGTCACAAAAAATGATTAAGTTCTGCTACCTAGATGAAGATACAAGGTGGTTAAGAAGTGTGGCTTATAATCACTTTATCTTCACTGGTTATAAATAGAATGCACAGAATATATAAAAATGTATAAATGCAAACTGAAAATGATCAAAAACTTGAAACAACTCATCTACTCCATGAAGGTGTAATTCATTATGAGGTTGTTAAACTCAGTTTTAGCCACTGTGTAGGTGTTATCTGATTAACTGACTACATGAGTGTGATTTCACACCAACTGATTTTTGCATTTAATTAACACCTTTCTCTAGTAACTAAATAGGCTCTTTCCAAACCCTAATTAATAGTATATTTTATCTTAATCTGTTGTGGCAACCTGTTTAAAATAAAGCAGGAAAATGACCAAGCAAAGCTTTTTTTTCCCCACAATGCAATAAATCAACAAATCTGTCATTAAAGCAGCTATTTGGGTTGTTTTTTTTTTTTCTCTTTTTTTTCAGTTTTTCTGATTTGTTTATCTATGTTTCATCTTACTTCATGCAACTCTGTTATGCCTTGGAATTAGTCCAGCTAAGCATTGCTGCAGTTATCTCAAATGACATTAAGTTGTTTGACTAAAATTGTGACTCTGCTGTTTTGCCCTCCACAGTCAGAGGTACTGCATGTGTAATCCTGATGTGGTGCAGCAGTTTCACAACCCGGACACCATCTTCATCCTGGCCTTCGCTGTGGTCCTCCTCAACACTGATATGTACTCCCCCAACATCAAACCCCAACGCAAAATGGGCCTAGACGACTTCATACGCAATCTAAGAGGTTAGTGTGTGCATATACCACCTGTACACATCAAAAAGAGGTGGTATGCTTACAGGATCTTTACTGTGAACCTTCCCTGTGGACAGAGCTTGTGTAATGAGTTTCAGAGATGTTTCCACATTTATGGCTAGTGGTTTTATGAGCAGAGTTTGTACATTTCTTATATGAATAACAGCGGCATGTACACTCATGCATAGCTCAAATCCTCAAGTGTATGTATGCAAAGATTCATTGGATTGGATGCCAGAAAGAATGATGAGGAAGATGAAAAAAAGAGCAAAGGGCCAGGGAAGTCAACGTTCTACAAGCCGTCTCTTATCAGCAATCACTCCTGTCTCCCTATCAGTCCCCTGAATGACAGCCTGTTCAACTGAAGAAAATTACTCAGAGAGGCTGCAGTGGCTTGCCTCTCCTTGCTGCCATCAGAAAACTCATCAGCAGTGCAGGAAGAGATTCCTGATATCCTTGACTCAGAGCTCTGCTCCAGAGATTGTTACATTGACCCTTTTAATTGAGGCTCTCTTAGCATAAGATTTAGCGATGTGAAACTTGGGATTTTTTGGAAGCATCTTATCAGCTGTTTCCAGCTTCCTGAAGCTCTCAACGGGGCTTCCATCCAGGGGCTCAACAGATACACTCTGTACATTAACTTCAGCCTAATGAAAAGCAATTTAACTTTAATTTGTAAGAGAGATACAAACAAAATGGCTCTCAAATTCAGATGATCAAACTTTTTGTCAGGAGTGCTACCAGCTATTAGCGTTACTGTTTGCTACCCATGAATCAGCATGTTAAAATCATTTGCAAGCAACATGTTCTGAAGCTCAAACTTGTTCTAAGCCATAAATTATTGGACTAATAAAAAAGATTTAATGATATAATGTGGTTCAAGTCTTGAAATAAATTGTGCAGGTTGTTTTGATTTAAATCTTCTCTGAACTCCTCTGTGCCCTTTTATAATGTTATCTCCCTTCAGACAGATTGTAACATCTCCGTGTTATGAGGTCACCCTTCTGCTGACATTTATCATACATGGGTTTTTTGCCCTGTGGAGTTTCTTATGCACAAACAAGACACATATTCAAATGCAGTTTTACATGAATATATGCTCTTTATATTGAGTTTTGATGGTTTTAATCCACAAGTTCAACACATTTCCACCTCTAGCTGTTCTGGGTGAAATGATACAGGAAGGCTACTGCAAAACCTATGTTATATCATATATAGATAGGCTTCATATTCACCCCACCTCGTGTATCAGCTAATGATTCATTAGCTGCTTCCCTTCTGTGCAATAAATTTATAACTCTCCTACAGTGGGATCTGTTTTTACTGCTTTTGCTCACCCACTTTGGCCACTTCATTCTCAAGCTTCCAACTCAATCTCAACTCTAGTTATTCAAACTGTGTCTGACTTACTGTAATCACTGTCATTGTTGTCATTGATGCTGCTCTGTTCCGTGCTCTGGGGTCTCTTCTGCAGTTCTCACTGCCTCAGGCAGTGTATGTGTGGGGGAGGTCCCAGAGCAGAGCCATACTACCAAATATAATACATTAATTGCTAGTATAATTGCATGAATTATACTCATCATTTTGACAAAAGTGGTCCTGACTGAATTACATGTTTTTATTTTCCTCCAACAAGACATGTCATTGCGTGCACAAAACAAAATAACCAGGCCATGTTCATACAAACAGACCTCCATAATACTACAGTTTATCTTTAATACTGTAGTATTGAAAAGCAGCACAATTCATTTACAAAAGTGCTGTACTTAGTTACTAGTTATTGAGTATTTATATCCATCTAAATGCTATCAGATAAATATGAGATTAGGGGCTTCAAACGCAACATTATTATCTGGTAATATGGGTTTTTCTGCTATGTAGTATTGATACCGTTACTTAAGTAGAAGATCTCAGTTCTTCTTCGACCTCTGCTGTGAAGCAACTGCTGCAGTGATATTGACTTCTTTTTAAACACCGCACTACTAAATGTAACACTGTACACTGAGGACAAGTATGGATAGATGAGATCCTGACTGCTGTAAAAAGATATTTCCATTTCCATTCAAACAAAGACACACACAAAAGAAGATTTATTATAAAGTGGCAAAAAAGATCTTTAGACATTTACTGCTTTATTCTAAGTTATCACATAATACCTTTCAGCAACTAATTGGTTTTCATTGCTTTAGATTCTGTGTTTGAATCTCCGTGACTGAATGGGTTGTTGCTCAGAGTAATTGAAGACCTGTGCCAGTAAGCGACTACAGTGGCATTACATGACCCCTTGCTTTCGCTCAGGTGTGGATGATGGAGCAGACATCCCCAGAGAGATGGTTGCAGGCATTTATGAAAGGATTCAGCAGAGAGAGCTGCGCTCAAATGAAGACCATGTCACCTACGTGAGCCGTGTGGAGCAGTCTATCCTGGGTCTAAAAACAGTAAGTAATATCCTCATTGATGTTCAATATTTCCCACTTCTTTTTTCTCATTTTAGGATCTTTACCATAATTTTCCTTTTTTTTGTGTCATCCATCTTACCACCTTTGCTCTAACTAGCCGTCATCTCCATTTTTTTAACCTCTTTATTGCAGATTCTTGCTGTGCCCCACAGACGTCTGGTGTGCTGCTGCCGTTTGTTCGAGATGCCTGACGCTAACAAACCTCACAAACAGAAACTGTCCCAGATCCAAAGAGAGGTCTTCCTCTTCAATGACCTGCTGTTGGTAGGTATTAATCTCTAAATACATATGTCTGGGGACATTAACTTGCATACTACGATAGAAAGCATATGGCCAAACGCAGAGACCCATGTTTGTGTTTTTGTGTCTCCAGATCCTGAAACTGTGTCCCAAGAAGAAAAGCTCAGCCTCATACACTTTCTGCAAAGCGATGGGTCTCCTGGGAATGCAGTTTCACCTCTTCAGCAATGAGTGTAAGATGCTACTTTACTTTGGATCAATTTATTCTCATCACAGCTTCCGCCATGTGCTGAAAAAATGCTGAGCTGTCAGAGCTGTCCACATCACTTTTGTCTGTCAAATCACTGTCTGTGCTCAATACTTTAGGGGTCATCAGTCATCAGTAAAGTCTAACACACACTGTTGTCAAGTTACAGGAAATATTGTGCAGTATGCACTTAAAATAAGGATTAGCGTCTGAATTTTGTCTATAGCTAAAGAACGATTTAGTGCAACTCTGAAAAAGAAGCTGTACAAACCTTCCAAACACGTAATCCCAGTGCAATAACAAAAATACAGTAATGGGAAAAAAAAAATCCTGTCTGCCCTTTATCAACACCCCCACAGCTAACTTCCCCTCTCAGTCATCAGAGTGCGGAAGGAGTTTATGATCTGATCAGCAGGCAGTGGCGGTTCAGAGCATGATGAAAGGAAATGGTGGAAATCCAGGATTACTGTCAGCCAAGTAGATGAAAAGCAACAGTCCAAAACAAAAATGACACAACAATAAAGTAAATGCCTGAGGAAAGAAGACAAGAGAAAAGTGCTTTATAGAGGCTGTGATGATTGCAACTGTTGATTCCTAAAAGAAAAGGGGCACCTTACCCCTGCAAAACAGAGGTAGGGCCAATGGGAGGGAATGGGTTTAGGCAAAGTTATGAAAATGTTTGGTAAAGGAATAGAAGATGACAGAACAGAGGAATATACATGTAACAAGGACTGAAATCACAACACGATAACTCCAATCAGGTATGTCATCTTTAAGCCACTGAACCAACCTAATTTTGGTCAAAACACCTAAAACTTAGTCAGAAACTGAGTTTTATTAGGTTACCAGAAAAATACACAAATAATTTGAGTAAAGTCCCCAAAAGAGACCATTCATTAGTTTCAGACCCACACATTTGTGAGCTTCAAGTACAAGCCTCTGTTTATGGTATAGTATACAAATAAAAGGTATTTAATGTATCACCTCAAATATTAATAATAAAGTGAGTGGACAAGATAGCACTGACACAACTAAAAGATGAATATATAGTTACTCACAGAGAGCTTCTCAAACCTTGAAGAAATACCCTGATCCAAAGCAGAAGTAATGTAGACTCTGATAAACAGGGTTTCAAACAGCATAGCAAGTTATTTATTACATTTCAGAGAAATTACTAATATTATTTATGAAAATTAAAATCAATTTCATGTTTTTGTTTTGAAGTGAATTATAATAATTTAACCTAATCAGTTCCATGCTTATGTTAAATTTGGTAATAAATTTAGAAAAAAATTATCCATGTTGATCTACAGTACTTTGGAGCTTCAGTCAGACGAAGGTATAAATTTGGCTATTGTTCCAATAACATATAAATCTCTCCCTTTTATTAGGTAAAGGATCCTCTGCATGTAAAAATGTAGTAAATTGACCACCTTGTTCTTCTCTCACTTTGTGTTTCTTAGATTATGCCCATGGTGTTACTATGATGAGCCCATTTACCTCAGAAAAGAAGCAGCTGGTGAGTTTCTGCTCTCCTAGCGGAGAGGAGCTCAGGAAGTTTGCAGAGGAGCTCAGAGAGGCTATAGCAGAGGTTAACGAGATGGAGCAAATACACATCCAATGTAAGGAAAGAGGCACACTATCCTCAGCATCTGCAAACACAATCAAATACGTGCTGCACTGTGTGTGGCTGATTGCAATTTCTTTTCCTGGTGTAGGGGAACTGGAGAGGCAACAAGGCATCCATCCACACGGCTTACATACAAACGGTGGTCAAATGGACACGCACACAGGCCATGGCTCTCCCTCAGGTACTGGTTTTGCTTGTGCTGCATAATACAGCATAAATTAACTAAATGTCTGACCTTTTTAGAGAAGTCCCATGTATGAGAGTATGTATATGCATTTGTCTGTTGATCAACACATTTCTCCCCACAGGCCAACAGGATGCGTATGATAAAACTGGCAACAACAACACAGTAGAGGTGAGTGCCTAACCCACTCTCATCTCCCAAGGTAAGTATATGCATCTCCAGTTCTGTGGGTGTGGTTTTGTATGTGTGTGGGTGTGTATATGTCTGTGTGTGTGAGTGAGGTTAGACAGGGACCAGGTCTAATCCTGAAAAAAGAGTGTTTTTTGCTTTGCTTTAAAAAAGCCCCGCCTGTGGCACATTCTCATATGTTGGCAAGGATACAAAGGTGGCTAAGAGGAGCCTGCTGTGGTGGCACTGCAAAAAGCCTTTTTCTGTGCCTCATGAGTAGACCGGCAGCCACTGACTACACAACATCCCTTCTGTCATTAGCTGCTTCTTACCAATCTTATAAGCTAACATGAGACTGGGTGGCTCCTAGAAGACAATTTATGAAGTTAGATGAGCTTTAAACATTTAAGTTTTTCAAGTGTGTGCATCTGGGTTGAGTGTTTGTAAAACCAGCCCCTCCTTTGAATTAGCAGTGGTAAAGTCTGTTTTCCCCTTTCCAGTTTTCTTTCAATTTTACTTGTTTTCCCTATTTTCTTCTCTTTCCCCTGCCTCTCAGTGAGTCCCTTAGATTTGCAAATCATTGTGTTAGGGAGACACTAAGCCCTCGGTGTCACCTCTCTCCTCTCCTGACACTCCTTTATCTTTTAGCCCATCATTCTGCCATTTATTGTCCATTATCGCACTCACACACACACACAAAAATTCTGTGTTCTTGCAATAGTTACTGCCTAAAAGCCCCTCTTACCCCACAACCCTTCTCTGCTCCTGGGCTGGTGTGTGTATGTATGATTGGAATAAAGTGTAATTCATGTTTCAGCAAAGAGATAACAGAAAGTAAGAGAGAGTGTGTACTTTGCATGCGCTCGCTCTGCATGCTACCACTTGCATGCCCATGTGCGTAACTCACCAGAGGGCTGCGTAGAGGCTGCGTTCAGGCTGGTAACTCCTCATGCATTCTCTGACTGTTCCTAAACTAGGTGTCAATTCACAACAGGCTACAGACCTATCAGCTGAGCCAGCCCAGCATTGAGTCCATGCCTCTGGCCCTGGCTGCACCACCTGCCCTTCTCAGCCCCGTCCAGGCTGGAGAGCTCCGCCCAGAAACACTCATCCAATGCCAGCAGATCGTCAAAGTAATTGTTGTGGACCAGAGTGGGCGAGGGAGAATGGAAGCATTCCTCAGTCAAGGCCCAGCCGCCCATCAGCTCATCCAATCAGCCATGTCAACACCAGTGCGCGTCAGAGAGGGGGATGGACCACAACCGCCACTGCCGCCTCCACCTCCTCCTTACAATCACCCCCACCAGTTCTGTCCACCTGACTCTCCCATGCCCCTTCATCACACCATACCTCTCACCCGCAGACGCAACTCCAGTGGCTCTCGCAGCATCGTTTGAGTCGTTGGCTGCTGTAACAACCCCTGGGGCAAACTTGACCCTCACGCTTGCACACAGCAACACACACATGCTGAAGCACAAGGAAAGTTAATAATATACTATACGAGTCAAATGAAAAGGAGACCAAGAATCTATTCATAGTTTTGACTGAGCTGTGTTATTTTTGAACACGGAGCTGCTTTGGTAGCATTTCTAAAAGACATTTCCTTCTTCTTTTGTCTTCAAAATGTCACCTGGTAACTTATGTTGCCCCTCTACATCTTTCAGATTTAAGGAATACGGTGACTTTGTGTTTTTAAATGTCATCTGTCTAAAAAAACATGTCTGAAAACTTTGACCGTAAAACCAAGTGGTGGTGACAGAAAAGCAGTCCTTACAGGACACATGGCTTTAAAAGACAAGGAAAAAATCCTGAATTGTTTTATTTGAGGACATTGATATTTGCACCTTTCATTGGTGTTGGTTTTGGTTTTTCCACATTTAGCAAGGCAACATTTTGGCACGGTTAATCGAACTTTCCAACATTTTCTCCTCTCTGCAAAATGTGAAGGAAGAAAGGCACCAGCTTCTCTGTTTATTTGTTTTGAGGGGGTAGATAATCTTGAGTAAAGAAAAGGGTAAAGAAAAAAGTCTCTTTCATGTCATGTGCAGTTTAGTGTGGTAAACAAGGGTGTTTCTTCACACTAAACTAAGTTAAAACAATATCCAGTTGACAATCATGTTTCTGTGGTATATTTTGTGTTTTGGTATATTTGTGTTAGCACAAATAGTGTGTCACTGCTTTGATTCAGTAGAGCTTTGCTCTGACGGAGCTCAGGTAAGACGCTGCTTCACTGCTACATGTAATACTGCATCTGCACATCTGAGCTGTAACAAGAGTAGAATGCTTGTGTACCATGTATTCACTCTACTTACTCACGGACGACAGGGAATCCAGTTGATAATTTATTCAAAACAAAGCTAATACTAGCACATAGAGCCTTTCCTTCCCTGTATATCCTAATAAGTTACAGTGTGAATATTGATGTTATATTTGGATTTACGGTATACCTCTGCTCAAACACTTTTTTTTTTTTAAACTGTAGTTTAAAATTTAAGTTACTCAACACATAGTGGAAAACGTACAAAGACATCACTGCAATACTTGGTCTGTTAAAAGTTTAAATATCATAGAAGCGCTGATGCATTTCTGCACTGAATGTTAAGGAGAGAAACCAACAATGTCCATGAAAAAACTGATGGATTTTATCACTGTGTCGTGTGTTTGGTGTTGATGGTTTCAGGCTTAAGTTGACATGTACAGCACATCACAAATTATCCAGAGATATACGGAGCAAGTCTTTTTGCACCACAGAAAATATTGAATATATTGTAAATAGATAATATAGATTTATTCTAAAAAAAAGAAGTGATTGATTTGCCCAGTGTGTGTATCTACGTATGTATTTGTACAGAGAAAATCTAGTTTAAAAGAAATAAAGGACATTATAGTTATTATAGCTATTATTCATATTTAATATCAAGAGGAGGTGTCCTAAATGCTACCCATATGAGTGACAGGAAATAGGCAGCTTTTATAGAGTTCCTTATAGTTGCCATGGTAACAAACACTTAAATTATTACTGATCTACATTCATCATTAAAACTGCCATGTCATGTTATTACAGTATTATTATGAGATGACTGTGCCACCTGTTAAGGTGTGTAAAGGGCTATGCTGTATTGGCGAATACCTACAGTAAAATCACAAGTTAGGCACACACATGCAGACTTTCACACACAAGTACACGGAACAGAGTCACACATATTATATACACACAACATGCACACAGCTGCCACAGCAAAAACAAATTTAGCTTAAATTTACTGCTTGTTTTGTCAAGTCAGCAACCCTTTCTGTGTTAATTATAAACTCTGACTTGTACAATTTCGCATGATTTTTTTTCATTTTGTTTGTTTATGTTTTGTTAATTTTTCTTTTTTTTCATTTGCAGCAAACGAAAAAGGAGTTTAATCCTATGTTTGTGTCATTATTTGTAAGGGCATGTTTGGTTGATTGATGTAATCTTCTCCTCCCTTACTATTTCCTCCTTCTTTCATGCCCTTTCCCCCGCCCCTTTCTTCCCCATGGTTGTCATGGAGACACACCAATCTGCATCCTCTCCGTGGAACAACATCACTTAATCTTTGCACCCTTACAATATTTCTAACAAGGAAATTTCTTAAAAATCAACATGTTTACTAATGGAATTTCTAATTTTTTCTGTTTGAAGAGAATGAAAGAATAAAGTAGTTTTTACTCTCGGTCTTTGTTTGTATGTGTGGGTCAGCATCAATAGTTGAGCATCTGCATCTTGGCTGCCTGTCTAATAAATGAATTTGCACCAGGTGTGCAGGGAAGACGGTGGAATAAAGAAATTTATAGGAAATCGGTCTGCAGCAGTGTTCATGTGTCATCTCAGCTCACACAGGGTCTGAAGTAATTCATTAAAGAACACAGTCAGCTGAAAAGCAATATTGACTGAATGGCACAGTGGCATCACAGTGGCATTTGGATGTCTTGGTAAATCTGCATGCATGTGTGACTGTATGCCAGTAATTTGTCTTCATATTCTGCAGCACACAGTCTTGTTTTCATACCATTCTATAAGTGTAATCAGAACACCCTTTTCAATACATAAAAGCCAACATGTACCTTCTCTGCCTATCAGCAGGTTGTTGTCACTCATTTTTATTTACAGTAAACATTGGGATGAAACACTTGAACATGTCTGATATCCAGACCAGAAGGAAGTGTGGAGACCAGTTTTTGATCATATAGTTCAAAACTCCTTTGTGCAAGGTTAATTACTGAGTTAAATGACAGGTAAGTGTAAGTAGCAGCTATGGTCACGTTAAATTAAATATCAACGAAAGTAGAATCTCCTATGGCAACAGATACACTGTACTATCCATTAAGAAATAAAAGAGGGAAAATATTGTCTCAATATTTACAATATTCAGTATGTGCTATCAATTATTTTTTACTCAAGTGATTTCAGCTTGGTAAGAAACTACTATTTTCTTTGTGGCATCATTTTCATCTGACATATGTCATATTTCTCTGGTGAAACTACATAATAAGAATAGATTTACTAACATATTTTATGTTCTTTCTTTATAATATTTTATATATATATAGGCTACAACTGCAGTATCGCCACATACCTATCTTAAGTTTGGAAACTTTTTAATACAGACCAATGTGTTTTTTATTTTTTATTTTAATGCCTCAAATCTATCATTACGCTTGTTCTTCACCCCATATTACCCAAAACAAACCAAAGAAGTAATTATTTTTAACTGTTTTCTTCATTTCCTTGATTTAAATCATCCACTCTTTCTTATCTATCCATGGTATAATACAGCAGGTGCAGGTACATAGTGGTTTGCACTGAAAAGACCTACAAAATAGCAACAAAAGGATACACTGTCTAAAGTCTCATTTTCATTACTTTTAACTTTCTGCACCTTTAATTTGTAGAGAAGCGTAAGAAAAGCAAATTACACAACCACAACTGTGGACAGTGCAGTCATAGATAACGGATCTTTAAGAGTTCACATTTACCTCATCTCCAAGTTAGAAATTATATTTTCTGTGCATCCAAGAACGGTTTTACATATATTAATGTTAAAAATCACATATCTTCTCTCATAATATACATTCCTCTAGCATCTTTTATTATTCTCAGTCTGAAATGTTTAATTTTAGCTACTGAACCTTTAAAGTCACTTGTGCTGGGAGTGGTTGGGCTGATTTGTCAAAAACAACACAGCAGGTGAGAAGGTGTATGAATGTGTCAGCAAATATTATGGAGCATTTGCTGTTGCTACGTGTGTGACTGTGTGTATGCTGATGAGATGTGTGCTTTCTGCTGACCTGTACGCTGCTTTCTGCTTGCTCCCTGCTGTTGTGGATATGTACAGATACCTGCAGTGCACATATCAACACACTAAGGAGCCTCATCTGCTATTCTGTATGTAAAGAAAACACAGCAGTTTTCACTGCCTAATTTCTGCATCACGTGCACGACAGTGGTTCCCCAATCCTTGCATTTCTTGCTGAATAAGAGCCTCTTAATCAGAAAGCCTCCAGGTGTGATGTGTGAAAAGCAACTGCAGAAAAAGGCCAATAGTTGGACTTTAATCTGAAAATCTCCAGTTTGCACTAGTGAAACCCTTTATTTCGTGATGGTGTTGGTGAGTGAGGAGGAATAAAAGCCTAGAACACAAAAAGGGAGCTTCAGAATTTTAGGATTGACCAACATTTTGTTTCAAATTTAGGTATTTTTTTAATTAATGCATTTTAAACTAATCACTATAAGCAGGTATCAAGAAAATGTGTTTTTTGCTGATGTTGCTGACAAAAAGGAAAAAGGTTGGACTATAAATGAGACAATTCAGGGTAGGGAATAACTCCCATCAGTGTTGACTTTCAGATCTTGCAGTATATCAATAATGAGAGAAAAAAATTATATATATATATATATAACACATACTATTAAAAGTCAAAGCATCTTCATATGTGATGAAGGTGAATCTGATGGAAAAAAAATTACTATCAAGTATCAATGGAAGAGTAAAAAGGAAAGTACTTTTATTCTTCAAATCACTCTTCAGAAAGGAAAAATAACACATTAAAACAGGCAGAGTTACAAAGACACTGAAAAAATCAATACCATTTTGGCTAAATAAATTATCTTACAAAAACGCTGACATCATCATATTAAAGTGATGCTGTACACAGTGATTATCAGTTTGTGCAAAGTATCCGTAGGCTTACAGATGAGATAGAGCTCTCACAATTAGCTCATCTTCTCTCTTCTGTCCCTGTCATTGCTGGAAGTGTTCATCCCTGCATCCCCTTGTGTTTCTCTCCCTCTCTTTGAAAACAGGATGACAAGATTTGCTTCAAAGTGAGGACTGGGCTGAAAATGGGTTTTGAAGTGGAACAACAAAGTCTTATTCACTTCCTGTTCCTTCTTCCTCAGCCTTTAACTTTGCTTGTCAGAGGTGGTCCTGCCAAGAGTGTGCACAAGCCATGTGCTATTGACCATGGAAAAAATACTCACAGGAGTCCTTTTGTCATTCTTTTACATAGTGGTTTCCTCCCATTCTAGTTCAACATCACCTGAAAACCAACAAAAATGTGTAGGTTGAGCACAGTGGCATGGGAATTTTGTTTTATTTAATCCTGTACGTTTGTTGTTTACCTTCCATGGCATCCAGGGAGTCCATCTTCTCGAGAGCAGAGTAGCTAACAAACCAGATGGATTGGCTGTTGCCTTTGTTGTTAAGAAGTTCCAGTGTACTTTGATGTAGGAAGATGTACTGGGCCTGACAGCACACACAAACACACACACTCTAAGATATTGTACATTTGATGATTCAGACCATGTTATTTTGTATTCATTTCACTGTGAGCTGATGTTGAAACAACATTCTCTTGATAAAACAGATGAAAAGGCACATTAACTATGAATTGTGTTTGAGTAATCTGATAATGCTACATTATTTGTTATCCAAGATACAGATCTGTCAGAGCTGTTTAATACAGCATATCTTATTCATTCAATGCTAACATTTGAGAACTCAATAGTTGCCTGAATCAGGCAGCACAACAAATATTTCACATTTTAGTGCTGAAGCTGCCACAATTACAGATGCATTTAACACCCCTAGTTCAATAAAAAGTTAATCCCCTCATGAAAACAATGATATATTTTTTTTGTTTTGTGTATGTGTGTGTGCTAAAAACACAATAGAGTGCTTCCTTGGATCAGACAGCCATTTTTATTTTATGTTTTTAAATTACAATTAAAATATTTTCTAAAATAATATACTTTTACTGATATAACCTTTTCCCTAAAAAACAAAACAAAACTTGACCTTTCAAATATTTCCCACATGACCTCTGAAAGGCTCTTACAGTTTGAGTCACCAGATCCAAGCAAACCAAGTCCAGTAAATTAAAAAATGACACTGCCACAAACTTGATACATTTTCAAAGGTTTGAATGAATTTCTTCCCCTATGATTCAAATAAATCAACTTTGCTCCAAGGTCCAGATCCAATGTGTCTGTACCATTTTTCTTAAACACTAACAGGTCAGAAATCTGAAATTCTCTGACACCTTTTGTAGCGACTTCAAGAGTCTCTGGTGAGGCAGAGGATGGGTTTGGTCTATTTGCATGACGCGCCATTGATGTCCTAAGTGACACACATAGATCTAATGCTGTTCTATACCACTGAACCAAATAAGCCAAGACTTGGTAGTCCTTCCTTGGGCCAGGACTTCTGGTCCTTGATGATTTCCAATTTCTCCTGTTTTTGGCACATCATCTTCAAAATGGGGTCTGTTTTGATAATGAAATTAAGTGTCACACACTTTAAGCTCAACTAGATCATCATGTTATCTCAAAAAAACAAACTTCGCTTTCTCGTGATAAATTAGCTAGTAATTACATAAATTATCCCGATATCACGAGAAAACGGTCCTCTTTATCTGGAACGATTAAAAACAAATAATAGCTGATACCAGCCGCACTAGGCTTCCATTGCATATTTTGTATTTTATATACTTATATATTATATTTTATATTCTGTATTTTTCTTTGCAAGTAAATACACAGCTAAGCACTCAAAAATGGAAATTATAGCTGTTATTCTATTGAAGAAATAGAAAGAACTGCAAAAAACAAAAAATCTGGTAGACATTTCCAATAACTTCATCATTTCCATATTGAACATCACTGTCTAAAAGAATAACGCCTCGCAGACTGCAAGCAGCTTCTAGCACCCGACAGTGGAGACTCAAATCACTTTGCCTAAATGTGAACACTATGAAATGTGCAGAATATTTAGAAATTAAATAAATTAATGATACTGAGAGGAGGCACATACAGTAGGCAGAGGGTCCCAGCAGGAGCTGTGGCACACACTAACAATCCATAAGTAATAACCGAGGTAAATTTAGGATGAGTTCATGCCGTGACAGGAAAGAGAATCCTATTTAGCATTTGCTTTTACTCGACTGCCAGATTGTTTCATTTGTCAATATGAATATTTTCCAAATATTTAACAATATTTAGCTCACAGCAGGGCACAATATAAAAAGTAGGACACATACCCATCCATGTGTTAAATCTAATGATTCCTTGTATTTGGATATTTGAGCCATTTTTTTTACTTTTAATAACAACAAGAAAATGGGAACAGAAAATTAAGAAACAAATCAAAACAGAATGGAAAGGATATTAGGGCAAGAGCTTACACAAGGTCTCCATTTCTGTGAATCCAAAAATTATCCCAAGGTGTAGTCTGATTTTCTATGTTGCCCTCTAGTCGATGAAGCTAGCAAAATAATTCAGCAACTGTGATCAATTGTATGCAACTACAGTAAAATGAAGTGCCCATTTAAGTACATTAAGTATTTGAGATCTCTCCCTTAATGGAAAGAATACTGAAACACATCTTCACAACTGTAAACCTGCAGGGTTTCAGCAAATTTCATTCCTATATTCTGCCCAGAAAAGTGCAGAAGTATATTTTTTATATAGAATATCTGAAACACATATTGTCCCTCATCATTTTAATTTTATAGAGGTTTTCTGAACTTTCTGAATCAGGGTATAATCTTAAAATGTGTAAAATCAGTATCTGGTATGCATTCAGGTATCTCCGCCAGACAATTTTATATAAAATAATTTACAACTAGTAGTTGAGTCTATAAAACTGTAAAGCTGTGTGGGATTCCTGCAGCTTATTCACTCTGTGACTTATAAATGTAATCACAAGTCTTTGAGGATTATTAAGTATTCTGGAACAACTTCAGTCCAGCTTCAGTACTTCTCCTAATTAAACCACACAATTTATCTTTTTTCATTAAAACTACATATTGTGAATTATCTCTCATCTCTTGGAATGGCTTAGTTATACCTTTATTTTATTTGGTGTGTGGGATCTATGAATATGCAAATTAGCCTGCTTCACTCACCGTGTACCTGCAGAGGAAAAAAGCTCCTCTGAATCATTTCAAAGATAGGAAACACTTTACGGATATTACTGATATAAAAAATCACCTGATTCTATTTCTTTAAAAGGAAAAGTACAGATCGTCTCCAATACTTGCATATAAAACTGAATTGTAACACAGCTACAATTATTATTTTTTTCCTAAATACAAAAAAAAGACATAGGGATAATCAACATAGTCATTGTATGTTTATTCAAGCAGGAGAAAAAAGTCGCTTTGCTTAGTTTGGGATATATACATTGCTCCTTCTGCAAATTAAAGCTTGTTGAGGAGCTTTTATTACATTTCAAGCTGAAATGTATCTTCACCCTGGAGTGTTTTTCTCTCCATGTCAAGAAGAAAAAGACACACTGAACAGGGTGTAGCAGAGCAGCCACACAGCGTGGAGTAGAGCCACAGAGAGAGCGGCATGAGACCCACACATATGACACCAAGATTAAAGAGAGCAACAAAACAGAAGCAGAAACTGTCACACTGTGATGGAATAAAAAAACTCTCCTAAGTGTATATGTATAATATGAATCTTTTACTAAGTTAGCACACAGCTATTAGTGTGCTCCTGTATGCTAATTTTGGATAAGATTTAATCTTTATGGCTGCCTCTGATAAATTATCTCCACCTTGCAAGTTTATAGGACTCTGCTGATTTAATCTCTTATATATATTCCTGGCTAATTCTGTGATTTTGAGACAAAAATTTTTTTATGTGTTTCTATGAGTTGGACTCCTCATCCACGACATTTAATGACTAAAATTACCTACAAAGGCAGAAATGCACATTTGTATTCTTGTGAACAGATCTATAAATCACATATCTAAATTACATATCTATGGTTATCCCTTAATAGATCTAATTATAAATGAATTACCTAATTTCCGTTCCCATTTTTATTCATGAATAAATGATGACACTCATGATGTAATCATTTGCGTTCAAGACATGAGGTTTAGATGTTATGAACATAAATATGAACATTTATACA
>JBAMHW010000010.1:24947280-24986532 GCA_037177495.1 Rhadinocentrus ornatus | reverse complement strand
AACAGTGATACTGTAAGAGTTATATTTACTTTGTAAATTAAAAAATATGCTGGAATACAGCATGAAAATTAAAATATTAAAAATCTTAGCACATATGAAATGGGAGTAAAACTACATTTATCTTAAATTCACACCTTTAATCACAGCTAAATAATGATGATTTTAAGGTGGGTCTTGAGGAGCCAGGGCCACCCAACTACTGTGGTCACCCCAATTCTGATTCGTAGCTCATCAAGATTATTACCATTGGAACCAAAGTAAATGCCTGTCTTCTTGCTTTTTTCAATATCTATATTATCATACCTTATTTGCAGTTTTTGTTATTATTGCCAAATTGAAATATTTAGTGTTTTTATTGTTGTATTTCAGTTGTTTTAATTATTGTGTCCTTTCATTTATTTCTTCCTCTGCAAATATCTTTGAGTTGGTCTTGTGCATCTGATCAAGTGCTGTATAAAAAAGGTGAGTTAAGTTTAATCTTATCATGAAATATAAATCTGTGTTTTCCAAATTAATGACAGAAGGTCATGATAGATGTTACAAATGTGCTTGTTCAATAGAGCCAATATTAAAATTTTTGTACTAACCAGTGTTATATAAATAAAGACAGCAATGGGATTAAGATATAAGGTTTGGTCTGTTAACTTTAAAAACTGGGCTTTTTGTTACTCATATTTAAAACCTTTCTCTGCCAGAAGTTTAGTTGTTTTTTGTGTTTGCAATACTAATAAGCTCCTTTTCAAAATTCACTTCTTGTATAATGTTCTTTAATGATGCAGTGATGGAGTGCATTTAAATAGCTGCTTTGATTGAAATACAATTATTGTGCAATTAAAAGATGATCAAAGCTATGAGTGAAACTATTTGAAATTATGCAAAAATAACTCTATAAACAGGGTTTTGTTTTTGATATTGTAAAAGGCTCAGAGCTGGTAAGTTTCCAGACACCCAAGAATCTCTGTATTTCACACACTGATACTAACAATGATCCTGGTGGACATTGCACTTAGTCTTATCTGTTGATTGGCTACCCTACACTAACTTATGTCCTATATTGGACACGGCATTAAACATTTCCTAATTATGTTACTACAAATGAGTACAATAGGGAATCTTGGTTCCCACATCTTTTAACATTTAGGCTGTTTTTCTAAATGTGAATCTGGTTGCCCTGATATGAAAAGTATTTTGAATTTAATTCAATGTGCAAATATCAGTTTAAAGAATTATTTATATATATTTAAAGAAGTATTTGAATCCTAAACTGTGAGCAGAAACCTAAATGCGTGTGCTGCTTGTACATTGTTTGAAGTATATAGTGTGGGCTTTACCTGATTCATTTGTTGTGAAGGTGACAGGGCTGCTGAACTGATTCCCATGGCCCACTCTGGTATAACTGCAGACACTGATCTCATAGGAGCTATGAGGCCTGAAGCCTGACAGATACTCCATGGTCGACGAACTAGAGGAATTCTAGATTCGTCCAAACACACAACCAAATAAAATATACATAGAAGATTAAATCATCCAGTCTTGACTGCTGGAGTAGATAATATCTGTGTATCAGCACACATTTGTGCACAAGTGTTTAAGTGTTACTGCAGAGTGGTAACTGGAGTGTGAAATTAGCTGGCGCTCATGTGTGCTCTTACAGAATGATTCTGTGGAGTGTGTGTAGGTGTGTATACTATTGTTATTGTGAAGCAGCTTTCAGTGTGTGAAATTAACGGTACCCGATGTGTGACGGTGTGTGTGATGAGGTCTTGGATCCGGAATCCGTACTTTATCACCACTCCATTGGGCTCCAGAGGAGGCTCCCAGGTTAGCCACACAGACACTGCTGTCTGGTTATATACAGTCAGGTTATGGGGAGGGGACATAGGGCCTGAAAAACAAAATTAGGGAGATATAAAAAAACAACAACAAAGTTTAGCTGATAAAATACCATCACATTAGGATAACTGAGAAATTTTAAACCTGCTCTTCAACTAACCGCCTTCATCAGTGTGCAGCTGAAGCAGTAGGTGAGGCCCTGCACCTTTACGTGTTGCAGGTATAATGGTGAGATTGTAAGCTGTGTATGGGATTAGATTAGTCAGAATGACTGAGTTATTGAGAGTCTGGGTTGTGTTGGAGCCCCCTGGACCAGACAGAGTGAGTGTGTATTCTGTTATCTCCCCATTGGCCTCCAGAGGGCGTTGCCAGACCACAGCGATGGAGGATGATGATATGTTCCTGGTGGACAACAACACTGGAGAAGAACTAGGAACTAATCAGAAACACACCCACACAAATGTTAGTTGGACAATACTCTCATAACCTGCAATTAACAAGTGAAAGAATGTGTTGGATCACTCACTGTCATCATCTGTTCTCAGGTACATTGTACTGGTCTGGTTGTAAGCAGCGCCGGCACCAGTTGCTGGGGTAACAGTAAGCACATAAGGGAAATACTTCCTGAGCCTCGTAAAAAGGAAGACATTGTCAGTTGTGGTATGCGTGAGAGTCTTGTTGGTGGCTGGAGTCCCTTGGCTGGTCATGTTTGGGAAGATGCCGGCCTCCTGTAAGGTGAGCAGGTAATAGGGATGACCATTTGGCTCCGTGGGAGGATCCCAGCTCACAATGATTGCTGTGGAGCTGAAGATCTGAGCTGTCAAGTTTGAGACCGGGTCACTTGGCACTGAAGGAAGAGACAAGTAGAAAAATGTTACTTTTATTAACCACCACTGACAAAACTAGTTAAACTGTAAGCCTTTCAATGTGAGTTCAAGACATTGTGTGTTATTAAAGTAGGGCATCCATCAGTTACATACACTCTGACAGTTCAAGGAAAATGAACAGTGAACCAGTCGCTGTCATCATTAATATCTGTCATGGTCATAATTATTGTCAACATTGGTGTAATTGACTAAATGAACAACAGCACATCAAGTAAAACAGTATGGATTTACATCATCATCACAGAAAAACAACAAAGTAAAACAATGAAAAGCCATGTTCCTGTACAAAATCAAAAGCCCATTTTGAAAGGCACAGAGACACTTAGAGAAATTTACACACTGAAAATCTGGAATTGTAAGGAAGAAAGTTGAAGAAAAAAAAAAAATACTCATCCTGTTCTTCTTCTCAGCCCCTCTGGAAATACTGCATATCATACAAATTAGATGGTGAAAAAAGGGAGATGGAGGGAAAAAGGGAAATTAAACTTGAGATATCCATAAGATAAGATAAATGTCTATAGAGGGCCAGGTGTGTGTGCGGGTCTGAGCACAGGAGAGTGAGCCCCTGCTGGGCTTGGCTGTACGGGGAGAGACAAGGTCCCCTGGAGGTCCGGTGCTTGGCTGATAGTGGAGCAGCTGGGGCACAGGCAGAGATAAAGGGTCAATGTGAGCAGTAATAATCCAGAGACAGAAAATACATCACAAGTAAAACTCTAACTTGGAAATAAATTGGCTATGTATGAGTGCTGTCAAGTGATTAATCGTTCACAAGGGAAAAGTTGTACATTTTTAATCAAAATTAATCACATGCAGTTAATCGCACAACGCTGATAGCAAACAGATTACAAGTTTTTCTGATTTAGAAATCTGTTTAAATTTAGCCAAAATACAATTTTTACTGCAAACATGCTTAGTATAAGTGCACATCTACTGGCTTAGCATTCCCCTTTAAGAACACTGCTGTCAAGCAGCTAAATTCATAATTGCAATTAATCCTGATTAATAGCGATTTATCACATTGACAGCAGAAATATGGATCGTATGTGACAAAGTCTGTTGTGGCTGTCTGCACCATTTTTCCCAAAATCACATAAAAACCTAGAGATCAGCTACAAAACTGTTTTTCATTGAGGATAATGAGAAATTCAACTAAATATTGGATGCATATATGTAAATTTCTGCTGTCATGGCAACATTTCCACTTAAATACAAAGTAGCGTGACCGTTCTCAGAGCTTATCAGGATTATGTTTTTTTAAAAATCTATGTTTCTGTGCTATATTTAATTTTTTTCTACCTCCGTCTAATTCCTTACCATTTTTTATCACACTCAAACTGGCTGTATGCAAAGTTCAATATCAGCCAACTAGTTATCCAAACTGACAGTTTTCTTCTTTCACTAACAACCTGAAAGCTACTTTTTCAATCGCAGAGTTTTTATGCAATTTTATTTCAAGGTAAGAGGAGATTTGAAAAAAGTGTGCAGACTTACCCTCCAGCGAGACTCCATAAATTATATCCAGTTATTGTCTAACATTAAATACAGTTTTTAACTGTAAGTGTATGCTTTGATTTTATCTTATTTATGTTGACATATGAATGCTGGTGTTTTTGTGTGTCTGACTGACCGTCCTCAGGTAAGAGCAATGTTAATGGCTCGGACTGGACCTCTCCGTCACCCTGTATAGTACTGGAAGTCATCCACAAACTGTAGTTAGTGCCCCCGATCAGCCGAGTCAGTGTGTAGACGAAGGGTGAATCAGGAGAGGCAAGGTCAGGTAAGTCTGAAACAGGAACTTTCTGTGGAGAAAATGTTTAGGTTTATTTTCATGCACTGATTCAAGCAGATTGATGGAAAATGAAAGAAATTTACAATTTAAAGGTCTGAATGAAGTCACCAGGTTTCCCATAAAGCTGGCTGAACTCACATCCTAAACCATCCCTCTACCTTTAA
Source organism: Rhadinocentrus ornatus (assembly GCA_037177495.1). Lineage (NCBI taxonomy): Eukaryota > Metazoa > Chordata > Actinopteri > Atheriniformes > Melanotaeniidae > Rhadinocentrus > Rhadinocentrus ornatus. The sequence goes on along the minus strand of JBAMHW010000010.1, from coordinate 24,981,859 downwards.
CTATGAATGTGTTCATGTGACATTTACCAGTATTCTGGTCATAACTGAATTCCTGGAGTATCCTGGTTATGTGTTGCACATGTTAACATTTTACATCAGTTCAGTGGAAGCCGAGATGCAGTGACTCTACTGATAAAGATCACAGGGTTGTGACTAAGGGAGTTGATGAGAAATTAGACACAGCTGAACATACAGTACACGATCAGAATCCTGGATACTTAAATGACTGCATGCAGGAATGCAGGTTTTTATTGTTCCACGTAAAAAACATGTAGAATCAAAACTGGGATACTGATGTGCATGTGCTCTATGTGGGATGTTGACAAATGTCTGAAATTTCTACTTTTTATGTTTTTAGTAAGTAAGTTTTCTAAATGAGTGAAGAGATAGTGATTTGTCTTCCTGTTTTTCTTTACTGTGTACCTGAGCAGCAGCTAATGCCATTATTTACGGGTGCCAAAATCTCTAAATGCTGAGGAAAGATACTGCATTGATTAATTTTTTAATTCCTTTAGCACAAAAAAACACAGAAAAAAATTAGCTAAAAATTAAGGAATGCTCCTTGTATAATTGTTTTTTCTTGCAGCAACAACATTCAAAGTTATGTGCTGACTATTCACATTATGCCTATCTTGCAAAATTACAACAATTGTTTTAAAAAAACCACTACTTACTGTGTCCATATAGAATGGACAGCAGGACGAACATTGAAAAGTTTAGTGTGAGAACTAAATTAAATTTTTGTGACTGGCACCTTATACTGCTTTTATTATTCTTTTTTAATCACACTTTCACTGTGTTGTTTACATGTATACAACCTGCATGACCTTTAAAAACATACAGAGTAAAATGCCTTATCTAAGTGCTTTCTGGATGCTACTTTCAGAACCTAGTGGTACAACCACAACAGATCTACATTAATAATACTCACCTCTGCATAGTGGGATGTAGTTCAGATTTATCACATTTTTACCAATTCTATGTCACATTTGCTGTTTCTTTCCATAAGTCAAAGGACAAGAATCTGCCTGTACCAGGTTATCAGGTTAAAAAATATGACAATATATCCAGAAGAAAGGTTTTAGATTTAAAAATCAAAACAATTAGCTAAAAGACAAATAAAATGATTGCAAAAGCAAAGAGGAACAATGGAATTAAATGATCACTTGTAACACTCCACACAAGAAATTGTCATCTAATACATTCTTGATATAAAATACTGAAAAGAGGAGCTATAGTATAATGGAGCCATCTGTTTATTTTATTAACTGGGACTCGCCTGTTTTGTCACAGTGTTGTTATCATTGTAGTAAATGGTGTAGTGGACTATAATCCCATTTGGTTCAGTTGGAGGAAACCACATCAAAGTCACAGAAGAAGCAGTCACATTTACATAGGTTATATTCTGTGGTGGGTCGGTTGGCTCTGAAAGTTAGGAGAAAAATTTTATACAAAAAGACAACTGAGAAAACATTATCATAATGGCCAAAGATTATTATATATGGTAGACGCAAGACCGACTGGGAAAAGTTATGCAACATTTATCAGATACCTGCTTCAATGGTGGAAAAGCTGATGTAAATCAGCACTCCTCCATCTCCCAGTCTGGTCCAGCTGGAGACAGAGGCATTGTAGCGACTTTCTGAGTCCACATTAATAACCACTGATGTTATTGTCGTATTCTGCCACAGTTCAGTTGTTTTATTCCTAACAAACACAGTGACCATTCATGCTGCGTTATGTCTATTTTCATTTTTAAACCTCTCACAATTGCCAAGAAAAACTGATAATTTCCAAACTCACCAAACTCTGACAATGTAGTACAGTATCTCTGAGTTAGCTTCAAGTGGTGGCTGCCATGACAATTCTACTTCATAGTCTGATAACTTCTTGGCATACAGGGACTGAGGGGGGGTGTCTGGAGCTGAGATGTAGGAGAAAAACTTTCCGGTGACATAAAACAAAATGGCCTAATGATGCATAAGCTCCAAAAATATTTAGCACTGCCCAAATCAGCAACTCTGATCATCCTGAGGAAGATGCAAAGAGAGAAACCAAATATTGCCCTGAAAAGCAAACATTGTTAGTTGTAATAAAAATGTTACATGTGCCCCTCAGTCTTGATGAAAGACATGGGCGTCACGTGGAAACCTGTGATGTAACATTAGCATTAGCATGAGTTGAAACAGAGAGATGTAACTGAGGAGAAAAGTCAGATTAATTCAGATGCCCTTTGAACTTATTAGCCACTCGTGATGAAATTGTCCTGGATTGTCCTGGAACTAAAGAGAAACCCTCCCCTTTTCTCTTTCCCCCACCTGTCCCTCTCACCATCCTCAAGTGTGGTGATGTTGAGCGGCTCGCTGCTGTGGTTTCCTGGTCCAGCTCGAGTGTGTGCTTGAACCATGACGCGATATTGTGCATACTTCCTCAGGTGCGTGATGTGGATGAAGTTGGTTGGAGAGGTGAGGTTCAGATAGTGTGTAGAGTTCCGGAGCTCAAGGCTGTAGTGAGTTATGACCCCATTAGGCAGCAGAGGAGGCTGCCAAGTCATGTTCACCTCACTGGGACTGACTGATTCAAAGGAGAGGCCATATGGAGGACTGCCTGGAACTGGAGATGAAATAAGGAGCAGAAATGCACTTGTTGCAGTTAATATTCATCTTAAAACCTTTCATGCGTACAGTACATGTTAATGTGGGTGCAATTTCCAACAAACCATCTTCTCCAGATAGCAGGTATAAAGTGTCTGATGTTTGGTTGCCATATCCATAACGCGTGTACGCCCTCACAGAAATGTTGTAATTGGAGAACGGCTTCAGATTGACCAGTGTGATTCTGTTTACTGTGGTGTTAAACAGTGCAGAGTAGGAGTCGTTGTCATACAAGACCTCATAATATTGGATCAACCCATTAGCTTTCTCTGGCGCAGACCAGGTCAGAGTGGCAGTCGAGGGGCTGCTTTCTACCACTGTGAGGTTCTCAGGGGGGGAGTCAGGCTCTGTAAAGCAAATTAACATCAGTGCCAGAAGGGGTTCACGTACAATGGCAATAAAACATGACAACTTGACACAGTAGTGCAAATGCTAATCATATGACATTCTGAAAAATGAATTCTTGATGATGCTCAATGTGATTGTCAACACTCTCAAGGGTTTTTTATAGTAATAATGCATTTTTCATCACCAGTCCAACTCAGATAATTGCTTTAACCTTTGCATTCATGTATATAATCAGTGGTCAGCTCATACCATCCTCCAAGGTGTAGACAAAAATGTCATTCTCTTCTGACAGAGAGCTCTCTCCCACAGCGGTAGATGCAGCTACACGCAGCTTATAGCCAGTGTATTTTTCCAAATCTACATAATAGAAGAGAAAAAAAAGACATTCAACATGATACCTGCACTGTAAAGATGATCAGATTAATTACAAAGAACAGCACTTGGTGTATATTTTTAAATTTTAAGAGTAATCTCTACCTGTTATTAGTATGCTTGTAGTGTTACAGACCCACATCTGGGCTTGATTATCGGGCAGTTTGAAACTGTAGACAGTGTAATGTGTGATCCGTCCATTGGGATTGAGTGGTGGCACCCAGCTCACTAGTATGGAGGTGGAGCTCATGTTTTGATAAGACACTTCAAGAACAGAGCTGGGGACTAGAGACATTACAAGATATAATTCCAGACATACAGATTCTTAGTAATTTTATAATTTTTTGTTGCTGTTATTTGTTATGAAGTTACTGAAAGTGTAAAGTGCCCACCCACCCTGCTCCCTGGTCTTCTCTGTGATGTTTGTAGCAGGACCCTCTCCCACAGTGGTGGAAGCAGTGACTCTGAATGTGTACTCGGTAAAAGGGCTCAGATCTGACACCAAGTAAGACAACTCCTCAGACAAAATGTCCATTACTTCCTCTCTCACTGTTACACCTGAAGCATTTACACAGATATATGGACATAGGATTTATAAGCACATTACTTTTTATGAGAATGTTTGTAAAAGAAAACTTATAAAAGGCAGCATTTAAAGTTAGTGCTATCCCACCTGTAGTTCCAGATACTGCTGCATTGCGTGTTGAATAGTGCCCTGTCACTAAAGCATCATGCATAGACAAGCGCAGCTGGCCTGTTGTCACAGCTAAGGTGGTGGTGTCTGACGTCACCTTCTCTACGTTGGATTGGTCTGTCAGCCAGGGTGGAAGAGTTTCAGTTGGCAGCGAGGTAACAGAAAAAGCAGAAGTCCTAAAGCCTGTACCGTCAGATGACTGAGATTGGGAATCATAACCAGGTATGGGCTTGTCAGTGGTTGGTTGAGCATCAGTGTTAGCGATGTGATCCATGCTTTGATGTCTAGAGTGTGTGAAGCTGGAAGCAGTCATGCCGGTAGGCAGTGTGCGGTCGGAAATGGTTGCTGTGAAAGTCGGTGGAGATGTGATGAAGTTGAGCTGCGCATCTCTCTTACTCCTCTTGGCACTGTTGTGGACTTCAGGAGGGCTTGTTTCATCTTCATATAAACCAGTTTTGTTCTGAGGGAAGAAAGAATAGAACTTTTTCTCAATCATTTTGGCTTATCAGCTCTGAAATTAATATCTACTTGACACAAAAGACATATATTAGCGGTGGTATAAGAAGTACTCACTCTGGTGACTTAAGAAGTACAAGTACTACCAGAGCAATTTGTATGTACTTTCAAAACAGAAAAACTCCTTCTTAAGTTAAAGTAAATAGGTGCAGTAATGTGTAGTGTTATTATTTAAGGTATAGCACTGGGTTGATTATTACTTGATATGAGATTATTAGAATATTAATCCCGAAACATCAATTTATAAGCAGCATATTTTTGTTGTAGCTGCTGAAAGTATATATAGATTCCTTACTTTATTTAAAATTTTTCATATGTGGACAAGATATAAATGTTAAGAATTTTGAGATGACAAAAAAAAAAAAAAAAAAGAGCATTTCTGGACATTAAAGAATATGAGGAGAAAAGAGGGACAAATCAGCGTTTTTTGCTGTTCACTTATAAATAACCTCGGACTGATATCTTTAAATTGTTTCCAAGGGCAGTCTGTACTTACTGATGGTGGGAAGTAGAAATGGTGCACGTGTTACAGATGTAGATATATATATGTATATATTTTTATAATAAGCTTAATAAGTGCAAATCTGTTTCTAGCAGAGCATGTAAAGATAAATAAATACTGGAAGTGGTTATAGAGAATGCACATGTTACATAACCACGCCTTTCTCTGCCATTTTGAGGGCACCTGGCAACTGTTTTCATCTACCCTTTTATTTTTGCACTAGTAAACTGTTAAAAACATGTTTAAAACACGCTGAAAAGAAACGTCCTTACTGCAATAAGCTCACAAGAGAAGTGAAGAATCATTACGATGCAGAAAAACTATTATTAATTTAATTTAACCATTAAATTATTAGCACCATTATTACTACCATCTCACCGGTTGTCTCATCATTCCATTCATAGCTGACATGTTGTTAATGCAGCCATCTTAACTTCTGCTGACATAAAGCCTAAACTTTATATCCAAACCACAGTCAGACAAAACTACATCACCTGAAAGAGTTTCTGCAGAAGTTCACTGTTGTCTGTTATGTGTGTATCCAACGTACTCACTGCACTGCATCACGACAGACACGGAGGATGAAAATTTGCTGGTTAATTTCCTTTTTGTGCGCTGATCACAAAGCTGCTGCTGCAACCGGTTACACAACTCAAGAAATAATAATTTGGGGATGAAACATTTGTCAGAAATTCTAAATAAGGCGGAGATTAAAGAGAGGAGTGCCACTGCTGAACCGATATAAACAGATCTTTACACCCAAAATAGTGATTTCTCCCACAATTCTGAATTCTGTGCATTGATGACATCGGTGGGCATTCTTTATAGTGCCTGTATAACATAATTCCCATAGGTCAAAAATGCTGAATTTTTATAGCTTAGTAGCAAGTTGTAAACTGGTGAACTGTTGAGCCATAATGATACTTGAGGCTGCTAATATGTTTTTAACATCACATCATACCAAAAAGCATGAGAAAGCTCCTCATCACTTTTAGCAGCTATAATTGATTGTGGTGTTGTTAATTCGATTATCACCCTCATCAAATATGTAGCTTAAAGCTATTCATAATTTACACATTAAAATCATATCAGCTGGACCATTTATCTTCAGTATGTCTGGTAAGTATATTATGATTAACACTTCATTCACACCCAGCAATTTAAGCATAAATGACACAGAATTTTTAACAGTGCTAAGCTACAACTGACATAAAGCTGAGGTGACAGCAACATCTGCCTAACCTCTGCAGTGAGGGTGATGTCCTGCAGCAAATTGTCATCCACTAGGACCTGCAGCTTGTACTGGATTATGAGACCATTGGGCTGGGCAGGGCTTCTCCAACTCACACGAACTGAAACTGAATCCTCAGCCATGGCCATCAGGTTTTGCACTGCACTGGGCGCTACTCACACAAACAGCCACACAGATACACAGAGAAACAAACAAAAAAAAACTTTGATATGAGCATCCACTGTTAATTGGGTTATTTCATAGCTCTGAAAATATTTATGGAGATTAAGCTAAATCCAAGAGATGAGTGAACTGACCTTCAGCAGGTGTGATTACGAGCTCCTGTGCTGCTGGACCCACCTCTCCTGCAGCTTTTGCTCGGACAACAACTCTATATCTTGTGTAGGGAGTTAAACCAGTAAAAGCAAAACGCATGTCCCAAGTGCTGTTTTCATACAAAAAACCTGGAAAAAATTGTGTTGCGTGAATCTATGTTAGAGTATTAACTTTATATACATGGGTGCACTCTTTAGTCAATATTCAATAACCTGTAGGTCCATAAAGGTAGAGCATGTAGGTGAACTTTCCAGTGGTGATGATGGGAGCATTCCAGGACACAGAAATGGATCTAGATGTCACATTCAGAATGGAAACATTTTGTGGTGGATCTTCTGGAGCTGTCATTCACAAACACAGATGACACTATAAATGCTGAAAACCTATGATTGCACAGACTCAACAAAAAGCTTTGGGTTAGAAGCAAAAAGATAGTTCTTTGTCCGCACCTGATTCTGGCATGCGGACCATAGTGGAGGCTATCTGTCCCTCTCCATCTGAGGTGAAGGCAGACACCTCAAATAGATAGGCAGTGTAAGGTTGCAGCTGATCAACTCCTACTGATATGGGTACACTCCAAGATGCTGCAGGGGGCACAGCAGAGAGGGTGATGGGTGGAGATGATGCTGTTATCTCCAAGGGACTGAGAGTTGCACGTGACAAAATTTCAGCCGCATCCTGGACGTGTAAAATCATGGGGGACATAAATGGGAGGATAAACATTAAAGGACCAACATTTAGGAAGTATTTATAATTCTGACAGGTTCACAACCTTTAAATAACAGTATAATTTAGAATACATAATGAGACAGTACATTGCAGTGAGGCAGCGCTCCAATCAAGATGTCCTCTGCGTTGACCTCCAGTATGCGGACTGTCTTTCCCGTACGGGCATGTTTTGCCTTGACAGCAAACTTTGTGATGAGCCCATTGATGCGGTGTGGCAAGAACCAGGTAACCATTACAAAGGAGTGGTTATGAGCGTACGCCGTCAGATTTGTCACCAGGCCTGGAGCTGCAGAAAATCCACAGAAACACAAGTTCACTTATTCACTACTTTTATTTTGGATGCTGGGATCAGATTTCAAGAGCATGTACATATTCACAAGTACTCACGTGACTCAGCTGTCTTTATGTATAAAGGTTTGCTAAATGCTCCCATTCCAGCTGGAGATAAAGCTGCTACCTAAAGAAAAAGAGAGAGATGAATGGTATGCTTCCTTTTGATTAATTCATGTCCTATTCAATAGAGCAGATACCATATCCCATTCACATGCTAATCTCAGCCACTGTATATTCATCACCAGAATACACTAACTTGAAACAAGACAGAAAAAGGAATTTCTGCTATTTTTTTTCTTAAAAAGCAACACTCCCTCTGAGAACTTTCATCAAACAAGATAATTTCCGTGGACAGGAGTGATATATTGTGCATTTTTTTGGCTTATTGAAAAAGGAGCTGCAAATGATCAATCTCATGCAAGATTTGCCTCTAGAGTATGACAAGCATTAGTGGGCTATATCTAGGAAGAACAACCTGTAAGCAACTTTTGCAGGGTCAACACACTTGCAGGGGAGATGTAGTAGTATGATACATTGACACACGTGGATAAGCATCCATGCATGCACAGAAAAATGCAGTATGTGCAGGATAATAAGCAAGTGTGTCAGTCTCTCAAAGTCCATTTCTATGAGGGTCATTGCGGGTTAATGAATTCTGAAAACTAATAAGCATGATCACATTCAAGCTCAGCGACAACAGACAGTGGAAAGAGCCTGGGCTGATCCATAGATCTGTTTACTTAATTAATAATGCAGTCAGGATCAATTACCCGTATTCAGCCAGGTTAAGAGAATAGCCCAGTCCTGTGGGATCTTTGTCACATTCACATAATAAGGCATGAGGATAGTTTCCAGCAATATTTGTTATGAGACACAAGGGATTGTTGGTACTTTGGTGTGTACCTGTTGAATATTAAGATTAATACACACCCATAACCAACAGTTGTATTATCTGCATTTGTTTTGTATATATTATTTTTCTACTGTTTTGTATGAGCAGATCTTCCAACATACTGGTTTAAATCTTAAATCATGAATTATTTATTCTACCTGTATGTGGTATGTAGAGCCTGAAGTGAAGTCAGTGAGCAGAGTCTCAGGTACGTCCAGGTATTTGGTCACCTGTGTGAAAGCAGGATCGGGGTATGGACACACCTCCTTGTACCTACAAAAAAAAAAGTTCACATTTGTAATCCTTTTATCCCAACATATTTCTTACTTAAGTACAGTATGGGGTTGAGTGATGCAGAAAAACATATACAAGCTTGTGGTTTAAGATGCAAAACAGCCAGTGGGGGAAAGTGACTGTGCCTCACTTGGTTTATTGTTCATGCAACTTTATAGCAATGACACTTTTTTACACCATTGCCCTTTTTTTGACTCTGTATAAATACTAACTTATTGCTAGTTTTGCTGATTGGTTTGTTGAATCTGATTAAGTGTTGACCAAAGGGAAATCCGTTAGGTCATTTTAGATATGAGCTGTGTTATTTTTTGTTTATTAAGAAGAAAAATCTGTAGGAAAAGATTTCAAATTTTTTTAAAGAATTAGTTTCTGCCATATTTATCACACCTCTAGTAGACCCTTTATTCTTTCTTGTTTTAAAAAAATAAACAGTCCTACATTTATTAATCAAGTTGACTGCAAAAACAGATGTGACTGAACTCAGATGTAGGCCCCAGGTGGGGTCAGTTGGCACATTTGCATGGTTTCATGCAAATCTGAGGTCAGGCAAAGCTGACACATGTGTCTCACAATATGACTGGATTTAACTGCAGAGCACACAATATACACAAAAAATATAGAAACCAGTGACAACTTACAATATCTAAATATCATAAGTATTGAGGTAATACATGTCAATAGCTTGAATGATGTTAGTGTACTAAATGAGCAGTCCTGCTGCTGCTGACCCTAGTATCCCCTTCCAGATACTTATTTATTGAAATCTGTTTCACCTGTTTTGCTTTGAACTACCAACTTGTTCATGTAAGCTAATTCTTTTTCTAAAATAGGTTGTTTAATCAAGTACAAGTTGGGAAGTTAAATTTTTCAACTTGTCAATTTACTTTAAAATCCAAACACAGACGCAGTAATAATGTGATTTATTATATGTAAACAGCTCCACAGAAGGCCCATGATTTAAGTTTCCCTCAAACAAAGTTTCAAACTAAGACAAAAGAAACAAAATACTCATAAATAGTTAATGCATCTGAGATCATTTTGAGATAGATTAAAATTTGCTTTGGAGGGGCAAATTATTTACGAAACTGTTACTGATACTACTTGGTACTTTATCTAACAAAGTTTCAGTGCAGAACTTTAGCCTTTGAATGGATCTTCCATGGTGGGAAATTCCATACTTCAGTGTGTAATGCAACAGGAAATTACCTGATGACATATCCATCAATATTATTTGCACCAGGTGGCATGGTCCAGGAAAGCAGAATACCATTAGAGCCAACAGCTTCTCCTTCAAGGTCTAAGGTGGGACCTGGAACTAAAGAAGAGGGAGCAGTGCGTGATGGAGTGTGAACACCAGTAACTAGAATATCTTATATTACGCAGTACACAGCTGTGTATTAACCATGAACAACTGAGCCAAATGGCTTTGATGGTTCAACATATGTCCACTGTCTTATCCCAGCTTTTCAGTCTGATGGGTAAAATACTTTCAACAAGCAGAATTTGCTTCCAGTCTTCTGATTAATGAATTGATTTGAAAATAAAAATACTTAAAATATTAAACAAACATTCAAACAAAATCACCAAATGACTATAAGTACCACTTTAATTTATAGAACGCTACTGTTGTCTTTGGTGGACTGCTTTTCTGATTGTGTGCATGAATGGGAGTGTGTATTGTGTTTGTGGCCTTCAAGAACTTGTTTTAGTCTGAACCCTGATGAATAAAGCTTCACACAGCAGTGGCATTTCACTGACATTCACTGCAGACCCATTCATCCAGTGGTTCAAAAGCCCCGGCTTAAGTTACCTAAAAGGAATTAAAGAGTAAAGGAAGTATACACATCCACCCCCCCCCCCACCCCCCCCACACACACACACACACCCACACACACCAATCCACTTTTCTCTGCCCCCTTCTTTAGTGGGTGTGCATGTGTATACCATGCATACAATGACTAAAAAAACAGCAGGGCACATAGCAGACGAGAGTCCAACTGTGCTTGAACACCCACACAGACAACAATAGTGTGTGTTGTGTCGTTTATGATCGTCTCACCACTCTCATTGGTATTGATCATGCGGCTGACTCCAGGGCTGATGTTAGAAGAGGAGGCTGCAGTGACTGTCACAGTGTATTGTGTCCCCGGACTCACATTCACCACGTTAACCTGTGGAAAGAGCATCACACAGCTCGTCACATCACACATGCATACCAAAGCTTTTAGCAGAAATGTATGACTGTACAGCTGAGAATGTTCACTTCACTGACACCATCTGTTGTGTTCCAAGTGTGTCTTTGTCTGATGTACTTTAAACCAGATTTTATTTAATTTAATTTTAAAATCAATCGTAACATTTTTTATACAAGACATGGTATTTGCTGTAGGTCTCATCTTTGTTTAGGCATCAACCAGTGTGAAAGCGGAGGCAGAGGTATCTGATCGTTGTTGTTTTGATTATACAAAAACTATCAGATGGTAGATTTGGTAATAAAATGAATAAGGAACAAATGAAGCTCTGTTCTCAGCTCAGTTTTATCATAATTTATGAATCTATATAAGTGTGGGATTACACCTACTGATCTTTTTTTCTTCAGTAGCATATTATGAAATGAAAAGAATTTTTTTTAATCAGCAGTTCAGTCTAACAACATTTCCAAAAGCCAAAAAGTTTAATATTCCACTGAAAAATCTGAAAAATTCTCCAAGAACAATACATTTTTGTAAACTTTCAGCTGAAAAAAAAAAAAATAAATCTGTAACAGCCCTAAAACTAAAGGCCAAAACTTAACAACAAAACATAGCGGGTCTCCAGCAACATTATTATACTATATATTAGAGAAAATAGTACATACTTATGACAACAAGCCCCCTTGGCAGTATTATTATTAAACCTGTTGAACAAATTCTCAAAGGAAGGTTGACTAAATTTGTTGAAACGGTAATAAATCACAAGGAATGGCATATTCTGCATTTATATATAAAAAAATATATAAAAAAAAAAAAAAGCTACAGCTCAGAAGTCTCCAGTAAAGATAGGGTTAAACAGCAGCAAGAATAAACTTTTTGAACAGTTTCTTTTGCCAAGGCCAATGACCTATTTTACCTGTTTCAAAGAAAGCAATCTAGATCAGCACAAACATTGAATAGGCTCTTACTTTGGCCATGTCCCACCTTTCCATCCACTTTCCATAAACTTTAGCAGTTAAACAAATAAGCAACACTCAAAAAACCATCTGACTAATTACATGTAACTATATTCCATGTTTTATTGTGTAATGTATGAATGAATAACAACCACTCTACTGAGCCATCTGTATCAGTATGAAGATAGGTGGAAATAAATGGTTGACAGCTTGTAGTTGCATTTGCTAGTATATTTATGTCTTTGAGATAAATGTGCAGTTTATTCTGTGATGAAATATTTTGGGTAGAGTTCATGTTGAAGCCTTCAGTGTATTGGGTGGTGGCAGTATGCTAACACCTTAAGATGCATCCTGAAATAAGACCAAGCATTTTCTGCATCTGTGTACATGTAGTCATGCACAGCATCTCTATTATTTATTTGGTTGCATCTGCTCTCTTTTACACAAGAACTGGCTGAAGGATTAGTACATGTACATGAAAAGCATTTGTGTAATTGCCAGATATGCAGTTAGGTTCTTACCTGTAAGTGCACCTGTCCAAGGTAGAATGTGAGCAACAGGATGATTGAGAAGAGAGCCATGCTGGATGCCAGAGTTAGTTTTCGTTTAGTCACAGTAGGTTAGAGACATTACCAGTATCTGCACCCAACATTAGTTTGTAAAAGTTAGAAGGGGTAAACAGGTAATCGTGTGAGCAGAACAAGAGGAACTCCACTTCTGGAGGCTGGTTCTTGGCATGAACAAAGTGCACAAGATGAGTTGTCCAGGCACGGGATGAAAACAAATCTTGTTCTTCAGTTACTCCAGAATTTTAGTGGTTAGCAAGTTAGGGCAGCAGATTGTTTCATTATGCTCTGCCTCTTGACTGTATGCCTCTCTTGGGAGAGATGCTTAAGCAAATGAATGATTCAGAGTTGAGCTCATGAGGGCAACTTAATAAATAATGAGATCTGTTACTCAACTCTGTGCTCAGTATTCTATGTGTCTCTGTGTGTGTGTAACGTGGTGTGTGTAAGGTTACATTTTGGGGGGTATTAGACACCTGGCAGCCGCAAAGCGCAGGTACAGGGTGGGACTTCTTTGAATGGGAGGAGTGCTTTTATATGTTTGAGAATGTGTGCATGCTTTGTAGATGCAGTATTGAAACTTAGATACACCGTATCTAAGCTCTAACAATGGAGAAATGACAGTTATCAATTGCCCCATTGGTTTTTAGGTAAAGTTTACTTTTCCACTTTTCCACATTTACACTACATTCTCTGTGCTTATTTCAAAACAGTGTGTTTGTACCTTTATATATCCATCATGTGCAGGGTAAAATATGACTTTTCCCTGGTTTGGTAGCAGGCTCACTTGGTAATGATCCACACACCCCACTGCTTGCTGCCAGCGTATCGAGAACGCACGTGCAGATACATTCACCACACGAAACCCTCGCACATGGGTTGGCACTCAAGAAGAAAAGATAAGGGGAAAAACAGAGTCAGAGCCGTGTGTGAAAGTTTTGGTAATTTATTGAAGACATGATAAGACCAGATAGGAATAACAATGCTATTAACCGATTTAGCCCTTGTTATATCATCTACCTGTGGTTACAAGCAGAAAGGCTGCATTTCCTGTTGCCACTCCTCTCACCCTCTCAGCAGTCACGTTGTAGCTGCAACCATCTAGCAGACCTGTAACCACGGCAACATGCTCCTTTTTAGGTATTGTAAGTGTTTTTGTGACTGAAGCATTGGCCACAGTAACTCTGTGGAAGTCAAACTCTCCAGGTGAATTGACCCAGCTGACAGTGACAGATGAAGAGTTCATGTTTTCCAAATGAAGGGCACATATTCCTGCTGGTCCTGAAAGACATATTTACAGTAGGTTCAGCTTACATGATTTTCCAGTTGTTTCCACCTGTTTCCTGTTATGAGAGAGGTATGTTCTGATTAAAGCAATATCACAAGCTGCAGAAATAAGGCCAATTTGTTTTGGACTGTGTGTTGGCATCTCTTACTTGTGCTGAACTGTCTGTTTGCTGCCTGACTAACGTCTGAACCCAGTACACTGTGAATACTGACACCATAGTCTGACCCTGGGATCAAATCCCTGATCTCATAGCTTGTGCTCTGGACAAACTTCTCAATCCATGACTTCCTGTCCACTGACAGTAGGCCAAAAAGGAGCTGAAAAAAGAAAACACAAGGATCTCAGAACTTTCCAACTCACGACAGTAAAAATATTAATTTTAGCTTTGTTTATCCTTAACAGTATTAAGTAGTAATTAACATCTCTTTTTTAAATATGTTAATAAAACAACTTGTGGAATTAAGTTTTGTGCACTTGTAATGTGCTTGGTCATTCTTCCTGGCTTAGGCTATCGGAGGGTCATATATCTTTAAAGGGTTGGTAACCTAATCTTTTGTGCTCCAACAGCAGTTGCTAAGTAACCATCATGTTAGTGCAGAAACCAACATAAGTGACATTCTTTTGTTATGGAGTATTTTTGTTCCAGTATAGACATCTTTATGGGGTTATGACTGCATAATAATCCACTGCACCATGTCTTTATCAGTTTATGTGATCCTTCACAGATACGTGATCCTGCACATCTTACCTTGTACTTCTCTACCTGTCCTGGTGGTGGTCTCCAGGTGACAAATACAGATGTTACAGCCTGCTCTGAAAGACTCACATCCTGTGACACCTCTGGAGCTGGAAAATAAGAAACACATAGAAATGTGGTACCACATGAGAGTTCAAACTGAACAGTACTGGAGATGGAGTGCAATCCTTGGCAAAGATTATATAATTGACAAACTTGAAGGATATTTATTCAAATATGTATATATTTAAAAAAACAAAAAACAAAAAAAAAACACATTGTTATAATTTTTTGCCATTTTTATAATGTAAGAATCAAATATTTGAGTACCTGTTTGGAAGCAAAAAACCCCACTATAAATCACCTTATAATTAGCATTTTAATTATGAAAAAGAATACAGTATTAAGACAGTAATGTACAGTTAAAGAGAATGCTAGCAAAGCTTAGAAAGCTGTTGCACACAACTGACTGACAGGAAACATGGGACCAACAAAACAGTGGAAATAATATAAAGAATTATAAAATCCCTTAAGGAAAAGCATTCATCTTGGAGCATAGAGAACAATGTTGGTTCTTCCCATTCATCTTTATCTAAAAATTTAGTTCAGGTACAAACAAAATTAATGGTTCTAAAAAGGACATACAGGCAGGCCAAGGAAGACACCAAAACATCAAGACAGAAAACCCAAAGTGAAATCTAATAATAGAAGATGCATAAGAAAAAAAAACATGGGCTGTAACAGGATTCTTTGTTTGTAACTACATTGTAAGAAACATGAAACAAATCTGAATCTCAATGTGATATATGATCATAAGTGGTTTAATTTGCTTTTCCCTGTTCATTTCTGACTATTTATTTCCTGATTAAATCATTCTTAAATAAGATGAATGTTCTTTCATATTAAACATCTGCCCATGAGGGACACATTGAACCAACATTCTGGTACAGTTAACATGTAGTTTACTCACAGGTAAAAAGGATTATAGTAGTGGGTTTACTTCGTCTTTCCCCACTGGTGGTAATCACTTCAATGGTATACTGGCTTCCAGGAGCAAGCTTTTCAAAGCTATATACTCTGTAAATGCACATAGTTTCAGTAGTCAGAGTTTTGAGCACAAGCTTTGACCAGGACTCCTTTTAATTTGCGTTGAGGTTGACAAGGGTGAGACTGACCTGGGCTCTGGATTTGAAATTATCAGTTCCTGAATAGATGTCCTGTTTTTGATTGACAGGATGTGTGTGTTCACCAGACCAATGGCTGTACTCCAGCTAATGCATATGGATGATGTGGTTTTATTGACAAGAGAGACCTCCACTGGGCCAGGAGCTGTCACATTAAAAAACACAATGCATGTTAGAAATGAAAGATGGAGAAGTGCTTGAGAGTGTTTGTGTGAGTGTGTGTGTTTACCAGCAGTGATATTGATTGTGACAAGCGAACTGTCAGCAAAGGACTCCTTCTCTGTCCGTACAAGAAAGCGATAGAGTGAGCCTGGAGTCAGACTAGAAAACACTGCACTCTGATTGAGCACCTTCTGAACCTGCAGCACATAAATCAAATACGCGATGAAGTTGAGAAGTTGACTTGTTGCACGATTATACGTCCTGCAGTAACAGTGCTAATTAGAAGGAATGAGAGATTACATTTGAGCATAAATTAATACGTTATACAAAAAATAAAGAAAAAACATGAATGCAAGTGCCCACAACCAGCCTGCAACTGCTGATTAGTGTCTTTCTTAAGGCAATTCACAAGTTATTTGAGTGGGAACAAACACTTGGCACAGCTCTGCAAAACATCTAAAGTCTTCTCCCTAAATGTGTAATGCAAATAATATCCCTAAAATTATTTTAAAGAAATATTTAAATATAAGATTATGGTATTAAAAAAACTAAATACTTAGAAATCTTAGTGTTTTGCGCAACTGTTTTTATATTGTGGGATCCTTCAGTACTTTGTGAAATGTCCCCTGCTTCTTAAAGATATGGGGAAAAATGACATATTAGATTATGTTTTCCTTGTTTACCTTAAGTGAGTAACCACAGTTGAGGCAAACAACCTCGTAGCTTTGAGCCTGTCCTTCAGCTGCATCCCAAAGCAGCTCAATAGATGACTCCGTCACCACTCCCTCCCTCACTCTGCTGGGAGGAGCCAGACCTAAAATCACATATCATACACCACAGTCTACTCTGTAAGTATTCCTCAAACATCCTAAAAACACTAATGTCCTTCAGCTGAGAAAGTAAAAAAAGAGGGGGAATAATGTAAAAATGTAAAATGAAGCAGAAAAAGAGTTGAAGCGTCACAGTAAAAATTTAATAATGTGTTAATCAAAACTTAATTGGACAAATCTGTTTCTTAAATAAATTTAAATTAATTATGTAACACAAGTTTGCCACAAAATAACTTTAAATTAAAATGTTCAATGGTTTATAACAAGAGATTATAGAGACTCATCTACCATACAATGAACATCTGTTTTACAATCCTGCATAATGCAGTCCTACAGTCTTACAGTCTGACCTAACGATGCAGACCTCTATCATTTCTAGATCATATCCCCATAAATCATCCAAAATAAGAAGCAGTGATGTGGTGCCATTATTAGGGAAGAATACATTTTAAATCTGATTGATGCAACCTGCATAAGAGCTAGTGAAAACTACTTTTAACTGAAGTAAAAAAAAAAAAAGCATAAAGAAAACAGTGAAGTAAAAAATGTAGATTTTTTCTTTTTACATACAATTAGGCCTAATTACAAACAGTAATCAACAAAAAAGACAAGATTGTGTTTCAGCAGAAATCTGCCATATAATTTAACTCTGCATTAAAATTTGTTAGTGGCTGCTTATAACCAGTTATGCCAGTTAAATGACAGACGATGTTACAGCTAGCTCAGTCAAGTTGGTAGTTTTTAAAACCTAATGTCAGAGGTTTACAGATTGCAAAGTATTTTGGATAGATAAATTAAAAATGTATATGTCTATCTATCATATAACTGACATTTTGTAGCATAAGCTCTACAGTCAATATTGTTCTTAGATCTTATTGCAAGATAAAACCCTTAAAACAGCATCTAGTGCTAGCTCATTGTGGGGCCTTTCTGTTCGATCTCCAGTGAGCAACATGCAGCTCGAGTGGCTTGAGATCAGGAGATTGACTCAGCTGCTTGAGGATGTTCCGCCACTTTATTGCAGTGTTTGCACTAGCTGCATGTTTAAGAGTGTAGTACTTGAAGACTTCATGTCGCAAACTTTAATCAATGTGACAAGATCTGACCACAAAGAAGCTCCTGCATATCTCTGACTTCAACTCTTTGCATTGCATTTTTTATTTGTTGTGCAAAGATATAGAAAAATTCCAGAAGAATTTCACATAATACTATAATTGATTACATTTTCCAATAATCTTAATATTTTAAGGAATTATTGGTTTAGATTTTTATCATAAACAGATAACTCACTTGTTTTGATGGGGTGGGTGTAGTATGGAGGTCCTGTCTGCTGTTGGATGGTGCTGTATACCCTGAGCTGGTACTGTGATCCTGGGTTAAGGTTGCTAATGATTACGGTAAAAACATCAGCAGGGAGGGAATGCCAGTCACACATATATCCACATGATCCCTTACACAAACTGTCACAAACTCCAGGACAGGCACACACTCTGACTCCATCAATCAGCCCCATCCTTGGAGGTTGAATGAATAGCTGTGCATAGTTTGTCCCCACAGAAAGAGGAACTGCTACCTGTACTGGCATTGGAGCTGCACAAACACAGACAAATAAAAAACAGGAACATTAGAAATGTTTCAGCTGATAAAAACTAACATCAACATGGGCAGGTTTTTTTCCCCCCATCTTACCTGTGGTGTATATGATACTGGAAATCTCGCTCCTGTCATTTCCCCTTAAAGCCGTGACGCCCACTTCATATATTTGACCAGGAGTAAATGTTCCCAGATAAACACAAATGGATTTTTCTTCCCACAGTGCATCAGAGCTGGACTGGTTTATCCAAAGTACAGAGGCAGTAGGATTATTGAGTGGGTGGGATGTGACATAATAACCATCTGGAGGATCATCAGGTGGAGTGGACCAGCAGAGTGACAGGTTTGTCCCCATGTTGAACACCACCAGACCAGAAGGAGGCTTCACCGCTACGAGGTAAAAACATGGATTATTCACCGTCAACAGACCTGGGATGAATACTAATGCAGTGACAATTTTAGTTCATTTACAGTTTCCTTAGTCTGGTTTGGAAGACAGATCAGCACACCTATAGGCATTTTTGGGAATTTGTAAATATAAATTAAAAAAAAAAATTATAATAATCACGAATATACATCGCAAAATAACATTGTTTTCAAGATACAGAAATATAAATCAGAATAATTCACTGACAGGTCATTTGGAAAATATATCAACCAATTTTGATGAGAAGATGTATAACTGCACATCAAAAAAGTTCTTTTAACCAGGAAATAGCCAATGTTTCCCCTTTGACACATTTATGTGCTGGCAAACCATTGTTTACTAAAATGTGTATTATGGGAAAATATATGTGTTTTTTTCATCTTGACATTGAAATCCTTGTGAGTCAATCAAATGGCCTTTTTACCCTCTCACACACATAATACAAAATAATATCTTAATATAAAAAAGACAAGAACTACAAAATATTTTAAAAAATCACAACATTTCATGAAACAAGCTTATTTTATGGTTTTATGGGGTTGATGTGCATGTGACCTTTTAGTTAGGAGTGGAGCAATCCTTTCAGGATTTGGCAAGATGCACATCACTTTTCAACATGTTTATATTTGTGGAATATTAAAAACATTGCTTATGTGCATTCATACAAAGTCGTAAAAAATTGGTATCTCCAAAAGTACTGCTGTTGACCAGTATTGTACCTCTGGGGGCCATCTTGTACCTCAGTTTCACAATACTGGTCTTTATAAGGTACAAACTGCAAGGGTACAAATAATTGTTCACTGTTGAGAGAACAGCAACATTACAATGAGGTACTTTAACTTCTGAGTGTGTGGAGAGCGATAGTGGAAACAGTGAGAAAGCGTGGATCCTTATATCAGATCTGAGATAGTTAAGATATGAAGGATCAAAATGTCACTCAAAGCAATAACGTGTGTGCGGTTAGTGTGTATTTATGTGCATGTAATGGATGCAGAGGGTTTTATAACATGTTTAAAACTCTACTTCCTATTTTCTTTTTAAAGGGTGAATGTTCACATGATGATGATGAAACTGTTTCTGGGTTATTTTTGTCAAAATAAACTTGTTTTCTAAAGAATATATGCTGGTTTGACTTACATACCACCTTTTAAGCAAGCCCACAGTAAGATGATTTTCAAGGACCGCCAGCATGTATGTGAATATAAGGATTGTATTTGCTTGTTTTAAATCTATAGCATACATAAGCTCACTTAAATGCTGTACAGGTTATACCAGAATTAACAAGTTGTTTGGGTTTGTCCTGTTTTTCTTTTGAAAACTCATCTTTTAAGTATTTCCAACAACCAATAAATTCCATACATTTTTTAAAATGCTGCCTTACACGTGTGAAGTCAAAAGTATGAATAAAGTAGAATATTTCATTAAATTATATTTTAAAAAAAAGAAAACAAAAACTGTTTTAATCAGTGTCAGTTACTATGATGTTATCAACACCTGCATTTTGAGTGGTTAGAACTCAAAGCCAACTCGTGCACGGTTCATTACATGCTCTATCAACTATTAACTGGTCACTGTAACTTCAGTACGACTGGTCAGTGTGGTGGTGTGTGTGGCTCTGGCTCAGCTGT
Source organism: Rhadinocentrus ornatus (assembly GCA_037177495.1). Classification (NCBI taxonomy): domain Eukaryota; kingdom Metazoa; phylum Chordata; class Actinopteri; order Atheriniformes; family Melanotaeniidae; genus Rhadinocentrus; species Rhadinocentrus ornatus. The sequence continues at coordinate 24,961,396 of JBAMHW010000010.1, read as the reverse complement.
AGGAAGGATGGGTGAAGCTGTGGTTCAGGGAGCAGTGGCAGGTGAGACAGATTAGCACAGCTGTTCCTCATGTGTCATCACTGCCTGTTTTTATCTGCAGTATCTAAGGCCCAGAGAGGGAAAATATAGATGGAAGCAGACAGCCACAGACAATCAGTTAATTGGTTAAACCATACCTCTGTGTGTGTGTGTGCTGTTACGCCACAGAGTACCCTGCTACATTCAGTTACAAATATCTAATATTCAGTTTTAATGTGAAATCATTCTAAATCTACAAATCTGTAACATCATTTTTTACTAGTAGCAATTCTTCTTAATGAAATTGTAATGGATGACATTTTCAAATAAATTCTCACTAGATAAATTGTTAATTAACTGTCATTTTCACCCTTGATAGTTAATTTCTTCTAAACGACATCAATAAATTTCCATACAATTTGTAAACTGACATAAAACCCAGTACAGTAAATGCTTACCAGTCTGTAAAGTCAAAGGCACCTGTCCACAGCTCCGTATCCCATGGCGTGTAACTGTAAAGACTTCAACCCTGTATTTTCTGTAAGACTCAAGTCCTCCAATCACAGCTGAGTAGAAATGCATCCTCTCAGTCCTTAACACCCTGGAGATGTTGGTAACTAACCTCTCCTGCCTCGAGATCATGTCTTCACAGTGTACAGCAAATGTCCATCCAGCTACACACTGTGCACCTGGCAGCATCCAGTTGACCCTAATCTGACTGGCTGTAATGGAGCCAATGGTAATGTTCTGAGGAGGAAAAGGTCCTGACAGAAGGAAAGCATGAGCATTTTAAGTTAGCATTTGTCTGCATTTTCTGTTGGTTGTATACAGTTTCATACATGTGTGGAAAGTTGTCATCAGACTTACTCATGTATGCAATATGTGTTTTCCCCAAACTCCAGCTGGGGCCAGCAGGGTGAGAGGCATGAAGGGTGAAAGAGTAGATGCTCCCTGGAGATAAACCTGTCAAGTTTACCTCTCTAGATGAGAAGAAATTAGGGACCCTGATGATTTTTCTGGAACTCTTCTGGCTTTTTGTCTTCATTTTCCCCTCTGGCACCCTGCATCCATCTTCTTCAATACGACCTGACTTGCTATTTTCTCTTTCTTGAGTCTGGAGGATTATCTCAAATGATGAGAGATTAAGTAAGTTAAAGGGGGAGAAGTCACTCCAGCGAAGCTTTACCTGCTGCTCTGTCACCTGAACCAGGTCAAATGAGAATGAAGCAGGGGTTGAAGGAACTGTGAAAGGGAAAGTGTAACATCTTAGCAACTTAAAGGGCATTTAACAGACAGCAATAACCAGCAACAATCTGTATTGAGTATTTTGCATTTGGTACACTTCCAAGTTATAACATAAATATCTTTTAGAAATGTACATTAATCCTTTATATAAGTGAGAGTTTCATGACAATGTCGCTAGATAACTAAATATTGTAGGCACAGTATTTAGTCTGGTCAGTTAAGATGTGTTGCACAAGTAATTTACTCTGATATTGGCAGATGAAGGGTAAGGGAATGTCACAGAAGAATGGCGTTAGAAAGTATCCTGGTCCCATGGCATTCCTCTGAAAGGCAAAACAGTCTGTCTGATTGGCTGGTAGAAGACTCTTCATGGTGTTTGTTTGATTATAAGGCGAATCATCAGACCAGAGAGGGTGACCTTCCTTCTGTGGAATGAGAAGATACATTATGAGTCGCACTAATATGACCTGCTCAATGTCATTACAGGATCAAAAACAAACCCCCGCTTGAATTAGTAACTGCTTGGAAGCTTTGCAGTTTACAAAGCAAACAGTTTCTTGTGGAAACATGTCCTTTAGAACTTTCTTTAAGATAGTTTTACTCTAGCAAGCAATAAAGTCTAAACTTCTCTACACACATTTAAACATTTAAAGAACCCACAAGAAGTATTTTTTAACATTTTATACTCATCCTCTCCTGTTAAAAGTGTCCAGTAGGGATTGTGTGACCTTAAGCGTGTCAAACAGAAATAATAATTAAAGAGGTGGAATTGTTTTTAACTTGTGTGCTGCCATACACCTTACACAACTGATTAACACTCTAATGGAAGTTGTTGTGATATGTTGCTTATCAAAGTTGCTTTTATTTCTTTTTTTTGTTTTAGGCCAAATTTAGCTTGTAATTAAAATATGTTACCTGTTGATCATTAAGTCCTGTCCACAGCAGCAGCAGGTTGTCATCAGTGAGAAGGTATGAAGTTACAAACAGCAGATCTTCTGGGGTCTTCAGGTTAACCAGGTAGCTTCCAGCTACCAGGTCTGTGCAGCTGTGCTGAGCATCACTCCAATTCAAACCTGATCTTCTCACACTGTAGCAGCTTCTCCCATTGGCCAACCAGCCTTGTGGACACTGAGCTGAAAACAGATATCATCAATCGGCTTGGAGCACAGATACCAGTTTCACAGCTGGTGATCAATAATTCTGATTCTGTAAAGCAAATGCATACGATACCTGTTTCCAGAAAAATGCTGAGTTTCTGCTTTAAGGTGACATCAAGCTGTTTGAGAAATGTAGTCACCGTTACTTCGGCCTTGAGGTGTGAACCAGGTTGAAGACCTTGTATCGTGTGCCTGGACTTTACCTCTGAGGGGTTTATATTAAAGACTTGTATGACAGATTGTGTGTGCATGTTGTGTAGAGTCAAGGTGAACATGCTGTGCTGTCTGTGAAGGGTCCACGTTAGTTGGGCAGTAGTAGCTGTACTGAGTACATGAAAGGAGGATGAGGACAACGGAACTGGGGAGGCAAACAATGGTCAAGACCTTCACATCAATAAATCACAAAACAAATATAACACTACAATAGCAATGTTATACAGAATTAGAATTTGACACTCACTAAATTCAAAAGTTTTTGCTTCCAGCAAGGTCTCGTTCCTGCTGGCTCTTAGCACAATGTTATATTTCCTTTGGTCCTCAGTCAATTGCAAGGATATCCTGCAGTCAGGTGAGCATGCTGAATTATCAACGCTGGTCATGTGAATCTGCCAAGACATTGGGACAAAAATTGAGAAATTAACTCAACCAAAAATAAAACGCTATGCAGAGGCTTACAATACTGAACAGGGTTGTTACTGCTCTTACCAAATGGTTACCTGCAGATCTACAGGTGACTGTGTAGCTGTCTAGGTCCTGACTGATAGGAAATGGCTCAAAAACAACTTCAACCTCCAGTGGACGTAAAAGCTGTTCACAGGTCAGCAAAACTACCTGGAGAAGGGAGATAAAGAGTAGGTTTACATTATGAAATTATAGTTAAAAAGTGCAAATATAGTTGGACTTTTTTTCTTTTTTTTTTGCAGCTACTGGAATTATATCTGTACAGGCATTAATCTTACCTGACATAAACTGGAGAGTAACCACAGACGCACCGTTAGAGCCATTGAAAATGTCAATGCATCTCACCAAGCACACTTTCTATCAGTCACTTATCCTCCAGGATACATTTACAGTCACTTGCACGACGAGAAACAAATGCGAGCTTTGCTTTCACTCATGACAGTCTCACGGGAAAACTCAAACCAGCTGTGCGTAAACATAAGCTGTGGAAAGTCCCAGCTATTTGAGTCGCAGACGCACAGCTGAACGTCAAATTAACGGTTTGCATTTACTTATCTATTTTCTTTTCATTTAAAAGAAAAAAGTTTCTGGAAGAGACTACCGAAGACTACAACTACCCAGTTATCTTAAATTGCTGAGAAATCCCTGCCAGTTTCTACATTTTTTGTACCAAGACCCCAAACTTTGAATTTAGCGCGCAGCAAAAAGTCAAAGTGTAATAGCTATTTTACCCGCAAAAAGCTCCATGTGAAGGAGACGGTTTCCTTTCTGAGTGATGGAGGAGTGAAAGAGAGAGAATATGCATGTCTTTGTTGGGACAAGAGCACTTTACCATGACAACCGTGGGCACGTGGCTGTTTCAGCGCAGGGGTCCTGAGGAGAGGTGGAGTTTGGATGTGGGGGAAGAGCGGGAGGAAGCAGAGATTGATGAGAAATGTGGTAGGCTTTCAATACAGGCCCGTAATGAAAGACAACACTTTGTGAGCAACAGTCAGGTCTTAAACTTTTTTTTTTTTCATAAATTTGTCCACCCTATAATAGACTGACGACCTGTTTAGGTTCTACTCATTGCAGTGGATTAACAGAACATGGAAGAGATAGCTGAAGTTTATCCACACTCCACAACTGGCATGTGCTTCAATTTTATCACAGCATTGAGGGTGGTTTAGCTCAGAAGTGGAGTGCGGTGGAAGCACTTGACAGTTCATGTGGAATGACAAAAATGTGAAAGGAAGAAATGACAATGAGCTGAGTCCACTAGAAGGGACGACTCCCACTCAACAATAACCTCCGGAAAATGAAATATAAACACATGTCAGCGATAAAGATGCTGAATTAGGACAAGGAGGTGTGTGTTGATAAGAATTTGACAAAGAGAAAGTGTGAGGGTGAGTTAGGTGAAAAGAACACATAGGTCATTAAGTTTTGTAATAATGTAGACACTGACGCTATTAAATCTTTTATTAAATCACCTTACTTAAAAAACACAGAAATCAATTCAAAATGTCTAATGAACCAAAACACATAGTTAAATTTATTGGATAATACAATAAAAAAATCTACTTTATATAAAACAGCAACAGCTATTGTTTCAACTGTTAATATACAACAGGATAAAAGACCAAAAGTACCATCAGTTGAAATGTTTAAATAACTGTGTTGGCACAGCAGGTTATTTTTTTAAGTTATAGAAATAGACTACTACAGTGCTGACAAAACTACTTAAAATAATATTCCACTGATATCAGTATTTTCAGTATGTTTTAGTTGCAACTATGACTCAAGGTCAGTGATGTCAATAGTGTTATTATAAAAAGAAACATGGCTGCTTTTCATGCTTGTCCGTTAGTACTGTAAAATTCACATGCCCCTTTCCCACCCTTTTATTCATACATTCTTTTTATTTTTTCAGGCTCTTATTCATATTTTAGCTGGTTTAGTTCCATTGGCAGGAACAGTCCAGAGGTTCCTGGAAGTTATACTCCACCACTGTGGCATTGCGAGAACAGTAGAGTATGACGGTACGGGTTTGTAGTCCACTCTCACGGCAGCACTTACAAAACCTTGCATGACTGTTGATGTTAAAGTTGAAAATTGTGGCAGATGGACATTTCCCATCACAAGAATACACTGTAACCTATAAGAGAAGGAACAGGAATGGGAATGGACAAGAACAAGAGCAGGTCGGAGAAAACAACCAGCTACAAATTGTCCATTTTTTTTTCTTTTTTTTTTACACCTGCACGTGAAATCTTATCTTACTGGTGCATTACTCCGGCAGTCGTCCTTACGAATAGTTGTCCTAATGGCCACACGTTTGCATGTCTTGCCATCCTCTTTACCTGCACATGTTCAAAATAAATTAAATTACCACACAAAGTTGTCCTCAGGAGGATCTCTAGAAAAATAGGAACGGAGTAACTTTTTTTTGTTCTCTCGTTACACTTTGATGCGCTTTTATTTTTATTTTTTTTTAGATTTTTAGAATAAATGCAGTCCAACATAAAATCAAATCTACATTAACATGTCACAATTTTAACAGTTATTAATATAAAAACAGACAGACACACACACAAAAAAAAAACACCAAACAAACAAACAAACCAAAAACAACAACAACAAGGAAATGCAAACACACACTGTCAGTCAAGTTCTTACAAACATGACCTGCCACTCACACACTCTGGAAAGTGAACTGAGGTAGGCTCTTTGTTGCCCAGCAGTTGGAGTTTGCTGTGACTGACAGTGGAGTGATGTGAAAGGGGGCTGGGCAATTTTAAAGCAGCGATCCTCCTGATGGTTACTGACTAAACCTTATTTCTAAACCAACCAACGTTAGTTAAATGAAAGAGCTGGAGTGTATGAAAAGAGTAGATCATCTCCACTTGTGTAACACAAAAATCAAACCTTTACTTCAGATTAAATTGTGTTTTGATAGTTAACTAACAGATGGTGAAAAGACACAAAACACAAAGACAGACAAACTTATGCACAAAAAGCATGAAACTATTAGCAAATGAGTGACAAAGATGCCAAAGAATATAATGAAGTGGAATAGTGGAAAGTGATGGTACCTGTGTCACAGTTAGTACTACCAGTAGGCGTTATGGGGTTAATGGTAAATGGTAAAACACCCACTCCAGAACCTGGGAGCATCATTGGGACCACAGCCGTCCGGTTCAAAGAGCGTCAGGAGAACACAATGTTATGTTTTATTTAAAAAAAACAAACAGTTTAATTTCACACACAAACATAGGCTGGAATCAGTGCAGCTGGCATGCACATGTATTTCACTTCTTTTTGGGTCACACTGGGCAGCCAGCCAAGGAACTGAGTCACTTGATGTACTACAAAGCTCCACGGAGCAAACTCTAGCCCCTGCACCATCTCACATCCTCCTTGGCAAAACATTCACTGTGGAGCACCCTGATTGGTGAAATTGCAAGGGCACTGCTAAAGCAGGCAAGCAGGTAAGGGTGCAATGCTGAGTCCAAAGAAAGAGAAAATGTCACTACTCTTTAAAAAGGTTTTAATCCACAAAAGATATTAAGGTCCTTTCACTCAGCATTATTTTGTTAAGAAGACAGATTATCACCTTCAAGTTTTATTGTGTTTTATTATTTTATTGTTTCCCTTACACATTTCCTCTGTCTGAGCTGTGCTGCCACACAAAAATGCCAACAAAAGATTCTGAGGACACCTCAGGAAGCCAGGGGTTTTGAAATGTAGTTGTAGGCTGCCAGGCTTTATCTTCACCTTCTACAAAAGGCCACACACCCAGCCATTCAGCCAATAAGCCCATCCACTGCCAGGCCACAAAGCGCTCACCCCTATAATCAGCCGCTCAAAGCAATACCAGTAGCCCCAAATAAGTTCAGAGACTCACATGTTCTGCAGCAACCATCCACATAGCTCTGAACAACACCCCCACTCTGAAAGAAGAGAATAAGATGAAAAAACTAGAAACAATTTTAAGGAAAGTTAAAAGTTCAGAACAGTTTCAGACATGCATTTAAAAAATGTAGTAAAAAAGTAAAAAAATGTAGTAACTGGTTATTATTAATTAAAAATGAATAAGTAGATATTAACTTCTCCACCAAGATATGGCCACTAACAGTGGCCTCATATCTGTCATTAAGGGGTCCTGACCTGCATACATTCTGTATCATTGAAAGGAGGGCAGATCACCCCAGAGGCAAGTATTACTGCTCCAACTGTTGTCTCCATACAGTCGTAACGTGTACAGTTCTCCACCCAGGAACTCCCTGCCTGCACACACAACCAGCCTTATAAGTGTGCTATGAGCAAGTGAGCATGGAGGACATGAAAAGGTGGATGTTTCTTCTCACAGTAAAAAGCTCTGCAGTCCCATTTTCGCTGGTGAAGGTACATGAGATATTTTTGCAGGAGCCACAGCACACCTGAGGGTCTATAGATGGTGCGTACACTTGGTGCTAAAAACATGAAAACAGGAGATACAGAGAGGCGTATACTTAAGATAAAGACTAAAAAGCAGATCACAGTAACGTTATATATCTGAAATGTGCCAAATACATACTGGACCACATTTTTGGGAGCAGTTTACTGAGGTGATTTCCATGGCATAAAAGCCAGTGAGAGGATCTTTATGATGTTGGCACTGGATGGTGAAACACAGCTCTCCCTCGAAGTACTGAACCAAAGACTGGCCTGGGCCCAGTACTGTCATCCCTTGGAAAAGACACACCTCAGCCTTCTCTACACATAAACACAAATAAACATGGAAACTATGATTACACTGCAGGTAACATAAGTGCTTCTGGATAATCTGAAGACCTGAGGCAGCATGAACGTAAACTCTGCTGTCATGCCATTATAAAGGGTCTGTGTGCTTTTAAATTTGGGTTACACATACGGCAAGTATGCTGAGGGCAGCCACAGTTGGTGCTGCTGTCTGGAACTTCAACCAGCACCTCTCCCTGAGAGAAAACAAAGTGCTGACTTAACTAAATTTGTTCACTTCCTTGCAAAAACATGATTAGACAAGGACTTCTGGTGCAGCTTTTTGCTGACTTACCACCTGACATATGGGGAGAGCACTGTCCTCACATTGGCATTCTGAGCGTATGAGAGAGACAAGCAGAGTGAAACTTATGCAAGTATGTGACAAGCATAACAACTTTTGGGATAATTGCAATCATTGACCCATAAGTGACTTGACACCAGTAACGAATTGTATATAAGAGTGCATGTGTGTGCTTTAGAGTGTGTGTACCGCAGTGATGCTGGGGGCAACAATGGCCAGGAATGGCAGTTTGAACCAAAGAGAGACCAGGTGCACAGCTCACAGATGATTCGGGGCAGAGATTAGTATCACACACTGCAATATAATGGAAACCATAATGATTTGAAGAAAATACAAACCCATGCAGTCACAAGAGCCAACACTTACCACAATGGTACTGCGGACAGCAGCTGTTGGTGGTGTTTAGATCCACAGCCAGAATGTCTCCATGTGAGCAAGTTGGAATGGGCTCAATGCATGACTCACACACTGCTCAGACAGAAAAACACTCAGTTTTTTCCAGATGGCAACCCTTAAACCGTATATTTATAGTTTAAGCCTTACAAACTTACCACAAAGGTAAGAGTAACAGCAGGATTTTTGACCCCTGACCTCAACAAGGAACTGATCTTCCCTGCAGTCGGGGGCAGAGACAGGAGGACACGCCATGGGGTCACACTCTGAGAAAAATAATTGGAAATTTAAACAAAATGTCATGTGTTATAGAAGGCTGAAAAAGTCTGCAGTAAAATTCATGGTTACCACATCGGTACTCTGGACAACAGGACAGTGCGCTATAACCAATCACTAGTCTGTTGCCGTTATCACAAGGTGGAGCTTCGCTGTCACAGATGGTCATGTTGCACTCTGACAAGTAGAGTACCAAAAAGGAGAATGAAAGTAAAAGGACAGTATTGGCTCAACATCATCAAATATGTGATATTACTAGTAAGGTTAAGATGTAAACACATAGTAAAAAGACTTCAAATAATCCCTTGAGACCTGACTCCAGAGGTCTGTATTCGGGAAGTTTAATTTGCTTGCCAAAAATGTTAAGCTCACCACAGATTTTCTTTGGGCAACAGGCACCTTCTTCCAGTACATCCAGCACATACTCTCCCTCCCTCTCACACAGTGGTGTGGAGACAGCGCTGCAGTCTGGTTCAACTGCTACCACAGAGCCATTCTCCATACACTTGTACAGACAACAGCTACGAGTAGAGCCATTCCACACCTCTCCTGGGGCCCGAGGGTTACCTTCATTATCTGTGCAGACTGGAGATCCCAAAACCAAGTAATTACGGTCATGACACAAAGTTATAAGAAATTAAATAAAGCACAAAATGTAAACAGACTTAGTGAGTGCAGTGTTAATCACGAAGGCATGTAAGTTGTCTTTCACTCACCACAACGGTCCTCAGTTACACAGAAAGGGGAGTCAGCACGGTGCAAGATGGTTCCACTGCGACACACACACTCCTCTCTGATGAAAGAGCAGGTAGCCTCCTCGTAGTACTCTCTGTTCAGACAGGTGCGACTGGTGCAGGTGCTCACACAAGGCTGATACTCTTTACCAGGAGGACACCGCAATGCTACAAGATGACAGGAAGTGATAAATAAACTACATTTATAAGGGAGTGTAACTGCATGTGTGTTATTTATTGTCTTCTTACGACAGAAATTGTGTCGTCTCCAGCTGATGCAGACTTGATGTGTGTAGCAGACCGCTACGTAGGCCGCCAGAAAGTCACACTGGTGATCTTTGTAGTGCAAGTCTCCTGCCCACATGATGTCGCAGAACTGCTCTGGAGACACCTGCAAGTTTTTATGATCAAGGAATCTGTTGAGTTTTTTTAAATTGCTCAATAAACAAACGTGTGCAAAACACACAAAACATAAATTCTAAATTTTCTAGTCACTCCTGATGGTTAATCATCCAATCATAATCCAACAAACCCAACGCATACTAATATAAAACAAAATAAATCCTCAATTTTGAGAGAGTTACATAATCTTTTTTGTTAAATGTCTGAAAAAAAATCCAATCTGTTGATACATTTTTCTCATTATCAGCTTATTTATTTCATACACATTTTCAGTGTTGAGATCATGACAGAGCAGCTCACCACATGCTCCAGAATCAGGTGTGAAATGACGTGAACTCTCTGGGTACCTTGCTATGACATGGTGTGAAGGCTCTTTGGCGAAGCATAGAAAGACAGGTGGAACAGTCCCCGGTGGTGCAATTGTCGCCGACTCTGCGTGTGTGTTCAGTCTCATCTGTGGTGGGAACTCTCCATGCCTGCAGAAAGAGCATCATGTCTCCCACCTCTCTGACCACTGTGCCGTTGGGCAGCTTCAGGTCATCCTCTGGGTTCCCATCACAACAACCTAGCAGAATAGGGAGGCAGGTTTCTTAGTATGGATGTCAATGCAAATTTTATTGCAGCTTAGACAGTAAGCAAGATAAACGTGGAGTGAGATAATGTCTGTTCGAAACTGCCTAATGGAACCACATGGCTCTTTACATCTCAAACTGTCATATTCCATAATGACTCGAGTCAAAGTGATGCTGCTTTGTAGACATTAAGCCTTGAGATGCTGAAAGATGGCACTATGATAAATGAGTCTAGTGTCTAGTCAAAGTGTATGCATGCGAACTCACCACACAGGCCTCGAGTAGGCACAGATGCATTACTAGGAGCATTATACTGCAGCACCATAATCCCTGTGCTATGATACCACTGTATACTGATCCAGCCAGGTGTGTGGATCAGATACATGGTGCCTGTGTCTTCCACATACAGTGAATGACGTGAGAATGGGAGCTTCACAGGTCTATAGTTTACTGTCACCTAGAGAGGCATAAAATTAAATTAACCAAGTTATCCATGAGGGATAAGTTACACATTTGCTTCAGTATTATAGCAGGTTAAGATAGCCACCTTGCGATCAAGTCGATTGATAATGATTCTGTAGGAGGAGGTAGTAATGTTAAGCTTTTTAAAACAAAGACCAGATGTTCCTCCTGTAGGACTCTGTAGGAAAAAGGACATCCTAGATGATTATGTAAGTAAGTTCAGAATCTTTAGACATTGATGCAAATGAAAATATAAGGAAGGTCAGGGATGGAATAGGGATGTACTCACAGTTCGTCTGATAGAGTTCACACTCTATAAAGAAAACAAAACATTATCTTGACAGCAAATATCAGCTTCTTTTACGCTATTTTAAAATCCAGCTCGTGGTATTTTTTTTTTTCCTTTTTGTGTTACCTGACTGGTTGGGCATTTCTCAACAGTGCCAATAATAGTCTCTCCTGGCAGGTTAACCAAGATGTAAGATCCATTATCATACAAAGCCACATTGTTACCATCAAATGTGATCACGCGCAGATCTGACATCACAGTGCAGCGACCTAGTGCAAGCAAACACAGATTATTCCAGCAAAGGGTTACTTAATCATTTAGAAAGTTATAGGTTACAAAAAAGCTTACATGGGCACTGCCACTGTGGACAGCAAGGGTCTGTGTTGATAAGGACGGGCAGGCCCAGCAGACTGCACTGGGGTGGAGTGGTGTTGTAGCGACAGAGGAGGGAGGAGTTGTGAAGAAGCAGCTCCCCGTTAAAACAGATCAGCTCAGCGCACTCATCAATACGATAAGAGAATGGAGGCTGTGGGCACAATTTACATGTTTTGTTTAACACCATTGTAACATGGCAGAGCTCTTGCAGCTATTTTTAACAGTTTAATTAATCTGTGGCTATACATATATTTTACCATGACCAAGTATGAATGAGGAATGAATGAATAACTGATTTGTTTGTGCAGAAAAGCACAATATAAACCTAATCCATATTCCAATCATGTCTGCAGCAGTCCTGTGTAGCCCTTGCTCTATATGACAACATGTAGACATACCCAGATGTGAGGTTTTGTTCTCTTGAGCTGGGCATACAGAACTGTTTTCAGTATATAATCAATATAAGCAAAATAACCGACACCCAAACACATCAAGATTTTTATAGATTGCACAGGCAAGGTTCATTGCCATTAGATGGGCTAATATGGAAAACACCATGATCAGCAACATGATGATGGTGCTGTAGATAATAAAGTTTACAAAAAATGCTGCATTTTCTCTCAAACGTCACACATATTTTTATGAGCTCAATTTAAAAACTAAATGATCATAGTATTTACATATATACCATTTTTATAGCACAGCCTTCTCTAAAATAATTGTTGCAAACACAAACAGAAGGCGGTAGGTTGTCACAGCAAATGTCACACGAGGAAGAAGTAGATTTTGTTTAACCGTAATTTTAAAGTGCTTTTGTATTTTTTGTTATTAACTAATTAAAAATAAGAATCATACAAAATATTATTTATAACAACTTACGACAATAACAAACATTATATTAAAGCTTTTTTTCATGTAGTTTATATTTTTTGTTTGCCTTTAAGTAATTTTCTTCTCCCGAAAAAAAAAAAAAAAAGATACATTTTTCAATCACACCTGCTTAATACTTTCAGGTAAGAGCAAATGAACAGAGTAAACCTTCTTTGTGGACAGTCTGTCATATGATTATTAATCACAGGCCTTTTCCTATAAAGTTTATAAATGGTTTTTGAACCTCTTACTATTGGTTATTAACACATAGTTGAATTCTTGGAAGACCTGAAGTGACCATCTACTGTGCACAGTTATAGTAGGAAAGCATAGCTATCTTTCTGATATAGCTATTTTGGTTTCAAAGTCCTGATATTGAGCACTTTTACAGTTAAGCTAAGGTGATTGCCATAGCAACTGTGCTTTTCTTACTGTGATGTTCTGTGACAAAAAGCTCATTGACATTTAAAGGAACACATGACATCAGTTTAACTCAGTTCATTTATGAAAGTCATCGAACTGTGTGTCCACTAACCTCACTTCCAAAAAAGCTGGAAATTTGTTAGTTAAAATATAACCAATAATAAAATATTTAACTTATTAATTAATTTAAACATTTATTCAATAGATACAAGTAAAAAAAACTGATAACCTACTTCATTACATATAGAAAATATAAACAAATCTAGATTTTAACTCAAGAAAAGTTGATCTACACTCAATGAGTTCATTGTTGAATGGTGGATTGTCAGAATCAGATTATAAAGGAGCGTCCACCAAAGGATTTGTCTTTCCAAGCAAGGATGAGTTGTCACTTATCACTCGTACCAAGCTCCATCAGAGAATCATCAGTGTGTTTCAAAAATATTTCTAAATACAAAACTGCAAAGTACTTTGATTTTTCAACATCTGCAGGACATCATATGATGAAAAGATACAGGGAGTTTGGAAAGTGAAAAGGCTAAGGATGGAAATCACTGCCTGGGTGAGTGTGACATTCAAACCCTTACAGACTCTTCATGACAAAGCATCATGCCACGATAATCAATAGAGCCACATGAAATTTAGGAATTCCCTGGAAAACTACTGTAACTAAACCATTGTAACCTGAAACTGTATTACACAAAAAGGAAGCTATATATCAACTCTGCACAGAGACGGGCACAAGCTCATCTCAGATGAACAGAAAAATGGACTTTAATCTAGTTAAAGGTACAGAAAACAACATCTATGATGGTGCAGGGGGCATCACTATTACTAGCTGTTTTTCATCTATGTGGAAATACCATTGATATAGAGGCATATCGTGAAATTTTGGTGAGACCTGCCCTACCATTTAGCCATTAAGGCAGCAACTTGTCCACTGTAATTTCATCAGGCCAATTCCAAACCTGGGGCTGCACGGTGGTGTGGTGGTTAGCACCGCAGCCTCACAGCAAGAAGGCTGCTGTTTCGAGCCTCGGCTGGGGGAGGTTCGAATGTGGGGGTTGGTGGCCTTTATGTGTGGAGTTTGCATGTTCTCCCCGTGTATGCGTGGGTTCTCTCCGGGTTCTCCGGCTTCCTCCCACCGTCCAAAG
>JBAMHW010000010.1:24934066-24947180 GCA_037177495.1 Rhadinocentrus ornatus | reverse complement strand
GACCTGTCCAGGGTGTACCCTGCTTTTCACCTGAAACACTGCTGGGATAGGCTCCAGCTCACCCCGTGACCCCTAATAGGAACAAGCGGTACAGATAGTGACATGACATGGCAATTCCAAAAAAAGTCAAATCTTTTTTTTTTACATTATTGTTTTATATAATGGTTGAAATTACAAATAACAAATGTAAGCTTTTTTTATTACCATTTAAAAATTTTACTGACTTCTCTAAAAATTGGGTTTGTAATTTTCTGTTTCTCATATTTGATTCTATAAGTTGTATTGCTTTTTATTGCATTTTCAAAGCTTTGAAAGGAAAATATAACTGCCCCACTTACTGTGCATGGAGTGGTGGGCAAGAGGATGGGAAGTGTGGTTGATACTTCCTCTGTTGTTGGTGAGGTTTCGGGGCTTGTGACTATTTCTGTGCTTACAGGCTCAGTAGTGGGCTCTGTGGTTGTAGAATAGGGCACTGCGGTTGTTTCAGTATCCACTGGAGTGACTGTTGTTTCTGTTGGTGTTGGCAGAGCTGTGGTTGTGAATTCGATGGTGGTATCAGGTACAGTGGTGGTGGGGGCAGTTGTGATGACAGTGGTGGGGGACGTCAGAGGAGGTGCAGTCGAAGTTTCTGGGGAGGGGGTAGTAATAGTGGTGAATGTAGTAGTAGTAGAGGGCAAGGTGGTGGGAGCAGAGGTAGTAGGGAATGAAGAAGTGGAGGGGACTGTAGTAGGTATTGATGAGGTGACCATTGTGGTCATTTCAGTGGTGCTGAGAGTGGTCGTCTCTGGTGGGGTTGAAGGAGTGAGAGTGGTGGAAACAGTAGTGGTTGGAGGAGATGTGGATGGAGTTGGGGTGACAAGCTCAGTGGTTACTGTTGTGCTGGGAGTAGTAGGGCTTGGTGTAGTTGTTGTAGGCATGACTGTAGTGGAGGAGGTAGTTGTTGCTCTGGTAGTGGTAGTGGTGGTGGTGGTGGTAGTGGTTGTTGTAGTTGTCGGCCTTGGAGTAGTAGTGGAAGTTGTAGTAGTTGTTTGTGTAGTTATTGCTGGAGTTGTAGTTCTGTTGGATCGTGTCACATATGCAAAGGGAGTTGGAGTTGGAGGAAGAGACACACCTACAGAAAAAGATCCAAATCATAAGCAAATATATTTAATTGGTTTAAAAAGGACAATTAAACTCAGGTATTGTATCAGAAAACAACAATTCTTTATAGTATTTTAAGGAATTAACCGAACTGCTCTTACAGTCCTCTGTGTAGACGCATCTTCTAGTGACTTCATCCAGTACCATGTTCCTGGGACAACGTGGGAAGCATCCCTCCACACTGTAACATACAAAAACAATTTCAGTGCCTGGATTGAGCATAGATTGTATTGGCTGTACAATGATTGCTTTTTTTAAGCCAAGCCTCTTACGGAGGCAGGAACTGGCAACGTGTGGCATCTGGATCACTGCATGTGTGGACACATGGGCTTGCACAGGCCTGGTAACGCCACTCACACATCATACGATAAGGTATTACAAAGGAACTCTCTGCAATAAGAGAAGAAAGATGCCTCATTAGTGGATATATATACATACAGAACGTGCATGTTAGAAATGGGTATACAATGGACTCAAAATGTATTTGGACATATTAAAAAACCACATTATTTAACACATTAAATAATACAAAGTAAAAAAAAGTTTTACTCTGTACTAGTCTATGTGGATCTAATGTGAATATTT
Source organism: Rhadinocentrus ornatus (assembly GCA_037177495.1). Lineage (NCBI taxonomy): Eukaryota > Metazoa > Chordata > Actinopteri > Atheriniformes > Melanotaeniidae > Rhadinocentrus > Rhadinocentrus ornatus. The sequence continues at coordinate 24,945,455 of JBAMHW010000010.1, read as the reverse complement.
ATGTGTAATAGAGCTGGATCTGTTAATTTGAGCATATCCCTCAGGATGAGTTTCGTCATCTGTTTATCTTGACGTTCCACATCACATTAAGATGTCACAGCTCACATTTGAACATATGGATGTAAAATGCCAAAGGATTATTTTACCCTACTAAATATCTGTGTAAACATTTTGGGTATGAATTCTGGGGTTAAAAATTCATATTCCATTCCTAAATCTAAGTAATTTTTTGGGGTAGTTTAAAGAAATTTTGTGTACCTCGCCACAGCTGGAGGTATGGACACCCAGTAAGCTAATAAATGTTTTCTGACACTTTCCTATAATGTCCAAATACACCAATGAATCACCATATCTATGCTGGATACATGTTTGTGTTTCTAACCCTCCAGTGTAAAACTGCTACTCAATCTGAAGGTCTCTGAGGTGTCGTATCTCTGAGCTCGTGCAGCAGTGCGTGTAAGAGTCAGAAAGACTCCGGGTTGGCTGACGAGCTCAAACGAGGTGTAACCTGGCAGAAACAACCCCTGGTGCTGGATGAAGGTTGCTCTACGACTGAACTCCACCCCTCGACTCCAGTGCTCCAGCTGGAGACGGCTGCGCCCTGACACTGCAAGGAAGTAGTTTGGTCTCTCTGCGGACTCCAGTGAAACCACAGGAACACCTTTAAAAATAGCAAGTTCTGGTTAAATTATCCCAAAACACAAAGAGTGGAAGTGTGTTATCACATGAATGCAGATGCTTACGTGACGTCCTGTCCTTCTGCAGCCCTGTGGTGATCATGAAGTTGAACAGAAGGCCTGGGGCAGGCAACTGCCCCAGTGTCTCTCTTATCAGTGGAAAGACTGAGCTGCTGGTGCGATTCACTCCAAACATGGTGTTGTTATAGACAGCACTAACCAAGGAAAATGGGCCATCCCCTAGTTCTGTGGGGAAGCAAGACAGGAAGAAAGGAAGTGTGTTTAGCGACAAGCCTCCTGGAATTCAAAGTAAGGCCACGAACAACATAAACAAAAACCTCACTCATACATACCTTGATTATAGTATTCACAATCATAGGCTGAAAGAGTGAAAGACAGTTCAGAAGTTTTAAAGCATTTTAAAAGCCCAGCAGTAATAGCATACAAGATTTAAAAGAAAATCATACATAAATTAATTGAATAATAGCAGAACACTGGTGTGTATCTGTCTCTGTGAGCATACTCACGACAGACAGATGGGGATCTCCAGTGTATCGTGACACCCTGCTGACAGCATTTGTGTGCATATGCAGCGATGGACGTACAGAGACACTCACAGTCTCCCCCACGGTTACAATTGCAAGTGTCTGTCAGGCAGTTCCTATAAAACCAGGCTACATCAACCTGAAGGGCACACACAGCATGTATATAGTCATACACACACAAACATAAACAATCATAATCTGAACCAGGCCAAATCTTGCTGGGGGTGGTTGGGGGAGGTCTTGTTCAGGGGGGTGAGTAGTTTTTAATAATTCAGACAGGAAGGACTAATGAGATATCTGGATAAAGAGATGTGGGTCAACCTCTGGAGCAAAAAGGTATCAGATGAGCTCTATGACAAACAGGCAAAGTGCCTCTGCACTAAGTTGGTCTCTCCATGAGTCAGATTAACTGGACCTCCATTATTTTACACTGGCCTCTATAATGCACAGAGACAGCACATGTCATTCCAGCAGCACTCTAATTTGCATCCTTATTATCTAAAAATTATGTGTAAAGCACATATACTGATTAGGTAGTGACTAAAGCAACACTGACTCATCTAAATATTAATAGCCATTTTAATGTATGAGCACTCGATCATGTCAAGGTTTTATATAGCTTACACTGAAGAACAGAGAGTCTAAAAGAATTGGTATTTAAAAAGAAACCGTGAAATATTGATAGTTTAATGCAAGTTAAATAAATCCTTCTTTTGCTATTTATCCTACATATCCTTTCTCCAAATATACAAACCTTTCAACAGCCATGGCGCTAACTGCAATGTCTGGTTGCAGAAAAATAAAATAGATGAATTGAAACTCAAACTGCTGCAAAGGGAAATAAAAGACTTCAGCATTCACATCTTCTAGCTGTATCATGACTTCATGAACAGACTGTTTTCCACACTAATTAAACACAAAACTCGAGAGTTTACAAATGGATTGCATTTGCAGGAAAAAAGATATTTGGATTCTAGATTAAGTTGTTGTTTTTCTAAGGAGAGCTTTGAGAACATAAATGTGTGATCAATGGAACTGATGAATGAAGGATAAATCCGATTCTCTTGTCAATCTTCAAAACAAACAAACAGAAAACTGGGTTAAGCTTTGCTGGGTTGTGCCACATACTTTTATAGCAAAGTCCTTTGGGTTTGTTTATTGTATGACACAACTTTTATCTATCTAAACTTCTATGACAATTCAGTGCTGCATTAACAGTTCAAAATAACACAGCACATAATAATAATAATAATAATAATAATAATAATAATAATAATAATAATAACAATAATAATAATAATAATTATTATAATAATAATTAGAAGAAGAAGAAGAAACATTACGTTTATTTTATAGTAATATTCAGCTGAAGAGACAGAAGGGTGGGGATGAATGCATGTTGTGTGCATGTGTGTGAGAGCGAGTGAGAGAGAGTGAATGTGAGAAAAATTATAATGATCAGGTGTGTGTTTTTAAAATTGTAAGTTGTGAGTTTTTTATTTAGAGCACTTTGTGCTACTATTTGTATGAATAGTCTTTACAAATAAATTTATTTTGATCAAAAACAATCAAGTTTACCTAGAGGAAAGAAACACTACGAAAGTAGGTTAGACCAAGTTGTTCAAAGTGAATTTATTTGTGTTGACTGGAGAGCTGTAGCTACTCAACAAACATAACATGACAAACTAGCGGCGCATCTGATGAAGCCACATGAGTCATTCTGTGTAAACTTTAAAACAATGTGCAAATACATTTTTGTGATTATTTTGCACTCTGAAGGGAAGCTCTGTTAAGGACTCAAGACAGTATGGACCAACAATAGAAATCTGCATAAACACTTCAAATAAAACTAACATGGAAATATTTCTTAACAAACATTTGCTTATGTGTGCTTATTGTCATCTCCACTTAACTTTTTAGTGCGTTCAGTTCAGTAAACTTTCTTGTACATATAACCATGGCTCCATCTACTGGCCATAGATTAAAAAAAAATTGGAACAAAACACAAATTAGCTATGTGTGTAGCCTCCCATTTCTCGTGGTATTTATCGTTAAGGAACAATATATTTGCTAGGATCAGTTAAGAGTGTTTCCCATACCCCCTATCCAACCCCTGCTCCCCTGTTGCAAGCAAGATAACCTTTCTACAGCTGCATTCACTCTGCATGAGTATTTGAGTGTGTGTGGGTATAGGTGGGTCCAATTCTGTTCAGTTCTTTGACACTTACCACGTTGTGACAGGGTGCAAAGACATCACTGTAGAGGAGAGCGCACTCCCTTTTAGCGTATGGCTGTCTCCCTAAGTCCCCTTCACACGGTCGCTCAACTACGTAGTCACTTTCGCACTGACACACACAAAACACACACACACAGAAGGCGATTGAGTGTCTGATTACTCTTAAATATCACAGTAGACTCGAGGGACACGCACATAAATTACAGCCTCAGCAGGGAACCAGGAAGGAATGAGTGAATGAGCGCAAGATAGACAAAGACAGAGAAGAAAGAGGCTAGAGGAAAAATCAATGCTGGAGAGGCTTGAGCTGACTCATACCTGTCCCAAGGCCCAGCTGTCACCAAACGCCTGTGCATTATTGACTTCCATGTGACTGGATGTGGTCATATCGTTCACTGTCACAGTGTCAAAATTTCCACACAAGCCACTGAGGAGGCCCTGAAAGGAAAATAAATGAACCAACAACTCGTGTTTTTAGATTTCTTTCCTAACACTTTTTTGTTCTGACCTTCCACTCAGGTCCAGCTCTGATGTGCACAGTTGTCTTGCGGTCCCAGAGGATGGTAAGATCCTGATTAGGGAAGTGGACCACAGTGTAGTAGCCGGCTTTCCACAGCTCAAACTCTGACCCTCGACCCACAACAGTGGAAGGGCTCTGAAGTAGGTTGATATTGGCAGAATTTATAGAATTTTTATTTAGCTAATAGATTTTTGGTTGAGCCTGGCTATGTGTGTATAATCTTTACCGGATTGCCAGAGTTATCAGTGAAGTAGATCTTGGTAAGTCCTACATGAATAACCAGTATTTTCATGCACACAATGCCGCTCTCATAGCAGTCCTTGTTTTGGGCAACAATGGACACCTCGGTTTCTCCGGCACTCTGTGAGAGAGGAAGACAAAATATTACTCCTGAGAGGGATGGATTTTTAATTTTTTTAATCTTCATTTAACCCCTTGTCCAACAAACACAGCATTATGTTTTTGCTTGTTTATTAAAAATAAAAAAATGTCAGGAATCTAATATCAAATGTGATTCTATTTGCTGAGAGTACACATCATCCTAGAGACAAGAGACTTGACAAGAAGAGGTAGCAGCCTGAATATTAACTTAATATCCAGGCTGCTTCCTCGTATTTAGACATAGCAAGTTGGCTGGCGGTCTGTTGGGTCTTAACCAGAATGCCTGTTCTGCTAATTCTAATTCTATATCCCTGGGAGCGCCGGAGCCCTGGGGTTTGATGTGAACACTGGATTCATTGTACCACTTTCAGCTTTGCTCAACGTCTGCTAACATTACTGTAGTGCACAACCACCAACACACACACAAATACCCTTTAATCTGCTCTAATTAAACCCAACTTTCTCTTCTAAGATTAGAAACGGTCTTGGATCTTCTTTCCCAGATTCAAATGAGTTTTGGCCTGTAAATGTTAAGTATGCTCCTCATTTGCCCCTTCAGCGCACAGCATCTATCACTCAAACACTTCTACAACTCATTCTAGAATAAGCTCTCTGATACAATACAATAACAATTTAAGTGCCAAAACTGAATACATATTTTTTTCCCTAGAAACCTTTTTATTCATTCATTGTGCAAATGCAAAATGTACTTTTCTGGTTGTACACAGACAACCTCTACTTACTTTTAACAGATAGACTTGACAGTCAGAGTGGTAGTCATACTCAAGGCCATCAAAAGTGTGGTAATGTCTGTCACTGTAAACAGTACACACAGCTGGACATGGAGAGTAGCTGCAGTTGAAATAGCCACGGTGACACACACTGAGAGGATGGAGAGGTGCACATAACAAGAGCAGAGAAACAAACATGTTGCAAAAGTGTTACTTCATGCCAAACTTTGTAAAATAAATATGAATATACTACTTTGATATTAAATATTACAATCCCAAATGAAAAGATACTACTTTGTAAATGATGATACTGTATCTTTGGTAAAACAGATTGTTTATTAAAATCATGAGTGATGCAAAGACATTTACCATTTGTAGCAAGGCGTTTCCACAGTTTGTCCAGGCAGGTATTCAAGTCCGAGCCAGGCACAAGGACAGCTCTCTGGATAGTAACACTCTCCTTGGTGAAGCACCAGCCTTCACAAAGAAAACATAGAAAGGACATAAAGAACTTGCAAGCACTTAAATCGAACCCCATTCCTGTGCTTTAGCCCATTAATTATAAGTGATTTCTGTCTAAGACTAGCTTCCAGGCAGCCACAGCCTTAATTAGTGTTAGTTTGTTAAGCTTTATAAAGTCAGGAAATCTAACATAAATCAAAATTTATTTTGCCCAAGGCTGTCAAACTAATTATATTTAAAGAAGATCACAACAATTAAGGCACTTACCAATAATCTCCATACGGACAAGTGACTAAAACAGTCACAGATATTGCTACAAAAACCTGGACCACTTGATACATTTAGATCTGCTGAATGCTCATTATAAAAGGTATTAAATTACTTAATAAATGGACTTAGAATCAGTGGGAACAGGTTTTATGGAGTGAGGAATTCCCCCCAAAGTCCAGATTTCCTAACATGAAAAAGAACAAAAGGCAGCAAACATTCAAAGGAGAGCTTTGAAATGTCCTTCAAGAAGCCTGGAGAACTATGCCTAAAAGCTTCTTGAAGACAAAGGGGATTCAGACTATGCTGAATCATAAAGGTGGTTCTGCCAAATATTTACTTCCAAGCTTGTCGGAATTATAAAAGCTATTTTTCTTAATATTTCTAATTACTATTTGTTATTGGGACATTTGACTTTGCTTTCTTAAATGATCATTTTACATTTCTATCCACATTAGAAATGCACACACTACAAGAAAATAAAGATAAATGTCATACGAAGCCCTGATTTGATGCATGCATGTAAAAAAGTGGCTGTGTGGAGAATATATCATGTCTTTTAAAGACAGTGCACATCACTGAATGAAAGCAGTTCCTTATATTACCCAGGAGGACAGACACATCCAGGTATGCAGGGTGTGCTGGGTGGGCAGGTCAGGTTCAACATCAGGTTATGGCAGGTTGGTGCACAGGCCACTCCTCCTCTCTGCTCAGTGCAGCTGTGATACACTTTTCCCTCTGGACACTCCCCAACCTCCACACTATCTGGTTCTACAATAATCAGGCACACACACACACACACTCAAGAAAATCAATTCACCAGTCACTTTAAACATCGACTGCAACAGGCAGTCATGGGAAACAAGCTACAATTGCAGACATAAGGCTCTTGATTTCAGCTAGAGGGATATAGCCTGAAACGGTACTTTGTTGTTGAAATGAACAAGAGCAGTAACTGAAGGGAGGAGGGAGTGCAGAGAGGTTACCTTTTTCCTCTGGCTCACACTCCATCTTCCCATTTCTACACAGGCTGGTGGAAGAGACAGGAAATGAGAGAGAAAGGGGTGAGTGTTTGTGAAAGAGAATAACGTTATCAAACACAAGGTTAGTTTAAGTGCTCTACGTCTCATTTGACAATCACTCAAGCTTCTGACTCCTTTCTCAAATGTTTTGGACAGTGTGTGCAAGCATGTAACACTGTGTGTAGTGAGGAGAGCATTTACAGTGAAGTTTAAATTTTCAGATCTCGTTAAAGCCAGCTCACTCACCAAGGACCAGATGCACTGAAGGTCACCTCCCCTGGCTGTGAAACACCACCCATGGAGTAACAGTGACACTGTGACCTGTGGAGAAACTCAAGGCATTATTCTGATGATTTCTCTGTCACATAAAGTTCACTTATGCTCTTTCAACCAAGAGGTACAGTAACTGATTGTTGCTGTAAGGATAAAATACAAGATAAAAGGTCTTACAGCTGCACACAGCGCTGCCGCACATCATCATAGTAACTACCATCTAGACAGCCGCAGCCTTCTGCACATTCAGTAGAGTCACATGTGTCAGTAGTAGACAGGGCACGACAGGATCGGCCACAGGATGACACACATGAGTGATACAGCATACCTCCAAGACACACCACCCCTATACATTTAAAGCAAAAAAGTAACAGTCACAAACCGTTCACAGTTCGAATCTTCATCATTCTGGTAGAGTAAAATATGCAGTGAAGAACATAGTTAAGTTTTTTTTTTTAACAAAAAGAGAAACTCACCACATTCAGAGACATGTGATCTGAAATTAATGTCAACTCCATGTTTGGAGCAAAGGTAAGTGTAGTGAGCCAATGTAGTGCACAGACAGCTGCCCCCACAGCGACAGGCCTGGTAGCGGCACTGCTGCTGATAGATGTATGGACTGATGTAGCCATGACATGGAGCAAAGACACTCCCCAAAAGCACCTCACACTGGGATGCATAAAATACTGAAACACACAAAAATCTTAAAACTTTTGTAATTATGGACGGAAAAAACAAAGCTAGCTTTAAAGTAAACTAAAATTAGTACAATCCAGAAACCACAAATGAAATTAAATGAAAGACATCAGAACATTATTATTAGAATGTATGGTGAAATATAAGGTGTGGCATGATAATCCATCCAAGAAAGTTGAGATTATTTACCATTGTGTTGGTTCATTTCACATGGGTCTATAATGGGGAGATTAACAGGAGCAATACAAGCAGATGACACCTTCCAGGCATTGGCATGAAGCTGAGGAGTGCCCTCTATCATACCTGCTGGAGATCTGCACACACACAAACACAATCAGCAAAAGCCACATTTTCCACATGCATCTGTAACTTTGAAGTATTCCCTTACAGAAAATCATCTCTTAGATTTCCATTGTAGGTTCCACAAAGGCCCAATGTCTGTCCACGCCACTGGTTCTCCAGCTGCACATAGACCCGCCCCCCTTGACCATCATAAAGCAGCCTCAAACCAACACCAGCTTTCAGCTGTGTAAACGCAGAAGTCAGCTTGCGCACCTCGACTGTATCTAAATAGAAAACCACAAATTTAAAGTGACTTTGCTATTATGTTATTGACTGTCCAGAGTAAACATGTGATATTTCATTCATAGCTTATGTGATTTCTACCATCGACATAGGGCAGGGCAGGTGATGGGTTCACACCGATTATCACTTCCCCTTCTCTTGTCAAGGTTATCTGATGACTCACGTCTTCATCCAACACCACTGTCACAGACTGAATACACACCTGGTGCTGTTGACACAAACATACATAAGAGCCATTTACAGTATAAGGATATTTTATGGTTTGTGTTGAATATGTGAGACAATTTTGCACTTCTGTACAATATCACTTAAATGCCAAACTATCAAAATCCCTGATAAATTAAATTTTTAAGTGTCTTTTTATTATTTATATTTTACTAAAATGCACTAAGCTGGAAAAAGATACAGGACCAACTGACAATCAGTGTAAACACATTTGCATGGGGTTGTAGAGAATAAAATATATTGGCACTAATCAGATCTGCAGTGACCTTCCTAAAATGAAGCAAAAATAGTAAACTACTTGCATAATCTAGTACTAAAAAACAGATGGGCAAGTCCAGCAGACTTGGCACAATGATCAATGGAAAACGGAATTTCGCTGACAGCTCAGATGGTGTGAACACTTCAGGAGATCAATCTCTATGTACACAATAACAAAAGAACAAAAAAAAAAAACCCCAACCTATTTGTCAGCATAAAACAGCAGAGTAAACTTTCATAAAGAGCAGAAGCCTGATGAATAATGTAAGCAGATAACATGATCAGAGGAGAGCAAGTGATTTTTTTCCTGTTCAGATGGGGATCAAGCATGTTTGGTGTGAAACCTAGTCAGGACGATCACTGTGAAGCACAGAGGTTGTAAGGTGTGCATATGGGGCTGCAGATTACAGTAGCCTGGAAGGAAGTCTTTTCATCAAAAACATATTGAAAACTTATTTAATTTTAGCAATAAAACATTTAGCTTTTTTTTCTTTCTAAGTTAACAAAAAAATACTCTGCTATTCAACTTAGAAATAGTGCAACTACTATAGGATAAAATTCACTCAACATTTAGGCCATCTTGTACAGGATTGTACTCATTCCTTTTACTGTGTGGTTTGTGTGTTACCTCTGCACAGGTAGTATACTGCAGTGTGACGGTAAATCTGCTGCTGCTGCGGCTTTTTGCCAGCACGTATTGACACGCCCCTGGCTGGAGAAACATCCTGCCGTCAAACGTGGTCACAAAGAAATCTCCTACGACCGAACATTCGGCTAATAAGGAGAGAGAAGAAAGTTTTTTTTCCATCTGAATTCTCCGCTTTCTCTTTAGTTTTTTATGTGGGTTTAAAAGAGATTCTTACCTGTACAGTTATTCTCAGTACAGTTCCACACTCCTCTCATGCACACACTTAAAAACAAAAGTGCAACAAGTTAGCAGCACATTGGACATGCTATAAGCCCAATAAGAAATTCAGGTTCACACTCACCAAACGCTGCAGCCTTGCTGAAGCACTTGTCCTTGTATGTATGATGTTCCATGGTAAACACATGGACAGTGAGAAACAGCAATACATGTTCCGTTCTGTAAGATAAGACCTGTGTGGAAAGTGGATTGATTTTTCTCAATTAACTTGCCACAGTGTCAACAATGACAAGCAGTCTTTTTTTTCTTTTTTAAAAATACCATCAGGACAGTAGCAGCCATCCAGACAATGCAGGTTTGTTCCTAGACACTCTTTCTCAAATGTACAGGTGGGCGGACAGCAACTGATGCAATCTCTATACACAAAACTGTCCTCACAGCCATCATCTGTGCACATATAAACACAACCATGAGTGTGGACTGTAGCCTGAGTAGAAATTTGCAGATTTAACAGGACTTCTGCATCTTTCATGAAATGAGTTGGTGTTTTCTCTGATAAGCAGCAGTGGAAACTTACTGCATGAAGGGAAACTGTCTCTCCACTCTCTTACTGGATACCCGACATGTGAGCAGGCTCGGGTGTACTCAACCAAGGCACGACAAAATGTTTCCTCATCATCAGACCTAAAACAAGTAGAAAATGATGTGGAGAACTTGCTTTCTGTCCCGTAAGTTTCTAATAAATCTAAAGTTTAAATGTGTCCACTTGTCAATGACCATGTTTTGACTTACACACAAAGGTCCGAGACACAGCTGGCAACAAAGGGATTGGGGTCAATGTTTTCATGACATGACAGAAAAGGGAAGAAGAGAAGTGCGCTGCACTTCTCTATGGCGTCCTGCACATTTACAAGAAATGCATGGTAGTATCAATATATAGCAGTTAATATTTCCAAAGTCAAGTGCAACAGAACAATGTCACATTAACGGACCACGCTGGTTCTTTTTTTTAGTTAAAATCTAAGCAAAAACGTGATCACCTTGGGGGTATTTTTAACACAATAATAGGCAGTAACATTATTTTCTACAGCTCTTACATCCATGTCTGACTCAGACTGGCAGGGCCCATTGAAGTCTAGATCTACTGCAGGACAAGCTCGCTCATGAGGGAGGTCCACAATCCAGCTGTTAGCAAACACTGCAGGCTCATCTGTCTGAATGCCTGAAACCCAGAGTCAACACATTTAAACACATAAGAATATAGGTAGACTGAGCAGGTAAGTAAAATAAGAAACTCCTTAAATAAGCATGTTTACAGGGTAAAAATGCAATGATCATGTAATTTAAACATGCTCACATTACTTTTATTTCAATCCCATCAAACACACATGAAAAACAAACTGGAGGTTTGTCACATAAAATTGGAAATGACAGGGACATTAATATGTTTGTGAATATGTTGGGGAAAAATAGACAATGCATTTACAACCACAGCATTTTTACTTTACTATCTTTCCCTGAACTTATTCTCCTTCTACCAGACAGTTTTCTACCAAAACAAACAGGGAGCAGTAGTTCATATTACTGGCCATGAGATGCATGCTTCTTCCAGCCATTCAAACCTGAACTACCAGCTCTTTCCTATC
>JBAMHW010000010.1:24858994-24915502 GCA_037177495.1 Rhadinocentrus ornatus | reverse complement strand
GCACAAAAATGGGCACATTGCCCCACAAATATTAACACTCCTGTTTTTTTATAATCAACCTTATCTGCATAGTGTGGGTGAGGCATTTGGGAGGGCAGCACTCAACTGTCAACAAGCAAATCATAGTGAGCTTCCTTGTGCTGTAATCAGAGGAACACAAACACTATTTTCACCTATTTTTGGGGGAAAACAGTTGAGTCATTTAGACATTAACAAGACCTGCAAACGTACACACAAAAGTGTTTACTGTAACTAGCATGCCCTTAGTTTTAAACACAAATTTGCCATAAATTAGTTGTGACAAAGTGACTCAGAAACAAAGGAGGCTCTTTGCTTTGTGCAATGCATGAGTCACAGCTGATGATCGGTAATATCAAACGTGGGGGAGTTTTCATAAAGTTTACTTTCCAATGTCCAATGGGAAACAAACCTAAGGAGTTGTGAGTCTTTTTAAGACACTCACGCCCTTCTTCCCCTTGGGTGCCCTCTGATAGTATACCAAGCAAAACTAATTTACTGGTGAGTGATCTGCTACAAACATGTTTTGTAGTTAATAAACATTACTAAGTAACTGGAAAACAGGCCAAGTTTTAATTTGCTTTCCAGCCAGTTTGTCAAGACAAACAATATCCTCATATTCCACTTAATATGTTTTAGTTTATTTGGCTCTTGTTAACTTTTACCTTTGTGAAACATTGTGCATATTGCAGAAATCAACCCACTCAAATGAAAAGGACATTACAAAATACATCAAAAAACTGCATGTACCATATAAACACCAAACATTAGAAATCTTACAAATAACAAAAGAAAACCTTTACAAAATGTGAAAAAAAAGCTGTAAATCAAAAGGTGTTTTAAACAAGGGTAAAGAAATGGACTGGCAGAGAAAGGGTCATTGTTGGAACCAAGATGCTACTCTAAAACCAGGCTGGGTTAAACTACAGTTACTTTGTAGTTCATAGCTTGGCATTGATTCGGCTACTTGCCACCATGGTTTGTGTTATTTTAACTCAAAAGAATCTTAAGCACTGCTGTGTTGCTCTGAGGTGGTGCTGCTTTTTAACCCTTGACCTTGACTGAGTGCTTCTGCTTGTGGAGGAGTGACTGCAGTTGAAATGTGATCAGTATACAACCGTATGGTCTTTTTTTTGGATAATTAGCAGCTTACAGACACAGGTTTCAGTCAAATTACCACAATATTACGCATATCTGTACTACACTGCCACTGAAGCACAGATTACACCCATTCTATAATTGGGCCTAATAACCACATCACATCAATGTCAGCAACACAGAACTGATGTATTATAGTGATGTATATTCAGAAATATCTGTGTAGCTTAGGTTACCCCTTTTAAACAAGCAGTGTTTCTATTGGCAGTGGAGTCCTGGGACTCTGGGAATGACATCATGCAACATTTACAAGGACCTGAGGCGGGTGTCACACCACCTCCCGAGACTTCCTTATGGCACAGCACAGAAGCATGGTAAATATCATCCCAAACACCTGTAAGAGAAAAGTATGACAGTTGTGTTCGAATTAGCTCATATATACATTGTGTTCATCCCCCAGGAAAGCAGGCCTCTTACACTCACCATAACTACCCCAATAGTGATGCCTAGTCCTCCGATGATATGTAACTTGGAGTTAAACACCTCATCGATGGCATCAGGACAGCTCTGCAACAGATAAGCATGACTCCTTTAGTTTTCTTCTAACTATTAACATGAGTTGTGATTTAACACATATACAGTAACAGGCTTTCTGAGAGCATGTAGCCTTCAGTAAACCACTGTTGCCATAGTAACACTGCAAGGAGACTGAGGAAATTAGTCTAAAGGGAAGACAAAGTATAAACACCAGTGATAAAATGACTAAAAGTAATTGCTAGGCTTTTACAGAGATCACACATGTCTGACATCTTTTAGATCTTTTTATATCTTGTGCTAAAATATTATTTATCTCTTCCATGTCATGACTAAAATACATGGCTGTGTTGGCATTGAATCTATACATACATACTGAATGGCTGTACCTTAATAATGAGCTGCTCAAGGGGCTCTCCACGGGGACAAGTGTCTTTGGCAGTTTCGACTGCACTACCGTCTGGACCACAACAGTTCAACTAAGAGAGAGAGAGAGAGCGAGAAAACAGTTTAATGGAACATGATCACTTACAAAAGAGGGAAAAATATCTATGTGACAAATTAATGTTGGGCAAAAGGTCTTACATGTCTTTAAAATTAGATGAAAGCATACATGTAGGAGATGTGAGTCACCTTATCTTGAATCAACTGCAGCATTTGTTTGAGGCGTTCATCTCCTGTTGTTTTGAAGTCGTTGTAAGTCTGCATGTATATCTTTGTAAAGTCATCCACAATCTACAACACAGTAGCAAACCAGAAGAAAGTCATTTTATACGTTGCACCAATATTCAACATTTCTCCATGTTATTATTCATATTACATTATGTGCACAAATTATCCTACCTTGCTTTGGTTTGAGAATACCCAGATCCCAGCTGCTACTTCAATGGCAAATATGATCAGTAGGAAGAAGAAAAACTGTCCAAAAAAACAAAATTAAATTAAGATTATTTGCTTTGTGCATGCTTGTGTGCCTGTCTTTTGTGCGCATGTTTTAACATGCAAGGTCAGTTGAGTGTAACCCAGTTTTCATTGGCCCCTCCTCCAGAGAGATTTAGTGCAAGCAGATTATGGCCAAACAGGGCAGGATGGAGGGAGCAAGCACAGAGAAATCTAGCTAGTCTTTTGTGGCCTTGAGGCTTTTCAGTAAACAATGAGAAGCAGACATCTTATATTTCAAATAGCCAGTCCACAATAAAGTTGACAAGTGTTGCTAAATGAGATCACAAAAGAAATATGTATATATTGTTATATATACATACTATAGGCCATATATATATATATATATATATATATATGTATATATGGGGACACATGAGGAATAAAAAGTAGTACAAACCAGTCCCAGCATACAGGGTGACTCCTGGATTGCACCACAACATCCCAAAAAGCCCACCACCATCATGAGCGCTCCAGCTCCAATCAGCATGTATATACCTAAACACACAGTATAACACATACAAAATAAACAGCCCAAATAATAAAGACTTAATAAAGAAAAAAATCATGTTTGTGAGCTGAGCACATCTTACCTGTGTAAAGCAAAAATGGAGAGTCTGATCCTTCAAACAGGCCTTTGGTTGTCGGGTCTAACCTCAACCACAGACCTATCGCAAATACAGCTGTTCCTGCAAGCTAAAACAGAAAAAATATATATATATATATATATATATATATATATATGAAGATAGCAGTGCTGCAATTACACTAAATGAAACTGGTTATTTCAAGTTCAGTCAAAAATAATTATTTTCATACATCTGCTCTTTTCGAATTCTCTCTGCATATCTCACATTTGCCAGCTATCAAACACCAGCTAACAACACTGACAACAGCAAGCAGTGCCCACAGATCTGCAGTGACAGGACCCATCTGGAATCCTTCTCATCCTTGCAATTTCATTCTGCTCAGCTTTTAGTCCAAGAACATTTCTGCAGCCCTGGTATCCAAATTTTCACTCACACCAGTGTCTACTCCTTTACTGGGTTAAATATCTGTTCTGGGATCATGACTAGACATTGAAAGTGTGAAAACTAATCGTCCCATTTCCTTTTATTCAGCTATATATAAATAGAACTGTCCATGGTCTTTGCATATTACAATATATACACATACCCTAAATGCTCTTTGACTGAGACAAATGATAGGTGAGATACATATTTGTTCAACATTTGCATTAACACAAAGTAGCAGATAAATCCATCAACAAACTGCAGCTGTGTGCTATGTTCTGCAACATCTTTTTCTAAATCAGCGAAGACATTTTTTAGACTTTAAAATGTCTGTACTGTGAAATGTCTCTACACAGGCACTTACAGGACTTATCAGCAAATAGAGGTCAGTAAATATTTTGAGCCAACTTTGAGAGCCAATCTGAAAGGTTCCAGTCTGTTTTGGTCACTGTAAGTTTCCATGTAATGTTCTCTCTTATTCGAGACGATGTGTATACCTTCGGGTCTTTTATATGCTTCATTGTCTGGTAAAATGGCTGACTCACTAGTACAAATCTAGCTAGACATTTAAGGAAACTTCCCCTTTCCTTTCCCTCTCTTTCACACACATAAATATAAGCACACCTACCCAGAAGAACAAGTTGAAGATAAACATGATATATTTCAAAAACTTGATTCCCCCAGCAACTGCCATGTTGATTCAGTTGGTACAGTTCACCGTAAACTTGTTCACAGGCGGAAGTAAAGGTAGTGATAAGAGGCAAAACCACACCTTCAGTCACCTGATCATAAGGGAGTGGCAAGAAAGCCAGCATTGTTCAAAAGACTAGTCTTTGCTGTGTGTATGACATCAATTCCTGTGTTCCTTTCTTTCTTTTGTCTTATTTATGTTCAGTAACCACTGCATATCAGCCTTGATAACATAAAAAACAACAGGTCAGAGTGCTCCCTTTCAGGCTTGTTGGCATAAAACATTTTTGAATAGCATATTTTTGGATATGTTAGTTCCTAGGTTTGTGATTCTTGGTCCTGGTAAACACCATAAAGCTGCAAAAGGGAACTTTTTTTGTGTTGAAATTGTGCTGTGATCAGATACTGTATGCATAGCATGTGATTTGTGGCTTTACAAATCGTAAACCTGATGAAGGAAACATCTGCCCTTACACAAGGATGATGGGCCTGAGCAGGCTGAATTGACAGAAAAACCTGTTGATTGACCGACTGCTTTATTGATTCTTATCATCACTAACATGCTCAGTTGTGCATTTTCTACAAAAACGTTCAGTGGATTCTTTAAAATTTTTTGTTTACAATTTTGGAGGAAGTTTCACACAATCACACAGTACACACACTCACAGTGGGAAAACCCTTGTCTGGCCTGTAATGATTGCCTTTTTATCTCTAAATATAGCTGGACAAATTAGAAACGTTCATAAAAGGGCAAAACACCCATCTGAAACCACACATGCATACACATACACAAATGGCACACCCTGCAGGCTTAGTATAGGACACAGATGCCGTATATGGAATACCCACAATTCACGCACACACAGAATGTAATTAAAAAACTCTTCACGGAGCAGAAGTATTAACTAATATTATATCAGCCAGATTCTCCGGAACAGGCAAGCGGCCCCCACGTCCTTATTGCGAATTATTAAAATGCCATGCGCGCAAACTCCAGAGTGTAGTCTGCGCAGTGGAACTGGGTCACTTGGCCACTGGGGATTAATCTCCAGACCGCTCCGCAAACATTGAGACACTGTTTCGTACTATTAATCACTCACATCGTAGCTTACAATACACTATGATCGGTCACCGAGCCACTCCACGACTCCGCATCTGGGACACCGTATATTTTCATTCACTGCGGGCTATAGTAACCTGCCCTCGCTTACACAAATGCGCACACACGAAAAGCCCACAACCGTCCATAAACACACGAACCAAAAATCACAGACAGGATGCAAATATGAATGAGATTGTTGTCGTCTCCCACTCACCCAGAAAACAAGGTTGAAGGCAAACATCAGATATTTGATACAAATCTCTCCTCCCGACAGGGCAGCCATGGCGATATTTGGTTTGTTGATCTCACTTCTGCGGGTTTCTTCAAATCAAAGCGACGGCAGAATAGAGAAGCGCTTCTTCTAAACAAGTCAGTATGCAGATCGAGGTTATTTGCCGTCGCGCTGTGCGCTGTGTCACGTCGTGCAGTGCGCGCCTGTTGTGGTCCGCCCCCACACGGCTGCAAACCTAAAGTCTTTTTCTTCTTTCTCTATTATTCCTTAAAACTTAAGAATCTAAATTGTCCCTTTTTTCTTGATGTAAATAGCTGCTAATGCGGCACTAGTGATTAGAGTATTCTGGGTCACATTTTAGTGATGATTTAAAAAAAAAAGAAGCAATTTTCTTCATTTAAAATGGGAGCCTGCATCTGTATTTTGCGATGCTTTATGTGGTACAACAATGCAACGAACAGCACCATGGTGAGGCTTTGTGTTTTCAAGTTCCTGTAGCACTCTGGCCCGTGTGATTACGTCATTCCCTGGAAAAAGAAAAGCGCGTGCACGCAATTAATATGCCATACATGAATGAACACAAGAACTGGCTACTGCACACATTTTCAAACCCCGTTGAAACGCCACAACTATAGGTTTTACAGTTATGTAATGTGATCCTTGCTAATTATTCTCCCTTCAGGCTGTGTGCTTTGTTGTCCACATCAAACCTTCTCAGCAGTCCTGCTACAGTGTGCATCATCGACTAAAGCACCAGATTTTTTGGTTCCTATATTGCACCCCCCCTCTTTTCAGTAAGGCACGTATATAACTTTTGTCTAATTGTAATAGTGGGTTAATTCACTGTTGCTGATCCTTGCATAACAGAACAGCTTTCATTACAAAGAAATCCAACCTTAGTTTTAAAAAGATAAACATATTTTGCAGACCCTCTAAGTAGGAATATGTGTATTAGCAGTTAAACATAATGTAGTCTAGGTTTTAAAATACATCTGTTCTCATATGACTTTTGCTTTGGCTTTTGCTAGTGGTTGATGGTTTCTTTTCAAACCTACTTTGCTTTTGGATTGTTAGCAAACTGATTTGACAAAAAATAAAGATTGCATATCAGGAATCCGAACTTTTTCTCCTGCTAAAATACAGTTGCAGACTTTCTTACTTATTAGAAAGCAAGATAGCTATTGCAACATTCCTAATACCTATTATTAAGGCTGTGCTAATCTGTAATTGTCATATTTTAATGCTCTGCTTCTTTCAATTGTTTTGTCTGATATTCAGTGAAATTTAAAATGCAGATGCATTATGATGACTCATGAACACCATGAAAAACATTACTCCACTTAGGTAGAGGGAAAACTATGGTCTTAAATACATGCTTATTTCATCAAAGTATGTCAAATTAATTAAATCTATCTGATAATAAACAGAAGCGATATAGATTAGGATATTTCAAGCAAACACAATTTAATAAAGTGTAGAACTGGATGGACATGGAACTGAACAGTCATAGATTTCATAGATGCAAAAGACTGTTTATTTTTATTGTGACATAGATAATGAATGTTATTTTTTCCTCTTTCTTTGTCTGTCTTCCGAATAATCACAAGTTTTCACCTGAGAGTGTTGATCAGTGTTCTTTCCCAGTATGTGTGTGTAATTTTGGCACAGCCAAGTTGTGCGTTTGTGCATGTGGCACCACCAAAGCAGTGTTATTGCGTGAGGTATTGCTGGTAAGTATGTTTTCCACAAGAATTGTTTGGGTTGGCGCTGATACAGATGCTTCTGTGTACACTAATCACTCAACCCAGCGATCAGTAGGCATATCCTGGCATTGTCCTGCTGATGTGTTTGATGGTGTCAGTCTGCAAGCAGTTGTGGACAGAATGATACTCTGTGCTTCTTGACATAACCTGGCGAGGGGAGTGGTCGTGTGTGAGTGCATGACAGGGGCATGGACTGAGTTATAAAATAGAGCCTCTAGGTTGTTTGCAGTTCTTTGTGTCCGCATGAAGAGTTAGGAGACGTTCAGTCATCACTTTTCTCATAATATGCTGGCTATGTGAGGTCTAGACAAAGACTCCGTCTTTTTCAGGAGTTTGGGACCATGGAGGTAGGACAATCTTGACTTTAGAGAACCTAGTACAGTTTATTTATTTGCTTTTTTATTTATTTTAACTACACTTAGTTAAAACACACATTGAAAAAAATCTGTTTTTGTTTCAGGTGTGTATGAAGAGGTATTTGCAAGAAATATGTGTCTTCCTGCATTTAACAGGTGTGCTTTATATCAAGGAATGCTCCGTTGTTGTTGTTTTTTTGTTTTTGTTTTTCTTCTTCTTCCTCGTTATTAATATGTAAATATCTGTCCAATCTTACTTTTACACTCATGTGGCTATTGACTTGCTCCTTTTGCCCCCAGCTTGCGTAGCAGGCATGACAGGCAGATGCAGTCTGTTTGGACGACATCACGTTCACACATTTGATGGAGTTTTATATGAATTACCTGGAGACTGCAGCTATCTCCTGGCTGGGGACTGCAGCCATCACTCATTTACACTGCTGGGTGAGTCACATGCAGAAAATTCAACACAGAGCCAGAGTTAGATAAAGAGTAATGTTTATTCTGTGTATAGCCATATATGCTAAAACAACATACTTGAAGCAGAATATTAGCTAAGAGACCGTTAGATGGTAGAGAATTTGCCACATATGTATATAATAGACATGTTTAAACTTAGGTCTAATTTGTTTCAGCTTGAGTTTGATGTGGAAGTATCAGTGTTGTAAAATCATGCTTTACAGGCGACTTTCACAATGGCAAAAGAATTGGAGTCACATTGTTTCTGGGCGATGCCTTTGAGTTGCACCTGTCTGTAGATGGACTGCTTTCTCAAGGAGATAAAAGGTAAACTAATTCAATAGTAAGATTGTTCATGTAATTAAGTATGTCTGCACTGCAAACACCAGCAGTTAGGTTATGAAGAAGCTTGATCCTTGTCTTCTTTTTTTGCAGGCTGTCTCTGCCATATGCATCTCATGCTGTGTTTGTGGGCTCAGAGCTTGGTTTTTATAAGCTGTGGAGTGAAGAGTTTGGCTTCACTGTTACCATTGATAGCGCAGCTAACATCGCCTTGACGCTGACCAAACACCATGCCAACCGTACCTGCGGCCTTTGTGGCAACTTCAATACTGTTTCAGCTGATGAATATACAGCTCAGGAGGGTACGTGCATCAGTAGGTTGTGTTTAATAGGCTGAAACTGTGTGGAATCATGTGAGGATATGTGAAAGTTTAAGAGTGAAACACGAGAGTTAAATATTACTAGTATCGAGGAAATGTTTGACTCACAAGCACTCAGCAACAGGAAGAGTAGCAACTGGGTACAGGAAAAGATAAGGTAAAAGAAAGCAAAAGACTGTCGTGGTAGGATGAGATTAAGGGAAATTTGTCAACTCGTTTGTCTGTGTATGTGCTTTCAGGATTCCAAACAGAGGACAGTTATGATTTTGCAAATTCATGGGCAGTGAAGGGAGCTGATCAGGCTTGTCAGCGTGTCTCGAATCCTTCCCAGTCTTGTAACAGAACCAAAGGAACCACAGCAGTAAGAGGGCAATTAACACACACACATACACATGTCTGTACACGTCACTGTATAGGATCTTTTGTTTAAAGAGGAAACATTACCAAAGAAGCAAAAATTGAACCACCCATGTTAAAAGGCTATTTTACGGTGCAGAAAACTTTCAGTTGCACTTACTCACAAAGCATTTATGACACTGAAGTATTTCTATCTCTAAAGCTTGGCATTATTAGTTCCAATATGTCTTTTAATTTTGCTGTTAATATAATTTAAACTAAGTCAAAAGTAGGCAATAATGAAAAAGGTGGACTTTGGAATGTAAAATAAAAAGATCTGGTACTACAGCAGAATATTTAATAGAGAATATCCATTTTCAAAGTATAAACTACTTATAAACTGTAAACTCAAATCTCATTTCACCTCCAACTTTTGACTAATTTATTTACAAAAAAGGTGGATATTTTAGTTTTTGATTTATTTAGTAATTTTTATGTGAATTCTAATTGTAGAATATAAAGATTAACTGAGGATAAGCGATCTGTTAAAAAAAGAAAAGACCAACTGGTAAACAGACAGATCTGACAGGTGTGGGTGCAGATCTGTAACAAGAGAAGTTTTTGTGGGTGGGCAAAAATCAGTCCGTTCAGTGAAAACATTTTGTACCACAAAAAAAAAATATTTGTCTGGGCAAAATCATGTTAGCTTGAAACAATTAGATTACCTTATCATTTTCCTTCATAACATTTCCCGTGTTAGTGGTAGTGTCAATGAGTGTAAGGAAAGAAATGGTCCTTTGTCAGTGTACTAAAGGGTATCAATCAGGAAATACCACCAGTCTTCAAGACTTAATTGAAGAACAAAAGATATCTTTCAGATAGTTTTAAGTATGTTTGATTTATGTATCCGTAGTAGTTTTACTCATTAATTGCGCTGATAAAATAAGAAAGCCTGTGTTACAGGAACAGCAAAAAACTTTTCCATTCAACAGTTTTTCCAATTAGTTACCAACCTAAATAATAATAATAATAATAAAAGTAA
Organism: Rhadinocentrus ornatus; assembly: GCA_037177495.1. NCBI lineage: Eukaryota > Metazoa > Chordata > Actinopteri > Atheriniformes > Melanotaeniidae > Rhadinocentrus > Rhadinocentrus ornatus. The sequence continues at coordinate 24,905,258 of JBAMHW010000010.1, read as the reverse complement.
TAAATAATTTTTCATGGATTATTATTTATTTAAATTCTATTTTATCTAACACTACAACTTAATCTGAATGTCTGTATGTGTTCAGATTTTGTCCAGCTGCAGCGTGTTGCAGACCTCTAGTGTGTTTCTCCACTGTGCCCATCTGGTCTCTCCTGATGCATTCCTGGCACTGTGTCAAGCAGAGGCCTGCCACTGTGACCAGAAGGATGCAGAAGACTGTTACTGTCCAATGCTGTTGGAGTACGCTCGCACATGCCACGCACATGGGATACTTTTGCACGGCTGGCTGGAGGAGAGCCAGTGCTGTAAGTTTGTCAGACCCTAAAAAGCAGTAAAAGGTCATGAAGTAAAACTGACAGTGAGTGTGTTTTTTAATGTACAGTTCCCAAGTGTCCAATTGGGATGCAGTACAGTGAATGTACCAAGTCCTGTTCTACAACCTGCCATAGCCTCAACATACAAGAGGTCTGCAAGGAAGAGTGTGTGGATGGTTGTACATGTCCTGGTAAGCACTCACCTCATATTTCTAACTCTTCCCTCGGTTATAATGTTAATAGTAGTAACACAGGATTTATATGTGTTTCAGTTGGGAAGGTTTTGGATGGAAATCGCTGTGTGGAGGTGTCTCAATGCTCCTGCACACATATGGGACGACATTTCCCTCCAGGATCTACAATCTCACAGGATTGCAACACATGGTGTGTGCACAAATATGCCTGACCACATACATTTTCAGACATCTTATTGCCTTCTACTATCAAATTACCTTTTGTCTGCAGTGTGTGCCGCCATGGATCCTGGGAATGTACCAATGAAGGCTGCCCAGGTGAGATAGCTGTCCAGCTGTCTGGTAGTAATAACCCACTCTACTTAAAAATAAAATGCTGAGCTGCTAATTTTCAGCACCCTTGCTGTCTGTGTGTAGGTGAGTGCTTGGTTGTTGGCCAGTCCCACTTCAAGAGTTTTGACAATAAATTTTTCACCTTCACTGGCCACTGTCAGTATCTGCTGGCAAAGGACTGCACGCACAATGACTTTTCTGTCATAATTGAGAATGTACAGGTAATTGATGCTTGTGGTTTTCTTGCAAATTATATTTGAAATTTGTTCCTCTCATTTAGATATTGCATGAGAAATAACCCAGACTTAATTTCGCTCATTCCAATGACCTAATTTGATTTAAAGCACTTTCGTTGCTCGTCTCTGTTTCAGTGTGCAGATGATCAGGATGCAGTGTGCACACGCTCAGTAACACTCAGTTTGCCCTCACTGGAGAACATGACAGTGAAGTTTAAGCATGGAGGTGTTGTTTCTGTAAACAGCATGGACATCCAGACCCCGATGCATCACGGTAAGCCATTTTTGATGTGTGAAAAAGGTATGTTTCACATTGATGCATATTACACTGCATATGGAACTATACTTATAATAAAGCCCACCCATTTTCATGGAACACTAGAATGGTGATATTGCAATCCATGGCATTCTGTAAATGTTACATAAGAGTACATCCAGGTCGCATTAAATTAAAATATATCAGTTTTTATGGCTCATTCATAAACCATCTTTTGTCTCGACAAAGTTATTTTTAGTTTAAATTGTTAATTAGTATTTATAGTGAATCTAGATCTTAAGTCCTTGTCTACACATTTCAACAGGCCATCTGCACATCCAGAGATCTGTGCAGTCTTCCGTTCGTGTTAAGTTTGGTGATGACCTTCGTCTGGACTGGGATGGGCGAGGCCGTGTGCTTCTAAAGGTTGAATGAATTTAGTCTGTGGAAGATGTTTTTGGTACTAATGGGAAAATATTATCAAGTAACTACAATGTATTCTTTGAACCTCCAGCTGGGACCACGATGGGCGGGACAGACCTGTGGTCTCTGTGGGAATTACAATGGTAACCAAGGGGATGATTTCTTATCTGGCGCTGGATTGGTTGAAGCAAGTCCTCAGGCATTTGGCCAGACCTGGAGGATCAATGGAGATTGTGAATCCATTCACAAACATGAGAGTGATCCATGCGCCCTTAACCCTAAAAGAGGTATTCTGTATGCACGCATATAACAGTAATCATGCAATACCCAGAGTGCGACAAACACTAACCATTTATCCCCTGGTACTTTTCAGTGCGTTTTGCAGAAGAGGCATGTGCGTTGATATTGTCAGACGTGTTCAGCCCATGCCACTTTCTGGTGAACCCCGGTCCGTTCCAACGTTTCTGTCGTTACGATGTGTGTGCATGTGGGGACGGGGAGGAGTGCCTCTGCTCTGCTCTGGCTGCTTATGCAGCTGCCTGCTCTGCGAGAGGAGTTCTGCTTAACTGGAGGTCTCCCTCACTGTGTGGTAATTCTCGCTCTGAACACATTTTCAGCTGATCATTCAGTCACACACAAAAACCAGTAAAACAAGCATCTCATTCCATTTTAAAGCAGAACACTTACTACAACATGTTAAACAGTTTTGCAACCTAATGGACCAAGTATACACTAACCTTGTTGGTGAAATTTATTTATTTTTTTTAGGAAAAAAATATTCCCTTTCAGGTTCTTTTGATTATTGTTACGTTCTTAAGTTTAACCATTTATTTGTTTTATTTTATTTATTTCAGGCAGTAATATTTGCAATAAAAAAAAGAAACAACTTATTTAACCCTATTTTGCATCCCAAATTTGCAGCAACAACTTTATTGCTACACTCACAGAAAAAGTGTTAAATTCTAGCGGCAAGCATCATAGACAACAGTTAACATTACACTGAACAATCATTTATCGAACAGTGGTAAGAAAAGAAGAAAAGAAAAATATTATCACACGGTAACCCAGGCAGGACAACGAAATTATGCACATTAAGATATTCTTTCCCTATGTTGAGACCAGACCAGATGCTTATATAACAGTTTAAATCTGTGGATATTTTGACTTTGTTTCTGTTGTGGACCCAGACTGGTCCAGAGTTTCACCCCACATATAGACACACAAATACTTTTCCGTGTAGTTCGGAATTTAGGTAAAGTAAAATCCTCTCAGATTATGACCATTCACTCGAACTATAAAAAATTGTTGCAGGTTTGTTGGCAACATTTTTGATAAATGCTTTAAAGAGGATAATATATGTGTTATATTTTACAAGATCCAAAAACTTTAGCAACTTATATTGAAAGCACAAATTATGAGTGTGGTCTAAAAAGCCGACTTTGTGTGGGAGAACCAAGGTACAATATGGACGAGTGCATTCTCATCAAGATATTACTTAACTTTATTTAAAATTGAGAGGGTTTTAGAGATTTTTGTTTGTATGTGTCTAATGTGGGGCTTCCATGATAATTTATTGTCAATTATAACTCCCAAAAATTTATTCTCATTTACGTGTTCAATTTTAATACCATCAATAGTGATAGGTAATTCTGAAGTCATTTTTTTGACTATTGAACCTTATTGCTTTGGTTTAATATATATTATTAGATAGTTTATTTATATCCATCTACTTTTTTTATTTTATTTAGTTCGATATTCACAGTTTTTATGAGCTCATTATAATTGTCACTACTAAGGAAGATATTTGTATCATCTGCAGAGAGAATAAGTTTAAGTGCTTTAGATACATTAAAAATATAATTTATATATACATTAAACAGTTTAGTTTATTTTTTTATGTTAACTGCCCCATTTTTACATTCTGGCTATTCCACGAAATCCATATATTTCCAGTTTATTTAGTAGAATTGAATGCTTAATGGTGTCGAATTTTTTTTTAAGATTGAGAGTTGCTACAATTATTGCCATTAAGGTAGTTCTTTGAGTTCTAAAATCACATTGGCCTTCATGTAATATTTGATGTTATGTTGATGTTATAAAATAAATAAATAAATAAAAATAAAAAAAATATATTTGATGTTGCTCAAGAAACTTTTGAAATTAAGAATCGAAAAGTTTCTTTAAAATTTTTGAGAATTGAGAGAATATAGATATTGGTCTGCAATTTGTGAATCTGTTTATTGTCATTTTTAAATAATGGTGTTACTTTAGCAAAACAACCAGACTGGAATGATAGATTGTAAATATACGTTAGGGGCCTAACAACTTTTTTAACAAGTGTAATTCCACTTTTTTTAATGCATACAACCATTTCACCAACATATACAGATTCCTTAATGATGTGGGGTACTTTTAGGCTGTCTCGCAAACTTTAAAAAATGTTCAGGTCAGTTTTTGTTTTTAGATATTTGAAATAGTGACCCTCAGATAACTGTCAATTTGTGGAAACAAGACTCTTGTAGATTAGTTTCTTGACTGCATGATATTTTGATCCAGACTTTTTTCTGTTTACTGAAATTCATTTTTCACTGTATCAAAAAAATATGTTCTGTGCTACTGTCCCACAACCTCAAAACAAATATTTCTATCCCTTTTTTAGTCCCAGTTGACAAGGTATTCCTTTTATCAAATTCTGCTTTTTACTATTAATACACCTTCAATGATTGTGATGTAATGCCTCAATTAAAAGTTTCCTTGGCCAGTAATCAACACTTAGCTGCCATTTCTTAATGCCATTTTGAAAAGCGAAAATTGCAAGCTAGTAGCACTTCGATGTCTTTCCATAACCTCTGCCTCCCTTGAAGGGACCAATTGGCATCAGATTTAGATCTTCAGTCAGTTTTTCAAAGGAGTCTATAGTTGTTGATTGTTTCCTCATGATTAAAGAGTAAGATAATTTACAAGCTGACAAAGTACTGCATTAATCAGGGCCTCACTAGTTTATCAACGTCTTCGCTTTGAATTTCTTGACAAGTGGAACTTTTTAGTGGAAAATAAAATAAATAAATAGAAATATAAAAAGCATTGACTTTTGAACTAAGCTTCTAAAACTACTTTGGTAATCTGTACCTACTCTAACTTTGGGTGAGTACAGAATATGGCAAAGTTTCTACATAAGAATCTGTCTTTGTACTTAATCAGTAGTATAAGAAGAGCTAATATAGAAAACCAAAAGGAATAACTGTACCTGGCCCTGTGTGTTAAAAAAAAGTACTTTTTTATAGGTAAGAAATATAGCTTAGCTTTGAATGTATGACTTATCTTCCCTTGATATAATGATGTCAGACCTTAAGTGCACCGGAGGCCAGGTCTACGAGGCCTGTGGGAGTGCCTGTGATCGGACATGCCGTGCTTTGTCTGGGGCTGAGGCTGGCTGTGACGGGGAAAGGATATGTGAGGAGGGCTGTTTCTGTCCTGCTGGGAAATACCTGAGCGTCTCTGGAGAATGTGTGACAGCTGACCTGTGCTCCTGCCTGCATGATGGACAGCTCTACCAACCTAATGACGTATATGCGGATCATAACACTATTTGGTGTGTGACTGTGCACATTCTGTAAATGAAGTAAATATCCTCAAAGCGTGTTTGTGTAATTTCTTTTTTTGCTTTTTTTTTTGTGTTGATAGCTACTGTGAGAATGGCTGCATGCGTTGTAGCTCCACAGAAATGACTTCATATCTGTCTGACCTCTTCTATGATGACGACTTTGCACCATCCAGAGGTAATTTAGAAGTTTTTAAATGAGCTTTTTATATTATCATAACTTGTGAAATTCATTCTCCATGTGGTATTTCTGAGTTTTTAGGCTTGTCAGAAATCACTGTGATGGTTCATTCAAGTGAATCTGCCTTGTTAATACTCATGATTCCTAAAATATGTGTTTTAAAAAAGGATTAAAAAAAATTTTGTCTTTGTGTTTGCAGAGCGCCGGGCAGCTCAGTGCCCTCCTCCGCTTGTTCGTGCAACATGTGAAGCAGGAGAAAGGGGTCTGGAGTGTGCTCGAACCTGCCAGAACCTGGATCTGCCTTGTGTCAGTCTTGCCTGCATCCCCGGCTGCCTCTGTCCACCGGGAGCAGTAGGTGGTTTGTCATATCGTGTGTGTGTGTGTGCTAAACAGCCAACATTTGAAGCAGAATGAGATAATTGATTACTGAATTGATTTTAGGTACGTCACCGCAGAAACTGCATTAAACCGGAGCACTGTCCCTGTTACCATAACAACAAGCCATATGCAACAGGACAGACCATCAATGTTGACTGTAACACTTGGTAAAATCATGTTTTGCTGTCAAAATTCTGAAAGGAAATTCTTAAAAGTGTGTTTGTCATACATGTTTTCTACTTTGCAGTGTGTGTGAGAACAGAAAGTGGCGATGCACAGAGAAAGTCTGTGATGGTTTGTGCCGCACTGTGGGGGAGGGGCATTACATCACTTTTGATGGTCTCAAGTACTCGTTCCCTGGCCTTTGCCAGTATGTCCTGGTTCAGGTAAGAGAGTTAAAGATCTAGAGAAGGTACTGGTGCTAATTGCAGAGTATTCTGTTTATCCACTCATTCATTTTCTGGTGTTATTTTTTTACTTTTTTACTTCTCTGTCAAAAGGATATGTGTCATGGAGAAGAGGGTACATTCAGAGTGTTGGTGGAAAATGAGGCCTGTGGAATTGTGGGACATCGCTGTGCAAAAGCTATCACAATCTTCTACCAGGGCGGGATGATTTTATTGCAGCATGGAGAGGTGCAGCACATATTTACATATGTAAATGTAGACATTTATGTTATAGACTTATTCATAGACAATCTGGCCAGCTCACAAGAACTTAAAAATCCCACAAACATCGTTGCGAAGGTTGACACTTTTCTTTTTTTCTTTCTTTCCTTATTTTGTTGCTATTGTTTCACTTCATCAAATTTGACTATTTTTGTAGACTTTTTCATATGAAATTCTACAAAAAAGCATTATTTTACTCTTTCCTATCTCTTTAAGTTAAATACTAACTCTGTTTTATACTACTATGTCAAAGGTTGAATATTAAAGGTTGTAACACAAGAAAAATAAGAAAAATATCAAGAAAGATTAATAGTTTTGCAAGCCATCACAAATGCATACATAAGACAAGACAAGCAAAGACCTTTCTTTAAGTGTTTCAAAGGACATTTTACATAAGAATTTAAATTATCCCAAGTTCATTACTAATCCCACTAACTAATAATAATAATCCCTAATTACTAATAAATCAAAGGACAGAAATAACCCAAGGAAAGAAATAAAAGAAAAAAAGAATAGACATGAAAGATTTATATAAGAAATACACAAAAGCAGTAAACATCAAAAGCAATAAAAGAGTGGCCAGAATATTTTAAATGTACATATAAAAGACAAGAACATAAAAATAAGTAGCAATCAGAAAGATCTGTAATTAGAAGTTCTTCAATAAAAGGTGAGTTTTAAGCCTCATCTTAAAGCCAGACATTTTCTGTATACTGTACCCAGACTGGGAGCTGATTCCAAAAAGAAAATCACTTAAAAGCCAAATGGTCTGCCTCCCTTTCTACACCTAGAAGTTCTAGGCATTACAAAAAGGCGAGTGTTGTAGCATAATATGGAACGATAAGATCTGTCAGATAGAATAGAGCATCATTTTAAGGGCTTTGCATGTGCTAAAAATTATTCAAAATTGAAGGCTAAAACAGGACAAATGTGATCTCTTTTGGTGTTATCGATCAGTATTCTGGTCACAGTAATTTGGATAAACAGAAATGTTTTTGACACATTTTTTCCTAAAACATGACTTGGGTTAAAAATAGTTTTTTTTATTGTCAGCTAGATTATCAAACTAACTCTGAATACAACCTTGAAGACAAATTTCTCCTCATAAGGCTCTTCAGCTTTTTCTTTAAACAAATGATGTCATTTGTAAAAAAGTGATCTGCGATCTTCCATATTGTTTGTGAATGCTTCAGATTTGATCTTTAAGTGTTCTTTATGCATCCATATAGGTGAAGATAAAGAGGCCAGTGCCACCGAGCTCACAGGTGGAGATTGTCCAATCTGGTCAGTTTTACATCCTCTTGCTTGGAAAATACATCTCCCTGAGCTGGGACAAAGGAACTCGCCTCCTGGTTCACATCTCTGCTGAATACAGGGTATTTTTTTTATGACAACGATTTTAGCTGATTATTAATTTTGCATTATATTTGTACATTTGTATCACATTTATTTTGTCATGTTAAGGGTAGGGTGTGTGGCCTGTGCGGTAATTTTGATGGGAATGTCAACAATGACTTGATGAGCAGCAACAACCAGCTGGAGGTGGATGCCTCACACTTTGGGAATTCTTGGAAGGTGGTCCCCAGCTGCGCTGATGTAACACAGGTAACGTCAAGCATCTTCTCCGGACATTATCATCACAAACTGGAGTTGCATATGAATTATGGACCTGCTATGACGTGTCAGACCCTAAAAAGTCACATTGGTGAAATGACTGAATGATATTATTCTAACAACTTCTATGTTGTGCATATATAAGTGTAAATACGTGTATTATTAATTGGATGCACCATGCTGTTTCTTTCTATAATTTTAACTTTGCCTAGTTTGAAAGAATCATAAATGTGAGAATTTTTGAGATGCTGGTTAAGTCCTTCGGAGCTCTGGAGTCAGAGCGGTTGATATGTGGCTTGACTGAGGTTTGTAGTTGATGTGTGGTGCCAGTAATATACCTGCTCTCATCCTGGGAGAGACTGTGGCTCAGATTACATCTAGCTACGTCATAACTGAGATTCTTTCAGTCAAACTCTCTAAAGTAACTTTTTTTTTCCATCATTCAAATAAAGCTTTGTTTGTTCTTAAGAGTTTAAAAGTGCAAAATTTGTTGTTTTTGAAGTACTTTCATACATGGCAAAACTGTACTAGTAACAGACTAGATATTTTGCAGTATGTAAACAAACTATAAAAACTTCAAATTTATGTGTTTTGCATGTTTAGATACCTGCTCCTTGCAATGACAACGTTGTGAAGTTGGTAACAGTCGAGCAGTCATGTCGTGTGATCACTGGTCCACTATTCAGCGAATGCAACAGCCAGGTAAGTTCAATTAAGCACACATTGGATGTAAGATGACAACTCCCTTCCTTTACACTTATCTCTGTCTCTAGGTGGATGCAGAGCCTTATGTAGAGATGTGTGTGGAGGCAGCATGTTCATGCCCCTCAGTGGGAGACTGTGCGTGTTTCTGTGATGTTATCGCAGCCTATGCACAGGCATGCTCAGAAAGGGGTGTATCTATCAGCTGGCGGTCCAATGATCTTTGTCGTGAGTATTAATAATTCCTTCAGGATTGCTATAAAAGTACATCACAGATGTTTGACCTTGCTCAATGTGTAAGCAAAAAACATGTAAGTCAAAAGACATTTTTTTTACGTTTTTTTCTTGTTTCCCACTCAAACTACTGTCTTTTTTATTTATATTGTCTGATATCAGAATTATGAATGACATATGTAATAACAAACCTGCTTTTTTACACCTGAGCTATACATGAACTTTATTATTGGGTTTAGAATCACATTTTGTCCATGAAATTTATTTTTTTAACTTCCATTGGATCATTTTTCCCTTAGCCATGAGCTGTGAGGAGCTGAATCCTAAGATTCCTGGTGTGGGGGAGGAGATATGCCAGTGGAGATATAACACATGTGGCCCTGCTTGTCCAGTCACCTGCCAGCACCCAGATCCCCTCCACTGTTCACTAACATGTATGGAGGGCTGTCATGCCTACTGCCCCCCAGGTGATAATACTAGTTATAGAACTGTCCCAAATGCAACTTGTGTGTGTGTATGTGTGTGTGTAAACGGGGGGCTACACATCATGAACCAAACTGGAACACTTTTGCCTTGATTTTCTTAGGCCAACTTTTGGATGAGGTGGCCATGCGATGTGTAGATTCCTTTCAGTGTCAAGTGTGTATCCATGAGGGTCAGAGAATTGCCCATGGCAACAAGGTCATCCTGAACCATGATGACCCCACCCACTGCAAGATATGGTAATCCTCAGTTTAATTAAAAGTTCAGATCAATGAGATTGTTAATTTAAGTATTGTGGTTTGATTTTAAGCTGCTTTCTTTTTTGTTACCAAAGTCACTGTTACAACAACTCTCTGAGCTGTGAAGAATGTTCCTCCCTCAACTTATTCACTACTCCCACACCAACACCTGCTTATGACACCTTCACAACCCTGCCCTTCACTACCTTGATGCCTGAGGGCACATGCGACCGTGCCATGGATCTGGCTTTCTTACTGGATGGTTCAGAAGCTCTCACTGAAGATGAATTTCAGGCAACCAAAAATTTCATACTGGGAATAGTTGAACGATTTCGCATGGGCTCAGCTCACACTCGAGCCACAGTGCTTCTTTACCACTCTGGAGTTAAAACATACGATCTGCAGGTACTTTAACACATCATGTTCATGTGTGACTAAATGTATTTAGTGTATTGTTGTATAATGTGTATTGTTGGCCAAATATTCAGTGCTGCACTAACCATTGTATTGATTTGTGTCAACAGCTGAAAGTCACATTAGAGGATCTATGCTTAGTTACTTGACCTTCTATTTCTTGCTCATCCACACATGCAGGTCCAGAAGTGGCTCTTTAAGAAGACTGTGCATGAGCTTCATTACACAGGAGGAGATGCAGCTTTCTTGGATGAGGCTGTCAAGTATCTAGCCATCAACATCTATGACAAGAACAAACGTGACCATGCTGGCCGCGTTGCAATCATTTTGAGTGCCAGTGCAAACCCTCGGCCCATCCGTTCCATTGTGAAGATGCTCCGCAAAAAGGCCATCACCACCCTGACAGTTGCTCTAGGTCCAGAAGTAGATATGGGGCAGATAAATGATATCACAAAGGCCAACCCAGATAACAGAGCATATGTGCTAAGCAGCACAGATGAGCTGCCTGATAACCTTCTGGAGCTAACAGATTACCTCTGCACCTTGGGGATGGAACCTGAGGGTGTAAAACCCCCAACACCAAAACCCACACAAGGTAAAGCTCCTGAGACCACAACCAGCACTTCCTCTGCTCCTCATCTGGAAACAAACCCCACACAACAACTCCCCAACACCCCTGCAGCCACTGCACCATCTGGTTTGTCTCCCATCACCACACTGCCATCTTCCCGCCATCCTATTACAGATGTGACATTCATCCTGGAAGGCTCTGATTCTGTTGGCGAGGTCAACTTTAACAAGTCACTCGTCTTCCTTGAGGAAGTTATCTCACAGCTGACAGAGGAGGAGGAGTTAATTCACATCACTGTGATCCAGTATTCAGTAACTGTCATTGTGGAGATTACTCGGTGGGAGCTGAGGCAGCAGAGAACACAACTGCTGCAACGACTGCGGGAGATTCGCTGGAGAGGGGGGAGTAAGACAAACACTGGAACAGCTGTCAGTACAACTCTTCAAGAAATGGCTACAATCAAGCCTCCACGTGGTCCCACCCCACCTCAGCTGGTCTTTCTTGTGACAGAAAATCCTCCTACTGATACAGTGACACGCCCACCATCTACAAGCACCCAAACACATGTGTACCCCATTGGTGTTGGACCAAAGGTACAGGAAATAGACTTGCTACCATTCAGCTCCCCTCAGCGTCCACTAATGGTGGAGGACTACAACCGTTTGAAGACCCTTGTCCACCGTGTAGTAAATATCACACACACCACAGTTCGGCCCCGCTCACCTACACTGCCACCCCTGGTTTTACCAACACACTCCAGCCTGCCACCCACAGGTACAGCAGGAAACCTCCTTATTTTGTATAATTTAGTGCACAAGGATGCACTAACTTGTTAATTTATCATTACACAGTCCCTTGTAAGACACCTGTGGACGTGATGTTCCTGATAAAGGCCGGAGACCAATTTGAGGACATGAAGACTTTTGTCAAAGCTTTCATCAGGAATTCTGACACAGGTAAGTGCGTTCTTAGTGTAACATGCACCTTTTATTCATAAAGATTTTTTTTTCATTTACTCTTGCGTTCACTTATTCTTCCACAATGATATTTAAATATCCCAAGCAGAGTGTTTAGGTGACATTTGACTGAAACTCTCAGCGTTGTGGCTTCATATTTTTAGTTGGTGTCATAGTTTTTGCACTGTCGATTTTAATCACTGACAATTAAATAATTTTGTACTCTTGTCTGACATCAGTTTGGAAAATTATTTAAAAGCTTTATTTGTGCAGTTATATACTACTCTGAATTTTAAATTCAAACAGTTTTTCATCAAAAGAGAATTAACTCTGTGTGTGTGTGTGTGTGATATAGGCCTTTTTAATGCAAAGTCCTCAAAATGCAAGACTTTAATAACTAATTGGAACCCAGTTTTTCCTTTAGCGGTTTTGCGATGTTTTAGCTTATGCACTACAAAATTCTTAGAGTGCCATGAGATGCTATTTAGATTGAAATGAATATTTGGGTGTTTCAGTAATTGAAGTAACCAATGCAAGAGAAGAAGAATAATAGGACCGAATATATTAGGTTACAGGTTTTGACAAAATCAGCAGCTGGGTACAGGTGGGGACAAACAAACAGAGGCTGCAGTAAAGGGGAGATCATCACAGTTAAAAATGGAAACCATCTAATATCTGTTGGTTGAATATTTCATTAAGTTATTCAATAATAAAGATTTTTGACTATTTTATTTATTTTTTTATTTATTTATTAAATAACATTTTGAACCCTTATACATTTGGGCATTGTGTGTTAAAAACACGATATTTCACACATAATTCTTTCTTTAATTTTATTTACCCAATTTAATTTAAAACTGATACTCAGCAAATATGTAGAGCCCAGTAACTATATTTAGGTTAAGTGTATAATGTTTCAGCAATAATAGTAAAAAAACCTAAACTAAATCATCCAAATATTATTTGTTTTATGTATGCAGGGCTGACTGGCACTCAGGTAAGTGTGATTCAGTTTGGCGCGACCAACACAGCTGAGCTTTTGTGGAAGGATCAGCAGAGAAAATCAGACCTCTTGGAGAGGGTGGAGAGAATTCCAAGCAAGGCGGCTGCACCTTCTGCTCTAGGTAGTAAATATATCAACTAAATTACTTGCTTACATCATAGCAGATCCACACTCATTCTCTTTGTCTTCAGGATCTGCACTGCAATTTGCTGTGCAGACATCCATCTCACCAGTCAGTGGTGGCAGAGTTGGAGTGGCCAAGGCTGTGATCATGCTTGTGACTGACAAATCAACTGATGATATCAAAGAGGCAGCTAATGAGGCACTGGCAGCAGGTAACAGAGTTAGCAATAAATCCTTTATCTTTTCGATGTGGATTAGTCTCACTAAAAGGAGTTTATTCTTCCAGGTGTGTCAGTGTTCCCTATTGGAATTGGACAAAGCTATGACATGAGTGAGCTTAATGTCCTAGGTCGCCATGGCAACCAAGATAATTCCCTGCACTTGAACAGCATGGATCAGTTATTGATGCTGCTAACTCTGGACAACAGTTACGCAGAAAAAATCTGCAGAGGTGCATTCAGACAGCAAACATACAGTTTTATCCTTTCTGCCTAAAATAAGATTGTTTCTTTTTTTCAGGATTTTGATGATAATAATAATTAATGGCAGTACTGGAAAGGTTATGTCTGTTGTTTTTCAGCTGGTCCACCAGGAATGTGTGTTGATGATAATGGAAATGAGAAAAAGGTGAGGTCCACAGACTTTCACAGCCAATACACAATTAATTGCAATTTATTGAGAGTCTCTCCGTTAATGTGTTTCAGCCTGGTGAATCATGGCTGCTGGAGGATGGCTGCCACTCTCTCCTGTGCCACCCCAGTGGAGCAGTAACAGTACAGAATCACAAAGTCAGCTGTGACAAACTGGAGCCACCAGCATGCAGAAACAACATGCCTCCGATCAAAGTCCAGGAGGCCTGTGGCTGTCACTGGGAATGTCCTTGTAAGTACAGCAAAAGGAACAAACAGCTTCTGGAGATACATTTAACTATTCTATATAAAGTGCACATCACTGCCCATCTATTCTAAAAAATGAATACTAGGAGTTATGTTTCCAGTCTATTAATAGAACATATTTCTGTCTCCACTCTTCCCTCCTGCCTGGTGTGAACTGACAGGCATGTGTATGGGTAGCTCCACTAACCACGTTGTGAGGTTTGACGGCTTGGCTCTTAGGCTGGAAGGGGAGGGTTTGTGCTCCTACACACTTCTCACTGTCAGCAAAGGCAGTACTGAAGGGTCAGAGGTCAAGCTCCACACTGGACCTTGTCTAGATGCAGCGAATTACAACCAGATCTGTATGAAAGCCACGGAGGTGACCCATGGACCATTCAAGCTGCTACTGAGGGATGACATGACAGTAAGTTTTTAGTTTAGGAAAATTATTATGTCATGTATGTGTATAAAGTTGTATTTATTCACTGCGGTGTGTGTTTGTATTTGTCTGAACAGGCAGTAATTGATCGGGAAGAGCTAGCATTGCCGTGGCGTCACGCTGGCATGGAGGTGGTGCGTTATGGAGGGGTGATGCTGCAGCTGAAGTCAGATCTTGGCTATGTCCTGAGTTTTACTCCCCAGAGCAATGAGTTTACTATCACATTACTCAGCTCTGACACCGGCAGCCCAACTACTGGACTATGCGGTAACAGACACAGTATCATCAGACATCAGAGCATATGTGCTCACACCTGTCTGCTAAAAAAGATATTTATATATATATAAAAATATACATATGTATATGAAAAATGTTTGCGGTTCAAAGTGTTGCTCCCTGTAAGCCTTTCTGTATTTGCCCTTTTATCCTGAGCTCTGTTCTCTTTGCCTTTTTCTCAGGTGGATGTGGGGAGGAGAAGGTTAACATCCTGACTTTACGTAATGGCAGCTCAACCACCAACCAGCCTGCTTTCATCTCCGACTGGACTGTGGCTGCTGAGGGTGGTGTGTGCCTGCCAAAACGAAAGGCAGTGTGTGTGTCTGGAGCAGCGATGGGATGTCAGGCCCTCCGCTCTGAGGTGTTTGAGCCATGCCATGCTTACATTCCCGTTCAGGTTTTCCTCACCAAGTGTGAGGAACAGGCATGTGAAGAGTCAGATGTGTGTGAGCTTATCTCTGCCTATGCACATCTCTGTAGACAAAGAGGTGTGTGTGTGAACTGGAGGAGCCCCCATCTCTGTCGTAAGTCACCATGTATAACTGTCAATCTAGTGGAGAAATTTTAAAACCTGAGCCTAGATCCTAACTAAACTCTGTTCTGTGGTGCAGCATTACAGTGTCCAACTTCCATGGACTATGAAGCATGTCGGACAGGATGTGTAGAGGACTGTGGTAGCATACAGGCGTTGCCAGGCGACTGGTCGGTTGCTAAGGGTAATGAGTCATCTTGTATGGACACGCCTACTGAAGGGTGTTTCTGTACTGGGGGGACAGTTTTGCATCATGGACAGTGTGTCTCACCAGAAACATGCGGACAGTGTGTCGACAATCATGGACACACACACATGGTGAGTTAAAAGCCAAGAAAAAGTGGCATAATATGTGAGGGCGTGCAGAAAAATCTTGTTTAAGTTAACTGAGGAAACAGGTAGTTGAAATATGTACATTTTAAATGTTCAGCATCAACAATGAGGTTTGAGTGCCCTCTGGTGTTTAATCCTACTATATTCCAATATTGCACCTCTGTTTGGACAGTATATGCAGAGCTGGGTTCCAGATGACAACCCATGTTTGATTTGCATGTGTTTGGACCAAGAACGCATTAACTGCACTGCCAGGCCCTGCAATGACATCAAAGGTTGCCATTATTTCTGTGGTTTCTTCTTTTACTTGTTGGATCTAAGTTTCTGTTTAATGAAGCCAGAAAATATTACCAGCTTTCTAATCCATCTTAAATCTGTTTTTAGCTCCAGTGTGTGGGCCCTGTGAGATTCTGAGAAAGAAGAGGGAATCTAAGTGCTGCCCTGAGTATGAGTGTGGTGTGTATAAAACAGTACAATTAGTATACTTATATTTCCAAATCTAATATTACAGATAAATAGATTTGAAGAATAATCAGAGCATGTAGTTACAGTAACAGTTACAGCACTGAGGAGTGAGGAGCATACATAAAGACCTAATGATTGAGCCGTTGTTAATGAATAGTCCCTAAATAATTTTGAGTTGTGGATCCTTTAGTAGATATTAAGGACTTGGTGGAGACAATTATAAAGGACAAAATTTTATTGATTAATTTATAAAATATCTGTAAAACTAAATAATGAACCGATAAAACTCATATGTCCAATCATAAAGTTGTCTTTGACATCATAGTACAAAGGCTTTGGGTGTAACCCTGTTGGCCTGATGGGGTCCAGTAGAGTTTACGTTTCTCTCTGCACCTCCAAAGATATGCATGTTTGGCTAAATTGACTTTAAGCATGAGATTAGGAATGAGTAGTAATAACTCAGTTTAAAAACAATTTCTTCCCCTCTGCAACCAGCCTCATCAACATGGGGACCCCCCCATGACTCTGACACTGGTTCAACCATAACACATAATTGACTTAAATCCCTCCAAAGATAAAGCAGGAGTAGCTAAGGAATAAATGAGTTTTTGACTGTTTAGACTGTCATTGAATATGTTTGTTATTTAGGAGCTGATTGTAAATTTTGGTTATATAACAAGGGTAATTATCACATAATTACATAATCTTTAGTTATTTTGTAACTATTTAGTTTTGGTCAGTTTGTATTATAGAAGAAGATTATGGAATTATGGAAGAATAGTCATAGATTTTCAGATAATTGTGGATTTTTTCTCTAATAGTTCCTCATTTAATTTTTGTGTAGTGTTCCTGAATGTATTGGTGGCTAACCTGACTCCTTGACTTTTTAGTGTGTGATCTGGTGAACTGTGACCTGCCTGATGTGCCCCGATGTGAGGATGGTGAAACTCTGGTCCTGAAAAACCCAGGAGAGTGTCAGCCTGTTCACGAGTGTGGTAGGCTGTTAGCATATTCTCTCTGATGTTTGAGCTCTGCTTTGCTCTGTCACACATGAGCAACCATGAAACTGTGCACATATACGTGTGTTATCATTGACACAACTCTTTTTATTTATTTATTTATCTCAGTGTGCAAAAAGGAAGAGTGTGCTCTTCAAGCTCCCCCTGACTGCCCAGCTCATCGCCAGTTGTCAGTCAAAAAAACAAAGTGCTGTGATATCTTTGAATGCACATGCAGCTGCCAAAACTCCACCAAAACCTGCCCCACTGGGTTCATCAAATCCACCTTTACGGATAACTGTGGCTGCACAGAAACCAACTGCCTGCCTGACAAAGTGAGTGTTTGGTTTTATGTTTGTGCTGCTGGATTTATACTCTGGGTTACCATTGTGTGTCTTCAGGTCTGTGTGGTTGGTGGCATGGTTTACGCAGTGGGGAGCACGTGGGAGAAAGGGTGTAAGAAATGCATCTGCACCCAGTTACAAGACAAAGACACATCACTCCACGTTGCCCAGTGTAAACCACCTGTCTGTGATCAAACCTGCCCTCTGGTGAGACACACCCAAACATGCACATTTACATGATTCCCTAAAAATGGATTCTTACAAAGGTTTAATATACATTTCAGGGCTCAACATACACTCAGACAGAAGAGGAGTGCTGTGGGAAGTGCACACCCACTAGCTGTGTGGAGTCAGATGAAGGGATGCGAGGGGATACTCTCATTGGGGGAAAACTTAGACATGTATGTGTGAAGAAAGAGCTTTTTGTTCAATGAAAGTACATCACTGTTGCTGTAATATCTCCCTCCTCATAACTGATTTTATTCTATCTGTGTTTGTTTTTAGGTGGGTGAGGTATGGCAGTCTCCACATGAAAAATGTATCTTATATCAGTGTGTAAAAGTTCAAGATGGGGTGTTTATCTCTACAACAAATGTAAGCTGTCCTGTTATGGACACTCCAACCTGCCCACTGGGAACCGAGCTCCGCTGCAACACTCAGGACTGCTGCCCCAGCTGCCATTGCGGTAAACAAACACACTTTTATATTAATAAAAAACAAAAGCCGAAAAACACTAGGTTTGTACGCTAGCCTTTAAATAAATTTGTGACTTGTTAAGCTTTCACTCCTTTGATTTTCCCTTTATCAAATGAGATGCATGTTGGAGAGTGTAAGTGTTTGAGTTGTAGTTGCAGAGTCTGTCCAGCAGATGTCTCTCTCACGCTGGTGTCCAGTAGGAGCCAGCTATCATGATCTGACCTTGTAAAAAACAGGATTTAACATACTGTTTAATGAATAACAATTATTTATTCTTTCCCTGTACAGTCCCAATGGATGCCTGTGTTCTCAATCACACTGTGATAGGCGTAAGTTATTCTGAAAAGTACCAGCTGCTTTCATATAATAAAGAGATTTGTAAAGTTCTGTGTGTGTTCTGTACTGATACATCTGTGTTTGTGCAGGCAGGGGAAAGGGTGATGGTGGATGTGTGTACACACTGTGAGTGTACACTGGAGGGCGGTCTAGTGGCAAAATACAAGCTTTCCTGCAGGCGAACCACTTGTCCCACTTGCCCCAGGGTAACTCTAGTCACATGATTGCTTCCCATCTTGACCATCACCATTTCTTGTCCTTATCATAACTAGTTAATAATGTCAAACATCCACCATTTTCACTGTCCTAATCTTCTAACAACATTACTTCTCTGCTCACCACTAAAATTGAGGCAACATCATCTTTCCATGAATCACTTTCCTCACAGAGGTAAATAATGAATCATCAAGTTGAACTATTTGAAAAATGTACTGCATGTTTTTTACATTATTTAAAGCAATATCTTCTCGATGTGTTCTTATATTAGCTAATACTGATAAATCACAATGTTTACAGGGATACACGATGCAAAAGGAGGAAGACAGCTGCTGCGGTCACTGCGTTGCTACTACCTGCTATGTACATAAACCAGATGGAACAGCCTTCAGTGTGCCGGTAAGCGTTCTGCCAAGAAGCTGATGAACCCTGTGATGATGTTGGGGATAAAGTTTTAAAGGTTTTAGTCTGGCAATAATGCACTATATAGTTATAATGTGAAAAAAAGACATACCTTGCAAAAGGGTTTTGACAACTGATTAATTTGTCATCATTTATTCAACTTTAGCACATTAGCTAAAGCTGCCTTGTAGCATCAGTGATGGACAAACACACTGCCTCCTCTTCCTGTGTCTGTTTATACATACATTGGTGAAAATGGTACATTGGTGAAAAAACCAGTGAAATGTTCATACAAGCCTTCTCTTTCTCACCTTGCTTTTCCTGGCCTTCAGTCAATGGCCTTTTGGATGGTTTCAGTAATAAAATTACAAGCATTATTGATGTCATTGCTTCCACCAAGGTGAAAGTGATCACTGCCAAAAAGAGAGCTGCATAGAAAAATACCACATTGGTAAGAGCTGATAAACGAGAATGCCGAAAAGCTGAACGCAAGTGGCGAAGAAAAAAGTTGCAGGTTCACTGTGAATTAATAAAGATAGACCATGGATTTATAGTCTGGAGATGGGAAATGCAAAACAATAATTCTGACATAAAATGCTTAATAACAGCAATAATGTTCATGCCTTGTTCAATGCTGTTGACAGACTACTAATCCTCCTGAGTTGGTACACCCAGAACTTCTATCGAACTGGAACTATTAAGAATTTGCCTCTACCTTTACAGACAAAATTCTGAAAATCAGGGGCAGGATGTCACCGCTGTGTCTACTTAGAGGAAGCATAAATGTCATGACACACTTTTATCCAGTCAGTCCCAAAAACTAAATGAGATCATTTGCCACTTGCTGTCTTGATACCATGCCAGCAGGGTTTTTCAAGAAAGTCTCAGGATGAATAGCTTTAGATAATGTACAGATTGTAAACACGTGTCTGCTTTCAGATGTCTTCCGTCAGACCCTACAAAGAGCTGTCATCAGCCACTCCTAAAAAAGAACAACTTAGACTTGTCACTCATAAGCAGCTATAGGCCTCTCCTTCCACAGTAAAATTATTTTTAAAAAAAAGCTGTTCTTTTACAATTACACAACTTCCTGACACTAAAAAATAATTTTGATATCTACCAGTCGGGCAGTCACATCACAGCACTGAGACTGTTCTAGTTAATGCTTTCAATGATATCCCGCTAAACACAGATAGTGGAAACATTTCAGTTTTGGTACTATGAATCTCAGTGCTGCATTCAACATGGTCAACCAAAGCATCTTACTGTAACGGTGAAAAACTGGGTTGGATGAATTAACTTGTTTTAGTCCTTTTTAAAAAGGCAGGAATTACTTTGTGTCTGTAACTATCTGTAAACCTGAGCAGCAAAAATAACCTGTGGAGTTCCCCAATGCTCCATCTTAGGGCTGCTGCTGTTCCACTTACTCAAATTATGAAAAACAACAAAATATGTTACCTTAACTTTGCTGATGACACACAAATCTACATAACCATCTCACAAGGAGATTAATGGTCTGATCCAACACTGATTAAAATGACTGATCAAGTTAAAGTTTAGATGTGCCAGAACTTCCTTCAGTTAAATGAAGACAAAACTAGTTTTTTTTTGCAGCCAAGGAAGAAAGATTTAAAAACATCACTCAGCTTTAAACAGTAAGTGTAAGTTAAAAACCAACAACCACACCAGAAATCTAAGAGAAGTCATGGACTCAGACCTGAAGTTAAGTTAGGCCATAATGACTTAAAGAACATATCAAGGATTAAAGGACTGTGTCTCAGCAGGATTGAATAAACATGTCCATGCATTTATATTTAGACTAGACCAGACTACTGTAACGCTGTCCTTAGAGGTTTTCCTAAAAAGCCCACCAGACAGCTGTTTTTAGTGCTGCTGCTTGAGTCCTCACTAAGACCAAGAAAGTGGATCATATATACTATATAGTCCTCAGATCTTTACACTAGCTTCCTGTTCAAATGATTGACTTCAAAATCCTGCTGTTAGTTTACAAAGCACTCAATGGTTTAGGACCAAAATACATTCAGGATCTTCTGGTTCATTATGAACCAACCAGATCCTTCAGGTAATCAGAGTCAGAACTAAACATAGAGAGGCAGTGTTCAGTTTTTATGTTCTTCACATGTGGAACAATGTCTCAGAAACTCAGAAAAAGCAGATCTGCTGAAACTCTCAGCTGTTTTAAATCAAGGTTAAAAACGTTTCCATTATCTTCTGCCTTCTATCAAAACAACTGTTAATCCCTCACACTGTATCTTTTATTTCTTGCTTTTTATCCTCCTCTATATAAACCTTTTCTGTCCTTTTTTATAAATTAAAAATGCTATAATATAAGTATAAATTAAATGCTTCTTTTGCACCCCACTGTAATGCTTTAATGTTTTATGTAAAGCACTTTGAATAGTCTGGTACATGAAATGTTCTATACAAATTAACTTGCCTTGCTTTGCCTTACTGAATTGGATTCATAGCCCTCTGTTCTGTTTTTTTGTTACTCCCACTTGGAGAGAAAAAGATAAAAGCAGAGAGTAGTCAAGGTTGCAGTAAGTTAACAAAATGAAACATTTCTTTGGGCCTGTCATAAAAAGCGACACGTGGCACAGTTGCGTTATCTGTCTGATGTTTTCTTACACCATTGCATTTATGCCGCAAGAAGCATTAAAATGCTGAGCACTTTAATGCTGAGCATTAAAATGTCCCTGACCACTTCTACATGTATATTAAGTCAATTTGCAATAAGGCGTCATTTATCACAGACCCTCAGCAGATGCTGCAACGACAGTAAAAAGCAGACTTGTGCCTCTAAATACTCATGAAACCATCCTTTCTTTGTTTCCTGCATTTCTCTAAATACATTTTTTAGGAATTTAGTGTTCTTAAAAGTTTACTGAAATGGATTTTTAGGCTACAAGCAGGAGGGAGGAGAAGAGAAGAGAGAAGGGGGCACAAAGTAGAAATAAGTCCCATTTATAAATATGTGGTTGTTTTTCCTTTAGGTCAACACAACTAGTGAGGACGGCTGTAATGTGTATACTTGTAACGTAAACAGTAGAGGAGATCTTATCCTGGAGACCAGAGTGACCACCTGCCCTCCTTTCAACCGCCAAGCCTGTCTTGACCACGGGGTACAACTTCCAGCCATTTTCACATGTACGCTTTTCATTTCAACACAAACTTGGTTTACTGTTTTTTTCTTTCTGTTGTGTCTCTGTATCTGTACAGGGGAAGATCAGCCAGATGGGAACAACCTGCTGTGAGACGTGTAAGTCAGCTTTTGCAAGATTTTTGCATTACTATGGAAAAATGTGCACCCTGGTTTTAATGTGTGTATATGTGTGCATATGAAGGTACGGAGCCAGAGTGTCGGAGGACAGTGGGAACACTTAACTACATAAAAGTGGATGACTGCCAGTCAGAGCAACAGATTGAGCTACACTATTGTGAAGTAGGCTAAACACAGCTCAAGAACATCAACTTTTAAGAATAATTTTTCTTAACTAGCATTAGTCATAAACGTTTTGTGAAATTGTAACACCTTTTCCTCTCCATTCCACACTTTCTGTCTGTCCCTGCGATGCTTGTGCATCTGTCCCCCTCTCTGTCTGTCTTTCAGGGCAAATGTCGCAGTAAATCTATTTACTCCCTGCAGAGAGCTGCTGTAGAGCAGGAGTGTGTGTGTTGTGCCGCCGTGGAGACAGAGCCTCTCAGCGTTCCCATCCTGTGCGCCAACGGCACTCATAGCCACCACATCGTCCTGTCTGTCACTGCATGCGACTGTCTGTCCAAACATTGCACCTAGACAGAACAAGATTTTATAAATTGTTATAAATTGTGATGCTTTTTTGTGTATCCCAGCTAAATGTATCCAAGGAAGAAGAAAAATAAAACACCAATGAACTACCAATAAAACAAGCTTGCCAGTTTCTGTAAGCACCATCACATCTTTTTAAATTTTTTGTTTTAAATTGTATTTTATTTGAATATTTTGGCTTTCCAAAAATGTTTTTGTAAAAGTTAATTTACAACTATTATTTTGATATTTCAATAGCTTTGATATTTGTTTCATCCTGAAATTAACTGTCTATGCTAAACAAAGTAAAAATAAAATTTTTTGTAAAGATACATTTAAAAAAAACATTGCCATGAACACTCATCACATTTAACATTTTAATTTCAAGTTACTGTACAACTTTCCCACTACATTTGGGTCAAGGAAACATTGGTTATTCCACTAACCATGAACTGTTTACAACTGAGGATTTTATATGCGGTCAGTTATTTATTGCAGCAAATTAAACTATCCCCACAAGTACATTAAATTACCCCATACACTCACACCTCAACAATAATGTAAATTATATCTGCATTATAAGTAGGTTATTTATGTTTTGGATTGTCTGTGTGCAGTTAAATAATTATTTGCACTTTTTCCCTTTTTTTAAAAAACAACTTCAGTCCATGATTTTACTTGTAAAACAAGTTATGAATGCTTCAGAAGGATTGAAAATTGCAGATGCACAAAAGAGAGAGAACATTAACTTAATCTTCAGCGTTTTAAATAAAAATTGATAACGACTTTTGGGTTTTGGCAGCTGCTTGAAATGAACAGAAAATAATATATTTATATATGTCATTAAAGATAATATTTTACTGTTTGCTGTCTCATAACGCGTTATTCATGTATTTATTTATGTATTTGTTTATTTATTTAGTCAGTGAGGCATGCCTGTAGAGGGTAGCGGAGGTTCAGCTTCAACTCTGCTCACCTGTAAGCTCTTTGTTCCCTGCTGGTTTACATACGTGCACGGCCCCGCTAATATGCCTCACACCTTCCATCCATTCCGTATGGAACAGTAAGGGAATTAGCTGTCCTGTTCACGCGCAATAAGCCAGTGGTTCCGGGAACGCGCGCGGATTGTCCACCATCTCAGACCCTCGGAATGTGCAATGTCTTATCAGTGATCTCCCTAAAGAAGTATTGTTCCACCGCAAACTCTGGTGAGTTAACTTTTTATTATTATTGTTATTATTATTATTTTATTTTTTACTTTTCTTTTATACTAAGCGCAATTAAACTTCGACCTTCGCCACTCTTACCGTCTTATCTGTGAGCTGTTGTCACCCGGAGTGACGTCAGTTTGCACTTTAGCACTCATCTTTGAAAAGCCCGCAGGTGTTCTGTCGCCGGCAGGATAAACAAGGCTTGGCCTTATTAAATGCATTTTATATTTGAATTGCCCGGCGGCTGCTGTGCCGTGCTGGGGCTGTTTTCCATCCGACCATCTGCGTGCGCACAACTGTTGCGCCAGTGAGCATTTAATTAAACGCATATTTAAAGAGTCAACAGTTTGGCAACACTGCTCATGGAGTGATTAGTCCAAATGGAAATTAATCAATTTCACATACTTTGTGAAATCATTGTTAATGTGTCAAAGTACCGTTTATCGAATGCTGGTGTTTTGGCAAAGTGAAAGTTTTTGTGCTAGTATGTGATTATAGTTTTTATATGATTGTTGTTTTGGTATTAAAAAACAAGAATAAGGAACTATTATTACTAGTGATGTGCATTCTGCTGTATTTTAGGAGAGCATGAGCACCTGCTCTGTTTGTGTTGGCGTGAGGGTGCAGTTGACCCTCCCAACATCGGTCGTTGCTGACTGCAAGCTTACAGGCCTTTAAGCCCCGCGCCGAGACGCACACACAGTTGCGCACTTCTGTTGTGCTTGACTTTTACAAGAAAGGGGCAATATCAATATTCTGAAGTAATTTGGACTTTGCAGTAAAATGTCAAACAAGCCTAGTAAATGTTGGACATTTTAGTACAAATCTTAAGGGACGAAAATAGGGAACAGGAGCCTTTCCGTTCAGGGAACGGAAAGGCTGCTGTTCACAAGGAAGAATCTGGACCTTTGAATGAGATCCAAAAAAAGTTTATAGATTAAATTGAAATCAATGTACTTTTATTCCTGCTAAAGACAAAAGGAAATTAAAGAACCCCAAAGCAAGCAAATGTAAAAATGTAAAAATTTATACTTTACAGAATCTGCTATTAATTTAAGGCCTCTCATGTGGAAATAATTAAATTACAGTAATAAAAACATGCAGTACAACAGATTCACAGTCTCCAGGTAAGTTGCACGCAATAATGTATTTGTTATAATTTTTTAAGGTCGAAATAATATCTATAATAAAGAATGTAAATTTGGAAATAAAATTTGCTAAGTGTTCAATTCCATAACCTTTGAAAGTGATCTGCTCATATTTACATACAACAATAATGTAAAAGTGCTATAGATATTTTGTGCTTATCACTTCTCTACATCACCATGAAACACATTTGCATAATGCCCATTTAGTGACTTTGTTGGCAAGCAAAGAACAATTAGTTGACCAATCCACTGACTTGTCAGAGCAAAGGGGGTTTAAAGACACAGGCACAGAGAGCATTTCAAACAGAAGGTAACAAAATAGACCTAAGAACTGTACACTGTGATAATTGGGATTACCTTGGATAATGGTGCATAATATGTGAAAGCAGATTGCCTGTTAAAGATCTTCGTATGTTGTCTGCACACATTTGGTTTGTTTACAAGTCAGATGGCTTTCCCTTATGTGGTAGGGAGAGGTAGTTTTAAATCTTCTCTAAGATCATTATATGTGTGGAATACACCAGGTAGTTTTTAGCCTCTTGTTATATCTCTTCATTTAATGGGTTGACACTGAGTGATGTCACTCTCCTGATAACTCAATGATTTAATAAGCTTCTAACTACAGAGAGTTTCAGGGCTAAACACAGCAGCAAAAGTTAGTTCTGTTTAATGTTTATTGTTGCATCTTTTAAAATTTTCTTTACGTTATGGTTTCTCAAAAATACTTTGTGAATGTTATACATTAGTATCAGCTGTTTTGAGGTTTTTTTTCTATGAAATTTTCTTTTAGTGTTATCATTTTGATAAAATGTATTTATATTTTCAGGTTTGTTCCAGTGATTTGTCTAATGAGGTTGTACAATACACACTTCCAGTGTATATCTATGAATTTACTATAATAATAACTACCAGTCACTTAGTAATTAAAGTTTTATTACTCTCAGCTATAAAATTAGAGCTATAATAATATTGACTGTGTTATTATCATCACAAAATGTTAGTTTTAAATAAGTGAAGTCAATTAGAAACATATCATATGCTCTTCCAAATTGAAACATCTGATCTTTGCAGTGCACAATTTGACCACTTCATCATCACTTACTAATTAATTTGTCAGGCCCAAAGAAGGAGCCCAATGACTAAATTACCCCAACATATTGTAAACTGTGGCGCCTGGATTTCAGTTTGTGCTTAATCTGAACCCACAGATTCAATTGAGAGAAAAAACAGAGACAAGACAGCTTAACTTTGGCTTAAATTTAATGTGTCAGTCTAAAACAGATACCACTGGGCCGCTGTGTGTTTTCCCATACATGCATGTTCAGATAGATTAACAGGTAAGCAAATGAAAGACCATCTTTATAAACGTTTTCTCCACAATTCTGATTATATTGAGAGGAGAATTACATTCATAGGATATGCTGTTTGTAAAAATCAGTCTTAGTTATTTAAAGCTCATTATATGAAGTAACTGACTTTTAAATAGAAAACAGCCCAATAATTGTTGTCTAGTATTGCACACAAAAGAACTTAAAAGATATCATTCAAATTTGGTTTAAAAAATGGACAAGCAAAGGAACTTTTTCACCATTTATTCAAAGATTTTCTTTAGTCTTAACCAGTAATCAATACTGAACTCCTATTTTGTTTTTTGTGTTCTTGCAGAGGGATGAAACGGAAAAGGGTGTATATCCTTCACCACAGCAATGAGTGAGTCATCGTCCTTTCACTCGGCGACACTTGTTACGTTGGCCCGATCTCTGTCAGGGTTAGGACTTGATGCTGCCAATGGAGGACCTGTCAACCTACCCGACAGTGATGAACCTCCACCACCGGTATGGGGGCCTCAGAGTGCTAATCGTAACCTGCAGCAATATGTCAACCCTCTCTCAGCTCTAGTTTCTTTCTAGAACTGACATTGAATTTAACCAGAATTTAACTATTTTAACATGCTTCTGTGCTATAGCCTTTACTAAGATTCATACCTGTGACTCATCTCATATCCAAATAATAACCTGTCTTTGTTTGTTAGGAGTCTGGCATCGAAATAGGACCTGGACTGTTTTTTTCTGACGGAAAGAGAAAAGTGGACTATGTTCTTTGCTACAAATACAAAAAAAGACGGGCATCTAAAGCATGCATCTCCCTTGCCTCCAATGGGAGTATGCCATTAGCAAACCGAACAGAGGCAGAAGCCGAGTCAGGGGAGGCAGGTGCAGCTGCAGGAGATGCAGAGGAGTCAAAGCTGTCTGAGGAGGAGAAGGCTTCGATGAGGGAGGAGTTTGAAGCTGGGCTGCTAGAAGCTGGATTAGAGGTTGAGCGTGACAAAGAGGTGTGTATCTGCCTCTCTCCCTGCACTAATGACAAAATGAGTGTGTGGCGTGATATTCCCACGTACTTACCATATGTGCAAATGGGTATTTTTTTCTTTTTCCTGCCAGTGCGTGCATTGATGGTTGTGTGTCTGTGCACAGGCTAGTCTCTATGTGTAATTTGTAGCTGCTGTTTTGGTTGAGGAATAAAAGCACAGACTCTAAGTAACTTGAGCAAAAAAGATTACAGGTCCTTTGTAGAGAGTGATCTAGATTTCACAAGTGTTGGCTGGCAAATTATTACATTTAGTTGTAACTTTAGGTTAGTTATTCTGAATATTTGCTGGAATTCTGAGGTGATCAGTCATATATAAGCTATAACTCCAAAGAGTTGACTTTTTAATTTATTTTACTTCAGCTTACTTGTTATGCTTTATTATATTATATAATATGTCTCTATTCACGTTCAAATAAGCATCAAGACAGAGCAAATCTAACAGTTCTGTAATAAACTGATGTCACAGAAAGACTAGAATAGTACATATGTAGCAGGTAAAGTTTGAGACTCTTAAATACAGTGACTGTATGAACAAGCTGCAGTTACAATCTGGAGATTAGTATAACAGAGCAGCATCCTCACAAAGTACACTTTACAAAAAAGACACCAGAAGTATGAATAATTAATAATCAATCCTAAACTGCCGAAAGGGAAATTTATTTGGGGCCAAATTACTATAGTGCTGTATAGTATATTGTATCACCAACAACAACGTAAGAAAATATATTAGGCACAGGAAAATGCATGATGAAAGAAAATTAAAGAAATACTGTATATGTCTTCAAATCCTTGAAACGGAACACAAAGAATATAAAACATAAAAAGAAGCCAGACATGCTACTGAAGATTAAAACCAAATGTACCAAACAAAATGCAAATAATAAGAATAACAGCATGACCAAATCAGTTTGTTTCCTTGTTTAATCGTATGACAAAAATGAGAATAAATGAAGCTTGAAGTAGCTGATTTTACAGTTGCAGACTCTTACCTTCAGCCTCAAGCTAATCGACCAAATTCAAAGAAAACAGGATGTGAAAGAGATTCTCCATGATTCTGTCATGCTATTAAGGAACATGTGAAAACTAACTGCCAGATTAATTTATTTTAAATATATATCCTCTACACCGTCAGGTGACTCATCATTATACACTTTGTAGTCTATTAATTGAGACTTTGAACAAGCTGAAGAACAGCACTAAACTAATAAATCTCCTTGATTACAACTTACTTTGACTTAAAATACTATATTTGCACGGTCCAGGGTACTCATGAAAAAGTAGTAATTAATGAGAGACAATACAAGACCTACCCTTTATGTAGCATGTGTGTGTAAAGACTTCTTGACAGATTATATTTTAATTATGTGCCTGAATTTTAGATTCCTTATCTCTCTGTGTAAATATGTGTATTTATGTGCAGAAGTCAAATGGCATAGGGTTTATTCGGCTGCACATCCCATGGTCAATACTAAGTCGGGAGGCAGAGCTGCAGAAGATCAAAGTTCCTGTCAAAAAGGTCAGTAGTTGTATTCACTCTGGCTGTTAAAATGTTTTGCTTTACAATGCATGCTTTGACCATCTGGAGAGGCTCACTTTAAACAGAGATGTGTGCAAAGAGCTGTGGAATTTGTCTGAGTAGTTTTGATCAAAATGTTTGTCATGCACGCTTCCTTTGATCAGAAATGCGAATTCCGGAAACGAACGGGCGTTGTTGGAATGTGGGATTCTGTTGTCACCAACCTCAACAAACCTTTTCACCCCGACGTCCCCGACAACGATATCCACAAAGACTCACAGTCACGCGTCCACTTCAAAACCCTTAAGCACCCTTTTATCAGAGACAAACTCCACCTGTGAGTACATAAGCTGGCACACAAACACACACACACACAGAGTCCAACAGGAAGTGATAGAGTGTCTGAAACAATCCCTCTTTAGTGAATGCCTTTGGGGAAACACATGGGATTAAGTTCAGCCGTACAGACTGAGATAACAAATTATGCAACATTAGCCAATCGTTTTGAATTTTCACGTAGCTTAGCTGTTTTGTAATAAAGCTCTTGCATCATTAATGCTTTCAGTATTACACTTTTAATGCCCAAATGCAAAATCTAAAATGTATGTGATATGGGGCATATGTCTGCTTCTAATTCTAACATTAATGTTAATGCCCTCTTCCTGTAATTTCCTGCAGATATGACATCAAGTCAACAGCAACTGTATTTGACAATGCAACACGAAGCAGAATAGTGAGTGCACAAGATATATGATCCAGTCTTCTGCTGTACATTATTGTTTGTTTCACATCTGTAAGGGAGCCGCATACAGCTTGTTTTACAATGCTTAATCTACTTCTAGGTTGCAGAAATTATTGCACGCGTTACCTGCACACGTACTTGCCAAACTACTGGTGAGCTTGAATTTGTTTTTATTATATTATACAAATGCATGCTGTCAGTGTTATCTTTTTTTTTTTTTAGTTTATCTTTTGCCAGTGGTCCTATAACTGACTGTGTGTTATACTCCCTAATTTTGCATCATAGGCATCAGCTCATTACTGGCACGGGGAGTTTATGACTCTGCCTTTTCTCTGCATGATGTGAGTAAAATTGAGACAGTAACCTCACTGGAGAGGTCACCACATGGCTCCTTCATTAGCCAATAGTTCTACTTTTTCATTTATTAAAGCTCCCATATCAATATTTTTCCAAGTTTTGATTAAAATCAAGTTAAGGAAAAAAATAAAACAAATTTCACACCCTGCTGATGGATTGTGATCTCTGTGTCATGCTTGCACAGATTGCTCCAGAGGGAGCATGACTCAAACAGAATCCCCACCAAAAACAGATGCATGCCAGGAGAACTAATGTAGACTGATGACTAAACTGCAGTTATGGTTTAGATAAGACTGTTAGTTGGTGTGTCTCATGTAAAAAGCTGGTTTTCTCTCTCTAAGGGGTCATTCACAAGGAGAGGACGGAGAGATCAGCGGAATGACAGACAGGTGAGAAGTGTGACCTCTGATTGGGTTTTTAAATAACTAGAAGTACCATCTTGATAGTTACTCCAGATTTATTTGGGGAGCATAACAGGCTACAGTTTTTAATTAATTACGTCCACTGTGTGGCCAAATCTGATCTTACAAAATAGGGCCGGCCATCATCATCTGCAATGTGTTACAGTAGGTGGCTGGTTTTGATTAAAATTTCTATAGTTAGGGCTAAACTCCAGACTTGCAAAATTAGGTACATATGAATAAAACTTGTTTGATGAGTGACCGAGTAGTTAGAACTAGCTCGAAATCATCATATACTGTATATGCCCCTTCACTGGCATCCACAAAATGTGGTTAGGAGTTTAATTGCCCTGCATGTAGACTGTACATCCAGTGGGACTGAAACAGACCAAAGCCTGCCAGATTGCAGCAGTAATTATTAGGGAGAATATTTGTCCACACGTGCAATGTGTATTAGTCTTAAAATCCAGACTTGAAAGTTGTGAGATGACAATGTTTAGGTTGCTACTTGTTTTGTGTTGGGTAGTGTTGCTCCAAGTGGCATATTACGTCATGGGAACCAACACTGTGTGTTTTTGAACATCACAACACAGGCCTAAGGGCTTGAACACCCTCCTTACCTTGTACATGGTACTGTTTGTGTTAATGTGTTGTGGTGACATGAGAATATTATAGCGTCCTGAGCATCAGTAGAGCAACAAGATCTCTATTGTAGGAGAAAACTTGAGAAATGTAGCTTTTTTTAGAATTTAATTTTGTTTGTATTTTTTGTTTGTTTATTTACCTTTATTGTCAAAACACCATTGTTTTTGAGTTGACCTATTTACATATTTTCTGATCTGTCATGTGAGTGCACTGCTTTGGAGATCTGTACAGTTAACATCCTAGCATGCCATGCGGTGAAGTTTATGGCTGGTGAGGTACTGACTCTTTCGGAAAACTCAACATCTATTCAACTGGTAGCATATTGACCACTGGAGATGTCTCATATCTCATCAGCATTCCTCGCTCACACTCACATACCAACACAAACACACACACAAGAACATATTTGGCCTAGAAAGAACTTGCAAAGCAGCAAGAGACAGTAAATTAGCTCCCTTCATGTGTTCTAAGCCATTTATATTCACTCTGAACAAATTAAAGTGTAGCGATGTGAACACAAATTCAGTTTTGATCCTTGATTCTTAGTTGTTTTTAAAACTTGAAATTCTGGTGATTTAATCAATTTTTATGCAGGTTGCTTATCAAGTTTTTTTTAAAAGAAAACATCCATTTGTGGGCTTAAGTTGTTTTTTTTTTAATATGAAGTCCATGCGCCTATCCTCTCCACAAAAAAGATCTCTCTAAAGAGATAATGGCTTGATCTGTCTTATTCCATCTGTATGTTTATTTTCAATCTTTTCATTTTAGTTTAGATATATAATCCTCCATCTGGGGAGTCAAACGAAGCAGGGCATAAAATAAACAAACCGCTGCACCACATGACCTGCTTACTTTAGAAAACACTTAAGCACGGTAGCAACAAGCACCCACCACACGTGCGCCCCCCCTCAGGGTACGGCAAAGTTCTTTCTGCCTCACTTTATTACTTTTCTACATAGTTTTTTGTCCAATCAGTGAGACAGACTTTAAAAACATTGCACAGCTTGTAGAAAACCACGGTGTATAATAAATCTTTCTGTAAACTTTACATTGGTGACATGCTGAGAAACAGAAACGGGCGTGTTTAAGAAGCAAAAAATACGCGGAGCTGTGAAGCTGTTGGGATGAGACACCAGCAAAAATTCTTTGAGAGTGGATTGGTCTGTGGCATCATGGACCAACTGGAAAAACAAAATATCCAAAACTAGAGAGCTAAGGGGGGTTATCGTCACTAATCGTAGCAGAGTCAGATATACTTTGTAAACAAATTAACTCCCTTTGTGTCTGTATACTGGCACAAAGAGAGAAGACCATTTAATGGCCTAGTCGAGCCAGACTGGTAGTTCCACTTCACCATGCATGTAAACCTACTGAAATGTGGTCTGGTGTAGCAGTTTCATTAAGAGATAAAGAGCATTTATTATGAAGTTTGATTTCTGCATATTTTATTATATATAAAAAGACATCTAGTTCAAAGCTTTTAGCCTTGTTAACAAGTTCATAAGCCATTTATTTATATGCTAGAGGCCATACAGTACCATGAATTCAACGAGGAGTCCATTGCTATGTTTTTCCTTATTAGAACTGCAGTGAACCAATGACCAATGTCTCTACATCACATAATAAAACTGCCAAGGTTTTCATATGTGGTGTTAATCCAATTGTACAAAAAAAGACTTTATTATCTGTTAAATTATTGTTGTGTAATGTGTTTATGCGTCCTACAGCTCCTCCATGAAGAATGGGCGAACTACGGAGTCATGTTCAAATTTCAGCCTGTTGACCTAATCAGGTACTAAATAACTGGCACAAACCACAGTTAATTCTAACTTCAGTTTGTGACTGCAATGTTTGTCCCATCCACAAACATAAAATCCACAAAGTGCTGAACATAACACACAAAATGATGTATATTAGAGGAATATTTGACTGATAAATTACAGTGTGTTACATATTTGATAATTTTAGTAAAACTTTATTGTTTTCTAAATTTCAGAATGTATCAGTATATTTCAGGGAGGTACTTTATTTTAGATTCATATTTTCCAATTTTAAAATTTTACTGTATATTGAATTTCTTAGATTTTCTAATATGGCAAAACACTTCAACATTGTAATGAGAACCTTTTTTTAAATGAATAGCCAAGATGTTACAGTAAAATATGAAAAATGAAGAAACAATGGCATGACATCTATTCACTGGTAATATTTGTACTTTAACCAAGTGTCAGACAGGGCTCAGGCAGGATAGCTTCCTCAAATTTTTTACATGAGACTTTGCAGTCAGTGAATAAACATTTAAGTTTTAAGTCACTGGTCATATTTCTGTTTAGAAGACTAAAATATAATTCAGGCAATTAATTTATGTCCTGTCTAATCTACAGGAAGTACTTCGGTGAACAGATTGGGTTGTATTTTGCCTGGCTGGGTGTTTATACCCAGCTCCTCATCCCTCCGTCTGTACTGGGCATCATTGTCTTCCTGTACGGCATATTTACTGTAGATACCAATGTGCCAAGGTAAGCAGGCTGTCCAAAAATAAGCTTGTCTATCAAAATTGCATTGTGATATTGCCTTGAGATAATCAAAATTATTTTCTCTGTGTTGTTCTAATACTTTTGTTTCAGTCAGGAGACATGTGATGACAACCTGAACATCACAATGTGTCCACTGTGTGATGCAGTGTGTGACTATTGGCGTCTGAGTACGGTGTGCTCACTGGCTCGAGCTTCATACCTGTTTGACAATGGAGCTACTGTTCTCTTTGCCATTTTCATGTCACTGTGGGGTAACTACACTCTAATTCACCTTCCTGAAAACATCGCATTAAGTAGCTATAGTGTATTTCAATAGACTTACTCTCAGATAATGTAAGGAAGACACACCCTCACATCTGCATATTTTAAAATCACCTTGCTCTTTACCAAGATAGGATATACAAAGGAAATTAAGAAAAAGAGCACAGGAATAGAAAATAAACATCTGTAGCGTGTTTTAAAATAGCAAGAAGCTGAGCCAATATATATACATTTGGTATAATTGTAAACCAGAATAGGAAAACAAAGATTTGAAATATCTCATAACAATCAAACTAAGGTTAATGAGATGAGGAAAATGAATTCCTGAAGAGAGACAGGATTTAAATAGAAAAAAAGAATAAAATTATAAATATGGCAGCTGGGTTGGAGCAACATAAAACTGTCATGTGTGAAAAACATGTCAACAGCAGGGGTGTAGTCCTGCACGCACAGGCAGCATTCTTGTTGTCTGAAGAAAGAGGCTGTTTTCAAATCCGTGCAACCCGGATTACAAATCCTGACAGCATGCTTTATAAGCAGAGAGTGAGGATTTACACCCAGCTCTTTTTTTTTTCCCCTCAAAATGACCCTAGGTCAGCCGGGTAGAAAACAGTCATGCTTACTCAGACAAGATCTCCAACCATTCTATACTCAGAGCTGGTTGCAGACTTCCCCAGTTCAAAGCCAATCTGTGCTTTACGCACATGTAAAATCTTTTTGTTACATCGCTCTGCAACAGTAGTTTTATGATGCTGTGATGATTGGCTAGTTCTGCCTTTGGAGAAGATGTCCTAACAGCAGTGGCTAAAAATGTCCTCATCCAAGGTATTACTGTCTAAATTATGTAATTTCATTCAGTATATGGGTTCTTGTTTATGTTCTAGTGCCAGGCACAGTGTGAAATCCAACTTTAGTCCGGTATTAGTACTGCAAATAAAGAGCTTTACAGTGTTTTGGCTGGCTTGTGATGAGAAAGATGCTTGGGTGGATTAATCAGATGCCTACGATAATACATAATATGCTAGAACAGGGTTACTATGAGAGCTGTAACATTAAACCTTACATGTAGGCTAACTTACTGATTAAACACTTCACAAAAAATGACTTTCCCCAGCAGTAAAAAAGTTATTTAAAGCCATGAGTTGTGCTTATTTTTTATGCCAGTGGTTTCTAAAAGATTTCTTGTGTGTATTGTGTTGTAGCTGCTTGCTTCCTTGAGCACTGGAAGAGGCGACAGATGTGTCTGAAACATAGCTGGGACCTGACAAGCTTGGAGGATGAGGAGGTATTAAAACAGATTCAATAATGCCATGTGTGCATTATCTGAGAATAAACACAATCAGGGCCTTTCTTTTATTTTCCTTATAGTGTTAAATGAGAATTAATAGTTATTGCCTGTCTTTTTTACAATCTATTTTTACAAGAGATGAGTCACGAGTCATAAACTTATAACTCAGTTGAACCATGATGACCGTCATTTGTTCATGACCTATGAACTAGCTATGTATACATGTATTAACCCTGTGAAGGGATGTAATGGAATTGGCCCTGGTCTTTAAAGGGCACTTGCTGGATAAGATGACGCAGCAGGGTCTCAGCACAAACAGTCCCAGCCTTACGCAGATTTGTTTCTGTTCTCCCCTCTTTCCTCTGTCTCTTATGTATGTCCCTTTCTGCTGCCTGAAGGAGCGAGTCCAGGTGGGAAAGTTTCTATCCAGGTTTAATGTACCCTCCTCCGACATGGTGCAAAATCCTCCCCCTAAAAAACAAAACATAAATAAATACTTATTTTTGTTCTTTCAAGTGTTATAAAATATGTTTCCAAAAAGTAATTATTAAAAATGTAATATAGATATATACTGTAGAAGGTCATAGATTAATATCAAAAGCTAAATCTAAATTTAGTTGATATGCAGATATTTTGGGAGGTCTTCATAGGATAATATTTTTAATTAATACAAAGATATTATATAGGATCTTTGATGTAGCACATATCATTTCTAACATCCAGGTACATGTATTTTAAAGTAATGTGTTTATGGGTGTGTATACTGCAGGATGAACTGAGGCCTGAATATGAAGAAGCACTTCAGGAGAAAAAAGCTAAGGCAAATGCAAAGGCTAAAAAGAAGGTAAAAGATATTGTCTTCTATTCTTTTTTTCTTTAAGTTAAATTAAGTTATTTGTGATTACTTAGACAAATTGTACTTTATTTCACACTGTTTTTGCTTTGTGTTTTAGCTGACTCAAGCTGGAGATGGTGTAGATGGAGAAACAGACCAGATGCTGGGCTCCCAGGTATCACTGCACTGCTCTCAAATGTAAATTATGTGGGCTGAGCTCCTGTGGGGGGTCATCGCTCTTCCAAAGTACTTCACTACACAATTTATCTTCATTTAATCTTATTGACATAAATTTTGCTATAAAAGCAAATATCAAAGTTTATCTGTCCTAGTTGTTCAAAAATAAAAAAGTTTTCATATATTTATATTTTTATCTGTATAGGAGTTTATGTTGGTGCATAATGACCCCCCCCACACACTTCACCCACAGTGTGTGGTTGAGTCCAAAGCAGCTTACCTGCCTGAGATTAGCCCAGATTACTGATGGAGACTGAAAGGGGAGGAGGGAGAGTAAGAAGGGGTGGAGATTTCTGTCCTTTCATGTGGCAAACATGCACCTGCCACTCTGTTAACATAGTGTGTGTGTCTGTGTGTGTGTGTGCAGAACATGTGCTTAGCATTACAGTTCATCACACAGAGCAGTGTATTGACTTGTATGTTTACTTTTTTCTGTGTACCACAATAACATGCATGTTTGTCTTGACAGCAAGAGCCAGAGTCACTGGACATTGAGGATCACCTGTCAGGTTATATCATCAACCTGTCCACATTGTTGCTGCTGGTACTGCATTCAAGTTTTCTCCATTTTCTCACTTTCAGTTATTCCACCTGCTTTTTTGTTAATCCCCGTTAATCAACGAGATCAAGTAGATTACTAGTTAGAGAGGTCATTATTGTAATTCTTTTAAAAAATATCATTAGCCTCATAGCAGAATTGCCTAAGTCACATTTTAGTTAAATTGTGATATCTGTCTAACTGTACTCTCCTAATATGGCTTATTGACTGTGCATCATTGCTTATAAAACCTTAAAATATGACTTAGGCAATTATACCATGATGCTAACGAGATGAGGGGATTTTATTCAGCTCTCATAATCTTTGTTAATTAATAGACATAACATTTGCAAGTTCTCCAAATTCATCCATCTATTCACTTTAATCTACAATGTCAAGATTAGTGACCCCAATCAATTCATTTTATTGAAGTCACATTAAACAAATATAAGGCATACATATTAAAAATCAAATAAATGAACAGTGGTATTAAAAACTGTATTTATATAGTCAAAGTGCAATATTAAAATCTGCAGTGATCATCATAGTATTACCCTCTGTAATCTTATCAGTGAACTTTTTCTTGTTGCATCCATGTACTTTTTGTGTGTCCAGATCTTTGTAACCTGCTCAGCTGTGTTTGGGGTGGTAGTTTATCGTATCTGCATGTTGAGTGTGTGGTCCATGAACCCTGATCCAGAAGCCAAAGCCAGTGTGAGGATGACGGTCACCACTACGGGAATCATCCTCAACATGTTGGTCGTTCTGGTGTTGGAGGAGGTCTATGGAGCGATCGCTGTGTGGCTGACTGAGCTTGGTACTCTATTTGATAATGTGATAAATCAAAGTGTTTTAAAGGGAAGGCAGATTTCTCAAATTTGAATTTAATGTTGTTTTTTAAGGTTTTCTTATAGGACAAATGTTAAAATTACCCTTGTCATGTCCAAATGTGTAATTTTATGTATAATAATTATTCACCACATACAGTAAGGCTTCATTAGTCATGATTCCGTTTGTCAATCACAATTTGTGAGTAAAATGATGAATTATGAATGTGTCCAACCGGCACTGATGATGCGTTTACACTTGTGTCCTCTTTTCAACAGAGCTTCCTAAGACAGAAGAAGAGTTTGAAGAGAGGCTAATCTTCAAGTCATTCTTTCTTAAATCCATGAACGCCTTTGCACCAATTTTCTATGTTGCCTTCTTTAAGGGCAGGTACGTATTTTTTCTGTCTTCAGCACAGTTTCTTCAATTGTCCGTCTTCATGTTTTTTTTCATGTGACATGGTCGTTTACTTATTCAGATTTGCTGGGCGGCCTGGGGACTATGTTTATGTCTTTGGAGACTATCGCATGGAGGAGGTAAGTGCAGCTTCAAACAATGCTGAATATTGTGTTTGTCCATGTCTATGTAAGGTAAATAAGCATCTTCATGTGTGTTTTTCATTCCACAGTGTGCTCCTCCTGGCTGCCTCATTGAATTGTGCATCCAGCTCAGCATGATTATGCTCGGAAAGCAGCTCATTCAAAACAATGTGTTTGAGGTTCTCATCCCGTACGTATTGATTTACTGAAGATAGAATAAGGATGACTCATCACAAGTTGACAAAGAAATGTCATTATATTAAAAAGTCTGTTTATTTTGAATTTGATTTCAAACAATAGAATTTTAACAATATGGGGACATATTTCTTTTCTTTTCACAGTATTTTGTAGGTGTTTGAGAACAGAGGAGAACCATTGCTGTTTTGAAAGTGATGTTTTTATAAATTTTACTTTGTATAGATTATCAGCTGCACTACAGTTCTGAGCCTCCTTTATTGTGATTTTGGTTTCAAACTGCAAATCCACTGATGCTCCATAGACAGAACATGATGGTTGCATAATCTGATGTATATGGGGCTTTAAACCTCAAATTACTTTTCATAAAGCTCTGATATGAGGAGTGCGGACACATCCAATTGCTCTACTGTTCATGACAGTAGAGTGACAGTGATTGGACTCATTTCTTTGCCCCCCGATAAATTACAACACATACTAGTGATCTTTCAGTGTTTGATATTTTTTTTTGGAGTGTGAACAAGGGATTTCTTGCAACCGGTGCTGACTTTTCTCATCCAGTGTTCTGAAAGGTACAGATAGAGATCATCTTACTGACCTTTTGCTAATTCACCTAACTAGTCATGAAATTTTACATCAGGTGTATATTTTTAGCCTTACACAACCCTTTTGCTACTTTGCTGCCACTGTCCCATCTCCTTTGAAGCATGTTTCCAGAATCAAATGAAATTAAAATGCAATTTTTATTTTCTAAGCTTTTATTTTTTTCCATGATGCCCTCTTACTTTATACTTTTATAAGTACTTTCTGCTGCCTTCATATGCTGCTTGTGTCCAAGTTTCAAAACTAACTAACTAAAAATATCAGGTTGATATTATTTGGATTCTGTTTTGATTTACATTTTACTCATCACAACTTTAATTGAAACTAAAATGTATTTGCTTCATTTACCTATTTTATGTTTTCCTAAATTTGTGATATCTTTGTTTAGTAAGCTGAAGAAAATGTACAGAACAATTCAGGAACAAAAAGGGAAGAAAAGAGCAGCAGAGGATGAGGATAACGCAGCAGAAGAGAAGAGACCAAAGCAACAATTTGACAAAGATTTTGCTCTTGAACCATTTGAAGGTGTCAGCTCAGAGTACATGGAAATGAGTGAGTCTAGTTTAGTTATTCCGATTAATATTTACTTTTTATACTTATTTTTTCATTGATTCACCCACCACCGCAGTTGCATGAAGTAATCTAATTATGTGTGCATATGTTTTATGTATACAGTAATCCAGTATGGATTTGTGTCCCTGTTCGTGGCCTCCTTCCCTCTTGCACCTGCATTTGCTCTACTCAACAATGTCATTGAGATCCGGCTTGATGCTGCAAAATTTGTCACTGAGGTCCGGCGTCCTGATGCCGTGAGGTGTAAAGATATAGGTACAGATCTGCCATGAGAACATGTGTAGTCTGTCAGTTTCTGTGTGGCTGTAAAAAATCTATCCTGGAACTTTTAATCACTTTAATTTTCTTTACTCTAATCTGACCCTCCATTTCCTTTCCTTTACACAAATACACAAAACATTTACACACAAACACACACATACGGACGGACACTATTCCTTTTCTCTCCTTGTCCTTTTTCATGCTCATGCTGTCTCCAGGGATTTGGTACAACATTCTCTGTGGAATCAGCAAGTTTTCTGTCATTACCAATGTAAGTGTGCATGTGTGTGTTGGTTTTCATCTTTTCTTTTCGTGTGCATCTTTTAATCAGAAATGTTTCCACTTGAATGAACATCAGTTAACTTGGAACTTTTTTTCAGTAGATTTTTCCTGATCTTTCTTTGTTCCTGTGTTTTGGGCTGTGTTAATAATTATGTTTAAAACTATTTTTGCATTTGTATTTATGATAACGGAGTAACAAATTAAAGGAAAAAACCTAATCCCTTAACTGAGATGATCTGACTATTATGCAGACGGGGGGATTTTGGTGATGTTGTTTGGATCAATTTATCAGAAGGTTTGCTGAGTATGATAGAGGTCATGTGGTCACATATTAGACTAATTCAACACCAAAGGGAGACTTTGAATAAAATGTTTTGTGCATCTTTTTCAATCAAAATACCAAAATGAGGTACTATCTGTTTGGAAATTGTTATTCTCATTTAAGCTGACTTGGACCACATTGCAGTAAAATACCAAATTCCATTTATGTTTTCCTTAATTTCTGCTTAATTAAGCTTAGCTGTCAGTCTTTTTTCCCCCCCTGTGGCCAGTTGTCAATTTGTGGAGTAGCAGGAAAGCTGTGACATGTGAACCACATGTATGATATGTCTACAATAATCCGGCTCAAGAATTAAACATTGAAGTGGTGACTTAAGTTCATTAGAGCAGGTGTGTGTGGAAGGTTGCTGTTTATATAACTCACAGATTATTCTTTTTAGAAAGAAGTTACCAATACAGTTAAATTTAATGGATTTAAGAGATATGTAACCAATAATTAAGATGTATTTGGTGAGTTTTTATCCATTGTCTGTCACTTTAGGCATTCGTCATCTCCTTCACATCAGAATTCGTTCCGCGAATGGTTTTTCAGTACATGTACAGTGCAAATGGCACCATGAACGGCTACACAGAGCATTCGCTGTCTTACTTCAATGTCAGCAACTTCCCTCTTGGCACGGGACCAAACACCACGCTCATCAAAGGAGTGACCATGTGCAGGTCAGAGTGACTCTCCTTACCTTGACCTTCCTGGATCCTCCTTTAAATCCATTAGTCTGGAGTTTAACTCTTCCTCTACAGTAAAATGTGTAATGGATTGCAGTATCTTTCTGAGGGAAAACCTCCCATCAACAGATTTCTTTTTACTTCTTTTTTTATTATTGTTGTTTTGACTGCCATATATCTCATGCTGATGTAACTTGATCCTTACTTATCCTGACAGTCTCTGGGTTTTTCAGGTATAAGGACTACAGAGATCCACCATGGGGACCAGATGCTTACACCTTCTCCAAACAGTACTGGTCTGTCCTGGCTGCAAAACTGGCCTTTGTAATATTTTTCCAGGTATCAAATTATTATTTGGAAAAGAGGTTATGTTGATTTCAGTCTACAAGAGTACTATCTAAATACTATCTGTAATGTAAATAAAAACACAAAGTAAGCAATGCTAAAGTAAGTGGTGCTGTAACAAGAAACAGGTGGAGGAACATGTTGTATCTTATCAGATAATTTGCAACAGATCAGTAACATGACTGGATATAATAAAGAAAAAAAGAGAAGAAAAAGAAAAGGGGCATGGCTGAATATTTCTATTGGGTGTTGGTCATTGTTTGGCTCCCAGGCAGCACTGTTAAAAACATAGATGAAGATGTCATAGAAATTCCTGCATTGGCTCAGGAACACATCCAAAAGTGACTGCCTTTGAAGCAAAGTTCACTGTGCAATGCAAAGAAAGATGAACTATTGTGAACATGATTCAAGAACGCCATTGTCTTCTCTGGATCAAAGCACATTTAAAATGCACTGAGGCAAAATGGAAAACTGTTATGTGGTCCGATAAATTGAAACAAAAAAACCTTTTTGGGATATTATGGACGTCATGTCCTCCACACTAGAAAGGAGAAGCTTGTTATCAAAGATAATTCAAAAGCCTGCATCTCTGGTGATATGGGCCTGCATTAATTGCTATGGAGCTGGCAATTTGCATTGTATTTTGTTTTTATTCACTATTTAAACAGCATCACAACTTTTTTTGAGTATTTGATTTTGGATTCATCTTGACCACTCTACCACAAGGACTTAAGTGGAAGATAACTGCACTAATTTCTTTCTGTAAGCTTCTCCCATCTTAACTCATTTAGTTACCACTGGGTTGTAGGATTCCTGATCAAATCCCTAGCTTGTGATTACCTAGTTTTACTGCACAGATCTGTCAAAAATATTTTTAACATTTATTGGTCTGAACACCTCCAAGTAGCAGTGGATTTTTATTTCTTGTCTTTATTACTACTTCATTAATTCCATGATCTGTAATGCAATAGATGAGTAGATATGCAACAATGCAGCTCTTCCTCCCCTCATATGAGCCCATACAGACTGATCTGAATGCAGTGTTTTTCTCCATTATGCTATTTGTGAAACTACAAAGAGTTTCATATAAACTTTGCTCATGTTGATATGAAAATATTAGGTGAGAGATGATGAAATGTTTCAATATTCTGAGTCTCCATCTTAAAAAATTGAACTGTCATTTTATTGGGTTCAGATTTACCCTAAAACCAATCCAGCAGAGTGGTTTATCCCTATATGTTAGAATAGCATTGACTATTTACATGTCCCACTAGTTAAGCCAAGTGCTTTTAAGCATACTCTTGAAAGTGTTAATTTTAACACCTTTCCTTATCTCCTTTCTTTTATTATTTTTTTTTTCTTTCCCTTCAACAGAACCTTGCCATGTTCCTCAGTATGTTGGTTGCATGGATGATCCCAGATGTGCCACGATCCCTCCGGGAACAGCTGAAAAAAGAGAACATGGCTTTGATGGAGTTTTTGCTTAATCAAGATCAAGAAGCATGTGCCAAAACTCACTCCCCAAAACGATCAATCCCCTGCTTCCCTACCGACATAGACATTGTAGTGGAGGCCCCATCAGAAGAGGAAGAGGTGCACCAAGTAGAGGAGGAGGAAGAAGTGAGGGTTGAAATTAATATGAATGAGCCGAGAGGGATTGATGACAGCGATCCAGAGGTTGAGAAGTCAGTCAAAGAAGTTGAAGATGATATGGAAAAAGAGCAAGAAGATGGAGGAGGAGATGAAAGTGGAGAGCCAGAAGACAAGGAAAGGGAAAATGATGGAGCGGTAGAGAAAAAAGATGGAAGATGGGACAGTGAGGAGGAGGAAGGAAAAGAAAAAGAGGGAGAAGGACAACAAAAGGAAGATGAAATTGAATATGATGCA
Organism: Rhadinocentrus ornatus; assembly: GCA_037177495.1. NCBI lineage: Eukaryota > Metazoa > Chordata > Actinopteri > Atheriniformes > Melanotaeniidae > Rhadinocentrus > Rhadinocentrus ornatus. Next base: position 24,862,011 of record JBAMHW010000010.1, on the reverse strand, counting down.
AAGGCAGCTGAAGAGGAGAATTTTACTGTAGATCTGGACTCTTTCATGAGCGAGATCGGCATGTTAGGTGAGGGAAAATCTTTCAGTGTATTCTTGTATATTTAACTATTTTAAAGGTCATTGTTGGTGCCAAATAAGGTTTTTTGCGAGTCTCATGTGTATTTTTTATTTTTTTTATCATACAGATGAAGAGCCCTTGACAAGCAAAGCAGAGTTTCTCCACTCAGACTCCAAAGAAGATCAGAAAGACAAGGAAACTCCATCACATCCATCATCTTATCGAGGCTCATCACAGAGCCTGAAGAGTTCCAGAACAGAAATCACAACATCAGATGTTGAAACAAGGATCTTTTCCTTAATTGCTCCTCCTCCCAAAGCCACAGGCTCAAGGGTGAAATCCCGGTGCTCCACCCTGCCTTCACGCCACAAAGGGGCTGAGGCTTGTTACAGCCTGCCACGGCCTAGCCACTCCACCAGCCTCACACGGTTCCAGCAGCAGGCCACTCTCATTCCCCTTGTTCCCCTGGCCTCTTCCTCATCTGCACCACCTAATCCATTCTCTCCCCCACACACACCTGTATCACCATTATCTTCACAGCCGCCATTGGCCCAACATCCCCAAGCCTCAAGTGAACTTTTTGTGCTAAAAGGCCCTCCTCCTCAGGTGCCACGCTCCAGGGGCAAAGCCCGGTGCTCCACCCTGCCTCCACGACAAAGAGCACCTGATCCAGAGGAGCCCTCTACAAAGCCTAGCCATTCTACCAGCTTTACAAAGCTCGGAGACTGCATCCCACCTTCACCCAGTGAACTGAAACGTAACAACACACCAGTATGAGGAGGGCTGCAGGGCAAGAGGGAGAGGCAGAGGGTGGGGGAGGACTATAAAGATTAGCCTCGCCTGTTTGTGCCTGGGGCTGCATCCGTCCTGTCCCCCTTATCTGCATATACATGGTCTAAAGAGAGACCATCCAGAACAAATGAACATCCTTTGTAATCATTACACTTATACAACTATTTATACTAATATTTATACTACTTAGTGTTGGAGGCTGGACAGTTCAGAGAAAGACTGACTCTGAAACTCTTTGTCATGAACAGTGAAGACAACACTTTGATCATTTTTACTGCATTTCTGTTTTTGGGAGGTTTTGTTTTTTTGTGTGTTGGTTTGTTTTCTTTTTTTCCCACATCTCAATAGCCACTGCTTTTCTGTTATTATTTTTTTAAACATTATTGTTCTTACACATGCAGCAGTGCTGCCATGTAGACCAGAGTAAGATGATAACATCACAGCTGGTATTAACAGTTATGCTTGTAGCTTAATTGTTTATTTTTAGAGGTTTTGATATAAATATATAAAAATGTAAAATTCTAATAAAACATCCACATTTTTTTAGGTCTTTTTTTCTTTCTGAGCGCACTGACATTTGTTTATTTACCAAAAATTGATCTTATATAAGAGATCACAAACCATATCAAATATTTATACATTCAAAGACAGCATCGATTTGTATAACATGTCAAAGACAAACTGCCTTAGGGAGATGGAAACAGCATTTAAACTGATGCTGTACAACTGTTCGTTGTCTCTGTTGCCCCCATCTGGTGCATGCTGAAACAAAGATATCATTCAGTGTTCTGAACTTTGATGAGTTGCTTTGCTTCTGTATCCCACTGAAATTTAATTCCCAATGCTCTCTTACATAATCAGATAAAAGGACAAAACAACTACAAGTAATGATTGTAAATTCTTTGTTCCTCACAGAAAACAGAAAGGGGATAGTTTGCCAAGCCCACAGCCACTTTATCTATTGATACGTTTGTTATTAACTCAGGTCTATCTCTGTAGAGTGATGTTTCACTCTTTGTGTGTGAGAGTTCCTTTTTCTCGCCAGGCTCCTCCTCCTCTGCCCTCACCAGTGAATAGGGCCTTTGTGGGGGCTTTTCAGCATTCCAAAAGGAATTTTCGCAGGTGAGGGTTTGCAAACAATCTCAGACTTTGAGTGTTGCAATTTCGTATTTACAACTGAAAAATACAAAATGCTATAAGGACAGCTAGCGGTTTCCAATTACTGATCTCACAAGACTTACAGCTGCATCAAGGGTGTTATCACAAGAGCAAAGTGGGAGGGAAGGATCCCAGTCTTTCCAACCAGGTGAGCGACCACATGAATGGCTAAAATTCAACATGGTCACTGGAGCCTGTTCACACACAGAGAGGTACACACAGATTAGGCAAAGCACTGTCTCATGTGTTAATATTTTTGATTACTTAACTTATTGCTTGGTTCTTGAAGCATATCTACAGAAGCAATAAAAGTTAATGCAATGTGACAGTACTGTTATCTGGTGTGATTAAATGCAGTATATAGACTTTATGAGTAACGACCGGCTTCACGCATGCAGCTCAGTGGAAAACACCCAGTGTTACTTGGACTGGTCACACCAAGGGTAAGTGTGTAAACAAATTGGCATTAGGGTACTGTATGTTTACCTCCAACTGGTTTTTAGCAGAAATTGAGCTTTTTCAACATGTGAAGATGTGAATTTGAAGATTTATCATTAAAATAATGGGAATGATCATGGGAAGAAAATACTGAGCTGTTATCAGCAATTTACTTTAATTTCATTAGACTTGGTTACAGAAACTCTTTCTGTGTTTATCTCAGCCTCCCTCTCCTCTGTTGGAACTTGTCAAGAAAACACTACCTGCAGGTATGTAAGCGTTTTCCCATGCTGACTTATTAACTACATTTTAAGACTCTCTGTAAGAATAAATACAAGAACAGGAAATTATATTTGCTCTGCCCAAATACACTTTATCTACATCTTGTAATGGGTAACGTCTACAAGAGGAAGGACTTCCTTCCTTTCTCTTTATTGTCTGCCTGCATGAATTGTTCCTCACCCTTTTTTTTCTTTTTTCTTTTTTTTATCTCTCTTGCCCTTTGATTTGTACTGCAGTTTTCCATCTTCAGTGTTGTTAGGGATCTTCTCTCATGATTGCAGAATATATA
>JBAMHW010000010.1:24820275-24858848 GCA_037177495.1 Rhadinocentrus ornatus | reverse complement strand
AATATATGTCCTCTCATTTTAGCACCATGTTGCAGACAGTCAGTGAGTGGCTGTGGTGGGAACGTTTGTGGCTACCAGTAAATGTCTCCTGGTTAGATCTTGTGGACAAAGAAGATCGTGTCTACGCTAAAGCCTCTCAACTTTATGCCGCACTTCCCTGCGCCTTCTGCCTACTTCTGGTCAGATACCTCTTTGAAAGGCAAGAACAAACAGCATGTCAGTGTACGTGCCTGTGTGTCAGAGAGTTTAGCTGTTTTAGCAATCATCTGGTTTTTGAATACCCGGATTATGTTGCACGTGCTTGAAGTAACATTATGAAATTCAGAAGAATCTGGGCTGTTGTGTTGGGAGGGAGGTAACAGAGCTTTGTGTGCCATTTTAGATACATGGCCACCCTGCTGGCTAATGCTTGGGGGATCAAGGACAGGGTACGCCTCACAGCTGAACACAACCCTATCCTAGAAAAGTACTTCAGCAGCCAAGCAAGGAATCCACCACAGGTATTCAAAAGAAGCGTTTCAATTGGTTTATTCCCATCGCTAAATCAGCAGTTACATATGGGATGAGAACCAAAAAAGAGCAAGAGAGAGATGTGGAGCATCAAATGATGGCTCATTTTTGTATTCCTAGCAAGGAAGGTGCTTTCATCTGGCAGAGAGCACTGCTGTCTATATAAAAGAAAGTCCCACATTTCTGCAGAGCATTATACATAAAAACGGAGAGTCACATAATTTGACCCAGATTACGAATAGAATTCTGACATGAGTTTCTGAAATGAATAAGAAATGACAGAAATATTGGACAGACCCTGATGATGATAGTTAGTTTTCTAATGGCAATGTTGCTGATGCAAATGCTACTGGAATTTGAGGTTCTGCATATTAAATTATCAGTTTTAATTAGACACTAAAACTTAAAGCCAGTGTCTATTCTTTTAACTTTAGAAGGTGTGCATCATGGTGTGAACTGAAAGTAAAAGCTGAATTGTGTGTCCCTTGTGTTACAGGCTGATGTGAGCCCTTTGTGTAAAAAGACAGGATGGACAGAAAGGAGAGTCGAAGTGTGGTTCAGGAGGAGGAGGAACCAAGAACGACCAGGGCTTCGGAAAAGGTTCTTTGAAGCCAGGTGTGGGTGTTTGTTTTTATTTATTTTTCACTTATGTTAGAAAGAGTCTGTCTGATTATTTAACACTATTGTTCCTCTGTGTCAACAGCTGGAGATGTGTTTTTTATTTTTTTGCATTTTTGGGCGGAATTTTGGCCCTTTATGATGTAAGTATTGGGAACATTTCTATCATGTTTTCACTTCCTCTAGTTTTTTCCCTCTTGTGTTAGCAGTTGTACATGAACTTCCATTAAACCTAATGACTCCTTGCTAACACTTACCCTCGACTAACCCCTCCTCATTCTCCTCTCCTTTTCTGTTAATTTAGAAACCTTGGTTTTATAATCTGAAGGAGGTTTGGGCAGGATTTCCCAAACAGGTAAGAAATTTTAGCTTTGTAATTAGGATAGATTACACATTACAGTATGCAGAATGATACATAAAAGCATGAATATGTGGATTATGTTTTCATACAGTCTATGCTGCCATCACAGTACTGGTACTACATCTTAGAAATGGGCTTCTACCTTTCTCTTCTACTCAGCCTTACGTTTGATGTGAAGCGGAAAGTAAGTGTGTGCACATTACCTGGAGATGATATTAGTATGAGTGATCATAATTTGTTCTAAAAGTATTTTCACTATTTAGCATATAATTTCTTTAACCAGTATTTTCAGTTAGTTTTGCAAAAATGTATTACTCAAGATGATCATTTTTCTAACATAACTAGGACTTATTAGCACAGCATGGATAATCATGTATGAAAAACTTTGTAATCTTTGTAAAATGTATGTTGTCTACCTAATGTGCATGTGTTTAGGACTTCAAAGAGCAGGTGATTCATCATATAGCCACACTGACTCTTCTAAGTTTCTCCTGGATTTCAAACTATATTCGTATTGGAACCCTTGTGATGGCAGTTCATGACGCTTCTGACATACTGCTTGAGGTTTGAAATATTATGCTCCCTGTTAATTTATATTCTTTTCTGCTTAATATCTATTATCATATTGGATACTGTGTAGTATGGTGCTTGTGGATGAATGTTATAGTATAACAATTTGGAAAAGCTGCCAACCAGCAAAGCAGTTTCAGTAATTCAAAAAGCAAGAACAAGCCCTTGGTTGTAAGACTTTTGGCTTTCAAAAGACAAGAATCAAGTCATATATTCACCAACAAATCTGAAGTGAATAACTATTCGAGGCAGTTCACATTAGTTGTTTTCATAGGGGTATATTGAAATATCTGTTATGATGTACTGTATGTAATTTGTTTCAATTGGGAATTTTGATGACAATACGTGCGCATGTACAGTCATTTTCCACACTCCCATCATCTCATTTCATCTGGTTTGCTATGAAAAGAAAGTGTTAACATTAGCTGTAACTTTTTCTCGTGTTCTTACTCAGTACAGCAAAAAAAGAAGCTTTTAAGACAACTGCTGTCTCTTAATGTATCAAACAAACTAAGAAAAAAGACACTTATTCTGTTCTGTGTGGTAATGTCACAGGGTGCAAAAGTATTTAACTACGGCAAGTGGCACAAGACTTCTAACTCCATGTTTGTGGTTTTTACGACTGTCTTTATGGTGACAAGACTTGTTATTTTTCCTTTCTGGTAAGTGTGTTAATTAAAAAGACTCAATATGATGTACATATAATAATGTATTTATAAATACAGTATTTATAAAGAAAATAAGTTCCATATAGAGATGTGCTAGATGTGAGTAATAAAACAAAGTATAATTATGATAATGTGGTTGTGTATTCTGCAGGCTTATTCATTGTACATGGGTGTACCCAGTGGAACGCTTTCCCCCCTTCTTTGGCTACTATTTCTTCAATGCCATGTTGTTAGTTCTACAGGTTCTCCATGTCTACTGGGCGTTTCTTATATCACGAATGCTTTATAAATTTCTCTTCAGTAAGGTGTGTTTATTGTGTTCTGAGTATTCATTCATTCTTGCTAAATGTGTCACATTTAGAATACATGCTGCATCTTCATTCTCATGTCCTACATCTTCTCTGTGGATTGTTTTCATACTGCAGCTGGAAGGCGATGACCGAAGTGATGAAGACGAGGATGATAGTGACATGCCTAAGGAAAAAAACTACAAGCTGAGTCACAGAAATGGCTCTGGTATCAGAGGACGGGCTAATGGTCACTGACACATGCAGATAGAAAGAGGGAACATGACCATAAAACACATGGATCTTTTTCCATCTGGAGTGAGGCTATTTAAATATAATTACATGTAAATTAGTATATGTAAACTCTACGTTGTCTCTAAATAAAATCAATAACTAATGAAATATTGTCTTGTATTTTTGTCTCATAGCATGTGCTTCTGTGTTTTGTGCAATACTTGAGAGAAATTTGTGTAGTTGTTCATTTTTGTGACTATGACAGTGTTTGAAAGAGTGTGTTGGTCCGCATTATTTATTTTATTTAATTTTATACAGTTGGTGTGGGGATAAGTGTTTTAGCGTTGGATGTCGGCAGCAGTGCAAGTACGCCCTCTCGCGACAAACAGCGAGAGCAGCAGAAAATGCTGTTACCTTAGAAACCCGAAATCAAACACAGCATAAGGTGTAGCCTAATCGTTAGCCATCATAGGACACAATTACACTAATATTCGTCGGAATTATTGTCAGGATGTCTCAAAATGGACGTTTTCGACCAAATGTGAAAACAGGAAACTGGTATGAGGACCAGCTGTTACAAGAGGTTTGTTTATAAAATCAGGACATTAACTTTGTTATCTCAGCTAGCCTTTACGTTTACTTAGATTAACTAATGAGCATTTTATGTGGGTTTGAAAATCCGTTTTAGTTCAATGTTTAAGATGACTAAGTGGCTTAAAATGGAATTAAAATTGTTACCTGTACAAAATCATTTAATGAGGCTCCCATTTTGTACTGAGTCTGCAGAAGAGAAGTTATTAATGTTATAAATTTCCTATTTTTATATGAAATTGGGATGGTGTTTGTATTGCTAAATTGCTCATGTGTTTTTGCAGACACTAAACAGAGAAAGAAATGTTTTTAGAAGACAATAAGAACAGCACAAGAGAAGAGAAGGGGTGAATACCATATTGTTATGTACAGTGCTGGTCTGGAGCACGTGATTTGACCCATTGGCCAACTCACAATTACTAATCTAATTAAAAACAAAACAAAAAAACACTGTTTGATATTTTCCATTATGTTATTGCCATTAAGTATTACGCCGTATGTTGTGACAATAATAAATTCAGTCTATTCTGGCTGTTTATTTCAACGTGGGGCATTCCACATTTCCTTTAATATGTCTCTAAATGCACACAGAAAGTCACACACACACATAAGTTTAGCAAAATTTTGGATTCCTTTCTGTAATCGTCATAGTTTATGATGAAGAGACGGAGGAAGGACCCAAATACAGAACTATTGAATGCAAGTAGACATGCAAACTAGTACTTTATTTTTCAACAAAAAGCAGTGCAAATACAGGATGCCTCAGAGGCCAAATTAAAAACTTACAAAAAGGCAAAACTCAGATGGCTGACTGAAGAAAACTAATTGGACTATTCAGAAACTGAAGGACTAAGTGAGGAGCAGGTGTTGTAATCAGAAATAAAACCTCAGGTACAACAAGGAAGCAGGGAGTAAATTGAACAGAATACACCAAAAGGAGAATTTCTACCAAATAAAAAATTAAACAAAACAGCACAGAGGACCCTTTGACAGCTGAAAACTGTAGAACAAACTACAAATCCAACAAGAACTAAACCAAAAACAGAACCAAAGCCCACAGATCACGACAGAAATAAAGTTATGAAGTTATGAACAAGAGACTTTACCACTAAATAGTCTAAGGTTTTAATAAACTTTGCTTTGCTGCATTTTCCTGTAATGGCTCAACCACTAGGTTTTTAAGGACTTACTGTATTTGGGGCAGTTAGGGAGAGTGATAGTCTAGTGGAGGGGTGTCCAAAGTTGGTCCTTAAGGACCACTGTATTACAGGTTTTGGGTATGCCCTGGTGCAGCACACCTAAATAAGATTAATGGGTCAACTTGCTTTGGCAGCAACTGACAAGCTATTGAGGAGAGCCATTTAATTTAAATCAGGTGTGTTGGATCAGTAAAACATCTAAAACATGCAGGACTGTGGCCCTTGAGGACTAGAGCTGGACACTTCTGTCCTAGTGATTAGAGAGGTGGACTTGGGCCAAAAAAAATCAGGTTTACATGCCTGGACTGATACCAGAGATAAACCACTGTTGGTTATCAACCCTCAATTGCTCCCTGGGTGCAGAAATATGGTATCCTACTGCTGTTAGTTTATCTAGAAATGGGTAAAATGCAAAGGCTAATTTCCTACTTGGGATTAATAAAGTATTATTAAAATAATAATTATTGTTATTGTTGCTACATTACATGTAATATTCCGGCTATGTCATCAGAAAAATACTAAATTAAGCAATTTTAGCCAAGATTAGATTTAGAAAGAATAGATATACGAGTTTTATTCATTTTGGAGTTTGTATTGAAAATGGAAGGTGAATATTTGGAGTTTGTGCTCCTCTCCTTTAGTCTTGAGAAGTCCTTTTTGTGATCGTTGATTAAAAGAAAAGGCAGCAGAAGCAACAAACAAGTACAGGCTTTGCACAACAATACACAGTGTACTCCTGCAGTAGGAATGTAATATAATTTAACTTGCTGTATTTATAGTTTGATGAAAGACAGCTTGCCTTTTATGTACTGTTTACACTTCAATGCCTTAAATGTCTCTTTTTTTTTCTTTATTATTTTTAAACTTGTGTTATAAATACAGTAAGGGGTCACGTAATCTAACATTAATTTAATACTAGGAGATATCTGATTGTTTCAAGTACTGGTTTGCTTATGTCTTACACATACAATGTGTTAAATAATTTCTTTTCAGGATGCAATTAAACAATATCTGGAGAAAAAGGAGAGGGGTGAGCTCACTTTCCAGAAAAGAGACCTCCTCAAACAGACCATTTTGCAGCAGGTAAAAATGAGTTTGAGCTCATAAAGAACACAATTAAAGCAACAAAGTGCAGCCCTAGTAGTGATGCTGCATTAGTAGTTATGATGACATTGTTTGTCCCCATGTGTAGGTGCATCTCTCTGGGACAAAAGATGGAAAGTTGCACTTTGGGGATGTTGTGATGTTGGTGAACATAGGAGGAGAAAACAGGGAGCGCAGTGCTGTCAGCATTAACGCTGACATTAAGAGTTTGACAACGTTTCCGTCAGTGGGTATTCAGGCTCCGTGCAGCGTTAGCGCAGGAAGAGATGTTCAACCTCGCACACGGACTGCGTTCATAATTACCAGGTAAACACTCATAAATAAAATGACTTTTAACCCCAACACAAATACTTGCTTGTAACATGTGACACTGTTTGTGTGACAGCGTTGATAGCAGTCCTGAAGGGTCAACACTGTGTTTTGATCAAAGTTTTACTCTGAAAACTACAAGTGGTTTTGCCAGTGGAGTAAGTGAACTTGTGCACACTCACACACAAACTCACAGACATTTAATTATGTTTAATACTTAAAAGTGACCTTCTAGACATTTTACACTGGGAGTTTTTAGGCTATAGATGGTATCCCGTGATGTCGTTGTGATAGATAGATCAGTTTAAAAAATATAATTTTTATACTCAGTTTATTTGAGCTTTTGTATAGTCAAATTGTTTATTTAAGTTATCCAGCATTTTTTCACCTCTGCTGCTAATTACTGGGTACACTGGAATTGAAATTAGAGCTGCACTGACTGCTTGAATGCTTGTCTCTCTGTTGGTTCTGTGATGCACCAGTAACAGCTGGGATAAGCTTCCACCCCCTTGCGACCCTGCATTTAGAATAATTGGCATAATAATAATAAGATAATGAGATAAAATTTCCCGCTATCACAAGAAAATGATGTTAAAAAGCATGCAAACACAACCACTCTGAGCTTAAGTGGATACTTGTACACTACATTCTTTTATTTATTTTATATCTCAGATGTATACTGTAAATTGATTCAACCTTTGAAAAAAAAATAGTTGAAAAATTTAAGTGTAAACCCAAATTTTACCATTAAATTCATGCCAGTGTTGAGTGTTTGTTCCTGCAGAACCTCCACATTTTATCTTTAATATGCTGTTTTATTGTATTCATATATTTTCTTTAAATGTCTTTCTTCAGCTTTACTTAAAAAGTGATCTGCAAAATTTCCAAAAGGTAAATGAAGTCTGAACAAATATTTTTAATTCAAGAGCCTCAATAGTAATACATCTAATAAGGTCATATTATTGTGACTTTATTTTAAAGTGTGCGAAAATGTCTCGCCTCCAAGAAGTATATTTGGATGAAAATGACTGCTTTCTGTCATGGTGGAAGATAGTGCACTTTGATCCTCTGGAGAGACTTGAATATGAGGGTCAGCCGGTTCCTGTAAGTCTTCACTGTATCTTCATAATCTACTACTCAGTCTGTGGTAACATCAATATTTTATGTTGTTTAAGGTTGTAACAGAAGCTCCTGTATAAACTGCTGTGACTACGTTCTTCACTGTATTTTATTGCAGGCTGATGTTAAGGTGCTGATTGTACACTGCAAGACAAACCAGGCTCTTGCTGTTCTTGGAGATCAAGTTCTTTGGTATTTTCAATTTCTTTCACACTAATCAAATCAAATCATATCATCAAAGTAGCCGACTTTCTTGAAATCTTTCAAAATGGTCGTAAGCAATAGTTCCTCAGGCTTTCTGATGGCTTCTCACTGTTCTTGCCTGGCTTTTTCACTCATTTTCAGTCCAATCTTTGACCAGTCATTTTCAGAGGGATGTAGTTTTCTTTTTAACTTTTAACACTAACCAAATTATTGTTGTGTCTAAATCTAACAGACAAGTTAGTCTGTCAAAAAGAAAAATTTGTGTTTTACCATTTCTTTAGTTGCATCTCCAAAATGCCAAAGATGACACTTATTGTATTTTAGAATGTGATTTTAATTTGATTTAGATGTGATTTCCCAAAAAGCTGTTATCTGAAAGTTTGGCAGAGCTTGACATGGTATGCAGTGTTTCCTAATAATAAAAAAACAAGGTAACTGGACAAGTAGAGGGTAAAATAAGAAGTGATGAAGAATTGAAAGATAAAAAAAATAATAATAATAACAGCAGATTAACAATATCTGAAAGTGATGTCCTTAAGACATAGAAAACACAGCAGAGTCCTGTGATAAGAGTTTATATGTGCATCTGACCTTGAAACCTCATCATCACTGTCTCTATGGATGGGAAATTGTCAATAGGATGTCAGTGGAATTGTCAGAAAACAGAACAAAAGGCAGCTGACATCCAAAGAAGAGCTTTAAAATGTCCTTAATGATGCCTGGAGAACTATTCCTAAAGACTATGTAGAGAAATGAGACAAACGCTTATCTAAGAGGGTTGAAGAATAAAGGTGGTCAAAGCAATTATTAACTTTTACACTTCTTAGAATTTTTCAAACCCTGTTTGTACTTCATCTACTGAATTTTCATTTATATTTACATGTGTTTCATAAATCCCTGTACTTTCTTTTACAGTTTTCATGCAAATAGTTAAAGTAATTGGGGGTTGCTCAAGACCTTCAGACAGAACTGCATGTAATTTAGATAAGGAGAAATAAAATGGGTACAAAGTGTAAATAAAGTCTAGCATTGCTTTTTTATCCAACTTTGGTTAAGATGACAAATTAGAGTCTAACGTAGGTTACAAGTTACCTGGATAACAATTTGTCTTCTGAACATGTTACATTATCCTCTGTATCTAAATTTTTAAAAATCTAAAAATAAAATGTGGCAATATGTACTACTTTATACTGTAGATTAACTTGTTACCAGTAGCTGAGGACCTTGAGTATGGCAGCTAGAAGTCATGTTTAAATGTGTGCGTACTGCTTCTGCTATGTGATTTGTCATATCCTTGCAGGACCACATACGGCAAAGAGTACGAGGTGACAGCTCACACATTCTTGGACCCTCACAAAGTTGAAAAGAACAACAACCACTGGATACTGTGCACCTCTGACCCAGAAGAGAAGGATCTCTGAACTCCTCATAACTTTTTAAAATAAAAAAATGTCTTTTTCTACTCAGATTTATTACTTTACAAGAGAATGTAGGGAGGACACCAACTGGGCAGATAAAGGTTTTGTGAAAAGCATGCTCCACCTGGAGGCTATGTTCAAAAAAACTATTCTAAGTCTTTTTTTCAACTAAAAGAGAGACACACTTCCACTACTCAGCATAAAAAAACAAAACAGACGTGGTAAAAAGCAAAAAATTGGTGCCATTCTGTGGCATTTTGGATTTCCTTAGTTACACTTGAGGAGATAATAATTAGGATGTGACTAACAATGCAACATTCACATTGTAGTAAGTGGTGGACCGTCTAAAAAAGTAAAAAGAAAATTTTAGTAATTAGGTCCATTTTTTATGACTGTTGATTAAAAAAAAAAAAGATAAAGGACATTAATGGAATTTCACTTGTTTATTCCTTTAACTATTCATGAATAAACAGACTGTGAAAGGAATTATAATCTTGTACCAGGATAACTGTAAATTATATGCATGAATGTACTGTGAATTAGGGTGTTTTGGAATTATGATCTATATGTAACAGATCTTTGACAGTTATGGATATTAAAATTTTGCCAAACGTTCTTTGCCAAATGCAACAGATAAATTATTTGTGCACTAAGTCTATTTTGGTATAAGTTTTTGCACCATATGAGTTATTGAGTAATAGGTTAAAAAAGTCAGTATAATTAAAGATGTCCTTCAGCCATGCTCCAACACATGTCATAATGTATGATTAGAAATAGTTAAAAAGAAAATGTATTATTGTAATTGAAAAACGTTAAACCTGCATCAAAGCCGAAGTTTTGCAATGCAAGCTTCAAGCTTCCACATCACATAACTGTTTTTTTACAACTCAGTAAATACTGTTATTCAGCTAGTACATCTATCTTCACAGAAATGATCAGTCACGAGAAGCGCAGTCAGTGAACAGAAAGTGTCATAAAGACATTTTATGGTTTGGTAGAGAAATTCCACTGCATTCCACCACAAGCTGTCCTTATAATTCCTTTCTTGTATAGTTTCCTGTTTTCCCCACGTGACACGTGGGAAAAAATATAAAAACATAGACATGTTATGGTCGTGCGTGCACGTGCCTGCATTTGTGTGAGAAAGCCTCAATCACATCCTTGTGGAAAAGTGCCGTGGAGCGATGCCATGGAGGTGGTGTCACCTTTAAGCGTCACGTTATATGGCAAGTGGAAGCTGCAAATTCAATGCTCATCAAACAAAGGAGAATGCATAGACATGCATGAGTGATGCCTTTTACTGGATATAATACTCCTTGCGCAAGTGACAAGCGCGTTCTGCCCCCCAGGGTTTAAAAGACAGACAGACCCAATTTTGAAAGAAGCAGCATCCACCTTCGATCATGGACCGCCTCCCGCTACAAGGTGCGTTCAAATGAAAACCTTTCATCTTCTGTTTGGATTTATTCAGAAACGGCCGTTTCTCCATGCTTGTGTGCAATTTCACCCCCGCATTTCAAGTAACCGCGATACTTTAGATAAATATATCGTTTTACAGTTTTCTCAAATGCACACTGTGTTCGGAGCCGCAAAGCTATAAAAAAATCGGAAGACGCACCGACTTTGGTTAAAAACATTGGGGGAACATTGAATGCAACCCACCTAACCGGTAGTCTTACAACCAGCAGCAGTCAGCGGTTGTGTGAAGGATTTATCCGCGACACGGAGGCAAAGGTAGGTTTAACCAGTACCTCTCCCACATGCATGACGCACAGCGCGTAGGGCACCACCAAGTGTATGTGGGTGTGTAGGGGGGGTTTACGATTAATCATAATCAGAATCACAGCATATCTAAAGTTACACATTTTACAGCCTTCGGAACTGTGAACTATGATCAATTTTTGGCAGGCAAAAACCACTATTCTGAGACCTAATTCCACCTTAAAAGGGTTTTGGAGTAGATGCAAGGAAGTAGATGGCCAGTAATCTGTGAAATATGTCTTATCTGAACAAACTGTAGCCATTTCAAGCAACCTTTTTTGTTTTATTGACAATTACAAGGCTTATGATCAGCTTTTTACAAGTTAAAACGATTATTCTGAGGCCAAATTACACCTTAAAAGAATAAGAGGTGGGTGTAAGGTATTACTTGGCCAGTAATCTGCAACGTATAACTCGATTGATATCAGACCACTTTTATTAAATTTAATCACATTTTATTAACAAAAAATGTACTCCAATAAATAAAAAAAGTCATGATCAGTGGAAAATAAACTCTGTAAATCAACACACAAATCATAAACTTACTGGACATACTTTCAATAAACAAGCATTAGACAAACGCATGAAACCTAAACAGTGAAGCAACATGCCTGGATATCGTTTGTGATAACAGCACCTCTTAATCTGCAAAGTTAATAAATCAGTTAAAGCACTTGCAAAAGCATACATTCTTTTTTCATTTAGACATATTCTCACTTGCATTCGCGTACTATGTCGGTTTTACACCGAGAGGAACAGCCGCAGACGACAGACACAGAGAGAAGCTGAGCGAAACGACGCTAACAGGCAGCGCGCGCTCCCGCGGCCGTATAATCAATTTTTGGCAAACATTGACTTTAGGGCACAACACCGGCTCTAGGCCGGCAGGTGTCCTATGCAAAACAGGGGTTTTCGTGACAAAATGCTTACCGAAACTGAAGTTACATAGGTCAGTCGCACACATTTTGTAACCAATGTACAAATTCTTGACTCTTTATTAACAAACAAAACAAAGTCACACTGAAACACTCTAAACTAAACAAACTGCTACAAAAATGATAAATAGCACAAAATAAATAACATTTAGTTAAAAAAAAATAACGTTTAGTGCAAAGGTCCAGGGCAAGAAGTGGCACAAGTGCAAATATTCATCATAGAATATTGTAGCTTCTTTTAATTTTATAATTTGCTTGGTCTAGTTATTATTCATTAGGAAATGGAATGGAAATCAAATAAGCGTAAACAAAAAAAAATTATATATTTTTTTCTTTTGATGGCAATGGGTCACCTAGGCCCAGGGCCGGCCCTGGGTAAATGTGTAATTTATTACAAACTGGAATACCGTGGATTGTAACTATATCATCAGGAGCTTGTTTAAATTATACTTAGTTGGTAGCAACTACTTTTTCTTCCGCATGCCATAGCCATAACGTGAAATCGCCTAAGGCACAGTAGCTATGCAGCAGCATGCAGATCATTCCCTCAGACCGTAACCTTTAATTATTGATCATGATTATGATCATAATAAAACACAGTAGAAATATTTTTGTCAAATTAAACAATGTAAATTGATACATTAGGTTGTCCCATGGGCCCTTACCATAGATAACAGGTGTCCAGCTCTATTCCTTGAGGGCCACAATCCTGCAGGTTTTAATGTGTCCTTTCTCCAACATATCTGACTCAAATTAATAAGTTGTTGTGCAGAACTTCATAGGTTGTTAGATCCATTTAGTTTGAGTCAGGTGTGTTGAAACAGGGGCACACTGAAAACCTGCAGGAATGAATATATCCACCTTTTAAGTGACTTTTGTAATGGTTGTTTGATGGACTCAAAAAGCGACAACAGAGTGAAGTGTAAGATTTTATTATAGTAGATTTTATGCTGGAGGTGTTGGCTGGAGGGTGATTGTTATGAAATTAGATAAAAATTAAAGAAAAACAAAAAAGCTCAAGATAGATAAAATGCAATAAATATTACAGGAGTTAGCAGTTGTTTTGAAAAAAGACAGCAAATAGCAATGTTTTTTAAACCCTGATTTAAAACTGCTGAGTTTTAGCAGACGTGCAGTTTTCTGGGAGTTTGTTCCACATGTGAGGAATATAAAAAGCTGAACGCTGGGAACAGAGGGTAGATTTGACCCTGATGCCCTGAGGGATCTGGTTGGTTCATAACAAACCAGAAGATCCTGAATGTAATTTGGCTCTAAACCATTCACAGAGTCTTGTGTCGATTATCCAGGAAGTATTTTCCAGAAGCTGGTATAATTACAGAGGAGTGACGTCATCAGCTTGCTGCCTGTACCATGTGACTGATTTGGAAAGTGGCTCAGATCTCGCCCCTCATCTGTGCCACACGAAAGAACGTCTTTGCATTAGCATCAGTATTAGCTGGTCATTAGCGGTCAACACTAAACATCTTCTTGTTATGGTGACTGTGGTAGGCTGAGCAGGTGATTTTAGGCTTGGAAGAGGGGCTGGCTTATTCCTGTGATGACAAAATCACAGGAGAAAATTAAAATCATGCGTTTGCGAGAGTTTACCCTTGTTAGCGGTTCTGTTGTGAACAAAGGGCCCAAATGGGAAAACTCAACCGTCGTCAAAAGAAAGGCTTTCAGGGAAGTTAACATTTCGTTCCAACACGAATACACGTTTTAACTTAAACAAGTGCAATTGCCGGGTGATGACTCCTTTCAAAATGAAAGCTCTGAAAGTTCTTAATCCTTCCAGTTTAGGAGCTGCAGGTTATAATTGGAGGAAACAGATCATTTTCTTCCTTCAGTCTGTACCGTCTCCTGTTGGTAATGATCCAGCTGTAGGAACTGCTCCTCCTCCTCATCAGTCTACTCAGATGTTGATCAGTGTGCCGAGGAGTTTATAATAAATGAGTAAAAAGCTTGAGGTGAATACAGCTGCTGCAGTCTGTGTGTTTTGAGAACCACCGAATAGTGAATAGTGGTTCTCTCATCTGCACCTCACAGAAAGGATCACTTTTGAATTACCTTCAGATTAAATCTGTAGAGATGAATCTCTGTGCCAAATCTTGAGTTTTTATACATTACATGCATTTAATACAAGAATGGCCAAGATGGTCATTTTGACCATTTTGAAATTTGCATACTCAATAACCTGACTTTTAATAAAACTATAAAACTATGACCATCTACACTATTTAGTGTATTTTTAAAAAAAATTTCAAACCTGTCCTGTCCAGCATCATAGCAAGCCGAATGATAGTCTGGTTGCTGTGTTGTGCTGAATCAATTTGCTTTTTCAAGTGGAGGTTTATGGGTATAAGGCTAATTTAATGAGCCATTCGCAGTTTCACTGTACCGGCCGTGTGTACTTAGACGTGTGATAATCTGATTCATTTATTTATTTACTGTTGAATTGTGTTATGGAATCTATCTTGCTGGACCTGACCGGAGGGGACAGAAAAAGAAAGAAGACAGCAAAAAGAAGCAAAAGAGAAAACAGAAAGAAGAAAGAGGAGACAAAAAAACTATAGATCGAAGGCAACGACTCTTCAGTCTAAATTGCTACAAACTGCTACATTTGTACATAAACACACCAGCAAATTTCCTACGGTTTTTACAGAAAAACAGAGCTGACAGTGGTCAAGAGTTCCTAAATAATAACCAAATTAAAAAGACATATCACAAACGTTTCACAACAATAACCGAAATACCATATACATACTCACAGAAGAAATAAAAATTCTTAGTGTATAAACCCACTGGTTTATACTCAGTGACCGTGTCAGAGTATGGTCATCAGCAGCAATCCCAAAACACTAACCCAAGCTACCCACATCTAAGACACTCCACACAACTCCACACCCTGCGCTGTACCCATAAACATTCACTTTCCCACAACCACATCACATATAACCCTCCCACAATGCGCCGTGTGGGGACGTTCCCGGCAGACCAGAGCCCAAAATCCGGTCTCCACCACCACCCCCAGCTGCCCTGGGGACCAGGTTTAAAACATCTCTTCTCCTGCCGCACAGCTTTGCCTCACATGCTGCCATAAGTGGGTCTTTTTCCCCAGTTTTGTGCTGCAGCCCACTTCTAGACTTCATAGAACAAAACACGCTGGTTTAAAACTCTTTTATTTGACTTTACAGATATGTGGAAAGCAACTGATAGTGTACAAGATTATATTTCAGATCAAATATAATTTCCTTTAGTGCACATAGTAAAGACCTACAACAGTGAACTCAACTAAAAGCTAGAACTGAAGAAAGTGGTTCTTACAGTATTATATATTTCAGCATTAACAGTGCTAATTTACATGAGAACACGTAGTCGATGAGGTGTTGATGAGCCTGGGGGACTTCAGCTTTACTATGAGGCTAGTGTTAATCCTGTGATGATGTTGGTAAACTATGAACACACAGCCTACAACTATGGCCCTGTTTACACAACACTGTTTCCATGAAAAATGCAAATATTTTTCTTTGAATTTTTGAAAAATTAAAAAAGCATTGACACAACAGCAGAATGAAAACTATATCCATGCAGGAGAAAATGCAAAGAGGACCAGAAATTATGTGATGCACATGCCAGGCCTCTAGCCGGCAGTGAAACTTTGCAATGTCACATCCTTGTACAATATCCTCATAAGACCGCGAAACACAACACAACAACAGAAGCGTTACGTGTCAGCAGCCAGTTATCTGATGCATTAAACCTATGCGTCTTCGCTGATGGCATAAATACTTTACCAGAAACTGGATTTGCTTCAACAGGAGGCGTAACGCATGCTCTGCACGTGACTGCAGCATCTGCAACAACACAGAGCTGGCCGTGGATGTTGTGCCCTCGGCTCCGCCAGTTTGGCAAAATGAAACACCGAGACGCAGCCGACGTCTTTACTCCATTTTACATTATTTAGAAAAACACACATCATCACTGTGCAAGTGCACAACGCAACTCTCTGTTGGTCAAAAGCAATCGATCATGCAATCTCTTGTAAATATAGTACATAGTCATTTTTTGTACTGTATTTTGAATACTTTTAGTTGTTATTATTAATTAAATATTTTTTAACTCTGGTAATTCCACAAACTTTTTCAAATGTGTATGCATTTTTCACCTGTCACACATCTCTGTAAATCATGCTGGGAAAAATATATTGGTGAATGACTCAGCCATGCCAGTACAAGCAAAAGATGGCCTGTCGAGGTTAAGGCATGGATGAGGACTCAAATGCGGGCTGACAAAAGGCGCATTCCGACAGAGAAGTTCTAAGAACGCAGTTCTATGAATGGCCCTTCCCCAGGGGAACTGTTTGATGTTGCATTCACACATGAGTTGGCGGCGGTAGCGGGACCGATGTGACGCAACAGTGACGTGTGACTTTTGCGCCACAGAACAACAAAACAAAACCTGCAAAAAATAACAAGATATTGATATTAAATTTTGATATTCTGCTGCGATGGAACCATTAAAAGACCCTGCCTCGGAGCAGGAGCTAAAATGGTTATAGGGTCTTTAGCCCTAGTTCCCAAATGTCGGAATGCGCGAAAAAACGGCCTGGTTTCCTGAAAAGGTTATAGGAACTGCAAAAGTTTCCTACAGTCGGAAAGGGGCTATAGAGGCAGGAGGCAAACCGGTGCTGAAGTTAAGGTTGTAATAACACAAAACGAAACCACACTACACGGACTAAACTAAATGAGAAATAAAGACTACAATGAACTGGCAAGGTGAAATGAGATCACTACAGAGGGGCCAGAGGCAGAGATAAGGGTCATATCCAAAACAACTCAGATCTAATCACATCAACAGACAGGTGAGGCATACAGATGGCTGGATAGTCATTAACTGAAAAGCAGGTTTGCAGACAATTTGGCAATGAAGTAGAGGGGCATTCCAGCTTATATGTAAAAAAGAACAGGTGAAGCAGGTTAGGTTAATTAGGGGCTGATTGCTGTGAGCAGAGGGTGGAAAAGGTGACTATGGGTGTGACAAATAAGACATTTGGCATGGAAACCGTGACAAAAATAAGTACATAGTGCTGATTATATAGCTTTATCAGATTCTTTTTTTTGTTGGTATTTTTACTGTGCATTATTAATTATTCAAAATCTACATTAGAAAAAAGTTTT
Organism: Rhadinocentrus ornatus; assembly: GCA_037177495.1. Classification (NCBI taxonomy): domain Eukaryota; kingdom Metazoa; phylum Chordata; class Actinopteri; order Atheriniformes; family Melanotaeniidae; genus Rhadinocentrus; species Rhadinocentrus ornatus. Next base: position 24,841,783 of record JBAMHW010000010.1, on the reverse strand, counting down.
TAAGCACGTCTTTTACCGCTTGCTTAGTAAAGTTGAAAATAAAGCTGCTGGACTGCAGTTAACTTAAGTCCCTGAATTTCAGTGCTCTGAAACCAGCATTCTAAATGTTTTATATTAACTTCTTGCACTTTTAGATCAAAGTTTTTAACACATAATTTAGCTTACTTCTTGTGTTGACTCTTGGCTGCTTACATGAACATACCTGAGACAATAAAATGCAAACTATGATCAAAAGTGGTGAAGAACATTGTTTTTCTCTATCCTAAGGTTGCTTTTGATTCCTTCCTCACATTCTTGTGGGCACAGATGACTTTTTCTCATAGTACTTGTTGCCCTTGGGGTTCTTTTTAAGGTAATTTGGAATTTCTTTTCATTGCTTTGCTGGTGATTGTCAACTCTATCTATGCCACTCTGTCCAACCTTTGTTGGATTGCTTAAATGACACAGCATGAAGTTTTAATAAGAAAAAATCCAAGGTCATATTATTCCGCCCTTATGGCTCTTGTGAAATCCACCACGTGGACTTTGACCCCCTGACCCTTTTTTTTAAATCCACTGCCACAAATTTGGGAGTGAAAAATAGAGTTGGGCCGAAACTGACATTAGCATCGAAAATACTTGCTAATCCTATCTGTCTTATATTAATCATGTACAGTACTTCTTTTTTTTTTGTAACCACATTTTATAGCAAGAAGTCTCAATTAAGTCTGTATCTAAATGCAATGCTAAAGAATCAAAATATACTATTCCTTTTGAGATGCTTTCTTTGCTAATGAATCACTTTTAGAGTAAACAATTAATTATACACAGAAGCATGAAATTAACTGCACCATGTTGAAAGGGTGGAAGGGTCACAGGGAGGCTGTGTCATGTGAGGCAGGTACATTTACTACTACTGTGACTTTATCTTTGTCTGGTTGAAGTCCACTGTTGAAAGGTGTGGCACAGGAAGATTGCAGGTCAGGCTGACTTGTGCATATTCAGTTAGGCTTTTGCATCATTCAGGGCATGCAGCATGACATGGACTAGCACATCATCTTATGTGGATGGTTTTGTGTGCATAAATACTTTGGTACATGCAGTTGTTTTGCATCTGTCTGTGGTGTTTTCTTGGTGCTGAATGTACACTCGTGACTTTGAGGCCATTTACAGAAATAAAGCTAGCCCTTGCAAAGCAATGGGTGATGTAACAACTGCAAATAAGCCCATAGCACAATATCTGTCATGACTTACTGTGGCATGCATTAATACTTTAATAAATATTTTCTCTTATGAACAAAACAGAAGATATGAATAGATTCACTCTTGTTTGGAAGATGCATTTCAGAATCTTAGAAATAGATGAACCTGTATCTATTATTACCTCACCACATGAGAATGTTTATTAGCACTCTCTTTTACGCTACAGAGGATTTACCCTGTTTATCATTTTTTATGTAAATCAGTGGCTTTCAAAATGGGGGCCGAGACCCCCATGGGGGTCGCAAAATAATTTCAGGGGATCGCCAGATAATTGTAAAAAATATATAGCCTACATTTATCACATAAATTTTGGACCACAAAAAAACACTTTATCCTTCTTATTTATGAAGATTCTGACAGTTTTCCAGCCTTACATTTAGAGGATGGCTGCAAGATGGCCCGTTTGATACATCACACTTTTAATCCCTAAAGGCGGATTTATACTTGCGTGGCTTTTGCATGTAGTCGGCTACGGCATAGCTTACTTGGTGAGTTTGCTCCCATACTCGAGCATAGGAGGTACACGTTGCTTTGGTGTCACTGTTGCAGTTTCTCCTTCTAATCTGAAGGTGGCAGCAGGGGTGGTATCAGCCGGTAAACTCACCAGGTCAGAGTTCTTTTATTGGTTAACTTCAGTTCCGGTAGGTATTTTCTGTTTTAAAACAACAATGGTGTCCAGTATGGTTCAGTGTCTTTATCAGCTTGTGGAAGAAAACCAAGAAATAATTTGTGTTCAGCCTTTCAGCAATTTGATTCTTTGGGTGTTGTTTTAAAAAATGGCGGTTACTACACAAGATCAGGGAGAAGATTCAGAAATCTGGAAACTCCTAATCCCAAATTGACCAATCATAAGCTAGTATAAAACTGCGCGAGTATAAAACTGCGCGAGTATAAAACCGTCTTAAGTTGTCGCAATTGTTTGTTATCTTGGGGGTTGTGGCTCAAAATGTTTGAGAACCACTGATGTAAAGTACAGTTGGTTCAGTTTTCACTACATCGTCTACTGTACCTCAGCAATATTTTGTGCAGTTGAGACTGCTGCTTGGAAAAACTTATTCCATAGTGCAGAACACAAATATACAAGTACATATAAAGTAATAAGCAATGCAGTTTTGACTATTACCAATACATTGGATAAATAATAAAAATGAAAAACTTTATTCAAATAAAAAATTTATAAAGATATCTAAAAAAAGTAAAAGATATGTAAGAAGGGTGGTCAAAGCTTTTGTTTAAAAAAATGTTTTAGGACCTTTTTATAAAACAGTCGGTGAATTGTTGTGCTCTCAAGGTGTCAGGGAAGGTGTTCCATAAGCGTGGGGCAGCAACACAAAAGACCACACCTCCCATGGTTGTGAGTTTAGTCCTGGGTATGTGAAGGCGGTATGTGTGAGGAGGGAAACCTTTGTAGACTTTGGATTAGTAAACTATTATGAAAAGGATTATTGAAGGAGTTGTATTGATTATGACACAAAAGATCTCTAAAACACAGCATATTTCCAATGGTAGCTGTTGGATAGTGGATATAACTGATATCAAATATAAGCAGAAGATCAACCAGCTGTTAGTCATTCTGTGCAAATAGCTGCTTTCAGTTCACGGCCCATGTCAAGATGAAGGACTTGATATTGATAACCAGTAAGTACGTGTAAAACACGTGGTTCTATAAACAAACTTAGAATCATAATAGATTGTTACTCTTTTTTTTTACCTCTGAAGTACACAGTTTTATTAAAGCAATTTTTAAACAAAAGACAGTACAAAATAAAGTAATTGTCACAACCTGTTTCACTATTTATCTGAATCTAAATGCTGTAGTCTATTTCTATAAACATTCAGTGAAGTGTCCTACAAACATACATTATATACATTACCAGTCACTGGCATCTAGATAAGAAAGTGAAGGACTGTTTTCTTCTTCAGAGCAGTTCTCTAGTAGTAGAAAAATCAAACCCTGGTGGAAAAATACTGGATCTAATAATAATGAAACCAGTCTGAACCTGTGAGTAAACTTTTAACTGAACAGTACAAACTCCTCCGGGGAAGTTAAAGATTAAAAATAATTAGGAAAATTACAAAGATCCTCAGTTTTAGCTCCACCCTTGCTTACACGTTTCTTGTATTCTATCATGCAACTCCCCTCCTTTTGTCAGCTTTTTGCATGTGGTTGGTTTACGGTGCCATCAAACTAAAATCCTTCAGATGAATTTTACTTATGTGGTTTAGCCAGAAACAGGAAGAATTGGACATTGTCTGATTAGGGTTGTAAACACAACAGTTCTCCTTCTCTGCTTTTAAGGCTATTAACAGCCTGTCCAGGTAGATGACTGAAAAGATTTTTATCATTTTATCCATTATAGAAAAATGTGTGTTTTGTCTCACAGCCCTGTCTTTAAACAACCACTTCTAAACTAACAACAGCTTCTGCTCTTTCTCAAAGCTTTTGCAGTGCTGTTTGTGTTTTGCTTGTTAAAATTTCAGCGTAACTGATGGAATTTAAATTTATTTTGGAAACAGATCATAATGGCAGTAGATGTCCCGGGACTGGTGTCTGTCATAGTTTTTTATATTTTCATACTGGTAATTGGAGTCTGGGGATCTAAAAAATCCAAGAAAGTGGAAAAGACATGCAGTGGCAGCAAGACTGAAGTTGCCATCGTTGGTGGTCGCAACATCAATGTCCTGGTTGGGATTTTTACCATGACAGGTACAACCTTTGATACTATGTTTGCCATTTATGTGCGTGCTCCAAGCTGTGTTTTATGGCTCCATTCTTAAATTGTTTTTGTCTTTTGTTGTCCTTTTCTTTTAGCAACATGGGTTGGTGGAGGCTACATTATGGGAACTGCTGAAGCTGTTTATTCTCCCACTCAAGGTCTCATCTGGGCCATGGGGCCCCCTGCCTATGTTATCAGTTTTTTTCTGGGTAAGTAGCCAAGATAACTTATGCTCCAGTATAATGATGCAAAGGTTGAGGTTATGGTTATTGGAAAAAGTTATCTGACCTGTTTTTCTACAATTAAACAAGAATTTTATTTTTTCTTATTGAGTAATCATACTTTTTCATTGTCTTGTCTGAGAAAAGACAAAGACATAAAATGTCATTCTGAAACAATTTGCAGGGAATACATTTACATTTTAAACGATAGACTTTCAGTGCTGGTGTGTATGATGTTTTACTATAATTAAACTGCAGAAATGTGTCTTGTTAACAAGCTAAAAATACCTGAAAAAGAGTAAGGTGGTTGAGAGAAGACAAATAAAAGCTATGTGAGTAAAAAGAGTCACACATTAACAGTATTTATATGTAGTCTAATATTCAACAAAATGCTAAGAACACCTCAGACGATGAGAACCTCTCGCTAAACCTTTCTGTGAGAACTTGATGCCAGATGAAGTGGTACACATAATAAAAATAGTCCCTTCAGTTTTATATCATAAGAGGTGTTTAAGTTCAATATTTCATCCCATAATAAAGCAGAAATACCTGATTTTTCATATTGTGCAATCAATTTTGGCGAAAGCAGTGAATGAATTCTCTGAAAATGTGGCTAAATTTAGTCCTTTCTAAGTTTTGTTATTAGTGTATGTTGTTAAGCAAATGAGTTGCTTAACCAGGTTATTAGACTTTTCAACTGTGAAGTTAAATGAACAGCATTTTTTAAGTTTGCAGCAAAATTGTAGCTGCACACACTACCAGTCAAATTCTTCTGTCAGAAATTACTCTTGTATGACCTGACAGATTAGTTTAAGCTGCTTCTGTCAGGTGTCAGGTTGTGCAACTGCATTTTAGGCTCTAGCACAAACTTTTTAAAAAATGTAGGTAAACATCTATTAAAAGCAAATAGCTTGCTTTTGCTTGCATCAAACACATTTGGTTCTTGTAAGGGCTAAAGTCCTCTGCCTAAAAATTGTTAAAAAATTTAAATTTATAAGATTAATTTTATGCTTTAACTAGCTAATTGTTTTGCCGCCTTTTTGGATTGTGGAAGTAAAGTTTCTGATGTTTCTGAATGACTAAAAAAAAAAGCATTTAGCATGTTATTTGTTAGTTAATTTTTTTCTTTGTGTTCTTGTTTCTTAAAGGGGGTTTGCTTTTTGCCAAACCTATGAGGTCAAAGCGCTACGTCACTATGTTGGACCCTTTTCAGCTTCGCTATGGCAACATATTTACTGCAATACTCTTGTTTCCAGCTCTGGTCAGTGACATATTATGGGTTGCCTGCATCCTTGCTGCTTTGGGTAAATAACTTATTTGTGTATTTAAGCCATTATGTAATAATGTGTCATGATTCTGCCATATTTAATTTATTGATTCATTAACATGATTCTTTTTTTTTTTGTATTTTTTTATTTTTTTAATTCATCATTTGTACTTTTTCAATTAAAGCGATGTCAGTTTACTTTTTTTAATGTTTTCTTTTTTGTTTTTTTTCTGAGATAAAATTCTGAAGAAATAATTGATGACACATCAATGTATATTGACTATAAGTTCAACCAGTCCCTTGCAACAGATAACTAACATTTTGTATCATATTACGTTTTAATCCTCAAAACCTCTTTCTCATGTCTGCAATGCGAAAAAATGTAACCTCTTCACAAAGTCTTAAAGTCTAACAATAGTGGTGCAACATGTGCTAATGTTGAACTACGTAGCAAGTGTCTGCTGTAGAATTCTTAAACAAGCCAAAACGGGTCTTCATTACAAGGTAATGGAGACAGAGTGACACAACAACATGAAGCAATTTGACTGATGGGGTGGCTCCAGTATCACCATGTTGGATGTTGTTACTGTTTCACACACTTACCAGCTGTTTAAAGGACTTCTTTACACACAGAGATACCATGATTAGTTGCTTATACAATGGTTAATGAATCTAGTATCCATCTCATCTCATGAGGTCCTGCGTTACAACACAACGTGACCACATGTAGATCAGATTTGGCAAGGACATCTACCAACAAATAGTACTGATGTCCCCTAATGGCCTGCCAGAGGTCTGACAATAAGTAATCAAAAATCTGTCTGCTTCAGAAAGCATGGGTTGTGAAGTAGGCAGCCATTTCTCCATATCGGACAGTACTGGTATTAGTGGTGCCAACAAACAGAACACTTGTAATCAGCTTGATACTGTGTTACTAATAATTACAATTTTTTTTTCCTACATAGTATTTTGCTATGAAATTATTTTTTGAAAATCACCATCAATACTGTGTGTTGTACATTTTTAAATGAGATTTTATATCATCTTTGACTGAAAGTTTTTCCATCATTTTCAGGAGGAACAATAAACATAATTCTTGGGCTGTCGTCTTCAATCTCCATCATCATCTCAGCAACTGTCTCCATCATCTACACGTTTCTTGGTGGCCTCTACTCAGTTGCATATACTGATATTATCCAGCTTTGCTTTATCTTTTTCAGTCTGGTAAAAAATAAAAGTACAATTCAGATACAACATAAAATATTGAGTAACAGAATGGCTGAACTGAGTTGCTTCCAACTGGCATTTGGTATAACTACTGTTTTCTTTATTTTAGTGGCTTTGCATTCCTTTTTTGGTGCTCAGTCCTGCAGTTACTGCCATCACACAAACACCTCCTCTCAACCAGTCACATGGTGAACACACATGGTTAGGGAAGCTGGAGTTGGCAGACTCCGGGAAATGGCTTGACGAAATGCTGTTACTGGTAAGAAAAAGTTTTGAATTAACTTTGCATTACTTGTGTTTCTTGCAGTTTGGCAACTCAGGCAACTTTAAGTTTACGCCCTATATGTAATTTTAAAATAGTAAAAAAACAATATATCAAAAGTTTTCTCATTTTGTAATGAAATTAATCTTTTAAGAGGGCTTTTTTTGTTCATTACTGCTTTGCATCATCTTAATTGTTTTGACCTCAGATTAGAAAAATACACACATTTAAAAGTAAAATACTTTCTTATCTATGCTCAATATTACGTTTTATGCTGCTTATCAGTTCACATCCGATGGCTTTTTTTGTTTTGTTCATTTTAAAATAGCTTTTTTAGCACTACATAATTTAACTTTTTTTTTAGTTTCTCTTGTAAGCTTTTTTAGCATGATGTTGTCTACAGGGGTGTGAAGGTGAACACTTTTGCCTCACAGCAAGACGGTTCCCGATCCAAACCTCAATCGTGGCCTCCCTGTGTTGAGTTTGCATGTTCCCCCTGTGCATGTGTGAGTTCTCTCTGAAAACTCCAGCTTCCTCCCAGAGTTCGAAAACATGCATGCTAAGGTAATAGGTGATACTAAATTACCCCAGAAGTGAGTGTTAGCCTGCATAGTCATTTGTGTCTGTCTTGGCTTTGTGGTGACCGGTGATTTTTCTCAGGTTTATGCTATCTCCTGCACAATGGCAGCTGGGTAGCAAATTTTACGCAAACCAGTCACCACACAAATGCAGCATCGTAGTTCAGCTTGCCCCAGAATACCTTTAATCTCAGAGTAGTCAAAAAATGATCTGCAAACTGCTTCTGTGACATAATAGTTATTAACTGATCGTGTGGATTTTGATGACCAGTGATGTATCTGCTGCTAACTGTTTTTATATATTTAATTTTTTATTTAATCTTGTTCTTTTAATAATTCTGGTTGGATGTAAGGTAACACTGAAACTGTATAGCATCATCATACCATGCTGAGTTTATACAATCAAACTAAATATGTGGAGGTGCTGCTTTCGCTTAATATTAACTGGAAAAGGATGCTGTGGTTAAAATTCAGCTTTAGGGTTCAGTCCTCTTCTTTCACACCACTTGAGTATTATAAACAAAGTTCCTTTGGGAGAAAAATCACACCCAACAATAACCTATTTCTGATTAGCCAAGTATTTCACGCATTTTAATTCTGCCTTTCTGTCTCAGTCATGTCATATTTAATTTCCATCATAGCTTACAAAATCTTTTAACTTCAAGTCACACACAGGAGCAGTTGTTACTGTTTGCATACTCATCCATTCATGCTGTGGTAATCAATGTGGCTCCCAAATTAATAAAAAGAGATGAAAAGCTCTAACTATAAGTACATGGGGGTAACCTGAGAGGGTAATCTGTGTTTTTTCACAGCAGTTGAAATAAGACCCAAATAAATATACCCACAATCTGTAATAATGTATAACTGTCTGATTTCTTTATGCATGCGGCTGAAATGTGCTTCCTTACGTGTTTCTGTTGCTAACAAGAGTTCTTTGATCATCAGGGATTAAATCTGAACATTAAAATGTCTGTCTTCTCAGAGTACATTCTAAGAAATTACCCAAAACAACTGAAACTCTTTAAAATGTTTCATATTAACACATTTTAAACATGAAGCAAACTTAATGATTTGACTGCTTTGTAAGTTGCTTGGCAAACCACCACAGAAGCTCGGCCACTCTGCTGAGGACTGTCAATGAGTCATGGCACACTTCAGCTGACTAAATTAGCCAAACCCACTCTGTACCTTAGACCTCAGTAAAAATGCAAAAGACAAGTGTTGTAATAATCTTTTAGCTCCTTGAAAAAAAAAGGCCCTGAAACAAAACACAAGTGTAACCACCAAGATATCAGCTTCAGTGCTATAGCACTGCAGCAGGTTCCTCAGATTATTCCTTCTGCTAGATCCACCTCTGTTTGACAATTGCAAAGTGACTGACTGACAAAGCATTTGTTGTGTGTGTTGTAGGCTTTAGGGGGACTGTCGTATCAAGCTCTGTACCAGAGAATCCTCTCTGCGGCCTCCTCTGCTCAGGCTCAGATCACATGTTTTGCTGCTGCTGGAACAGTTTTCATTATGGGAATCCCCTCAGTTGTTATCGGATTTGTGGCTGCCTCTGCAGGTACTCTTTTCCTCTTACGAAAATGCTAAGATATTAGAGTAGAATACCTGTTACCTGTTAACACCTTTAGCCCATCACTATATTAAAAGACATGGCCTCCTCATTGCTTATTTTATCATATTTTATGTTTATACCATCACCATAATCTTAAAAATGTTTTCCAATCCCATGATTTCTTTTTCCACCTCTGCATCTTCTCCCTTCATCCTCTCATTTTCTTTAAGACTGGAACCAGACAGAATATGGTCTCCCCCCTCCTTTTGAACGTGGGGATGCAGGGAAGATTCTGCCACTTGCCCTGCAACACCTCACAACCAAATGGGTTTCAGTAATAGGCATTGGTTCTGTAGCTGCAGCTGTTATGTCCTCCATGGACTCTGCGCTGCTGTCCTCAGCATCCTTGTTTACTCAAAACATATACAAGACGACATTGAGGAAGAAGGTGTGTGTGTGTATTTTGATTCAGCATATATCATAGCAACTCGCATTTTATTGTTCCTTTTTCCTTTCTTTCCACAGGCTTCAGAAAGAGAGCTGCAGTGGGTGATCCAGATTAGCGTGCTGCTCGTGGGCGTGGCAGGGACAGGCTTAGCCTTTGGCAATGACAGCGTGCTTGCTCTCTGGCTTGTAAGCGGGGACCTCATTTATTGCATTATCTTCCCTCAGCTGGTCTGTGTGTTGTATTTCCATTGTGCAAATACTTATGGTGCTATTAGCGGCTTTGGCATTGGGTTGCTCCTCCGAGGACTGAGTGGGGAGCCTCTACTTGGACTCCCTCCCGCACTCTTGTACCCTGGTTGGAGGGAGGAGAATGGAGTTATCATGCAATACTTTCCTTACAGGACTTTAGCCATGCTTTTCTCCATGATAGGCATTGTTACAGTGTCCTGGCTCGTGGACTTGATATTCTGTCACCAAATAGTTCCTCAGTCCTGGGATGTGCTGGGAGTATTTAAAGCGAAAAATCAGAAAGAGGGGGAAGAAGTGCCCAACCCTGAGGAACCGAACTGTGCCCTCAATACAAAATTCTAAGTTGAACCTCACTGCAACCCAAGAATATACCTGAATGCATATCCTATGACCAGCAGTTTTAATTTTGTGAAGGCAGCTGCTCCACTGTGATATCTAGTTTTAATTAAACAGGATTAGAGTTACAAACAACTTGATGATTTGAGTACAGAGTCAGATTTTGTCACACGTTCTAAGCCTTTTCAACACAAATACCACTAACATTTATGGTGTTTTTCTTTTCTTTTTTAATTTAGATCTTTTAAACACATTCAGTTTAACCCATTTAATTCAAAGTCAATGTGTTATTGTTCAATCTTATCCTCCTTTTCATTAATTCTGCCTTTGCACTTTGAAGCACTTTGGAAAGAAACTAGCAATAACTGTGAGGTAGAGTGATACCCAGTAGATATTCTTGGTGGTTAAAGAATTTGCCACTAACTTAGTTATGAAAAATCATCATTGAGATTGGAGATGTTTACTTTCTGTTTTGGGTTTTTTATTGCAATTGCTCATAAATATGTTAGATGTCTCAGATTTTTGCAGCCCATGGAGATGTTTTCTATGTCAGAGTGAAAAGAAATGGACACAATAGTGCCTAAATAATATCCACTCTTTATTTCCATTAGTTTTTAGTGACAGTGTGTCTTTTGTAACATGCTTTTACATAATTTTGTTTTCTCTAGAGCCATGATTGATGTAATGGTCAGGGTGCCACAAGAGGAGGACATCTGAAAAGTAATAACATTTAAGAGGACATGCAATAAAAAATCAGTTGAATACAGAAATTAAAGAAAGTGTCAAAGAAATAAGAGAATTACATTTGGAAATATACAGAAAAAATAACAAAATATTATTAGTATTTCTGTTTACATAAAAAAATCTGAATTTATATTTTAAATTTGAATTTGTATTGTAGATAGATCAAAACAGTTTTTTATATGAGTAGTGCACTTTTTTTATATATATTTCTGAAAATATAAAGAAATTTATATGAATGAGCATGCTCACATTATTTTTAGCTTGATATTTCCATATTTTTCTCTAATAATATTTTTTATCAAACGTTCATTTTATATATTATATTTATCTGTGCATTACCACATTTTGTATTTACTTTTGTACTCATTAATTTTAAAATTAATCATCCCATACTGATGCGTTTTCGCAGTTAATTTGTGATGTGTTGGTTGCGGCAGCAGAGGGCGACATGTTCACACTGAAAGGACCTCTGAGCTTAAGTCTAAAAATAAATCTGTAAAACAGCAGATTAATAGCACAAAAACAAACAAAAAACACCAACAACAAAAAAAACAAAAAAACGACAAAAACAAGGTTCACAAACAACTACGTTTTCATCACTCATCTGTGATGGCACAGATATTTAGTCCATTTTGTACTCTCTTTCGCTTTTTGCACTTGTTTAGTCACCTCACAAAAGTTACATTTCATGATTCTACAGTCATTTGGCAGAAGCTTTTCTCCAAAGCGACTTACAGCTGAGAGTAAGAACAACACAAGCAAGAATTCAAACAGGATGGGACATCATAGAAACTGGGTTTGTTTTTTTTCTAATCGTCCTTTGTTTAAGTTGTTTAGTCCATTTCGTGAGACTCAATTGCATGCTTGCACTCAAGACTTTTTAAAAACACATGTGTAAGTTTACTTTTTCCACATTAACAGTTTATATTTCCTTTATAATTCTCAAATATCACACAATTTATTTGTAATGTATGATGAAATCTACTGCATCTGCCAGTAATACAAAAGTTATAATAATAATAAACTAGAATTCACAAAAAGAAAAAAAAACATTCATAAATTTCAGTAGTTATGCTTAAAAAAAAGTGAATTATCCCATGGTAAACACTGTTTTGGCTTCATTTTTGGAAGCGGCATCATGCTGTGCTCTCACCAGGATAGAAGCAGCGGCGCTCTTCACACGGTTCGCCGTCTCTCCTGCTTGTGTAGGATGAATGAAAGATAAAGGCAGTGTCTGGCAGTCCCTTCTTGGATAAAGCTCCATGTCAGATTTTCCTGTGGACCTCTGATGATGGGATGCAGTTAACTATAACATATCTTCAGTGCTCTGAAGAGACTTATAATAGTGTTGAACATTGTTCTGTTTATTCCAGCAGCAAAAAGTCCTATGGATACTGTGGGCCCAAAGTTTTAATCTTCCACTTTGCAGTAATTTTATAATAATTTTAAAGCCAATTTTTGTTAGAATCACTGTTTTTTTTGATAGAATAAGATATTTTTCCAGTGAAACGCATGTAAACTATTGTAGTCTGAGAATTTTCTTGAAATATAAAAAAAAAATATATTGGCAACAAAAGATACTTGAGATTTTTTTAAGTAATTAAGTGATAAAATCTATTTCTCATGTCATTGTGTAGAGAAATTTAAAAAGAAAAATAGTAAAATACCAACATGAGCGTCTCAAGGAATATATACAGATCTTTTGAATTTTGAAAACCAAATAAAAGATGTATATCCAACCAGACTAAAAAACTAAACAAGTTTACATTACTTTGTGGTATAGCTTTTAAAAAAAATCATACTGTATGGGCAAATTTCAGTAAAAAGTATTTACTGATTCTACTGTTGCTGCCTTCTCACCTTTACCACAACCAAATGTAGGCGCCTCCTGTTTCACAGGGACATCAGATTAAAAATTTTGTTTCTTAATGGTGTATTTTGTATATTTCTGTTATTGTTTTTCTTTTCTGTAGCATAAAGATGAGAGCAATTGATCTAACACTGCATTTTGCCTGAATGTATTTTATTTTTCAACTGAATTTAGTTTAACCAGAAATTTAATGAAACAAATCAAATGAAGTTTGCAAAACATTTATGAAGAAATTGCTTCAATGGCAGCTAAAGAACTATCATACATTGTCCAAAAATCTAAAAAAACAGGGATTACCCCAAATTACAGCACCTTATAATGTGCTCTGTAAGACACAATAGAGTACAGTGATTTAAATTACATGAATGGGTCACACAAGTGTGTCACTTGCTTTCAGTGCCAGGTGTTACATGTTGCACATTTGGAGAGACATTCTTACTCTTCTCAAGACTATAAAAAAATGGGAGAAGGTGAAGAAAAATCTATTTTTGTTATGTGATTAGACAGACACCCAGTTGGGGGTGTGTGCATTTGTTTGGGACGTCGTGCTTTCTGAGTCTTTGGTTCTGAATCCACTCCGGTGTTTCAGCTGAGCTCCCGGCCACCTTTTCCGTGGCACTATGTGTTTCTGTGTGAGAGACGCCGACTCTTGTTTACAACAGCGATTCCACGGAGAGGCAGAGACCCACAGCGTACGATAACCGAGGCGAGCTGTAGGATTGCAACCTTCTGGATCACCGGAGTTTGTTGTCGTTTTTTTTAATTTTTTTTAAAATTTTTATTTATTATTATTATTATTTTTTGTTACATTTCCCCTCATATTTTCATGTGAGGCATGAGGCAAAAACAAAGAGAAAAAGAATCATCTTTAACGGGCAACTGCGTGAACACACTCTCCCTCCCACCCCAGCCGAGGTCGTCTAGCTGGAGACCCATTCTCTTGCGTGGCACAAGTCTGGTATTTTCTTTCTGCTCCGGGCTGACGGCAGATTCCGAGCAGAGGAGCTGGGAGATTGGTTTTTAAACGACTTCTCCTTGCGAGCTGGGACTCCTCCATAGCCTGTGCTGGCTGAATGGCATAAGAAAAGGGGTTTTCATTCATTTTTTAACCTCTCAGCCACCACCCCTGTGGATCTGGACGTGTTTTCTGACCCCCCCACCTTCTCCTCATGCAGTCATTCTCACGGGGGATTCTTGTGTATGACACTGGCGTTAATTTATTGTGGTGGTAAAAGCTACTGGTATTTTTTTTAAAAGCAAACATTTAGACAAGATTATTTTTCTTTTTTATTAACACAGCCAGGCCTGAACGCACTGGAGGCGTGCTGCTGTTTTCAAGAAATGGAGAATGAAGATGGGGATTACCATCATTTATCCAGGAAAATCACTGGCCTGTGTGCCATACCAGCTAAAGTATCCAGTGATTGGCAAAAATAGCAGACTGTTTTTTTGTTTTTGTTTTTTAATAAAAGGAATTCCCTGCCCCAGTTACTTAAAACAAACCCAGATAGAAGAGCAAGTACACATCTACAGGCTGCCAAAGAGTAGCCTTTGAGGCTACAACAATTTTTTGTTCTTTTTTAATGTACAAGCTCTCATTTGAGGAGCTGATGTGTACAGCTCTGTTTTATTTCGGTTTCACACAGACATTTTTGTTATTTTTAATCAGATAATGATCTGGAACGTGAGATTAGTAACATCGATGGGCACCCTGACCTTGTTATGGGGTCTGATGCTCTCTTTCTCCACTATCTGCATATGGTCCACACACGGAGAGAGTAAGTATTTATTATAAATAATGATTTGCCTAAATGCACTGCTTTAAACAGGAGAGGCCAGAATGCAGGATGCGCATAACCACAGTTTAACCTCATGTAGACTTGCCCATACATATGTTTAAATGCTTAAGGTGACTTGTGAGGAACAGAAACTGATATTATATATGTAAACTGATAAAATATATATAATTGGATTTATTATTTATTGTATCTGGGCTTAAAAATATGCAGCTAAGCCGGCGAGGAGTGGTATAAAACGATGTATTTGCTTTAGAAGACCATTTGGTACATCTGCCGTTAGTATAGCAGCACTAACCCAAATACTGACTACGCAAAATAATTCGATCTAAGAAAGATGTCTTGTTCATTTCAAGAGGCAGGAGAAAATCTCAAGTAATAGTGGCATGATTTTAGCGCCAGACGCGCTAAAGGGATGGGATGAATCCTGAGAGTGGATCTGAAGGTTACTACGACCATGTGGCCATTTTGCATTTTTGTAGTGTGGCGTCGACGCGCACGAAAAGCCGAATTCATACGATCCATTGCTGCTTAACGCCGGAAAATGCACATGGTTGTCAACGTAATCGCAAAAAAACAGGAACTATATTCAGTTGGGCAGCTATTCAGAAATCTGTCTATGCAAATTATTGTGATCCTTAAAATTCCGGAGCCTCTGAGTTAAGCTTATTTTCTCTTTATATTTGACGCTGATGTCTTATAGACTGATGATGCTCAGAATGAAATGGATAAGAGTGTATGAAAGATGAAAATCACTTTATCACATACATTTTAATAGGTTACACGACCCTGTTAAGTAACAGACGAAGAAGTCTGGGGATTTTTCCTGTCATTTTTTTCTGTTTGGGTGTTTTATACACAGTAAAATGTACACCTGCTATATTTTCACACATTTTAGATTTTATTAAAATTTTTCAAAATAACTTATATAATCATACTTAATGTCCCAGGCTCTACTAATTTTTTATTTTTATTTTATTATTTAATAAACAGAGATGTTTCTGAAATGTTGAACTAATTATGTCAGAAAGCATAATTTAAGATTTTTTTTCTCCTCTAATGTAATTTGATTTGAACCGCAAAAGTGGCTTTTTTTGGTCAATATTGAAGGGTCTTCTCGCTGTTCACCAGTTATTATACAGTTTACCATCAGTGTGTAATTCATTGTTGTTGATTAATCAGCTTTTCAATGAGAATTAATTTTGGCAGAGAGAACATCTAATTAGTCTTTTAAAGAACTTTAATTCTTATATAAATAAATAAACAAATTAGTTAGTTGAAGTGGTTCCCTTAAAATGATTGAACAAATTCTTGTTTTTTCTTTGGATTTTATGTTTTTCTTAAATGGTACAATGTTTTAAATCCTCCAGCTCAGAGATTAAAATGGTTATCAACTGAGTCTTAGTTTCCAAGGATGTATTTTCATTTGTGATACATTTTGTTTGTCCTGTTTTGACAAATCCAGATGGTGACAATTAATCTCTTTAAACACCTAAGTGGGTGGATCTTAAAGCCAGAGATTATACTTGTGTACGTGATGTGGACGGTGTGTCATTGAGCTTTTTTGCCATCAGCGTCACATCCTTTTTATGGTTACTAGGTGGGGATGTCTGGAGATGGAAAGAAGGCATGCAGATTAGCATCTATCAGTATTTAAAGGATGAAGAAAATGTCACTGAATCCTTAGTAGTTTGAGCCCCTCTGAGCTCTATGAGAATGAATATGTTTGGGAGTCAAATTGTTGCCCTCAGATTTAACTCTTGGAGAATTCCCTGACAGACTGTAGATGAGGTTTACTTTACTGGGCTGTAGAGGTCAGAATTTCAAACTTTTATCATCATTTACTGGAAAATCACACATTTCCAATGACTAGTTTATTTTATCATTTTGATAATAAAATGTTCTCAAGCTCCTTTTAAACTCTCACCACAGTAAACTTGCCAAGCCATGGCTTCCAGGTATGTAGCACCTGTAAGAGGGAGACAGAGCTATGTATGGATAGAAATGCATTGTGATAAAATGCACTTTCAAGAGAAACAGTTGATTTTAATAGTTGTGGGGCTGTAAGCTGTTTTATTGTTTTTTTGCCTATCGCACAGAGTGATGCGCTTTACTTCATCACTTGGCAGCACAATTGTTGGTTAAAAATAGATGTGTCACCAGCAACGTTGGCGCAGAGGTTGTGCGAGTACAGGCACCCTCTGTCCTGTTCCAAGAGGACACACCAGTGTTCCTGTTCAGAGATTTATCAAAGCATATGTTGCCTAGGAAAAGCTGAATAAATAATCAAAAATCAGCGGGCATTGTGTTTGACAGGCACTTCTTCTCATCCACCATTTCTCTTTGGGGTTTTGGCTCAGCTCTCTGTGTCGTGACAGAGTCAAGTGCCTCTGCTGTGACCGCTGTCACTCTACTCCAAGGTGCCCCGTTCTACTTTGTGACTGAGGCGAAGCAGCTCCTACTTTCTCTCTTCACTGCATGTGTCCACTTTCTCCCCACCTCAGCCACGGCTTGAATGCAGAACACCTTATCACAGCCAAGACCAAAAAGTGTAGCAAGTGTACATGACGAGTGTATTGTAGAGTTTTTCGTGTACCGCAGCAGTTCTGCGTGGCATCCTGAGTCTGTGCCCCTGAGTAGGGATGTGAAAGTGTGTCACTGGGCTAGTTTGTGAGAGTACATTCAAATGTTGTCCTTTAGCTCTTCCAGGCTGGCAGCAGAGGTTGACAATGCTTAATTAAACATGTTATTTTAAGTGGCACGTCATCAGATTTACTCACACGTAGTCTCTGACTAACCTACATCATCATCGAATTCAGGTTTAATGGCCTGTGGAGAATTTGTGTGATTGTAAATGTTTGCTTTCATGATGGGTGATGCTTTATCAGATGAAAGCTGTATGAACCCTGATAGATTCTGAATGAAGACTTTGTCATCCAAAAATTATTTTCTCTGGTTTTTCTAGAAACCCTTTCACTTTGTTTTCTTAATCATGTTTTGGTTGTTTTGAAATAGCACTTTTCCTCAATATTTTTTTGGTCTAATTATGTTGAAAGAGATTGCACTCACCAGAGCAAAACAACTTAAGTTTTAATTATTTGATTTATCTTTTATCCTTTATTTTTAGTTCTATTTTCCTCCTTATTTTGCCAGATTTCCAAACATTTTTTTATTGATTAAAATATAATTAAACTTGTTAGTTTGCAAAATGAGGTCACTTCAGCATGTAATTCTGCTCACCTCTGCCTCATTTTGGATGAGGGGGACTCCTTGTGTTAGGCTTGTAATGAAGCCGAGTGTTGAGTTACTGTTTGGGGTTTCGGTGATATCTGAGACCCAGTGTTTGAAGTAAAGTCCGCTGAGTGGAAGCGGCCCACTGGACTGCTGGTCAAATGACTTCCAGTATGCAGGGGATTAGAGCTGGTTGGTGTGGCAGGTGCAAGGTGATGTGACAGCACAGTGATGTGCTCCCTCACAGTTGGAACTTAATTTTAGACAATGTGGTGCTCAGTGTACATCAGGATTTGTACGATTTCCAAATGTATCACTTACAAAAAATGTTTGTGGTTTTCCATAAACTAAAGACAATGCAACATCTTCTTTAAACTGGTTACTCTGGACAAAATTCAAATTTACATAGACAGATGATAATAATTTAAAATGGAAATGTTGCAAACTTTTCTTAAGTAATATAAACGAAAACAGGCTCAGTTTTCCAGTTTTTCTTGCTTTTCGTCTTTTTGCGTCATCATCAGTGACTAACCGTAAGCATGTGTATTAGCTTGCTCTCAACACGTAACCAAGCCGTTTAGTCACCAGTTTTAGGAGCTCAAATACCCTGAGCCAGAAAAGGCCAAGAGGCTCTGTCTTTAAACGTAACATGGGAAGGAATAATCTTCCTTCCTGGAGTTTACAGCTGGATGTGTGCTAAAGTATCCAGTTAAGTGCTTCCCTAGACTTCCCTTTTGCAGCCTTTTTTAATAAACAGAACTGCATGAGGTCTAGATTTCAATCATCTGTGTCTCAGCTCTAACAGAGGTGAAATTTATTATTTACATGTGAGGCATGTTTACTGGATCAATTTTATGTGACAGTAAAACAAATAGCGATCGTTAGTTTTGGTTTAATTTTAACAGAAGGTGTGCAGGGTTGTGCTTTGCCTGTGCTTGTGCAGGTGTGTATGTATGTGTTTGTGTGGTGACATCTCGACAGAGGGCCAGGGCAAGGTTTATCAATCATAAACATGAGCCAATGGATCACCTTACGCTGTGGAGATATGTGTGTTCTCAGCAGTGTGAAGAGCAAATAGTCTCAGGAGGGAGAGGCGGACGTGTGCAGGATTATTGCCTTGTGTGGACGCTTGTGCTGAAATAGATTTTATGTAATGATTAATAAAATATTTGGTAACTAAATTTTGTTCAACTGTTTTCACAACAAGTGAATTGCTTGGAATCAGAAGCATAAAGGCTTAGTTTAAGGGAATATCCCTCTCAGTCTTTTTTTTTTTCCCTCAAGGAAATTATTGGAATTCCTGCTACTTAACGTGCCTAATAGGCCAAAAAGGGCAGTTGCAAATAGAAGTTGTCATTCCTCTTATTTATCATTTCCCTTTTCCAGAATGTTTTGAGCATTTACAAACCCCAGAAATACATTTAGGGGATAGTGTTTTCTGTTTGTAGCAGTTTTGCATCATGATATCCTCTTGATAGCTTCGCTTGGCTGAAATCTTATCTTTTCCTGGCCAGACGCCCACCTTGATTTTATTAATGCCCTGATCAGGAAGTGGAGCCTAGAGCTTCTCTTTACTAACAAACAAATTAGTCTTTGTATTTGAGTGGCTCCACCCCTCCTCCCTCTCTCCGGCTGCTGGAGAAGCTGGAAGAAAATTCTCAATGAAACAAAGAAGACATGCAGCTCGATGGCTCACAAGTGGAGCCCAGGGGCATTGGTGTTGATTGGAGAAAAGCAAATACTATTTTCTACTGGAGTAATTGTTTCCGTTCTAAATTTGGAGAAGTGAAACAGCCCATCAGAAACAAATATGCTCTATTCAGCTCTATAAATGATGTAACGTCTGTATTTTGGGCAGATTAGTTTTAACAAAAGCTCATCAAGTGAATTTACGTGTGAAGACGTTTTGGGTGCCTGAAGACGTTATGGTTAAATGTTTGCTAAAGTATTGACACAGATGTTTTTTTCTGTGTGATTTATTCAGTTGTTTACCAATTGTAAGGAGCCTGGTGGGCACAATGTTTGCTTTGAAGTTAAAAAGTTAAGAGCTCTGATTTAACCTCTCAATATGATTATACAGTTTTTGACAAGGATCAAAGATTAGTAGTAGTAGTAGTTTATTTTTATGATGTTAATATATTCTAACAGATCATTTTAATGAAAATTGCCCTTCTATTATAGACAATATCTGTCCTTTTAAAAGTAGATCAGTGCCAGTTTTACAGTCCTTGCCATTGGTAAATAATGATATTCGTTGCTTAAAGCGTTCAAAGCGCGAAAAATTTAACATCTGTGGAAGAAAACTCATGTACAAGTGCACTTATTACATTTAAAGGATCTTTTAGTGTTCATTTAATAACTCGCTTAAGGAACCGAGGGTTACATATTTTTCTAACCTGGTTTTAAAGAGGTAACACTAAGTTGTCATTCCACAATATTAGTGAAATAATTACTCCTGCTGCACCTACTGCTCCCATATTCTCAAGTGAGGACTGTTAACGTTTTCTTCATTTATTGTTGATTAAGTTAGAAATGTATGTAATGTATTCATTCAACTTATTTTTTAGCTCTGTTTATCATTGAGACCCTTAAAATCTATGTTCCTATCCTTTTCTTTTATCCCAGAGATTAGAAAGGTTTTCTATAGTTTTTTATTTATTTATTTAGATCTTATTTATAGTTGTTTTTTTGTTTTTTATCTTTTTACTTGTCCTTGCTGTTATATTCATAGCAGAAGACTAAGCACTTTTTCATTTTGTCACTCAATCAAGTACCTGTCAGTAAGGTTCACTGTATGTTTTGTTTTGTTAGGGAATGCCAAATGTTACCATTGTTGCTGCAAAACAAATCAAAGCACAGGTTTTAATAACGAAACCTCGAACAGCTCTTCTGAGAGTTTTAAATGATGAGTGACAAGGGTAATTGTTCTTTGCTGCTTATGTTGGACCTCTTCACAGCTTTCAAAACAGCTGACCATCACATTCTCCTCGATAGGTTGAGGTGCTGGGTTGGCCTTGGACGGGTTTTTTCATACCTGACATTGTATTTTATAGCAACTTAGTACAGCTCTCATCTCTATCCAGTCCATTTTGGTGTACCCCAAGGTTCTGTTTTGGGGTCTCTTATTCAGGTGTTCACCTAAATGAAATGTCTAAACTCCACAGTTTGTTCAAGTGCCTGGACTATGTTAAGTTGTGGATGGCAGACAGTTTCCTACAATTAAATCAAATAAAGACAAAACTGAATACATTTTCTTTGCACCAGAAAACATGTATATCTGGTATCCTGGTTCTTTGTCAAAATCATCTCTTAAACTTTGTACTGCTGATTATGCCCCATACAAAACTGAAAACAAAAAGAGACAGCGCCTTCTGTCCAGTGGCGATTGAGAGTGGTGGACTCTGGTTGCTTTATATATATATATATATGTGTATATATATATATATATATATATATAAATCAGCTTTTCATTTCTCTTTTTTATGTATTGTTGGCTCTTGTGAAGCACTTTGTGATTTCATATATTGAAAGGTGTTATATAAATAAAATTTACTTAATTTGCTTACTTAATTTTGAAAACATGTTCGTCTTAGTGGACAAACTTGGTGGCCGTGTCACCACACCAGCATCCTAAGCTGCTTTAAGAACATAACAGGTTTAACCAAGGAGCTCATATGTCAAGGCATTTCTCTTTTTTATGTATTGTTGGCTCTTGTGAAGCACTTTGTGATTTCATATATTGAAAGGTGTTATATAAATA
>JBAMHW010000010.1:24789452-24819803 GCA_037177495.1 Rhadinocentrus ornatus | reverse complement strand
ACACACACACACATATATATATATATATATATATATATATATATATATATATATAAAGAAACATATCAAGAGGTGTTCACAAGGAGAGATGGGTAATTGGATAGATTGTTAAAAAAGAGTGATTGTGCTTAAAAGAATGTTTTAGCCGTTTTCATTTTGGAAACCTAAATTGTTGCCTTATGAAACATGCCATATCCAAGTCTGTCCAAATCTAATTTTTTTTATTGTCTTATTGCAAGTATTCTTCTTGTTCTTTGCTATTCATAGCTTTCTTTTCTGGCCTTTTGAATCCAGTTTCAAAGCAGCTTTTAGACGTGTGAAGCTTTCGTGTTAATTTAAACATGAAATGAGAACCCTGTTCGCTGTTGGGGAAGAGTCATTAAGGCAGTTTCGGCACTGGGAACATTTACATTTTACTTTCCGCATGGCATCAATGCAGAAACCAGTTACATAAATAGATATACATGCACATAAAACTAATTTTGTTTGACAACCTAATATTTGATGCTGTGTGAAATGAAAAGATTGGACAACATATTAAATAATAAAATTAAAAGAGTTGTCAACAAATCTGTAAAATGATTAGGCATAAAAAGAGCATATGAGAGAGAAGTAAAAATGGGGATTATACTTTGAACAGTGATACATAATCAGCAGAATAATATTCGAAGAATGTAGAGGAATCTTTGTACACAAGTTACAAGCTATATATATAAAAAACTGTACTGATCTCTGATCTGTGGGTCCTCAGGTAGCAGTGGATCAAAAATGGACAAGATTCTGAAGTGGAAAGGGCCTCAAGAATGCTTAGAAAAACCACCGTCTGTAAACACAGCGTGTCTTTGTTTCTACAAATCCAACTGAAATACTGCTAAGCAAAAAAAAAAATATAAAGAGGATCCAGTAAGGCTGTCACCTTCCCTCTGTTCTTAAGCTCATATTAAGATATTTTTGAATGCAGTGTGGTTTGGCAAAATTAAAGCTCTGGAAATTATGGATTTTACATCCTCCGCACTATAGAAGAAAAGCCTTCTTATTGGGAATTGGTGCACAATTCAAAAGCCAGTAGCCATGATAGTATGTATAACTTGGCTGAACTATCATGGTGTTTTAAATATGGGATTTATAAATAGCTGCTTTTATCTACATTTTACAATGCATCACAGTTGTGTGTCTGAGTCACTAAAACAGATTGATACAGCAAAAAAAGTTAGATATTTCTAAAAAGTATGCTTGTTTTCCTGACCTTTATTTAATGGTTGCTGGGAAAGGAGTGTGTCATTTGCTTCTTGTCAGCTTAGAGGTAGTTAAATGTATGATAGTGTCCTAACCTGACACCTGTTGAACAAATGCTACTAAAACTAGTATTTAGTAGACAATACAAGGTTTTAACTGGATGACTAAAAGTTACATATCACTTGGTGTAAAAATGTGCACTTTCAGTTACTGAGAGTTGTTTGCCATTGATAATAAGTGTTGTATCTGCTGTTGAGGTTTGAATACGTGTGTGTGTGTGCGCGTGTCAGCCGGCGCTCCTGGCACTGTGGTTTCAAGTGTTGTTTTCCGAGCTCAAAGAATTGACTCATGCACACACTGAGGTTATTTGAGGTGACAGACAAAACATTTAACAGAGAAATGCAGCGTTTGCATTTGATGTGATACAGAAAGAGTGTCAACTTAACTTAGATATCTGTGCGAGACTAAATAACAACTTCTTCACCCCGAAGATAGTCTCTGTTTTATGTTACAGCTAAAAATACCCACTTAAGAGATTGCTGAGAACAAATACACTTTTCCTACGCAGAATAGAAACTTAGTGTCCCACACGGCTTTGTAAACCATTCTGCCAGGCTCACCATCTTGACTGACAGGATTATATGCTTCAAGGAGAGTATTATAATTAAAATCTTTGGCAAATACAATCCACAGGCTAATCTAAATGTGGCCAAACATCTGTGCTACCTTAATTTCTGTCACAAATACAGCAGTTTACCATCAGTGTTGTTCTTTTTTTTAATGTTTATTGATTGTAATATTTTGTCCTTGTTTCTTCCAGTCTGTAGCCCGAGTATCGACATCCGAAATGACATAAGTGAATTCAAGCGATTGGAGAATTGCACGGTGGTGGAAGGTTACCTGCAGATCCTACTAATAAACGACAAGACCAGCAACATCCACCAGGAGGTATTCCGCTCCCTCAGCTTCCCCAAGTTGACCGTCATCACCGACTACCTGCTGTTGTTTCGCGTCTCAGGCTTGGATAGCCTCAGCGTGCTTTTCCCAAACCTGAATGTCATCCGTGGACGCATGCTCTTCTACAACTATGCCTTGGTGGTCTATGAGATGACCAGTCTGAAGGACATTGGCTTGTACAACTTGAGGAACATCACCCGTGGAGCCATACGAATTGAAAAGAACCCGGAGCTCTGCTACCTGGACTCTGTGGACTGGTCTCTAATTATGGATGCTGAAGTCAATAATGTTATCAATGGGAACAAGCAGGCAAAGGAGTGCAGCAACGTCTGCCCCGGCATCATGGAGGCTAGCCCTCTTTGTCGGAAGACTTCCTTCAATAAAAACGATGACTACCGCTGCTGGACCTCCAATCAGTGCCAGAAAGGTAACTTCAATTCACTGCTGTTTCATCTCTAGAGAAGACAAGGCTTCAGGCAAAAAATTAAGTTTAATAGTGGCAAGGTTTGTGCACCATTTTGAATTCCGAGTAAATGCAGATGTGACTTTGATCTTTGATGGTGGTTTACAGGCTAACAGACATTCTATAATTGTGCATATCTTTACCAGCAATCGGGCCCAGTGAATCTATGCATGGTTTCTCCTTCATTTCCGAGAGGCAGCAGGATTGTCTGTGGGCCAGTGCAAACATTTCCTCTCCATTCATTACAGAGACCTTGTCTTTAGATCAGGCTATTTGTGGAATTAAGGATAGCTGCAATACAGAGCACCAGGTATTAGAGAGACCTACTCAGTTGAGGTTAAAGTATCTCTGCCAAGAAATGAGGTAGTCTACCAGTCTGGACCACGTGAGCTAAATATTTGCCTGGGGGACATTTAGCTAAATATGAATAGGGGTATATTGAGGATTTGATGGAGAGGTCATTCTTGTTATACTTCAGCACAGCACTAGGTTAATGCATTAAAAAAAAAAGTTTAGGTAAGGGTCATATTGTGTGTGTGTGTGTGTGTGTATGTATTGTATGTATATGTGTGAAAGCTTAGCATATAATTTTTATTATTTTTAAATGTATTTGGTTTGATCATTTTGTGATATCAAATCAGATGTTGGGACAGTTCGAACTGCTGAGCTGTTGATGAGACTTCCTCTAGAAATGGTACGCTGCATTCTCGCATAATCCAGCTATTCTTTTTATAGCTCTACAAAAATGTTCTTGCCTGCGTTGCTATTCATGCCACCATGTTTCCAATATCACATTTGAGCTGTTTCCCTAAGCTATCCACACAGTGTTTCAAACTTTTTTTCCCTGCAGTCTCACAAAGTAGATTGTTTAAATACAAAAGAGCCCATTGAGTTTTATCAGAGATTCAAATTCCTTCACAGACTGCTCTTAAAAACAGCACATGATGAGAAAATAGGGGTAGGGTAATCAAAAAGCTGCAGAATAGGTTACTGAAGTGCCAGAATTCATATTACAAATATAAGTGGCTTATGTGAGGAGTATGTCACTGGCTGACGGTAAGATACAAATGGTTGACAGATTAAAGGAAAAAACCTAACAGTATTGTGGAAAGTACAGGGTTTTATCTTATGGGTCTACATGCTTCCTCAAGGGACGCTTCAACACAAATCAATGTAAATTTGATGTCCTTTATCCAGTAAAGACACATTTCTGTGTTTGTGCAATGCCTCTATCCATAGGACATGAAAGGTCACTGAATAATTTGAGGAGCATCAATCATAAGCTGACATAGGATTTAAATCCATTTGGACACATCTGGGAGACTTTGGACTGGCTTGTTGAGGCAGCACTCTCCTACATATCCAAACAACAAATTAATCCTTTTAAAAAAAATAAGAATGGAGTTAATTGTGTGTTGTTGAGTTGCCATTTTCTGTGTTCTCTCATCTATGTGAAATCATTGTGGGAGCATGTTCCTTCTACATTAATGTTTATTTGTAAGACTTGTTTGCATCTCCCATACTCCGTTCCGTTTCACAAACATCACCCTTGGTTCTGTAGGAGCCTGCAGAACAAATAGTGGAAATCAAACATGCGTCTTTCCTCCCTGTGACCACGTCTGTCTGTGTAGAAAGATATGGTGTTAATTGTTTGTCTCTGTTTATTCTTGGATGTAGAGACTCTCTGGAGCTTCCTGTATGGTTGAATGTTTGTGTGTTCGCACAAGTGGCGGTATAGA
This sequence comes from Rhadinocentrus ornatus, assembly GCA_037177495.1. NCBI lineage: Eukaryota > Metazoa > Chordata > Actinopteri > Atheriniformes > Melanotaeniidae > Rhadinocentrus > Rhadinocentrus ornatus. The sequence continues at coordinate 24,815,408 of JBAMHW010000010.1, read as the reverse complement.
CTAAGAAATAGTTCAGTCCCTTTTGAATTTTCATTTCCGGTGTGATACATTGTGAAAGGTGCTGTCTAACGCCTGTTTAGTCACGTCGCTTCATCCCACAGTTGGTGATTTGTGGTGAAATCCTTTGTTGTTCTCACACAGCAGACTTAAGAGTCGGAGTAGAAGTATTGTTTAAACCGACATGCTTCTCTTAGAGCTCCAGGTTAAGTTCAGGGTAAATGCATTCATCTGGATGGTCTTGAGGTCGCAGGGTTACTAGGAAAGGCTTCAGAGAGCAATAGAGGTGTAAAAATTAATATAGGCTAAACAAATTTATAAAAAAGAGAAATTACGCAAGCAGTAATAGCCTGAAGCTTGAACAGAATGATAAAAATCTCTTAGTATCCCAGGCTTTATGCTTGTCTTTGTTCTTTTTTGTTTTTTAAGGCTTGATGTCTCTGATTCTCTCTTTCCTGCCGAAGATTCCTCCTCTCATCTCTCCACCCCTTTGCATAATTGCCTTGTTTTTCTCCAGTACAGATATTCCTTCAAGGCCATGCAGTGGTTTTCAAGTCAATACGGCCTGGTCTCCCCTTTAATTACACTACACGAGGGGGAGTGCTGTCTGCTAGCGCTTTACTTTAGCCTCTGGGCCTTCAAGTACTTCACAGCGCATTTTATAAAAAAAAACAAAAAAAACTTTTTTCCACATGTTTGTCCAGTCTTGAGACACTGGTTCCCATTACAGTTTAGTCTCTATAAAGTCAGTCTTCTCAGATAGGAATGTTAATTTTACTATGAGGCTGAACAGCATACACCAGGTTAATGATGTATTTCCAGCTGAATAGAAGTGAGTGGGAGTGACTGTGTAGGGAAGTGGAGATTGGAGCAGAGTTCCTGGGTGCTTTTAGTGGCAGGCAGTGATGCATAGAGAGGCCCTTACCAAGAAGCTGTACACAAGAACAAGGGTACTGAGGGGAAATGTCAGACAAATGTCAAATATACAGGCTCAACAGCAAGCTCTCAGTTAAGGGCAGCGCTCTGTGTTAAAGAAATGCCCTTCCCTCCTCTTGTTTTTCCTCCTTTAACACCCTCCATGCTTCTTTGTATATCCTCCCTACCTTTCCTGCGGTTGCTTTGCCCACTTTGTACATGCTGTCTGTTCTTTTCTTCCTCACTGGCATTCTCTACTTCACTTAGCTTCATCCCCGATCCTCCTTGTCAGTTGTTCTGCTGGTGTTTCCTTCACTATTTTCAACTCCTGCTTTACTGCAGGCCTTATCAGGTGCTGTTAACAGCACCGGCAGTCAGATATCTCCACTGTTTGCTTGTCTGAGACATTCTCCCACTCTCACAATAGTCTGAAGCATTCAACTTGTTTAACCAGGCCCCGGATCCTTTAACATGCTGTTTGATTGGAGTCAGTGGTTGTGTTGGGGGGGGTGTCAAATAGCTTCCTCAGGTCTGTTTTTGCCGCAGATGGATGCCTTCTATTACTAAACTTCAGTCAAAACGAGGTAGACAAAAGTCCGTCAAACAGATGAGCAGAAAGCAAGCTGCTGTAAACATGCCCAGTGTCAGGTCAGGTTAGTCTCCGTAGCTCCACAGGGAGGCACACATTCTCTTACTCACAAATTCTCACAGAGCTCATGTATCCTATATATGCTATCAAATATTAACTTATGGTATGCTGCGCCTCACTGGCACTCATCTCCTTGCCCCATCCGATTCAGAAGAACACAAAGTCTGTAATGTTTAATTTTTTTTAAATGATATTAACAGATAGATGGTCTAAGTCTGACTTTTTTATGCCATTGCCACTGCTTTCTGTGAAAATTCAACACACCTGCTGTCCATTTATACCACAGACAATATTTGAACTGATGCTGAACCCAAAGTAAAGTCAGCCGAGTGGAGGCAGTTTGGAGACCTGACAGTTGGAAGAGCTCTCCACCAGCCTGGGAGGCTTTTTTTCTGATTATTTTTACTCCTACTTTGCCAAAGATGTATTTGATACAGCTGGTCTGAGTGCTCTGACCTAAGGCTACTTCAGGTCAGAGCACATGTTTGTTTTTGTTTTGTTTAGTTTTTTTTCTAAAGGAAAACAAAAGCATATCATATACCAAATAGAGGCCCACAATGAGGCCCTCAGAATCGTGAGTGTGCTTGCTTAATGTGAATTGCAAATTGTGTTGTGGTGAAAGTGAAATTTTAACATTAGTTGGTCTGACCTAAGAGTTTGCCAATACATGTTACTAGAAAAGATGTAAGAGGAATTGACAATATTACATGTCCTGTGTATTTAAAAAAAAAAGTCAGACTATTGCACATTTATTTGAAATTTTAGTTTGGTTGTCCTCCTGGGGAGAAATAATTCTCACTACTGGCTGAAAGTTAGATTGACATTTACCTACAGGACATGTTTGTTAAGTTGGATAAAGTGACTCTGCCCCTTTAAGTATATAAGGTAGAAATTCCTGTTGGCTTAGTCATTGCACTTGTGAGGGGATAAAGAGGGGGAAACACAGCAGAGGCTGTATGTGCAGGCTACGTGTGCAAAGCCATACAGAGACTGTTTGTGTCTTGCAATTAGAAGGAGTTAAACAGATCAATGTGTGGTCTCTTCTGTGTTTGTCTGGAGTTGTTGTGTTCCACAGTGGGCGAGTTCTCCGTTACTGTTTGAGGAAGCTTTTAAATATTTAATGGAATTTCTGGAGCTTATCAAAGTCTTGTGGTTACAAGGACAGGAAACAGAAAAGAGCTCAAATTCCAGTCTTGGTGGTATGTTGCTTTCCTGGGGGCACATTCAGTCCCATGACTCAGTGCCCATACATCCGCTGTTCCCACTGGGCATGAACTACTCGGCTGTGCTCTGCTCTATTTTGTACAAAGCTTAGGCAGTTTGCCAGTATTAGTGCCAAAGAGATGGTTCTAATGTTGATCAAACTCATTCATTCCTGCCCTCCCTTAATCACCAGACAAGCAACTATAGGATTAAAATAGTGTTTTTATGCATGGCCAGGTTGGAACTGTCCTCCGTTTGCTGGTTTACCACAGCTCCCTGGGAAAGGAGAGAGTTGGCCTGAGCATCATTGCTGCCAGGACTCTTTGTGGCAAAGACCTAGGTAAACTCAGGAGGTAACACAACTGTCCGGTTCAGATAACTTTTGCTCTGTGTTTACTTACTGGGAACAAGCAAACATTTATCTGCTTATTCTCACAATGACCTGGAAAAATTTATTGACAGTATGTGAACTCTTTAGTGTGATGTCCTTACATATTAGTCTTTTTGTTTAATTTTTTGTTATTTTATTATATCAGCTGTGAACTATGTCATGGGCTGCTTGTCACACACTTTTATACCCTTTTATTGACTTTTTGTTAGCTCAATAAATGAATAAAGTCAAATAAAATGGCTCCAGAGTGTTACAAACTCTTTGCTGGATAACAGCCAAAAAATGTTTTTGTAAGCGGCTGGGTTTGGAAACTAAAACTAGAAAGTTATATACGAGGAAAAATAAGCAGAGAAAGCTTTGAGTTGGCCTACTCCAAACTATAACAAATAAAAACGCAGTGTCTTGATAGCTCTTTTTAAAGTTGTCAAAGACAACTTGCAAGCACCTGTTGGCTTTTGGCTGCATTGAGAAAATGATCAATTAGAATTCAGCCTTGCATCACATGGCTCAATTGCACTCCTGGTATTTATTGGCTGTGACTCCAAATGGCATCAATGAAAACATAACAAGGGACATTTAAAATTTTGTAACTTTGGTTTAAAGCCACAAGTGTGAGCGCAGTTTGTTTTTTCTTTTCATTAAAACAGGATTTTAAACCATAATATCTCACACTAAGTCTCTAAAACTGATTAACAAAAGACTCACACAAAAAGAGGTGAGACTGATTTATTTTAATCTGTGTTTTGTTCGACCTTCATGCAGAACAGCAGGCAGCTTACTCTCAGTGCAGCTGTTTGGGCCAATGTCCGCTGTCCAATAATAAACAGTCGAAAATAATTGCCCTTATTAGAAATTGTGATGCACAGTATAAAACCATCCCTTCATACTGCTGTAGCTTTCAGGCTTGTCTCCTGGGAGGTAGTGAGGAAGTAGAACTCAAGTTCTGTGTTTGTTAACATCCTCAACACACTAAGGGGTAAACTACATTTCTGCTGGCAAAGAGGAAAGATTTAATCACATTGTTTTAATGGATGTACCTGAATAACAAAAAGGAAAACAAAACTGAATTTGGCTATAAAATTGTATATGAATTCTAATTGTAGCAGCACTGTCAAGCTCTCTCCCACCTTTTATCTCCGTCTCTCCCCCATGGCCTTTGCTGCATTTCTCCCATCTAGGTCACATTCATAAATGGCATTCTTGGGGTTGGTTGACAGCTGATCTTAGTACATTCACATATAACAGAGACCTTCTTCACTGAATACCCAGAACCTGAGCCCCCATAAAATAAGGGGAAAACTCAGCTTTGTTACAAATAGTTTTTCTGCTCAATTGGTTTTATTAGTTGCCTTTGGAGTTTCAAGAGGTCTGGGTGGAATTCTTTTTGCCCCACACTGTAATGTGTTTTGAGTTATTAGCAGAGGAAAAATAGTAAAATATTGAATTTGCTTTACTGCTTGAGCAGAGTGTGGAAAAAAGCCACAAACACGTGTTGACTGCCATTACTAACATTTGCTGTCAACAACAGCATCTTTCTTGTTCAAATGTTTAATTTGTGAGTTTGTAAAGTTTTGAAAAGGCATGATGACACATTTGTACAGTGGCATTGTACATGTACCAACAGCAGCGCTTATTGTTCATTGATGGTTGGCCATGCAAGTTTATCCGACTTGTGTCCTCTGTGGCCTACAAAGGTCTTCTCTGATACACTGACAGATTTGCCTTTTTCTGAGATTTCCTCTCAGACTTGACCAAAATAGGATGTGTGTCTCACCAGCACCCTCCGAAGAGACTGACACACTCTCACACACATTTAAACACTCAGGCACTTACTCAGACATATGGTGCCTTTTTACACGTCATCCCTTTTGACAAGTTTTTCCTCAACTTGTGCCCATGCATCCCCTGTGACTATGCCTGCTGTGTGTAAATGTATGTTTGCTTGCATAAGCAATAGCTTAGTGTGTCTGATGCCACCCAGCCTCTGCTGATAGGCTGCGGAAGCTGTGACTCATCCTTCGCCCTCGCTACTCATTCATGAATCTGCATGAATACTATATCTTCCATGCAACTTCCCCTCCCCCATCCTACTCTAGCTCTGCAGCGGTTTCCCCCTAAGTCTTACTTTACACTGCAGGAAGGATGAGAGCTATCGCCGCCTCTTGGTGACGCTTATCAGAGAGCTGAGAAAGACAAGCGCCTTCGTCGGCTTCCTTTGCATGCCCTTGTGCCTGAACTGTGCCTTTCCCTGCCTGCCTACCCCAGCTCTATTCCTCTATATAGCTCAGACCAAAGCAGCCATTTACTCACAGCTTGGCTGACTTGGCAGTGACTCCTGGGAGATTTTTATTTTTTTTTTTAAGAACTTTATTAACAATTAAACAAATATATACAAAACCACAACTGTGCACCAGGGGTTTAGGCAATAAATTAAATTAAAGACAACTGGTATATAAAAATAGTCGACTCCTGGGAGATAATGTGCCATGCTAGCAAGTAAGCCATCAGAGCATGGGTTAATTCCATAATTGTTCATTTATTTATTTTTTTTAAATGGTGCGCCGTAAAATTGGCTGCTGTCTCAGTCTGCCTGATCCTGCGTTGGATGGGTTTGTACTGGAAAAAGAATTTTGTTGCACCCGTTGCAATGACAATAAAGTTTTCATTCATTCATTCACAGTGGAAAAAATAAATCTGCTGACAAATCTCTCATTCAGAGGTGAGGATGTACGCTGGCATGCTGCAGAGAGAGGAGCTTTGCCAGAATAGTTAGCCAGGTTCACTGAGGTCATAGAAACACTGCCCTTCTCTTTTCTTCCAGTTATGTGTGTGGTAAGGGGCATCTGAGATTCTCCTTCCACCTACCCTTACACACATGGCTGAAATGTGTATGTCTCTTTGAAAAGCAATCTTATTCAATATGGTTTTGGTAGTAAACAGTGCAGCCAGTTTATACAAAATTCAACTACAGCTCAATCTTACATCACATGTATGAAGATGATTGCAGAACGAGTAACAGTTATTGTATCCTGCAGCTGCTTAACTAAGGATGAATCTTTGATCTAATGGTTGTGCTTGTACGTGCCTTTTCTGTGAATTCTGTATATATAAGAGATATCAAGCAGGCCTCGGCGTGCCTGCGGTGTTAGTCTGTCTGTTTTTCTTCGGAGCATGTGCACAATGCCGAGATGAAAGGGCATCATAAAATTACAAAGGAAGCCTTATGAATTACAAAGCCCGATGAAATGCCAGTGACAACCACACACTTCCCATCAAATACGTTCTTTTAGTACTCTTTATGCCACCACGAGGACTCATAATACATTTGCTCCAAGCAAGGTTTGAATTATGTCAGCCCTTTACAAACTATCCATGTTAGTTTTAGAGTCAACAACTTACTCTCTTTAAGCATAGTCTTCCCAACAAAGAAGTGTGTATGGATTTATTCAATAAAAATCCCTCTGTTATCATCCATGATGCTCTACAATTGTATGTAGGCATATTTTTGTTGCAGTGGTTCTGTGGTCTGTCTGTCTTTTATTATTTTTCTTATTATTTCACTTAATTTGAGATGTTTTTGGGGTGCAACCTTTGGGTGTCTTGCCACCAGCCAATCGCAATCAAAGTCTATAAATTTAGTCACAGGGTGCCTTTCCCAGCTTCCCAGAGTGAAAACATGCTTTGGTGGAATGAGTACCAATTCTACATCTTTACAAACATTCACCAAAGAACTGGGCAAGACTAGTGTTTTTGCACAATCTAAATTTTTTCTAGGTCAAAACTGGATTTTTAAAAAGATATTTAGCACATAGGCTGCAGTTGAGAGGGCGCTTGTTGACAGGCCTATCTGAGTTGATGACAATCTGACTGAATCTGGTTCCAAGAATGATCAGCAACTAACTGAGCTGTGACCCTCGGTAGTGTGAATAAAATGTGTCTGGTTGAATTTTAAACCCAAATATGATATTATATATAAACATAACCAAGTAATTGTTATCACCTAACCAACGGTAATTAAAACAAGTATATATACTTGGGTTATAAGATTATAAGGCTGTAGCCTTAGGAAAAAGGTCCAGTGTTTTTTTTTATTGATTTGTGGCTGTGTTCTGGTACTGCTGCTGCCTTTTTTACTTTAAATCATGCTGCTACCTATTCTTATGGCCCTTTCCCACTAGCACCCATTTAGTCCTACCTTAATTCAGCCAACACCACACCATCCATGGTGATTGTTTGTGAAACAAAACTGCCACTGACACACAGTCGCGGCTTCGGGGTTTAAAGGTGACAGGGTCATGACTTATCACATGACGTCTAATTCTTGCAAATAGTGGCTTGCTATTTCGACACGTCTCAATTTTCGGCCCGGCTCCACAGCTTCAGAACCCTGATGGAGTTGGTGCTAAAAATGTATCCGATTGCCTTGGGAAAGTCCTGATGGGAACATCTACAAATCGGAAAGGGTGTTGTCAGGCTGGGCTAAGTGGTAACTAGTAGGAAAGGACCATTACTCATTAAATCAGGGAAATGGATCCAAGTTTGAACGCTAACAGAGTTAGCAAACAGCAACAAACAATTATAATTTTTGTAGTTGTAGTGTCATTTGTCTGTTTTCTGCCAGTATCTAAAGAATAGACCACGACCCTGTGTGGTGTCTCCTTATTTTCTCTAAACCTTTTTTGGGAGGGATCCCCAGGGCCAGTGAAGCTGTCAGCACAGAACGTAATGGGCACAGGTGGCTGGGTCTACTCTGCCTTCTCCAGCCCTCTTGGCATGGCTCTCTTGGCAGACCAGCAGCTTCTTGGCTGCTCGCCTCAATGGGCCACTCCAACACGGTAATCACCAGTTGGTGCTTTGTTAACATCGGGGTGGCCCCGGATGAATTATGGCTCTCAACTTTGAAAAATGGCTCCTCTTAGTTGATAAACCCAACAGCATTTAAAGTGCCGATCAAATTCTGTGTATGCGTTGTTATCTTAGACGCAAACAGTTTCATTCATAACAACTCTCATAGTGATGACATGCTGTCGGGTCAGGGCCGGGTCTCGTGATTGGCCACAGCAGAGCAGAGACAGGGTGGGATAAAGAAAAGCTGTACAGCTGTATTGCAACATGCAGCAGTCAGACAGCAGCTCGTTACTGTGTCAGATAAATATAAAGGTCTCTAGGGCTCCCCACTGCAGCTCTCTCTCTGCTTACTGCTGGAGGGACGGGGAAGGCTGCGTCACCTGGGAGTTGCCACTATCCTCATTCATCCTCTCTAAATTGGCTTTAGATTTGCAGGGCATTAAAGATTTTTGTGAGTCTGACGTGGCCGATTGGTTAAGGTGAGGGAAGGTGACCCCCACAGGACTACCTATGTGACAATATAATGCTGACCCATTAAAAGATTAGCACAGAGATTTGTCTTTTTGGCAAGGACTGGGTTGGATGAGGGATAGTGTTATATATATATATATATATATATATTTTTTTTTGCTGTAAGAACCACAAATCTTACAAATAATTTGTAAGATTTCATTCCAGTTCATAAAATCTTACAAAAAATTTTTTTCTTAATGTGCTCAAGTTCACTGCTTACATCCAAATAACAGCTTGGTCAAAAACACCAAGCATTTCTCCACTTACTAGTTTTTCATTAACATTACAAGTGTTTTAAAAACTTTTCACAATCAATAAAAGATGGAAATATACATGAGCTTAATAGCTGTTGCAGTACTGTTTTTATTCTGTTTGGAAAATTGTTCATCTGCTAGTAATTGATGTGTTTGCTTACTGATTCACTGTCTGTACATGTATTTTTGTCTGTGTGTGTTTTGAAACTGTGCATCATCCTGTGTCAGCCTGACTCTGCTGATGGAGCAGAAAGGATGTCTTGATCTGGGTAGGAGAAGGAGGTGCATTAGCACTCCTTTCATCTGTTCCATCCTCTTGTGTCTAATGAGAGCGCATTTGTTGATAAGCATCTACAATACCTTTGATGTCTAATATGCCAGCCCCCTCCACCCCCACGCCCTTCTCCCCCTTCCCAACTAGTCCCACCTATTCCCATTAGTGCATCAATTACCGAACGAGGCATTTGGGACCTGTTCGCACTCGAGTGTGAATCAGGAATTGCCTTCTCTGTGGCCGTCTGCAAATCATGACAAGCAGTAGCCCAGAGCCCCGCATGTAAACATTGTCTATTGTCATTCATATTTTATTACTCACACTTATTAATTTACTCTGTGCAGCCTTTTCCTTTTTCAGTTTACACTACACTAGCTGGATTACTTCTGGTTCTTTTAAGTTTAATGTGGTTTGAAAAAGCCACAGCTTGCTGATAAATGAAAACGCAAAGCTCCAACAAGTCTCAACTTTTTCTCAGTAATGACACACTGTCCTGTCCTATATGTACTGTTGTTAGCAAATTTCCAGACCAAACATGTACCTGCTTGTGAGAAGCTTGTTGTTGCATTCCACCTACCTTTCTCATAATATATGGTATTATCTTTCAAGCCTTTTCCTCTCCTTCCTTCCTATGCCTCTGTGTGGGGTAATAATACTGATGCTCCCGTTTAGAAAAACCCCTCAAACTGGGACCGGCTTTGACTTTTTTCTTTGTATTTTGTTTGGCTTGTCATTTCATGACTGACATGTCATAAGAACAAGGTTTTGACCGATATCTTGGTGTTAAAGATGGGGAAGATGCATAGTCCAACATTTCAGTGTTATCTCGTAACGATAAGCACCGTTTTCTCTTTTGATAAATGCATCCACTTGCCTCCGTTAAGTAGCTTATTTTGCTTTACCTCTGTTGTTTAAAAAATGGCTTCTATTTAGTTTTTAATGTTTTTATCTACACACCACATATATTTGCTCTTGCCTTTTCTGCTGTGTGTTTTCTTCACCGTCCAGGGTGCAGTGCCCCCCTCTTTTTATTCTTCTTTTCAGCACCATAACATTTCTCTTGTAGGAAAAATGCAAAGGCTGAATTTGCATCTAAATGCTTGTTTTGAAATATTTACATTACTCTTTACATGTTTCTTCTTATTGACAGCCCACACAAAATACTTTCTTTTGTGCCACTATGGCCCAACCCTTTGTCAACATCAACTTTTTTAAGGGTCTGACATGAACTGGGAACATTTGGTTTTCTTTTCAGAGTAAATGTCCAAGCCCTGCTCCAGATTTATCAACCTAAAAAGTAACCCGGAAGGTGTTTGAGCAGACATATCACTATCTTTCACATATTGTGAAAATGTATCTGAATGTTTTACAGCACCCTCAGACACAAAGGGGCATTTGTTCAATAAGCTGTTGCATTGTTATGCTAATATATTTGTTGTGCATGTGCACATCATTAATTCACACAGTAGAATAGTTTTCCAAAATTCTTATATATGCATGTATTATTTTATACTTTGTTCTCCCTTTTTGTTTAAAATAAATGGGCAGTTACACTTATATTAATCAGAGGGGGACATATTGGTTTGTCAAGTCATTGGTCCAAGGCCAAAGACCACCTGTTTTGTTCTAAACAACAATTTTCATCCCTCATTTCCATAAATTTTATTTCAATAACATCTTTACTCATTTTGTGCATAACCTACTGCCTGCGCTGAAAGCAAGTGGACATGAAACTGAGGGGACCTCCCAACCGTGATATTATTGATAAGTGATAGGAACAGAGCGACCTACCCAGTCACATCACCGGCTATGGTGCATCATTCATATAAAAAGCAAATTCATAATCTGTGCAACCCTGTAAATATACAGGAATGTGTAAAATCAAATAAAAGAGATGCATGTTGTGATAAAAATTTAAAAAAAATGCAGGGAACATTACATTAACATTGCAGTGGCACTTCTCAGTTGACACTGGATGAGAGGTGGAACACACACGATAGGATGCTAGTTTAGTCCATTACTCAGAGAGACAAACAACCCTTTTGCTTTTGTGCTGCAGGAGTTACCTAAGCTTGGAACTTTTTTGTACCGACAGTGAGATCATGCCATCCCCCCTACATAATAACCGTTGTGCAGAAAAATATGCAATCTGACATGATTAAATCAGAATAGCAAAGAATGGTGTAGTGCAATAATTTTTTATAGCAAAATGTCTCTTTTTGTTCTCAGTTTTAGCATTTCATCTGTTAACAGGAGTGCTGGGTTAAGTGGGAGCACTTCTTTCAATCATGCTGGATTATGGCTGAAAATGTCTGGCTGGGTGATTTGTGTCATGTCAGCAGCAGGACTCCTCTGTATATGTTTAAGGAAGGTCATAAGTAACCAGACTCTTGGGATGGATCGGATTGTGAACTACTGGGCTGGCATGGATCTCTTGGACTTTGTCCTGTGCTGTGCAGCTGTGGTATTAAAATCTTGTACCTCAGTGGGGGGGGCTTCTGGCCGTAAAAACAAACCATCTGCCCACTTTGGCCTGGTCAGGGACTGATGAATTGTGTAGAAACTCAAAGCAGGAGTGTTCTTAAAGTTTTCTTTTTTTCCCCTCTCTTTTTTCGTTCATTGCTGTTTAATTAAGTGAAAAGTCTGAAGTGACTAAGTAAGGGGAAGTACCACAAAAGATTGAGCGTGTGACCTTTTCTGATCACTGCTACTTAAAAAAAACGTGTTTTTAAGCTCTTTAAACTCAATTTTTTTTTAAAGTTTTTTAAAGGCGTCATTTGTTCAGTTCTGACTGTGATATAGTTTTTTTCCCCTTTTGCTCATTGTGAAATTTATTAATATTTAGATTACATCACACACCACATATTTCCTTAGTGATTTTGCATATAAGTTTATGTAGATATCAAAAGGCCCTTTTTCCTAGCATGCACGTACATGCTCTAAATTATTTTGCTATTTGGTGCTGCCATGGGGACAGACGCCTCTGCATTCAGTGCATCACTTAGTGCATGCAGGTGTTGAAAAATGCTGCATATAAGCTTGTGTTTAAGGAGGAAGCGACCTCGCGGGGCACAGCAAGGAAAAGCAATGTTGACGTTGCCTTTTTTAAGTGCAACAACGAAGTTGAAGCTCTTTATTTATGGAGTGTGCATGAGCTGGGTGGGACATGTCCTGCCAGACAGGCTGGCTATTGGAGTAAAAGAAAGGGAGGAGAAACAGTCCAGAGGGGATAAGGGTTGAGACAAAGCAAGTGAGGTGGAGGTTCACTAGTCTCCACCCAGGACTAAGGACACATCTGCACTGGCACCTACATGTGAGAAGGTCAAGATCAAACATGTTTGTCACCCCCATACTTACCACATGCTGGGAATGTGGGTTTGCATGGTAGTACTTCCCCCTCAGCTAATCACCATCAGTGGAGGCTGCTGAAACACAATGGCAGGGAAAAGAACTAATATGTTTCTAAAAATCATGAAACTTGTAAAATCCACCCTTTAGATGCCTATATTTAAATCTTTTATTTAAGTTTGTACTTGAGTCACATAACTGTGGTAAAGGGCTGTTGTTTGAGAGCGACACAGAAGTAAATGGTGCTGAGAAATGTTTGTGTATGTGACATTATTTTTTTCTGCTTTCCTTTCATTTTTTTCTGTCAACTAACTGACACACCCATTCCAGGAATCTCTGGTGGTTTTACTCACTTTAACTTTCTCATGTAAATAGCCTACTTAACCTCTGAATAGTCCAAATTAGCCCTGTCATACTGCAGATTCATTCAGCATGGTGGCGACCAGCCACTTTGGGAATGGTCTGCAGAGTGGTGTTTTTCTGATCTAGCTCAATGGAGGAGGTCTCACATGTCTGCCTTTGTGTTAGAAAGAGCTGTGTTTTTGGGAGTGTCTATGTATGTGTTAGGGAGTTTGGGGGGAGGTGGGGTCCAAAGGAACAACAGCGACTGCTCTCAAGTCTGTCGCCTGTTCCCTGTCTCTTGGCAGTAAACTTGATCAGCAAAGAAAAATACATACTTTGCCCTTACAATGCAGGTCTTTGTTTCTGCTCTGCATCGGAACCGTCAACCATTTTGGAAATAGTTTCCAGCTTATTAAAATGCTTCCAGACCGTGACTGTTGAACCAGTGAGTTTTCCAGTTAATTGCTTGGCATCCTTCCCCTTCTTAGGTCTGTCATGGGCATCTTCACAGAGTAAAGACTTTTTGGTTGGAATTCATCTACCGTCAGGGTTCTCAATCAACCTGGCTTCTCTGTACTATCCTTCTTTGTGGCCCCTAACTTTGATTAACTGTGAGGATCATAAGCTTGTTCAAGTGTGGCCTTATACCCCCATCACTTTGTGTTATTGTTCTGACTAAGCTGCTCTCTTCAGCAGAAATGAATTAGCCTTTTTGTGCTAATAGTCACTTACAAATGGCCATTTACAGGCTTTTGGTTTAGTTTGGACTATCTAAGCTGAAGCAGAGACGGTTAGGTAATGCGACCATTGTTGAGTCGCTGACTCTGTGAATTTTATACACCAACAGTAATCTTGCAAATCTTGAAATTAGGCTTGCATCAAAAGTGCAATTAGATTTTTATCTGAATATTAGCACAGTAGGGTTTTATTTATTCTGATTATCTGCTCTCATATCTGTTATCACTTCTCAGTTGATTTCTTCAAGATGATGGGAGCATGGCCTCTGTGTTATTGGATCCAGAGCTTTTCATTGCTCATGTTGAGTAACTTTTCCTCTCTGTTTACTACCGTTCTTTCTTTTTCTTCAGCATGTGTGCCTGTAATTACTGGTTAAATGACTATCAGTCTGCTAATTGAGTTTTTTAAAGCATGCTGCCCCATTAAACAGACAAAAGAAAATGTCGGGATGAGAATAAACTGAACTGCAATGGTTGGGGGGGAAAAAAACAAAAAACTTTTGTGTAAGTGCCAAAAGCAGCATGTCCCTGAATGGCCATTTGAGGCTGACACCATAGAGCTTTTCTTCAACTTGCCATCATTACAGCAAAATGATAGATTTTAAATCTGTGATTACACTTTAAACTCTCTGGTTAATTTGACCCTTTATAACAACTGTATATGGATGAATTTAGATTAACATGTTCAGATAATTTTTAAACAGAGTTTCAAGTTGAATAAAATAAATGAGTTGAAATTAAAATACTTAATAAATCCTAGAGGGTAAATGCAATGCTGCAATAGTTTTTTATTTATTTGTTTATTTTTTTTTTAAATGAACACAATAATAACAGTCACTTAGAAGATAATGTATTGTTCTAGAGGGTGATGGCTGCTGACAGGAATGATATCCCGTATCTGTCTCGCAAGGAACTTGAAAAAGTCTGTCCCTCTATTCTTTGTTTTCCCCCTAACCGTAAACCAACTATTCGCTCACCAGACCTGCAGCATTGTTCCGGTTCAGTTTCTATAGTTGCTTCTTTACCTGACTGCAGGAGACAGACAGGCTAGAGGTGGAGGCAGAGTAGTCTCAGTATGTTTTGGTGTGGAGGGAGTTGAGGCTGTGTTAAGATCCTGAGCGGCAGGGTGACAAGAGTGGAGGTGCGACAGGATAGCTGTGGGGTTGTGGAAGATGTGTGGTCTGTTTGACTGGGGGGATGTTGATGTTATTCTAAATTGAACCTATTAAATAACACGTTCAGCTCATTAGCTTTGTCCGGACTTCCATTAGTCTGATCCCTCTTTATCTTGAAACTGGTGATCTTTTCATTCCTGACCACACATCCCTGACGTTGAGACATTAGAGTCAACATCAGTGAAACATATAATGCTGCATTCCCTGTATTCTTTTTGAGACCTTCTTAGCACTTCGAGTTAGTCCAATTTATTAGCCTCAATCGTACATTTTCCATCAGAAAGGTTAGAAGAAATGGTTTAAATTTCCTCCGCCTTTCCCTCTGCCTCGCTCCTGCTCTACATCCTCTTTGCTTCCTCTTCAGCTCATTTGGGATTTGGTGTGTTATTTTGCTCATTAACTAGGGTGAGCTCAATCAGTTGGTCTCACTGGTAAACAACTCTTCTGTTGCCATGTATACTAAGCATAACAAAGTAAATCGAGAAATCACTTTAGCAGCACAGCCTCCGAACTAATGTGAAAACATCTTCCTTTGCTGCCACATTGTGGTGCATTCTAGAGTAGTAATTATAAAACTTAAATCTGCCATCCACAAGTAAAAAAAAAATAAAAATCTTCTTTATTATTATTATTTTATCATTATTGTTAACATTATTTTATCTTTGCATGCAGTTGGTGGAGTACACATAATCACAGTGATTTTCCTGAAAAGAAAAGCCTATCTTCCTACCTTCACGCACCACTAATTATTTATGACTTCCTTGTAGATTAAATTCATAGTTCTTTACAAACTTTAAAAACTCCTTACACCATCAGAAACTAGAAATATGCACTTGTTTTTGTGAAGTTGTATGTCATTGATATGTATTATGTTTATTTAGTCTTCCTCGGCCAATGTGGATATCAGTTTTATGGCCGGCTTACCTTGCTGGCATTCCTGTTGCATGCTGAAGATTCCTCTGCTTATGTGATAGATAAGAGGAAGCATGGAATAGGGGGATACCACAAAGAACAGACAATGGGCAGATTCAGTTAAATGAGTCAATTGCTATTGACTCAGGCTTAATGTTTTTCACATATTGTCACAGTGTTGGTATTATTCCCTTGGTGATGTCACGTCTGTCTCATGAAGTTGCCTGTTGTTCTTAATTCCTGGTATATGCCTGAGTTAAAGCTTGTGCAAAACACAGACAGTGCTTTTGTAGAGCACAGCATGTGGGGGGCGTTGTTTTTTTCACTGTCTGACCCTCTCAGGGAGATCTGGAAGAAGGCCTATTGTTTCCTCATCACTTGCTTTGTCTGATAAACTCTGACCAACTCCATAGCTCTCTGAAAGCTGCCATTCCTCCATCACCAACTCTCCTCCCTCAATGCTGCCTTTCTCATCGGATTGCCTCCTCTTTGTACCTTCCTTCTCTTGGGATTCTTACCAAAACAGCTGCTGAAACCAAAACAGACCTCCTCTTGGCCTGTAGTCACTATTGGCCTGTTTAGCCTGAGTAGAAAAGACCCCTTAGTCTGGACAGGGATTACATAAAAACATGACTGTTTTTGCAATTGGTTCACTTCATTTCCACTCTTACAAAATTATAGCACTGGTGGCACAGACCAGAAAGAGGCCACAAGCCTTGTCCTTTTAAACCTTGTTTTCTTAATATTCTACCTCTGTTTGTCCAGACTTTAAAAATAAAAAATGGATGTTTTGTTTTCAAAGGATAAATGCTTTTTGAGACATCTTTTGTCATTTAGCATCTCACAATGGATTAGCAATGATTTCAGTACAAAGAAGAAGAAGAAGAAAAAATAAATAAATAAGAAAGATAATCTGCCATACAATCCTGATTTTAACACTTGTGTTAACTTTACCCCAATTTTTTTAAGCATACTTTCCTGAGTCTACCAAAGGCACTCAACAGGGATACAGCCCAAATAAAGAATGCATGACGGTACGTGATCTGCTTCTGGCAAAGCATCAGCATTCGGCTTTCCAGACTGTTGTGTTTAGCCTCTAAAACTCCAACAAATAGGGTTATTTTTAGACAATTTCACTGCTTATTCGACTTAGAAGTGATTAGGCA
Source organism: Rhadinocentrus ornatus (assembly GCA_037177495.1). Taxonomy (NCBI): domain Eukaryota; kingdom Metazoa; phylum Chordata; class Actinopteri; order Atheriniformes; family Melanotaeniidae; genus Rhadinocentrus; species Rhadinocentrus ornatus. The sequence goes on along the minus strand of JBAMHW010000010.1, from coordinate 24,798,684 downwards.
GTGACGATACATCTCTTTTTTTTATATCACTTGACTTGCTTCAGGTTTAAAAGGGTTTAAGTTTGTCTCAGGAAATGTTTGTGTGGGGGTATGACAGTCATATAAAATGCTGATAGTTTCTATGAGTGTGAATGAACCAGCTGTATGTTTGTGGCTTTTCACATTTTTGGCAGATTAATGAGTTGAAATTTTTAGATTTTTGCTGGCCAGGCATAATTTACAGTATTGAATCCTCAAAATTTCGATTAATATTTCGATGTTTGGAGTCCTTCAAAGTCCCTGCAGGATTGACGAGATTTTTTTTCTGTTCTCTGTGATCTGAGGATAAGTGGGATGGATTCCTTAGAACTATTTCCCCTGTTTAAATCTGTAACTGGATTAGATGTACCCTCTGGAGAAAGGTGCCATAATGATACAGCACCCCTGCACAACAGCACTTGCAATATAACCCTGTCTGCACTGCTGTCATACATGTTGTGCATGCTTATTATTTAGCTGACAGAAATCTCTTGAGATCTCCCAGATGTCTACAGATGACCATTGATCACTGCTGGAAACCTGTGGCTGCTTTGACACAGGTTTGCATTGCAAAGCTCTCCAGTGTTATGTGATATCTCATAGTATTCCTACTTCACAGTTTACTCTGTGGATACAGGCAAAATATGTGTGTACAGCAGAGTGGGAAAGTCAGACAGGAGTGCTTTCTCATTGAGCTGAGGAAACAGCCAGAGTCCTTAGGGCCTTCTCTGACAGCTGCAGCAATCTGAGAACTCAGAGCTCACCTCAGATGGGATGGAAGAACCCAAGACTAAACACAGTCATGTATCCATCTGACAAAGTGGGGTTTAGAGCCCACTGCCATGTCCCATTATGTGTTCATTTGTAGCAGGCGACACTGAATGCAGAGGGATAGATTGCCCATCAAGAAGCACTAAATGTATTATACTTTCTGAGTCGTCTGTACAGAGTACAGAGCTCTGCAGATTGACCCAAGCCAATGCATATATACCATCCCTTCATGTGCACAAGGCAGATCCCTAAGCTATAAAAACAATTAATACAGTCATTCATCTCACCACCCTATCTGGTTACCAGGAGAGCAAGGGGGCAGGTACTAGATTAATAAAGGAGATTGTAATAAACTTTGTACCACGTAGTAAACTAGACTATAGAAAAATGTAATACTGCTGCAGATGCGTTCATCTATCATATGTTTGGACCTTAATACTGCAGAATTGCAACATACAATTTTTATTGTTTATTTCAATTTTGTCTTTAGGATCTTGTTTATTACAAAGAACAAGACCTGCTCCTAGAATATTAAAATAAGAAGCAGACAGAAACATTTAGTTAACATTTAGTCTAAAAATATTGGTAGAAATCTCAAATTAAAACAACAAGAAAAAAAAGGAAGCAACACATTTGAATATTGACCTTTATAGTAACTTGCCCTTCAGATACATTACAACAATAGATGTTCATGTTTTGATCCCATGAGAATTTAAAGAGGGGTGCCAAGCGCGGGTTCTTCTCTGTTGTGATGTGATTTTGGCGGTTGATGCAGCAGATGGGAGGGGTGGCTGGAGATTTGAGTACCTTTGGTACTCCCACTCTCAAGTGGGTAGGCGTGTGTGCACAAAGTACTCTCTAGTCTGTCTTTAGGTAGATAGACAGCTGGTCAAACAGGCTTAGGAGAGGAGTGGACAGTCTGGTCACTTCCTTAAGCCCATTAGGTTTACTTTACTCCCTATTGGTCAATAGCCCAGAGATCACAACTGTTTTGATATTATTGTGGACAGAGTTCCAGGTTGGGCGATGGCTTCTTTTGGTCTAAAAGTGGCAACAGATCTTCTAAAGAAAACCAGTAAAGTGTTTTTTAAGTCAGTGTGTTGTTGTGATTGAGTGTGACAGGGTGTACTCTGAGGGCCGCCACACCCCCAGTACTGCCCCTCTATGCATGCTGTTGTGTGGTTGTGTCTCGTTGCACGTAGGCTTGAGGAATGTCAGCCCGTTCTCGGCTTCCCTCGTGGCGGTTGGCCTCGGCAAGAGGAGCCAGTTGAGTGGGTACCAAGAGGGTTTAGGGGTAACACAGGGATCAATAGAATGTGATTTAGACTCTAGTAATATTTTGTAGATTTGAGACCAAAGAAGCAAGATTTAATTTACTGGGCATGCCTACATTTTTGTTTATACCTTTGAGACATTTCTTCTAGTGCTTTTCAGCCAGCCAAAGTTATCTCAGCATCAGGATGTCATTTATTAGCTAATATATTAGTCCAGCCATGATTGTCTTTGTTAGTCTGTGTTTGAAAAAGAAAACACAACACAACATTGTGTTACGCAAAAAAATCAAGGAATAACAGAGAATTTTGGCTTACACAAATATCAGATTTTATTCCAACAAACCTGCTTATCAAATCTGTCTTGACACTGATGTACCCCTGATTGGTGAAATGATTTACTTTTTATTGCAGTCTTACTTGCTATCTGTATCACTTTTCTTTAAATACAAGCAAGCAGCTGCTGGTCAACCAGACAGTGCTATTTTATTTGAATACTGGCCCTACTGTGGGTTACAGGAATGCCTCAGAGTTATTTAAGAGCAGACATATAATTATACCATTAGGCTGACAGTTATGCCTGCTGTGAAATACTATGGTTTTATTTTGCTTTCTCTAATCAAAGCTGATCTCACTCAGCTTTGCAAACGGCTATAACATCCGGATTGTGCTCTTCTCCCTTTTCATCCTCTCTTGCATTCTCTGTGCGAAGCCAACTCATACAAAGCACACATGTGCTGACATCACGCAGGCTGCTTGTGGACTGACGTCGGTGTTCAAACTTAAGCCATATCAGAGAGGCGAATGGGGCCCCAGCCAGTGTGGCTGCCTGGTAGCACAGTCCCCAATGGCTCCTGTTCAGACCTCATGTGCCACAACCGCAAACAACACTATGTGTGTTGGTGCGTGTGTCTACGCTTGCGTCAACCACCTAATGCCAGCCATATCTAATGCAACAGCGGCTCAAAGGATCAGTATGTCATTTCTGAGAATAGCCTTTCCTGTCAGTACTCCATTCACTGCAAAGGAGCTGTAAATGTAGGCTGATGGAGGCAGATGTGACTGTATTAGCAGCTGTCCACAGTTTTGGAAACTGATGGAGAGAAAAAAAAAACGTAGTAATTTCCGGAAGTTCTGGAGGAAATTATTTAAGAACTCATTCCCTCCCATTTCTCTCACCTAATCTCTGTACTTCTCAGAGAGCTCAGTTCAATGATCCATCGTGTGTCTATGGATCAGTGGGTTCATAGCTCACATGGGGGGGCTTGCTCTGTCCATCTTCCGAGGTCACATTTAGCCCTGTCTCAAAAGTACTCATTGACATTTAAGTGGCATGGTCAAATAGAGGAAGGTACAGAGTTATGTTAGTTAGCAAGTTGAGAGCAGCATGATTTCACTTTTGATGTGGCTGTGACCTCAGCTTGTCAGAATGCTTCAGCCTAACTACTTCATCCCATGCATCACTAATACAAGTTTACTGGAATCAAGGAAATATTTTTTTTTTAATCCAAAGATGGTTGGAGAAAAACAGTTCTGCCATTTTTTGACAATTTTTTAATTCACTTATTGTTTTTCTCATGGTGACAGCACTTCTACTTTAAAGATAGGTGTAACCTGTCTTTGTCCGTGTCATAGTGGACTTGTGTAGCTGTCTCCTGTATGACAGTAGCATAGCTCTACAAGTGCCAAACCTCCATTGGATCCGGGCAGCCACCTTACAGTTGAGCTCTTTTCACATCTGGATCCAATAGAAGTGGCTTTCTTCTCTGAAGGAGGGACACGTATAAATAGCCAGGCAGCCTTAACCACACCAAGAAGCACAGCCTGGATGTTAGTTAATTTGTTTACTGCTGTCCCTCTCTTACATTACCGCTTAGATAGGACGTCTGATATTCCTTTCCCCCCTGCGTGTACATCACCCCCGTGTCCCTCTGATCCCCAGGCTGCGGTGTGACTGACGCACGTACACTAAAAGCCGAATGCACGTCCACACAGTTCTGTGCCCATCTGTGGAAAGTTTAAGTGGCATGAGGCCAGGATTGAAATGCAGGCAAGCGGAGGATGGGTGGTGGGTGGGCTGAAGGTGGCCTGCGTGGGCTGGAACTTGTGGGCTGAGGAGGGGAAATGCAATATCCTGGAGTGTAGCTGAACAACTAAATGCTCTGAAAATGGCTATTGTTACTTTACTAATTCAGACAACCGTTGTCATGATTTTGGATGTATTAAGCAAAAATAAGAGATTTGTAATTTATGAGGTTTAACACTGTAAAGACTAAACTATGCAGCTGATTTTTATGTATTTTCCAAGACTGACCTCGTCACTTTGTCCACTGTATGTTAGTCCATGCCTTTGACTTAGCAGATGTCAATTTTGTGTGGCACATGTGCTCATGTTGTTAGCACAGAAGTGCAACTCTAAATCCCACCCTCCCACATTTAAACTCTTTGTAACATGAGGTGACTCTCTTCAGCTTTGCCCTCAACCTGCTTGAAGCTGTAGAAAAGGAAAGGAGGGGAGGGATGGTGTGTGCATGTTGGGCAGCCGCTGCGCTTGCTTGAGTGAGTTTTAATTTGTGTTCTATGGAACACGGTGCAAGGTAGAGTCATGGGGGAACCAGATGATGGACAAAATGCATATTCTTTTGTCAAATATACACAATTGTTACATGATTGTGGTGAAAAATCTAGGCTATTTTTTGTCCCTACACGTCTTCTTGGTCAGTTTGTAAAACTCTGCAGCAGACTGAAGCGCCTTTGCACCCTCATATTTTTTCACCTCTGTGTCAAAATGTTTTTGTATAATAAACAAAGGATCTCCTCAGGATCATGGGCCACAGAGGAAGAAATGTTATAGCATGAATCTCATGTCAATTTGAAAGCTTGCCATGAGAGTCTGCATGTGTGTCTGTGATGTGGTAAAACTGCAGGAACATGGAGGTTGTGTTCCAGGGATGGAACTTGAGAATGTCCCCGTTCCCCTCTTGCTGGCCTCTGAGGAGGAGCCACCAGCGCTTGCTCCTGCCCCCGCTCTGCTTTGCACCAGCCTTCTCCTGCCAGACACATAGCTTCAGTTTCCCTCCCAGGCCACAAGGGTATCGGGTTTGTTTTGGAGCTAGTAGGAGAAGGAGGACAGGGATGAAGGAGGCTGGCAAATGTGTGGAGGAGAATTAGGCAGACAAATCGAAATTGTTAGGCAGGCAAAGAGAGGGGGCAGGAAAAGATGAAAGAAAGGGCTGGGGAGGGGCGACAAACAATCACTCCTGGCCCGTTGCTGCCCCTGACCTCTTATCCATAAATTCCATGCCAGCAGCTGGAGTTGTGAAGCAGCCATTTTATGAATGAGAGAGTGAGAAATACAGAGGAAGAAGGGATAGAAGAAGTATAGGAGAGGCGGGTCAGGTTGTGTTTGGTGTGTGTGTTTGAGACTGTTCAGGCTTTTTGTGATTGTGTTTTGTTCATGCCTTTGCTGAGACACTGTGCAATCTGGAACAAAGGCCCAGTTTGGGCTGTGCTTCCGCCTGAGGCTGCTTGCTTAGCGGCTTCTGTAGATCAATTGTCCAAAAAGGAGCAACAAAATCACCTCAATACTGTTCTAATGTGTTTGCCAGCTTCAGTTAATAGACTTCTTGATTTTGCTTTCCTCTTCCATGAGATGTGCACATCTATAAGCATCATTAATAAGCTTGTCTCAGTTGTCACCATAAAATCTACCAGTGTTATTTTAATGTGTCATGGGCTCACAAGACAAGCTCACTGTAGTTATTTGCTGTGTTATTTCATGTAAAGTAATCTCATAAAGTAAATTTTAGTAAATTAATTTTTTCACTCCCAGGCTGACATATCCAAGCTGTTTCCTTGGAGGTAGATGTTGCAGAATGCAATTTTCACATAGCTATTTCCAAAGCTGTGTCAGAGATGTTGGTTTCCATATAAATGTTTTAAACAAATTATTTTTAAGTGAACCTGTTTGCATTTGAAAACATGTCAAGGTTGTTTTTCAAGAAACTGGATTCCAGGCCAACATAGACATGTCTATTTTTGAATGAACACTGTTCATTCGTGCACCTCTCTCTCTCTCTGTCTCTCTCTTTTACTGGATCTTTGGGGTCACTGAGTGTATCTTTTGTCTCCTTTTCTGAGGAGGCGTGTGGATGCTTTTGACAGGAGGCGTTGGGCTTCAAACATGTATTGATCCCTTGCTCCCAATGCCAGGCGGCCCGCGTTGACCCTTATGCCCCTGACACAATGGCGGTACAGCCATCCTGGACGTCCCTATAGGGAGTTAGACCCTTGCAGTGCGCATCCCATCATGCATCTGTTTGCTGCATGATGGACCAAGGAGAATCTGTCAACAGATAGGGGTCACCTCTTTTCTTTTTTTTTAATTAATTAATTTATTTTTTCTTTGTGTTTCTACTGGCAGCACATTTGGAAGGTAGACAACAGGGAAATATGGTGCAAAATATAGTGTGAGACCTTGGTTTGCTTGTGTTCTAGTATTGTTTTTTCCCTTTAATGGTGATAGTGACACCTCATGGCAATTTCATTCTTTTATTGTTATCCATAGAGCAATAGGTAACAGTGTAGACAGGAGGACATGTTGTCACTGCAGCTCAGGGACACAAGGACATCCTCTGGTGGTGTTTACTCATCACTGTGTACATTAGCTTTGCTGATCCTGCGACTGATGCTGCTCACCTTTTCCTAACCCCCCCCCCCAAAAAAAAAAAAAAAAGGTATAAAAATGTTTGGAAAAGCTGCAACAAACACACTGGATGTGCTCTGTCTAAGACACACTGGAATCACAGTGTAAGAGCTGGATGAGCTCTTCCCCAGGGATGTGCAAACATGCATGTATCAGGTGTGTATGACGTTGCCTTTATGCATTAGGAATGTGCTACTGCAGGAAGAACAGAGCCGAGAAGAAATACTGCATCTTTATCTGGAAATTCATCTGCTTACGCCTCTGAATCTGTTACATTGTGCTGAAACTCATCTCATTTATTTCTTTTACTAAAATTGACCAACAAATATTAAAAAACATTGGAGCCATCATGTAATGTTTTGCAAAAGAGCCAACGGTTTCTTATTAATAACAGCCACCTCTCACTGTGTCCTTTCTATAATGTGTTACATTAATTTGCTCACTCTCCCCATCTTTTCATGTCAACCAAAGATACAACAGATGTGTGTTGCTTCATGATTGCTGCCACCTCCTTTCAGCTTTTTCAGTGTAGACAGGCCCCCTAGTAGTGGCCTTTTAGGATAGCAGATAACTGCTGTGGTGCAACAGACACACACACTCACACACAGCTCCTCTGAGAGGGGTCAGGGCAGAGTAATAGTTCGCCATGGAAAAAAGCCTGGAGTCAGAGCCAGCACTTTGATGGCTTTCTTTGAGAGGTAGTTAAAGGATATAGTCTCCTGTTTCCTGTGTTTGCTCCTTCTTGCTGTGTGTGTGTGTGATTGATGGTTCATTGATTGAGCAGCGTGCTTTTATTCCCTCTCTCAGCCAGCTATGTGTCCCCTAGCTGCATGTAGCCAGCCAGCCCAGCACCAGCCGTTCGAAAGTATGTGAGTGTGTGACACTCATGTTTGTCTAACTGCATTCTGGTGGTAATCACTGATCTAGCAGGTGTGACTCCTCCTCTCCTCTAGCAAGTTGTTGCAGAAACATTGTTCAAAGAAAGGATGTTAAAACTGTATTTGTCACCTCTTAAGGCCATGTTGTTAAAATAATATTGTCATAAGACTGTAACAGAGGGCTCTTTGTATAACGTATGCAGTAAAATACAACAATCAATTGTTGTCTGTTGCCATGCTTTTTTTTTTTTCAAGTTCTATCAATGCAACACTGATATAATGGGGGGGCGGGGGGGGGGGGGGTGCATAAAGCTTGCACTTTATGATGATCACTTTGGCTGCATTGAGACAAAAAGCAGTTAACAAGACATTTATGATCTACCTCTAATAAAGTGCTGCATCTGAGGACAGTGGAGATACAGTACAGCCTGTGCATGCAATGCTGGTGCAGTGCCCTCGTTATGTGGGCGACCACATGTATGAGAAGGAGAGAGAAGGAAGGTTTAAAATAAAAAAATAAAAATGTTTATGATAAATGCATTTATAAAACTATTTACATGTTTCCTTGTAACAACAACAACAACAAACTTGCCCAGACTTGTATTTACATTTTCACTGGATGGTGTGTAACATGTCTGCAGTGCATTATGTTTTCGTCTCGCGTTTCATGCCCCCTGTTGGTGCTCAAACCCTGTCCCAGCCTGTTCCCGTAAGTTGTTTGGGGGCTTCTAACTACAGAAAAACAAAAGCATATTTTTCTAAGCAGGGGGCGCCAAAGTGGGCCACAGCGTATTGCACCCCTCGTCTATGTCTCAGCTGAAGGAAATGTTGTCTGCAGCCTTGAGTGGAGAACTCAGGAGGAGGGGGAAAAAAACCCACTGTTTTTAAACTGTGTCTTTATGTCTCCCCTGACTGTGAGTGTGCCATGGCATTTTACAATCAAGGCCATTGTTTGTTTCGGGAAGAGAGTGTGGGCATTTAGTTTCAGTCATTTCTGGAAGTCTTATGTTTGACATGGTGGGGGCTTAGCACTTCCTGTGGTAAAAGACAGGCTTGTTCTTTGTGCCCATTTCCCTGCCTCCCTACTGGCATCTGTCCTTTCTGCCCTCTGTACCATTTTTTTTAAATGCTCTAATTCACAACGTGCTCATACCTATGGAGTCTTTCTAATGGTGAGGTGTGTTCAATTATCTTAATAATTGGACTCCGCTCTGCCCCGTTTGGCTGAGATAAATGTGGTTTGAAAAATGTCTTTATGGAGTCTACGCACAATACAGCAGATCCCTCTCCATCTGTCCATTAGTCCCTACAGACCCTCCTCCTGCCTTGTGTTTCCTATGCACTGCAACCTCCTGCAGTGCTGTGATGACATTTTACCTCTCCTGCGTGCACTGACTCCTTAATCCGACTAAGAGCTAATCTCTCACAGAGGGATGCGATCATGGCCTGAACACCGCGTCTGATGGTTACAGAGCCAACGAAGGTCAATTGACTGACTAGCTTACATGCTTTTTCACCTTCATTAAACATTTGGCCTCCTATCTTTTCAGATATGGAACACCTGTGTTGCACAGCAAGATATTAAAATA
>JBAMHW010000010.1:24764397-24784624 GCA_037177495.1 Rhadinocentrus ornatus | reverse complement strand
CAGTGTTGCTTCCTAAGTGGACAGTTTGATTTCACAGAAGTGTGATTGACTTGGAGTTACATTGTGTTGTTTAAGTTCCCTTTATTTTTTTGAGCAGTGTATATGTGTGTGTATAAGCAATGACAGCTACAGTATGTTTAAGTACTTAACATAAGTTGGACAGTTGCCTGACTTATCAGGAAATTTTGCCACAGACACACCATGAATGAGACCCAACGGGAGATGAACTGGGACTCTGAGACTTCTAGCATACAAGAAATCATGCCCATGGGGATTCAGGACTTCAGCCTTGGTCCAGTCCCAGTTAGGGGATGTGATCCCACTTATGAGTTCTACACAGTACCATGAGTCATCAGATGCTCATGTTAAAAGGAACTTGAACACAGTATCAGTAGTAACTGGAATAAATTATTAATATTTTCAATACAATCAACATTTTTAGCTATAAAGGCAGAGTTTGTTACCTACTCCAAGGTGCTATAGATGAGAAATGGGATAAGAAACAAGTGATTAGATTTTGGGGGTGATCCAGATCACCACCTGGATCCAGCAATTTGTTTTTAAAAAGATTCTTTACTATGGAGAGATAGGGATAAATATTACCATTAGATCTTCCTATTAAAAAGTAATGTTCACAATCACTGACAAAAATAAATTATAACGGCTTGTCAGAGGTCTGCAATCTCTGAATGTTTCTAGTTTAATCTTTTTTTGACACATCAAAATCTAATTTAGGTTATTTCCCTAGTTAACATATAATGATCACTATGAAAGAGAATATGAGCTTATTAGCACTATTGCTAATTACTGGGAAAGAACAATGTTAAAAAATACCAGAATATCCATAAACATTGTGTTGATCAGTGTGTTAGATTCTAATCGGCCTGGAAATTCTTTGTCACTTTTTCCTTGTTTTTAACAAGCCTTCAGACCTGCCTCTGCAGCGATAAAAGCACAACGTTCTTACATCTGTGATGGTGCTGCATACCTGTGTCCTTTTCCTAAGTGCAATCAATCAACAACAAAGCAACAAGAGCAGCTGCAGACCGGGCTAAGCCCTGAGGGTCAAAGAAGGTGTGTGTATAAATGTGTTGTTGTTGTGACTGACGTGAGTGAGGGGAAACGCCATTCATGCCTGAACACAGAGACCAGCACATAGTTGTGTGAACAACACGTTGCTGCTCTTTAGAGGGCACAGAAGTGGAAGATACTCAGAAAAGCTGGGACAGGGAAAACTGGGCTCTCACACACCTTTGTGCGCAGTCCCGAACAGAGATTTAGCAGAGCTCATCTGAGCCAGCTCTCTGCATGATAAAATCACGTCAACATTCCCCTTCCAAACAAAAACCCCCTCTGGTCAGCGGAACTGCCAGTCTTGCCAAACTAGTGCAGGCAGCCTGAAAAGGTGGAGAAAAACAAAACAAAAAATAACAAAACAAACAAACAAAAAAACCCCACCACTTTAGACTATTGCTGTAGCAGAAAGACAGCTGTAGTGGAGTCTTTGATGCGTTTTGTTTTTGGCTATGAACGGAGGAAGCATCGTCTCTCTCACTGCCTGGGCTGATGTGATTTTAACAAGTGTCTGGAGTGATCCACTGATGGCTCCCAGGGAAGATCGGGTTGCCGGATAAGGATGTGGACTGATGGAGCTGTGAGGAGAGAGGGGGTTATGCAGTCTACAATCCCAGCTGCAGCAGCCTGTTATGGGCCCAATGTCTGCTACCGTACTTGTGCTTAGCAACTTTACTGTCTGATCTAAGCTCTTGTGATTTTAGCTTCATATCTTTGACTGATTGGGAATGTCAGCATTCATGCAATGCTGTGGATTACTTCAGTGTTTAGGACAGTGAATATTTTGGGAAATTGAGATTAATGTGGAGATAAATTCAATTACCAATACTTTAAAATGGCATTAAGGCCTGACTCTAAGTTGTAGAGGACAATGTCATGGTATGCTAAATTTGCAGTTTAAGCTATAAACTTCTCATTGTCTTTGGTTGCAATATATGGTGGCTCTATTTGATATCTAGCAATTTTAATTTTATAAAATCCACCCTTTTAGTATCTAGTCAGTTAAAATTAAGTGTTTTTTTTATATAATATTTTACTGTAATTTAAATTAAACTTTTCTATGCATCTGGAAGATGTTAATAGTTTATATTTTTTTTAAAGTTTAACCCTGTTTATAGGAATATAATTACAAAAAATAACTGTGAATCAAGCCATGTCTATAACTTGCGGTTTCTATGAATCTGTGGAAGAGTCCTGCTTGATCACTATGGTTACGACTCCCCCTCCCAACGCCTGCTCAAGAGTGGACTTGTTTACCATTTTTGCTCCAGACTCAATAACATGTCAATCATCAGGATTAGAACCTCCCCTGCCAGTCTCCTATTGGTCCAAAACATAGCTACTAGTTTAAAACCAGCTCTCCTCTTAGACAACTCCCTCCTCCCTCTCTCCCTTCTGTGCCCTAGTGTGAATAATGAATGACTTCCCAATTGTCTGTCAGGCTTAACTCCGATGACACAAGGAAAACATGCTGCACTTATAATGTCATGAAGAATGAAACAGTTCATCATTTTCAGGTGATTTTAATGATTCCCAATGGTTTCCAACTGTGATCGCTTTTTGGATAAATACTAACATTTTACAACATATCTTTTGGCTTTTTTACCGCACACTTCATCTTCGGAGGTGTCTCTGGCATGCTGGCAGTAAACGTGTCACAAGGCTCCCAGTGCAAACAGTGTAGTAGTCTACTTAATGCAGCATGCTTCAGCGAACAGTACATGACTTGCATTTAGATGAGGAACATTAATGCACTGCAATCCTCTACCCCGCATGCACTGCCATTTTTATTCTATTAAGTTAGGCAGAATTCAACTCTAAAACTTCCTGCTCATCTGCATAGATGACCCATCTGAGAGCAAGAAGTATTGAAATATACCATCCTGTCTTCAGATGGAAGCTGCTTTTTTGTGAATGCAGACTGGGGTGAGGGGAGGGACAGCATGGCTGAAGAGCTGTGGGGTCACAAGATCCTGAATCCCCCTATTTACACTAAAAGTCAAGGCCATCTTGGCAGAAAAAACATTAATCTTTTTTCTCAGCCATTTTTGCTTTTTGATTTTCTTTTCTCATCTCACATCACACCTCAGGAGTCACTCACATAACCTCCCTTCTCAAGTTTCCAGCATTTCCCTGAATTATAATCAGGGATTAACATTTTCTCTGTTGAATTCCTTGTGGCCTAGAACATTCTGCAGATTCTTCACATAGCCCAGTGACTGTGGATACTTTAAGAACAGGAAACAAACAATGCACAGGACTTGTCTGTACTTCAGGCCATTAGTGAACACCCCCACCCACCCACCCCCCTGCTGTTTTTGATGGTGGTTGTAGAGTTGAAGCAGTGCTGAAGGGTCCTCTGTGTTGACCGTTGTTTCGTTTACAATAGATGAAATGGGCCTGGCTATTACCCATGCCCCAATAATCTGGTGACCAGCAGGAGTCGACTGATGCTTGGCTTTGGTATCTGACAAGGGCGTTTCCTGGACCTGGGAACATTGGGGGCTGAGCCCACACCCTCGTAGAGGAATCTTGGTGAACCAACGCAGTAAAAAAGGCTTTTCATTTAAGCTTTCTTGAGCATTGTGGTACCTTGTTTAAAGGAAAATACTGCATTATGTGCTTTAATATGTATTTATTTTCAAACTTATGGGCAAGACACACGGAAGGCGACGTTCCTTCTCCATTAATTTCCTATGGAAATGTCATTTACTGGGGGGAAATTGGCTCAATTCTATCATTTTAATTATGAAATATGCTACTCAAAGGTTTAAATGTATTAAGATTCTCCTGTCTGGATAGTTGGAAATTATGCCTTCATGCAAATATTTGTGTACATGATAAATTTAGAATGCAAACATAATAAAAACATTTTATTTTCCTGAGTAAATTCATGGAAATGCAGAGATAGAACAGGTCATTCAATTATATGGTAGCTAAGCATTCAAAGTAAATCAAATTATTAAATCAAGCGTGGCAAAATTTATATCAGGTAGCCTCATCTAAATCAATAAACAAAAAATAAATCCTCTAGCACTGCAAGGCAGCACCTGTGTCCAACTGGACTTTCAGCAGTCTGAGCAGCACTTATCCATGATGTGCCCTCCTGTTCTCTCAGAAGTTTTTCGCTTTGGAAAAAAGCGTCTGCTTAATAACAGTAGTAGTCGTAATATTCACATTGACAAAATCTACATGGATAACTGCAAACATGAAACACAGCGGTCTTTGCACTCAGAACATAAGTAAAACTGTAGATTTAATCGGTAGTACAGCCTAGTTTAGTCTAGTGGTATACTCTGATTTTTCCTTACCAGTCTTGAACCCCCCCTGTTCTGGCGCAACACACACCTACAACAACCACCAGCCTCATTAATACATAAAGTATACACCCACACAAAGGTGAGATCATGAAAGACTGGTTTTGTATTCCAAATATAAATGTGAGCAACATGAGATGTAAATCGGTCTTTAACAGCTGAACTTTAACTATTGACCAGCCAGTGACCTGGAGGTAAATAAAAACATCAGTAAATAACAATAAAGCTGTTCTGAACTGGAGCAGCATCTAGAAACTAAACATCCAACACTAATGGGGAAGCCGTTTTCATCTACTACAACAAAAATGCATGCACACACACCCTCACAGCAGCACCTCCTTCTTAGATGTTTTGGGAAATTCAGGACCTTTTCCATTAGCAAATCACGTAGACTTCACCGCTGGATTTAATGCAAATGTGTACAACAGAAAAGGGCTAGGCTAAGGTTTAGTGTAGCTAACTTAACCTTTGAAGTATCAAGTACTGTCACGAATGATTTGCCTAATGTTCATTAAATTTTTAAGACATACTGGGTTTATATTGTCTGTTTAACTGTTTCGTGTTGGTTCAGCCACCACAACGGAAGAGTTTTCTCTCTTCTTTAAATAATAATTAAAAAAAACCATCTGATGTCAGTTTTTGACCGCTGATGATGACCGCTCGAAATAACACCAGAGTTCAGATTAGGGGTAAAACGCCTGGCTGTCAGCCAGTGAAACACGGAGGATTCCCGCGTCCATAAAAGTCCTCTGTGATTGGTCATATTGTTGTACCTGTGTTACATTCATAGAAGCCAGGAAATTACAAAATCTATCTTTTTTTAATGTCATCAGGCGGTTCAGTTTATTTAAACTTATTCCTTCTGCTGCGGAAAAAAACATTCGGGGCTGGATGTGAAATGTTCGGGGCTAGAGCCCAGGCCAGGTGACGCCACTGGTGTCTGACCTGGCTGTGTTTGCTCAGGGAAAGAGCAGGGTGGGGTGGGGGGGGGAGAGAGCTGTATTAAACATCCACCCAGAGAATGACTTATCTTTAAAGGAACCTCTAGTTAGGAAGTCCTTTTCATTTGAAGTAGTAGAAACCTACAATTCCTCACATAGCTGTGTGTAGAGACCAACAGTGTGGAAATAGGCCTGCATTAGGAGCATCTATAAATAGAGGATTGTATCCTTGATACCACGAGTTCTTTGGTCACGCAGTGAAACCCAGTTGACTTATATGGATTTAAGACAGTGACTCCCCTCATTTCGCTCTCCTCTGGCGGAAGGTATGCATGTTTGGAATTTTTCCTCATTGAGGAATCTGTTAAAATGATGCAGAAGGAGGAACAGACTTCCTCCAATAAGGATCTTTCAAGCTTTTCTTGGCTGCCCCCCTTTTGGTAGGTTTCCAAGACAATGAAGCCTCACATCTCTATAGTTTTACCTCGCTCTGCAAATGTGCAACATTTATCTGCCCACTCTAACCACAATTATGTCAGCATTGTATTTCCAATTAAATCCCAGCTGTTATGTGATAACCTGTGTGTGTGTGTGTGTGTGTGTGTTGGCATTTGATGCTGTAGTTTTAAAAAAAGATCTTTGCCATTTGCTTTGGACTGGATCCAGAATAGTTGAATAACACTATTTGTGAACTACCACTGAACCACTCGGCTTCTGTATTGACAGAGCAAATGTGCGTAGTGTAAAGCTTTACATAGCATAGGAAAGGTCATGTAATTAAACTGTGTTCCTCGAGATAGTAACTGCTGTGTGATTTCAAGATTTGTCAAAAGGAAATTGCTTTAAAGGAAAAATTACATTGCCTTAGATATATGGACTAAGATTGGATTTTATAGGGAAAAGTTAGCTTACTTTGCTTTTAGTTGTAGAATCCTGAAAGAATTTTACCTCCTCTGCACTATTAGATTTGTCTGAATGTAAGAAAGAATGACAACTATTTGAGAAACTTTAAAGAGTGGGAGTGATCAGTATCCTTTCCTTGTAAAGTGAAACCAGAGGTGGGAGTGTGTGTTGGCCCTGCAGCATTGCTGTAGTGCAACTTCATGTGACGTTCTTATCCTACACATTTGTATGACAAGATGAAAGATTCAACAGCACAGCAGTGGGCTTAATTTCCTCAGCAGTTTTACTGTTAAAAATAATAAAATAATTAAATAAAAGGTTAAAAACTACTGCGATGGACTGGTGACCTGTCCAGGGTGTACCCTGCCTTTCACCTGAAACACTGCTGGGATAGGCTCCAGCTCACCCCGCAACCCCTAATAGGAACAAGCGGTACAGAAAATGACATGACAGGTTAAAAACTAGCTTTTTCAGCACATGGTATTCACAGAGCTATCCTTCGCACCCCCCCCCCCCCTCCCCCCAAAATAAAAGACATTGACTGAATTAATAGAAATGAAGGGTGTTAGCCTATAAAAATGATCATAACTTGTACAAGAGAGATTGGTTGAATGTGTGTGCACAGTTCCTTCAGCTCTGGCCTGTACAAGGATGTGGTTGCTAAGAAACCAGAAGTGCTGTGCCGCTTAGTTCAATGTAGTTCAGTCTTATTGCGCATGAGGAGAAAGTTGTCTTGCGGCAATAACAAAGAACATAACAATAAATAGTAAACACTTAAGGCTCCATAATATAAACTGGCATGCAGGCTAACTAGCTTTGCTATTTGCATGATTTCTGCTTTGCATAAAAAGCAGATTTAAGAACAAAAACAGAAATAGATTTATTATCCATTACACACATTCCCCGAAGAAACATTGCTATTATATTCAGCATTTCCCAGTGCAGCTCTTTATCTCGCCAGACAGCTTCAGCATTCATTAGCAGAAAATCTATTGTCAGAAATGTTCTGTAAGTTCACATGTGTGCACATGTAATCCAGGTTCTTTTCCATGGTGTGAAACTAGGACACCCCTGCCTACAGTGCCTTAAGATCAGCTACTTGTTTTTCTTTTGCTTTTTTCTCCATATCCGTTTTTCCTGAAGAGCTTTTTGGTAAATAGGTTACAAATCAAAATATTGTTGAGCCCCTAAATACAAGCTCATAGTATTTAGTTAATAATTATGTTGGTTATTTTAGATAAATCTAACAACATATTAGCATACACAATCAAAGATTTTGTTTGTCATAAGCAATAGGAAAACTCTCTTATTGGACTTATCTTATTGGAAGAGGGATTCAAGTTGCAATGATTTTTCTTCCATTATGAAATAAGAAGTGGGCAAATGTGTGGCATTTCTTTCTGAAATATCTTCCCTTGTTGCATCAACATTTGCAAAACAAAAGTCCATAAAGAGCAGATTTCTTGTATCATAAAATAACTCTGCTGATGTCCAAGTATCTGCCTGTGCATGCAAATTTACAGATGTGAGTAAAACAGTTCCAGTGAAGTGTGTTTCTAATATTCTTCTCCCATCCTCATGTTTTTGGAGGGATGAGCAAAGCGTTAGAAACACAGGCATCATGATGCAGAGTAGTACATACAAGGCCATTAGTAATCTGAAACAGTTACAAAACTTTATTGCATTAGGTTGCCGAGGTATTCTCTCATTTGAAAGTACAACGAGTTAAAAGTTAAAAGAAGAGAACAGTAATATAATATATAAAGTAATATGGTATATAGCTTTTTGCCTTCAGGTGTTTGTCTGCGTCCATCTATCTATCCTGACTGATGCCGTTATCCTGATGTTTACACGAAGAACTGACTCGCCATCTTTGCATCGAACATCATGCTGTATTGTTGCTCTACTGACTTTGTGTTTTAAAAATAAATTACAATTAGATTCCAATTAAAATATGTAAGCATATAATCCATTTTCATTGCTGTGTGTTCTCAGGCTATGCTAAACATTGTTGGACCTTTCCTAACATGTGTAATCAGCATTGTTTTGTAATTTTGTTTACACTCTTTTCTGTTTCCCTCTCTCCTTCTTCCGCTTAGTGTGTCCAGATCACTGCAAGCTTGCCTGTACAGACAAGGGGGAGTGCTGCCACAGCCAGTGCCTAGGCAGCTGTATCGAACCCAACAACGACATGGCCTGCTCTGCCTGTCTCCACTACTTCCACGAGGGTCGGTGTGTTCCGGACTGTCCCCCAAATACGTACAAGTTTGAGGGCTGGCGCTGCATCACCAAGGACCTGTGCTCCCATGTGCACCTGTCCAGTGACACGCACTTTGTCCTCCACGGAGGGGAATGTATGCCCGACTGTCCCTCTGGTTTCATGCGCAATGAGACTAATCTGTAAGGACATACTATTCAATAGCTTGAGTCCTGATTACTTTAAATGCTGTTTAGCACTCTGTCTAAAATATTAGGAGGAGCTTGGCATGAATTATTTCACAATATGTTAACCACTCCTTCTTAATATACAGTTTTTTAGTTTGTATGGGAGCGTAACCTTTAGTCATGGAGAATCACAGGTCTTGGCATCATTTCTTGGCAAAATTGCTGTGTTTATGCTCAAGTATTCACATACATTAAAGCAGCTTGTATTCACTGTGCACTTGTGCATAATGGAGTCGTTTCCATGAAGTATCCTTGAGCTGAACTTCACCTGACCTTTTTTTTCACACGTTCCTTTTCTTAAAGTAGGTCTCAAAACTGAAAGTGTGAGAGGTTAAGTACATACTGGACTATAAATTATTCATATTTAGATTTTCCCTGTCTTTTATGCGAAATGTTCTTCACACAGTGCCTTGTTTTCAACTCTACTAGAGTTTACAGATGAGTACTCTGGTTCTAAAAAGATACTCAACTGAAGTATCTCAACACTTTCTGCTTTCAATAATTGCGTAGTGTAATTTTTTTTCTTGTTTGGTTACGCTCTCTAATTTGTCTTGTTAGTTTACAGAGTTTCTTTTCAGATTCTCTACATTTTTGACTATAACCTCTTGTTTTGTCTGTGAAGGTCAGTGAGCCACTCTCTAATAGAACAGTTCAGTTGAGGCCTCATAAAAGAATTAAATTGTTTGTGCGAAGAGTGTGTGAATAGGGTGAATCATATCTTAAACTTATCTACATGAATCCTTTGGAATTCTTGGTAGCTTGGGAGAATAAAAATTATTTTAGGGTGCATCTTTAACAAAAGATTTTGCATGGCTTTTCTTTCAAGATGTCTACTTTCTCATTCACTTGTTCTCTCTGCCTCTGCCCTGCGCAGTATGGAGTGCAGTGCTTGCAATGGCCTGTGTGACAAAGTCTGTATGTCCCCGATCATCGACTCTGTGGATGCTGCTCAGTCCCTGAAGGACTGCACTGTCATCGAAGGCAATCTGGACATCAACATTCGTCGTGGAAGTGAGTGCCTCTGTGCAGAAAGAGCTTGCTTTTAACAGCATAACAAAACATACCAGGAATTTTAGCTGGGCTAAGCTACCTCAGCAACTAAGCAGATTATACACTAGTAGTTCTGCTCTCAAACTGATAAACACAAGCCAACAGAATATTTAACTTGGCTGCAATCAACCGTATAATACTAATCCGTTACTATATTGTTGCATTTATGTTGTTATTGACTGCCCTCTCACGGTAAGATAGATAGTGATAAGAGAAGGTCTTAGTGAGATTTAAAGCCAGGGTCACAAATTCAGCATTGCATCTGCTTCCTGTACTCTAAACTAATGATCATATTATGCTATGATGCTGCTTTTGTAACACAGTGGCTCAAAAACTAATCTGCACATATTTTAAAGATCATACCATTGGGATATTTTAATTTTGAGCTAATCTGGTCATCATAGTAGCAGCAGAGATTTAGAACTTTTTCAGATTTCAATTTTATATGCTGTTTTGATTGTCTGTGTGATTGGTGTGTTTTTGTCTCCTCTTCCAAGATAACATAGCCTCTGAGCTGGAGAGCTTCATGGGATTGATCCAGACAGTGAGGGGATATGTGAGGATTCGACACTCCCACGCACTTGGCTCACTGTCCTTCCTCAAGAGCCTCCGTTACATCAATGGGCGGGAACTCAATGAAAAGTATTTCTTGTCTACTCTGTTTGTCTGTGAATCTATGCACGATTGCATGCAGCGAAAAGAACTGGGGGGAGTATATTGTTTAACATTCATCACTCGTGTGTGTTTCCAGATAGTGCAGTAGCTTTTAAAATTGATGGGTGAGATAGCTGACTGTGGTTAAAAAGCTGTATGGAAATTCACAGGTCTGTTAGTCTCTACACTTCTATATCAGCTGTAGTCTGAGATATGAGGCAAAGCCTTTTTTTTCTAAGGGGTCATGGGAAAGCCTTTCGCCCTTCATGTTATCGTTTCTCCCAGGGTTAGGTTTCACTCAGAGGATTGCTGTTGGAGATGGCAGACATTCCCTTCTCTCTAGAGGTGCTCAGCTTGGACTGCTGAACCTTAGAGTGTTAACATGACACTTTCTATTTCATGTCCTCTGTACAAACACTCATTGTTGGGCAGACACACAAACCCGAGCCCACTTGATCTTCATCTATAATTGTGCTTATAAAGAGCTCTTTTAACCCACTTGGATCTTTCAAATTCTATTAAACATGTATATGTTTAATTAAAATACAAAAAAATTGTTGGTCAGCCCTGTGTAAATTTCTGTTTAACCTTCTACTGATTTTTCTTCCATTTTTAGCACGTATTCGTTCATAGTGGTCAACAACCAGAATCTGCAAATCCTGTGGGACTGGACTCAACACAACCTGACTGTTCAGGCTGGACGCCTCTTCTTCCGACAGAACCCCAAACTTTGCATGTCTGAGATCCACACGATGTGGGCGAAATCGGGCATAACTGTAAAGCCAGAGGAGGGTGATTTCCGCAACAATGGTGAAAGAGCCAGCTGTGAGTGTCTAGATTGTACATTTCTGCAGTATCTTTTGTCAAACTTTCTGAAACACTGTTATAGATCCTGTATTTTTAAAGGTAACATGCAGCCTTAGATAAACCTCTGGGAGTCATACTAGAGCAGCAGAACTTTAACCCCTATACAAACTGAGCCAAAACCAAAAGTGAAACCAAACCTGGAGTCCAAAAACAGTACACATATAGAGGATACATTATAGGGCTGAGTTTAACCACTAATTTCCTGAATCGATTTGATTCGATTCACAACAACCTGATTAATTTTAATTCAGAATCTGATTCAATATCAATTCATATACAGATATTTATGTATCAACACCAATTTTTCTTGAATATTAAGACATTCTCAGGTAACTTTTATGTAAAACAACCTGTTTCTTGACCAACCAAATGGATATCTGGGACTAATCAGATAGTAGTAATAATCTGTAATGATGTGTCTACATGCACTTCTGAAATATGATATTCCAAAGATTGTTGTCTTTCATATATATGCACGGTGGTGTGGTGGTTAGCACCGCAGCCTCACAGCAAGAAGGTCGCTGGTTTGAGCCTCGGTTGGTGGAGGTTTGAATGTAGGGGGCTGGCCTTTCTGTGTGGAGTTTGCATGTTCTCCCCGTGTATCCGTGGGTTCTCTCCAGGTTCTCCGGCTTCCTCCCACCGTCCAAAGACATGCATGTTAGGTTAATTGGTGACTCTAAATTCTCCCTGGGAATGAGTCTGTGTGTGAATGGTTGTTTGTCCCTATATATGTTGGCCGTATTGGAATAAGCGGTACAGATGATGACTGACTGACTGTTGTCATACATTTACCAGTCTATTATCAGATTTATTTTGGAGTATGTACTTGCGTGGTAATGTCACTTCCTTTTATTTTCAAAACATTTTTGTTGAATATTGTGGAGGCCAAAGTGTTAGCATTGGCTGCTCATGTGAGTAATAAGCTGAGTTTACAGGTGAGTGTAATACAATGGTGAATAAAACATAAAAAAAAAAAAAATCCAAATTTGGCATTAACTCAGTAAGAGAAGCAGATTTTGGGCAAATAATTGCCTTGTAGCGGCCATTTATCCACCTTATTTATAAAGTTTCTTATTGTTTTCCAGTCTTACATTTAGAATTTTTTATTACTGGGGGTCCAGAGACAAAGTAATTAAAAGTATTATTAAAAAAAAATCCTAATTTTGCATTATCATGGTGCAAGAAACTGATTTAGCATAGAAGCGACACAGACAACTCTTCATCACTGTATATCAGTGCCATTTAATTGATCATTGGACCACTCTATGCTGAGATCTCGCCGAGCATCGGTAAGTCACGCAAGAGTAGGGTCATTGTTTTTGCCACCAGAATACGAAACTTAAAAATAAATTTAGCTGTTTCTTTTTTTCTTAACATGTTTAAAGAAAACCATTCATAAAAAAAAACTGTCTCAGAGTTTTATGAATCAATATTGGATAAATTAAATTAAAATCCGTTCAAATTGTACAATCTATTTTTTTTTACCGCTCTGTGCATTGTTCAAAGGAGAAAAAGCTAGAAATTTGATTGCTCTGTACAAGCCACCCACGTGTTGCTGTAAACAAGGGACAGAAGCTGTGCACTCTTGTTACAAACATTGACTCATTATTTCTTCACATACCAATAACAGTTGTTTTCTGACATATTTAGGCCCAAAATGTTACATATTGGAGCTTTATGGCTATCTTACAAAAGGTTCTGACTTCTGAGGTTGATCTAAAAAAAGAAGACTTGCAGGCAGTTTCTACCTTTATGTTTAAGTTATGTTGACCTCAAAACTAACCACAAGGTGGGGGTTATGCAAATGCCAATGGCATGTAAAGAAGCGAATGAAGAAAAGCCAGGTGCACAAACAGTGTTTCATGGAGCTAAGGAGCAATACCTTCTGTGGGAGAAAATATTCAAGTTAAACAAATGTCTCATGGGGGACTCTTCTTGTCATTGCAGGTGAAAGTCATATCTTAAAGTTCAAGTCTAACATCACATCAAGTTACACAATCGAGCTGACTTGGGAACGCTACGAGGCTCCAGAACATGGAGATCTTATTAGCTTCATAGTCTACTATAAGGAATCGTAAGTACTCAAAGATGGCCAACTTCTTAACCACTGTTATACATAAAAGAGGAGCAGTGGATTTAAATTATATAAAAAAAACCTCATGTTTCGAACATAAAATGCAAAACGTAATGTATATTTTATTTTAAATGATAACAAAGAAAATGTTGGATCTTTTGGATGGACTTTCTATCTTTGATACATTTTCAGCTGATCATTAAAAAGATTGCTTTTAATGTGCAAAGCATCCAAATAAAGAATAACATTAAATATCTGCCTCTCGTTTCGCAAGATATTTTTAGCTCAATAATTTGTCAAAATGAATGCTCTATTCTTTAGAATATAATTGTAAGTCATATAAAATATATAACATAAGTTAAGAAAACATTCAGTACCAGTAAGATTATATTTCAGTTATTTGTTTCTCTTAGATGATGGACATGTCCTTTCTGTCAATACTCAGCTTTAATTTGTGTCTTTTCCAGACCTTTCCAGAACATCACTGAGTTTGATGGCCAGGATGGTTGTGGTTCAAACAGCTGGCACATGGTGGATGTAGATCTTCCTCAAGATAAAAACACTGATCCGGAGGTTTTCCTCCAACATCTCAAGCCTTGGACCCAGTATGCTATTTTTGTGAAGGCTACTACCCTGCAGGTGGATAAACATGTCAGTGGGGCAAAAAGTGATATTGTTTATATTCGCACACGCCCGTCATGTAAGTCTGACCACCACTTTTTTTGGGTATGTTTTACTCAACCAGAGATATGTCTTTAACAGTTATAGGTTCTGACTTTGGTTCTGTTATAGTGCCATCGGTACCCAAAGATGCCCATGCATATGCCAACTCTTCAACAAAGCTGGTGGTAAAGTGGTCACCTCCGGTCTCTCCCAACGGCAATCTGACTTACTATTTGGTGCGTTGGCAACAACAGCCTGAAGACAGGGAGCTCTACCAACACAACTACTGCTCCAAGGGTCAGCATCACTCATTAAATCTTCAAAAAATAAGTGTATTCTAAAAACTTAAATTTCCCACTTATGCCTTATTGTTTAAAAAATACTTTTAATTTTAGAAGATGCTAGATTAGCTATGACTATCAGCTGGTTAAAGTAAGAGTGAACACAGAAGGAAACATGTTCTTGTTATTTTTTAATTTTTTTGTTAATTGGATAACATTAATCATATTGTTTAGAAAGCTTTATAGCTGTTTTGACAGAATTAGATTTTGTGCTAATTTAAGGTGCTAATCTAAGGTAAACTAAGCCAACCTAACCTAATCTAAGACAAGATGACTGGCTTTAGATTGTAGCTTCATATTAATCAGTTACAGGCATATAAGTGATATAAATTCCATCCTACTAGTGCAAATAAACATAACTTTAAAAAAATGTTAAATACATTTTTAATATTAAAACATAGCAGATGAAATGCTGTGGTAATGTAGAATGCAGCCATTCAATGAACTTATTTGTCTTGGTTTTTGGTTTGATTTCTCAAACAGAGCTGAAAATCCCCATCCGCCTCCCAGCAACAGAGCTCACAGACATGGAAAACGGCACAAAGCCCACCAAGTCGGACTTGGCGGGGGCAGAGAAAGGCCCTTGCTGTGCTTGCCAAAAGACACCTGAAGAGAAGGACAGGGAGAAGGATGACCGTGTGTTCCTGAAAGTTTTTGAGAACTTCCTCCACAATGCCATCTTTCTGCCAAGGTACAGCAAAACAGCATCCTGATGTAACACCAGCCTCACAGTGATCTCCTTAAACTGTTTATAGGCTCTGACCTACACTTGTTTGCCATGATGGGTCAAAACAAGGACTGTGGTGTACCAACTCCTCTGTGGAGCTAACAGGATTCAGCATTGGGTGAAGACAGACCAGATGGGGGCCTGAGCAGGCCCGCTGGGTTCAGCCTTTTTTGTCATGGGAGCAGATGAGGAGACATGCTGAGAACGATCCAAAGCCTTCTTAGTGCTCTTGTGGCTTTCTGTTACTGTGGCAACATTGGCACAGGGGATATTAGAACAGGCAGCAATTTAGGCAACACAGACAAACCCAGGAGAGAGATGTGATTAAAGAGTCTGAAGGGCCTAGTTTGCCTGCACACTAGTCACTTAGCCTTTTGTTCAAAACAATGGGGATTGACATCTGTGTTGTTATCATTTAACTTGCTCGTGGCTATGCATGTTTCACTGTTTCAAAGGCTCAAATGCATTTGTTCTCAAGAAATTTTTAATGTTATGTAGGATAGTTTATGAATTGAGAAACCTGTTGGTTCTACTAAAATCACGTATGCACATGTATCTTTGCATGATGATCCAAAGGCCATTGGTCCAAGCAGAGTTACAGTGACCTTCCTTTCATATACTATACTCCCATGAAGTTAGATGAGTGCCTCTGGATGAAAGGTGATAAAACACAGCTTTATAGTATAAATTAACCCACATCTGCTCCTTTCTTTTCTCTAGCTGTTTTTTGCTTTTTATAGAATAGCTTTCTAAGAAAGTGGCAGGTTCCTGGCCTACAGCAAGGACCTCAGACAGTGTATGTAACACAGCCAGCATTGTTTCTGACCACTCCAAGGAAAGGCCTTGAAACTTGGGCACTTCATGTTTTTTTAAACAATAGTTCAAGGTTTAAACCCAGAGTAATGGGAAAGAGCGTGCTTCAAAATAGAAACAGAAAGAAGAGGAAATGTTTTCCATTTTGTTCCCCTCCACTTGGCGCTCTACTCCACACCTACTCTTGCACACTTTCTTCATCCGAGCGGCTGCTTTTTTTTTTCTCTCCTGGAGCGAGACAGCTGCCAAGAAATGTACAGTGAATCCATCTGGAATTTAAATGAATGAGGGAAGAGTACCATAGAAATGGGGAATGCAGACTGATTTATAAGAAAAGAGGGAGGTGGCTGCACTAAGAGGATGGATGGCGTTATCTGTTTAGTAGACCTTGTAGTAAAATGTAAAACCTGTCATCAGCTGACAGGAGCTTTTATTGACTGTAATCACTGGTTGTTGTAAGTCATGATGAACAGACAGATAAACTGATAAGGAAATTACCTCCTTTTTCATCAGATCTCCAGACCTTTCCTGTTGTGTTTTATGTATTGCCCCTCAAAATTTGCTCTAGTAATTATAACTTCCTCTCTGGAGTTCATCATGTAAATCCTGTTCTTTTTTTTCTCCTTTATTTGTTTGGCACATTTACTGCAACCTCAGTTGTCCAAAGTGCAGGACAATAAAAAAAAACAACAACATACACAGTAAAACAATATAATCAGTAAAAAAAAAAGAAAGAAAAGGAGACATGACTGGAATGAAAAGCAAAAGCAAGCAAATGTCGAGCTCAAGAAGTGGGTCTTGAGCAAAGACTTAAAACCAGAAACAGACTGGGCAACTCTAATGTGGAGTGTTTACTTACTTTAGTCAGATAGCACACATTTTTGAAGTCTTAAGACTGCCCTGCTCATTCTAATGTTCATCATACTTGCAGAAACTAGACTCTCCAAACTTTGATTTGAATTAAGTATCTCATATGTTCTGTCGGTTTCAATCAGATTCAAACATCTGTCCCTAATCTATACTCTGCTGTCGGTTTTCTTATATTTATGGTGCATTGTCAGCAGTAACTCATGTTCTGTGCTTTGCTTTGCTGGGCAGCACCAGTTACAACTGTCAGCGAAGAATGTTGACATGTAAGTGTGACTGGTCTTTCCCACGTTGTGTGTCTCCGTGTCTGTACTCTCCTCCTCCAACACAAAAGATTCTTGACTAAGGATCTGATCTTTTAGCTTGTTTAGTTTTAATGATATGCTATCGATACACATGAAAGGACTTATTGAATAACAGAATAGGCAGTTATCCATTTTCAGTGCTTAGTTGGTTTTAAAGGACTACTTAATTGTAATCTCTATTTTACTCATGATTAAATAAAATATTTTTTGGAGGTTTGAGATGCGACTTAGAAAAAGGAGCTCTTATCTAGTTTCTGCGTAGTTTGGAGGCTCAGAACCAGAACTCTTCTACTCCTGTGCAGGTTTTACAGGTACCTTGTGGTGTCTCTTGTTTGTCTGCATTCACAGCTGTCACCACCTGTTTTCTCCCAATAATGACAATGTGCAGCTCCGGGGGCTCTGCAACTCATCATCTGAATTCTGATAACAAGTGTCCATTCACCAATGCCAATGTGTTTGACAGTTGAACACTATCATGATGGAACATTTTGGTTTCTTAGTGTCTCTGTTACAGACTCTTAAATTTCTGATTGGAATATATTGAATGGCATGCTCATTCTTTCAATCATTATTTGTTTTTTCATCTATTTAAGTGTGAAAATGTTTTTCTTTCGAGTCGCCTCGCTCAGTCTGTCCACCTTGCAATGATCCGTCTTGACCTCATTCTTACATACAGCACCACTGGGAGTGCTTTACAGCATCTGGACACAAGACTTGCATACACACAGGCAAAAAATAAATAAATAAAGAAGGAAAAACAGAAAGTATCTGCTCACTCCACCTGCTCCAGCAAGAAATTTCAGTTTTGAACTAAATATTTTATAAACCTACAGTTACCCTGCAAAAACAAATTTTAGGACTTTTACTTTGTTAATAGTGCTTACTGTACTAATTTTTACTAACTTTTACAGATGTTTCAATTCGACTGTTTCTCTGTGTTTCAGACCTCCAGACCGTCGGCGCAGAGACATTTTTGGTGTTGCAAACAACACTCTATTCCAAGAAGGTGATCGGGGGAATACCTCTGTTGGCTCAGGAGACAACAGTACAGATGGCATTCCCCCTGTCATCGAGTACCCATTCGTGGAGGATAAGAGTTTTGCAGAATATTTTGAGATCCCCAGCCTGCGGCCATTCACTGTCTACAGTATTGACATCCATGCCTGCAATGAGGAGGTGGGCCACTGCAGCGCGGGAGCTTTTGTCTTTGCCAGGACCAAACCTGCAGGTGAGGAACACAATAACATTAATGCAACATATCACAGAAATTTGGTCCAGTACACTGTAGCACCCTTTTATATTGCCATGTGTCTGTTTCTCAGCCAAAGCAGATGATATCCTTGGAAAGGTTGTCTTTGAGAGGAATGATAAGGTTGATGGGAGTGTGGTGCTGCACTGGCAGGAGCCTGTCATGCCCAATGGACTTATCCTGATGTATGAGATCAAGTATCGTCTGGGAAGTGAGGTGAGTCAGGAATGCTGGAATTATAGGTCCGCTTAAAACATATATATACAGTATGTACGAAGAAAAAAAAAAAGTTTATCCACAACCAGTCATAATTATTTGTTATATGTTAGATATTTAGCTAATAATGATTAACATCTACTTCTTTTCTATTATTGGTAAGTCTAAAAGCCATCAATATGAAAATATTTCTTCAGATCCTCACATGAGACTTCTTTTAATTTTGTGCAATGAAGACTTTGTATTTTATTTATACTCCTCTGCAAACTTGTGTAAATTGTGTGCTCACTAGATTAGTTGCACAATGTGCATTTCCTCTAGCCGGTGTTATCTTTAAGCAGTAGCCACTGTTTATTTCTTTTCCCTCAGCCTGAGAAACACAGGTGTGTGTCACGGCGTCAGTACCGTGAAGACAAAGGAGCTCGCCTGACCAACCTTAGCTCAGGGAACTACTCTGCTCGTGTGCGCGCCACGTCTCTGGCAGGAAACGGCTCCTGGACGGAGAGCATCTCTTTCTACGTCCCACCTCCTAAACGTAACAGCACACATCTACTTTATTAAAAAATGCACTGAGAAACTTAATGTTGACATTAGGACATGACTCATTGCTGCTTTTTTCTTTTTTCCATTTCCTCTGACAGGAGATGATGGTGTCACAATCTATTTGATCATCATAATTCCCATCATAGTGACACTTTTTATCGCCAGCCTCACCACCATTTTCTTCTTCATCAACAAAAAGAGGCAAGTATTTCTGGGAACACAGCTTCCACTTTCTTAATTAAGTTGCTATGCTTAAGAAGCTTAATGATCAGTGAGATGTTAATTAGAGTTTCATTAACATTTCCCTATGGGAAAGGGTAAACTTTCTATTGAGGATTGAATATTGTATTCAAAATTAGAGTTGCCTGTCGGCTCACTAAGATGGGTTTATGTGTACAGAAACGGCAACAGACTAGGGAATGGAGTCCTTTATGCATCCGTCAACCCAGAGTACATCAGTGCTGCTGAGAGTAAGAATGTCATATCTTCTCCATTTTCCAATTCCATATGTTTGTTTAAACACACGGTGATGACCTGCTGTCTTTTTTGTTGGGCCAGTGTATACTCCAGACGAGTGGGAGGTGGCCAGAGAGAAGATCACGATGCACAGAGAACTGGGTCAGGGCTCCTTCGGCATGGTGTATGAAGGCATCGCAAAGGGTGTCGTCAAGGACGAACCAGAGACACGAGTGGCCATCAAGACGGTCAACGAGTCGGCTAGCATGAGGGAGCGAATTGAGTTTTTGAATGAGGCATCTGTCATGAAGGAGTTTAACTGTCACCATGTGGTAAGATCAATGCGCTGTAACGTTACTATCAACAATCTGAATGAGAGAACACAGATCATTAGCAAAGGCGAAAAATAAACACTTAAAAATTTTAATCCAGTAATATGGAGCTTGCAGATATCATTATTTTCTACTTAAGTCTGTGTAGATATAGAGAACCTGCAGGGCCATTGTGATTCTTTTTGTAGTCAACGACAGCCTGGGGCAGGGTACAGCCTTCTGGAGATCTGTACATTCTCACATCAATGTGATCTCAGCCTCATTAAATGTGTTCCCCTTTACAAAGTTGCTTTTACAATCTTTTTATCAACTCTGGTTGCTAAAAAAAAAAAAAGATTTTTTTTTATTTTTTTTTTATGTAGGTACGGCTGCTGGGTGTGGTTTCTCAGG
>JBAMHW010000010.1:24698120-24750223 GCA_037177495.1 Rhadinocentrus ornatus | reverse complement strand
ATGTATATATAATGTTAAATGCTAAACTGTGGTCACTGTGTTTATATAAATCACTCTTAATAAAGTATTACTGCACTCAAAATGAAATGCCTTATATAAACAAGTCAGTCACATCAGCCTAATGCAAAACAATCAGAACCATGTATACATTAATATGTAAAAAATAATTTACCTGCAAGCTTATTGTTGGTTTCAAGGTTCAGGCTTTAAGTGATCTGTAAAGGTCTACATGATCTCAATTTGTTTATTGACAGAGGTAGTGGAAGGCATTATTATCTTTTAACATATTTTATGTTGATTTGTACACATTAGTACACACGTTTTTAATTAGCATTATTATTATCAAGATATTAAACATTTATCTAGTCACAATAATGAAAAAGGACTCTTGTAAGATTAGCTTTTTGAAGAACTTGCAGGATTACATATTTTTAGCATGTAAATGCACAAATAACGCATTTAAAGATCTAATCGCTATGGTTTAAATCAGTGTGAAGAGATATGTGTCATTGCAAACATAGCTTGAGCCGCTTCAAATTGAAGGATGTTAATATTTTAAACGAAACCTGAATGCAGCATAACATCTGCCACGGGCACGGCCGCGCCTGGGACGCTCCTGTGACTGTGATGCAGACAGGACCCGCCCTTCTCCTCCTCCTCCTCCTGCACTTGTCAAAGGGCACCGATCGCAAATTACATCACAGTTGTGCCCGCAGACTCACTCGCAAATCAAACTGGGACAATCCATATAATTATCGAACAAGCAGGAATTTTTTTTTTAACTTTTTTTATTTGTAAAACTGCGTTTTTAATCATTAGATGCCAAAATGCTTCCGTTCAAGAGAACTTTTGACAGCGAAAAGCGGCAGCTGCAGGAGCTCAACAGCAGACTTGCCCAGTATCTGTCCAGAACCAAGCAGCTGGAGCAAGAAAATGCGCATCTTATTACTGAAATAAACGAGCTGCGACAGGTGAGGAGGACCGCGGAATGGGGGCAGAAATGCAAAGCTGAGATGCAGGATCTGCGGAGAATGGTGGGGCAGTTGTCGTTTGAGAAGTCCCAGGCTGAGATGGAGAGGGAGAAGCTATGGCGAGAGTTGCAGACGGTCCAGTCTATGTGCAGCGAGCAGACTGAGGTGTGCAGGGACATCAGCGGAGAGCTGAAAGGCTGCGAGAAGGAGCTTCACCAAGCTCACAAGATCAACAGTGATCTCCAGCAGCGCTTATTACAACTCGAGAATGAGTATAAATGCATAGAGGACGCGCACAGGCGTGAGGTGGACCACTTTCGGCATCAGGTAGAGTCCCGGGTGGTGCCCATCATCACGCAAACTTACAGTGGGCCGTCGGTGGTCACCGTGGAAGAGGTGCAAGAGTACGCCCGCGGTCTGTCTGAGGGATGGATAGAGACATTTGAAATGTACCAACAGAAGGTAGAAAAGCTGGAGCAGTCGATTAAAGCGGACCAGGCGAAACTTGGTGATCTGCAGAAGGAAAAGATGATGTATGCTTCTGAGCTGGGCAAATTACGCACAGAGGCGGAAAAACAGGGCCAGATTCAAATGCGTCTCGAAGAGCAACTGATGCATATGCAGGAAAAATTCCACGTGGACTTAAGTCAATATCAGGTGAGGATGTGTACAATTACAATGGAGAAGCAAAACCAGATTAATATTAAAAAGAGACTCATATAAGGTCATAAATAAACCAGCGATTCTGGTGTGGTATTTTAGGCTATTTTAAGAACACTCAAAAATCTATTTAGCCTAGATGATCCAAATGTGAGACCACACAGAACAATCTTTATTTGTCCAAGTGAGATATCAGAGTGGAGAGAGGCTCCCTCACCCTTGCCACACCCACTGTCCTTAAAGGTATTGATGCAGCTGCCTTAAATGGCTGCTTCAAATAAATTATAAATAACTCAGATTCCTAAAATGATTATCTTCAAAATTATCATAGCTCACCTCACAATACAGACTGAAATGCATACCTCTTTACTCTATGTAAGCCCTCATATGTCATTCTGATTTCTCATTCAGTGTATCTCGATATGGTAAACTCTCCAGTAGCTAATGGTATTAATACCATTAAGTGTGAGTTCCCATAACTGTCAGAAGCATGAATCTAGAATACAACACTTGACCTTAGTATAAAAGGATTGAAAAACTGGTGACAGTCGCCCTCCAACGTACTTAGTAGTCACTAGATTACTGCAGCCACTTAAACCAATTAGCTGTCAGACTGACAAATCCTTATTATCCTCCTAAAGATGGAGCCTGCAGCAGGATGGTCAGTTGTACATGACTGCAATGGCCATGCACTTGCAGGGTTTCCTTCTATACCACAAAATCAAACTCAATTGTTGATGTAATATTCAGAAAGAAAAAAGAAACAAAGAAAAACAACTAAATGTCAAATCTGACGATCATAAAATGATGAGGCAGCTTTCTGATCAGACATGACGGTGCATTGATACCAACATAGTCTGCAGTAAAATTAAAAGCGGTAAAAAGAGTTTAATCATTTCAGTGAAATTACACGATTAAAATGACTATGACTTTTATTTTTATTTTCTCTCCAGATAATTATTGAGCAGCTGGAACATGAGAGAAACATGTTGGCTGATGCCATGGGAGAGAAAATGAGAGAGCATCAGGACCTTCTCCAGGTGAAGATGGATCTGGGCATAGAGGTGGCTGCTTACAGGTAAAAGTCTTATCCTTATTTTTTCCTTACTATCTCAGTTAAAATAAATTGAATATATATTTTAATTAACAATTTAGTAAAAGAGACCTTCTACTAGATACATTTTGGAGAATTGTGGTTGAGAAAGTTCTGGGTTAGAAATGGCTCTGTTCTACATTCAGGTGTCCCAATAGGTCTTGACAAAATTTAAACCATCAGTGATCTTAGTTTTTTCAGTGTTGGCTTTTCCCTCTTTAAGATTTCAAAATGTCACCAATGTAAATATGAGGTAAATTATTATTCTGTGTTCAGAAGTTTGGTACCTAATAACAAATTCTTGACTCTACAGCATATTCACAGTGTTGTATAAGAGGTAAGAACCTCACAATGCAACATTATTTAAAGTCATGCCAACCATTAAATAATAAGAAATATTATATACATTGGAGTATGAGTATTTTCATAAAGCCAGTATGCTTAAAAGTGTCTTGCTTTAACAAGATGTTTTGTGAATAACAAAATATGGATACAATTTTAAGTCACATTTGTTCAGAGCTACAAACAGAGAGGTTGCAATCCGAAATCAAGATTTCATAATTCCATGTTTAGAAAAACAAGGGGTTGGTTTGTTGATGACCCTCTGAGCTTAAATACTCATCTAGTTATCTGAACTGAAAATGAACTGGTAGTATTTAATGCTTTATAAATACAGCATATAATGCTCAGAAATCAATCACCTAATCTCAAACACAAACAAATCAAAAGAGATAAATATGGATTGTAGGAGAAGCAGCAGTAGGCAAACCACTGTTTACATCCTAGGAGAAGAGGTGGGGTTGGTGGAGAACTACACATACCTGCGACTTCAGCTGGACAACAGACTAGACTGGAAATAAAACAGAAGCCATCTACAAGAAAGGACAAAGCAGACTCAAAACAGAAATCTGTTGTGGAAAGTACAATATGCTTTGCAGCAATCTGTTGTGTATACAATTGTGGGTTGTATTAGTGATGGACAAGAAGCTGAGTATTCCTCAGGTGATGTATTCCTCCAGCAGATTATTATCATATCACAACATTTGCAACAATATTTACATTTAAACATAAAGACCAACTCTGTATGGATTCCCCTCTGGCACATCTGATTTGTTTGGAACTTTTGGAATAGACAGAACACTTGCTTTGAGACGTGGCTGTGGCATGTGTTTTCGTAAGTGTCACGAGTCAGCTTTTGCTGTGGGATTTATAGGGAAGTGTGTGGACAGCCCCACATTGTAGTCGATATTTTTAGGTCAGTCTTTCAGAAGGCGCTCTCCGGAGAGGTTGTTCGTTTTTGAGCCACTTAAAATTGTTTGTTTAATCAACCATGACCAAGGAAAGGTGAGCTGTTTAAGCTGTTCACAACAAAGACTTTAGTTATTAACAGTTGCGTGATATTATTTTTATTAATTACTGCCTTATACGGCCATGTCCAGGATTCATACAGTCTTGTAAGCCTGTGGACTTTAGTTTGAGAGGGTTGATATGGCAGAGCTGAATGATTTTCACCATCTCGTGAGGTACATGTCTTTGATTTTATTTCATATTTGTGTAAAATGATTTTGTTTACATTGTGTGCTACCCTGATTCATTTGTTTTTGTGAAAATAATTTTTTTTGTCTCTGTTCAGGGCTCTCCTAGAAGGTGAAAAAGTTGGTCTGCAAGATGCTCATAGGAGGATGAATCAACATCATAGGGAAAGAATTATAGGTACTGTATTAAAAATGATCAATTCAGTTATTTTTATTGATATGTTTGACCATAAGACAACATTGTAACACTAGCTTCTGCAAGGAATAATAAGAATACTTTTAGATTTTAAAGCAACACTGAATATATTGGTCCATCTATTATTTATGATAACTACTCTGCTTCAGATATCAAGATGCCTGCTCAACCCTACACTCCAAGTGCTTCAACCTTAACCACAAGACAACGTATGGACATCAGATATGCGTCACCATCAAACCTAAGAAGATCCCCTGTTCGTCCCTCTGGATCCATAAGTCCCTCAAGGGTCATTCCCATTTCAGTTGAAGGGAGAGCTCGCCATCAGAGTCCAGCATCCAGAAGGGATATGATCTCATTCAGCAAAGCCCAGGCTTCTGCCTCTGCTACCACTACCAAAGATAAACAGACAGGCCAGAGAGAAAACCGAATGAATCAAAGTGTGCAGAAAACGGCAACAGAGGAGAAGATTCTGAAACTCAAACAGACGTCTCAAGAAAGTCAAATCAGTTCTAAAGATGAGACTCAATCAGTTAAAGTGTTGTCACCGCCAATGATGAGCTTCAGCACAAAAACAGAGACAGAAAGCAAAAAGCATGCGTGGAATGAGAGAGAGAAAAGCAGCGATGAGTTCAAAGACAAAGGGAGAGTAAAGTATACAACAGGCGTAACTGAGAAAAAGATATTAGACTCTGTATCTGTGGAAGAGATCATTGAGAAAGTGATAAAACCAGCAGGTTTAGAAGCTAAAGTCTGCTCTTCAGGAGACTCAAAAATCAGATATCATGTGGAGAAAAAGGAGCAGGAAGACGGCACAACTAAGACACAGATTGTGCTGGAGTCCAAAGTGGAGGAAGAGCTGGATGTTTCTGAGGACTCTGCCTTGGATGAACTCCTGGGTCAAGGTATGAAGAGGGTGTCACTGGAAGACATAGAGGATACAGCAACAGGAAGCATGATCAAGAATTTGCTAAGCAGCCTTCAAGGTGGACAAAACCTCCAAAACAAGTCTGTCAATGTGGAAATCATTGAGGAACCTATAGAGTCACTCAGCGATGAGGAGCTTGAGGTTGAGCAGAAAAGCAGATCTAGTTTTTATGAGCCTTCAACATACTTTCAAATTGAGGAGCTAGAAAATTCCTCTTGTGACACTCGACTAGAGAGGAGTGATGACACCATGAAATCCTCCTTCGGAGGGACAGACCAGTTTGCTGGTGGATCTGTAAAAGTCCAGGAGGTCTCTAGAGAGAGTGGTTTTCCACATTTCTCCCATGACCGAGAATCTAATGAGTATTTTGTGTCTACACCTGATGACAACCTCTCTGAGCCCGAGGAGGCTGGAGGGATAATGTCATATGGCCACTACGGCATTGTAGATGACCTCTCTGATGAAAGGTATTATCAAGATGAAAGCCTTCCCCAGAAAAGAGTGATTGTAGAAGAAAGTGATGAATACAAGTTTATGTCAGGCGATCGCTCGTTTGCCAAAGAGAGTTTACCAGAATGTATCATTGAAGAAGAGGTGCGTGTCTCGCCTGTAGTGCAAGAGTCCGTGCTTGGGTACCTGAGAGAGGACTCTTTGGAGCCCAAAGAGCAGCTGAAGGGAGCTCTGGAGAAGCTACAAAGCTCAGTGTCGGGCCCACTGAAGGGGGAGTTGGCTTTCCTTACAAAAATGACTAATGAAAGTCCTCAGAAAGTAGCTGTCAAAAAAGTGGAACAGTCAAGTGGTAACGGCACCGTGACAATAGTTGCAGAGCTAAATGTCTCTCAAACTCTTGAAGACTCTGGGTTGCTGGATGCAGATGATGATGTTTCTGAAGAGCAGATCATGGCAGCTATTAGGTCTTCCAATCTGGACCTTGAGAAAGCCTTCCAGGAAGGGGCAGCGGAAGGGTGCAGTATCAGAGTTTCCAAAGAGGAAGTTGCTCATGGTGGAGGCTTTGAAGATTTCAACACTGAAGGAGAATCTGCATCTGAAATAATCGAGAAACACATTAAAGTGGGTCCATCAGAGAAGTCCTTCACCTTTAATATGGACATAGAGGACAGTCATGCTGAGGCGAGCTCGGAGACCCCGCTAAAAATTTCCCACGAGAAAAGAGTTGCAACAGTTTTTCTGGAAAGCCGTTTAGAGGACTGAGAACGTAATCAGACATATTTTCACATTCAGTAATTGCCAAAGTGAACATTTAAAGGTTGTCTTGATGAAGCAGCTCACACACATGGCAGTTACACCGGCAGCAGATGCTGTAACAATGCTGCAAGTTCTGCAAACAAAAATATCTAAATGATTTTGGAGTGATGTTTTACAATACTAGGAATTCAGTTAGTTATTGCAAGACAAAAATTTTTTTTGTATGAATTATGGCCACGCTACTACTAAAACACTAATATAAGCTATATGGAGTTAAGACTTAATCATATACACACTGCTGCGACTTATTGTGTGGGATACTGGTGTGTGCTGTGTTAGTATGTTTGATCTTTTCATGACACACAGTTTATCTTCTATAGGCTTTGTTTGTGGGCGGCTGTAGCTCAGGAGGAAGAGCAGTCTTCTTCCAACCGGAAGGTTGGTGGATTGATTCCAGGCTTCCACTGACTACATGTCAAAGTGTCAAAGACACTTAACCCCACGTTGCCTCCCGATGTTCCTATTGGGGTGTGAATAGGTTAATGTGATTTGTAGTGTAAAGTGCTTTGAGGGGTCAAACTGACTGGAAAAAGTACAAGTCCATTTTTTAGGTTTCTATTTTTGTATTAACTAGTTCTGTAGACCCTAAATAACCCATTGTGCAATGTTTACAGTGCAGCATCAAGTCAACCATTACTTCATGGCTACATCTGCCTTTATTTTGAGTTTCCTGGATCAACAATGAATGCAGATCAACACAAGGCATTTTGAGTTATAAGTTGCAGTTGGGGGCTTTAATTTCTTCTTGTGTCCTTTTCATGCCACCTTTACAAAAAATGGAATGATGTTAGTACGTATTGTATCCTGGACGCACTGGTTTATTTTAAGAAGACGTCACTAATATGTACAGAATGTTAAGCATGTTGCAAAAACTAGATTTGATACTGGGATCGGGGAAAAAAAACCACGTTGATCTTAAAATAAACATTAAGTGTTTATTTACCTTTTTTCCCCAAGTAAGGTCAAATTATAAATTTTGTATTATTATAAAAAATTATAGTCTATCTTTCAATCAACATGACCAGCACAAATAGTGCTTTAGCAAGCTGCACCTTTAAACACGTGGAAAGCACCACTGCTATACCAGCTAGTCTGAATCATGTGATTGGATATTTGGAAATCAAAAACTGGAGACAATAAAAAAAACAAAAAAAACAACAACAATGCAAAACAAACCAACAAAAAATATTAAAAGCAATGATTAGAAGTAGGATAATAACATCTGTTATGATCTGTCACCTTTTCTTAGTTCACCTTTGTTGGCTTTTACAGCATTAGCATAGAGGATTTAACTTTGCGCTATCTTAAGAGCATGTTTATGACCGTCTCTATATTTGGAACATCAGATTAGCAGCATCAAGTGTTCACTATGGTTTGTAGTGATGTGTGCTTGTTGCAGAGGCAGAAATGGGACACTAATAACAACAATGTAGTTATACGGCATGTATATTTTCTTCACTCGGCTGTTTAATTTACACTTTACTGAGCATTGTCTTTGCAGATCAACTTTTTCATGTTATGTTTTCAAATGCAAACATTTTTTAGTGTTAATGCCAAGAAGTTTTTTTTTCTTTCTCATATACAAACAAATCAATAAACTTTTGTTATGACACCTTTATTAGTAATATTTATTAGGCAACTGTACATCTGTACAACATACAAAACCTGGATACTATGTGCCAACAAAAATCTGCATATATATATATATATATACACAAACTGATGTGTAAAAAAAATAACAGTTGCTTCCAGCCCTTAGTTGAACATTGATATATATCTTAGCATCATTAAAACTTCGAATGAAATGTTTTGTACGAGTATGTTTTTAAAGTTTACTCATTTTACATTACATGCTAATTTAAAAATAAATAAATAAAATTAAAGTTCTTAACTCACACCTTCAAAATATCAGTATATAAGTGTAGAAAAATACAAATAAGAAGAGCTAAAACTGGTAATTTAAGAGTCAGATGTGGATTTTTCATCGTTACCAGATGATATAGCTGCTAATGTGCCCATTTCCTTTTCCTTTCTGCTTTGCCTCTGTTGTCTGTCAACCACCTTTGGTGCCCTAAAAGCAACATAAGGAATTGTGTCATCAGTAAAACAGGTCATTTATTCTTACACATCCATTGTTTCAATTGATCCTTTACTCTTACTTATAACACTTAAATTATTGTGCTTATATATAATTGTGTTGATATATGCAATTTATTATCAATATTTTTACCTCGCCAACATGTCCACAGCCTTCTGTACAGTTTTTGTTTTCTTGTGCTGAGGGCCATATAACACACTCTGGATCTTCAGGCACTAAAATTAAAACAGAAAAAAAAAGGACAGCAGAGAGAGTGGTCACTTAAAGATGAGAGCTGCAACCAATACTCAGAGGGAAAGAAACACTTCCTAGCAACATGTAGATGCACCAAACATACCAAAATAACCCTCTGTAGCTGTCCAAGATTTAGATAACACCTGTCCTCACCACTTGGAGTATCGAGTCAATAAGGAGGATCTGTCAAATTCATAAAGGGAACTCTTCACCAACATACTAGCAATCTGAGGTCATTCACAGAGTAAAGACTGCATAATTCTTTCTGTGTGTAGCTTGACTTATTAAAAAATAAAGAACAGCATTTATTGCCCAACTCTATAATGTATTAAACTATTACTCAATTCTGGGCCAAGAAAAAAACATATGGATATGATTACACATAGTGACACAACAGACGTAATAAAAACCATGTTCCCTTTTCTGCAATCATCATAAATAACAAGACATAAAGAGTTAAAGCAGAGGAGGAGTGAAAAGTTTTTCTCCTCATTGGGGAAAGCAAAACACTGGTAATCTGGAACGGAGCCATCTGGCCTCTTGGATGTTTTCACTGTTGCTAAGGTTGATGTAATGGAAGACATTTTTTTCTCAGTAGTACTTCAGAGGAAAAGGGGGGAAAAGTCAAAAGTGTGTTTGTGTGTACCATTGTTCTTTGTTTTTAGTGGCTCTTGTGTGGTGTTGGCTGTATCAGGCAGCTTTCCTATGGAACAGCAAATGTTACTCATTCGGTGTGCAAGAGGTGTCATGATGACAGTGGTAAAAAAAAAAAAAAAACTCCTGACATATCTGCTGGGTCAGGGAGCTTCAGAAAGGTTACGAGCTGGACATGGTGCTGAGAGACTGAGACCTGATGTACCCTGTCACACTTGGACCCCTCTACACTCAGATAGCAACAATAAAGCAACATAGCAACCAAGTTGCTTCACTTACAGGCATGTTGCCACTAGAAGGAAGCAATGACTCTTTCATGGTGGGTGTTTTTTGTATTACGTTTCGATGGCAGAACTGAGCTCATGTGGCAAATCTGCAACCAAACAGAATGTGGAAAACCAAAACCACGCTTACATAGGGTGTCGTGAGAGTAAAATAAAGTAACAGTAAGTGGAAGTCATTTAAATGAACAAAAAGACTTTTTAATGCACGTGTGCTAACAGATATAAAAATGCCATTTTTGATTCAGGTGGCAGTATACCCCAAGAGTTAGGGTCAGAGTCCCTTTAATATATTGCAGTTAGCAAACAGTCATTCTCTTTCCAGCATTGTTGCTTGTCGGTCATGTTCCATCCAGACTGAAGAAACACAGTCACTCTGTGTGATATTTTACACCAGAGAGGGCGGCTCTGGACACTGCCCTCTTCCAAGATTAGCATGCAACTCTGATAACACTCAGCTCCGGAGAGATGGTGGAAATAGCTCATCTGAAATTAAAAGAGACTCTTTGTGTGTATTTTGGACCAGCCTCTCAACTCCTTACTGGCATCAATGTCCAAACCTGCTAAGTCCTGACCTTCTATTAAAAGCTCCCAAATGGTTTGGGACAATGTCACAATAGATGACAGTATGTACTAGTCTCTCCAGCATTACTCATATGCAGGTGGTGACCAAGACAAAAATGATGTATGATGAATGTGTCCTGTAACATATGATTATTACCTTTGTCATGGTCCTGTGGGCCTGCTTCGTTCTGCCCTCAGTCATTTCAATACTTCCTATCAGCTGAAGAGTATCCGCTACTTCGGAGCTCAGGTCGCCAAATGCAGATCTTTTAGAATCAAGAGAAGCTCTCTGGAGCGCCACACATTTCTGTTATAACATATTTTAGGTTTGTAAATAATCAGCAAAAAGAGCAATTTCACTGCTGAACTGTAAGGTAAACTCCAATGTTATGTTTCTATGGTGTTTTTTGCATAAAATGTGTGTATAATGAAATCTGAACCTGGATTTCTAAAACAGCATGTATATGATTATTCTACACTTGTAAAAAACCTTTAATAGAGACACTGTCAGATTGGTCTTAAAAAAACGTTTGTGAATGTGTGAAACCTCTTGCTGTCCATTAACGAGAAGAAAGCGACAGAAGTCATCCTGGGCAGCGAGGAAGGCTGGATCTTGTGGACCTACAGACTTCTTGTAAGCACTTAGACTTTGCTCAAAGTAGTGACCTGCAGTGTCTAAAGCAGCACAAACATGGAAAATGTTGCATAGTAACTTATATCATGCCAAAACTTTGACTGGATAAGTGATTTTAAGGCTTACACAGCTACCAAATTCATATAATACCAACAGTAGTAAGCTAACTTTCTTCACACATGATTTTATCGCAGATCCAGATGTTGTGCTTTACATAGCTTCCATTGCTTTTTGATTTGCCTTGAAGTTGGTGACATGCCTGGACTTGGTCTTAAAAAAAGGCTTTTGTGGAACTTATTTTCACAACACCATCCCAGAATTTGACACATAGGGAAAAAAATGAGATATTCCAAACCTAATTAACCCCTTGTCCACATTGCTCAGGCAAGCCCAGTGTTTGAATAGACTCACCATTGTGATGGGGCTCTGCAGCAGGGAGGATGAGGGCCAGGCTGTGGGAGATCTGAGCCCTCTCTAGCCCCTCTGGAGTGTGACTCATAGCAATGGCATGAGCCTAGTAGAAACAACTCAAATGAAATAAGACAAATCACATACCACTAAATTAGAGGTGAAGGCATTTTACCTAAAACAGCTTGGCAGTGTTGTAAAGAAGCCCTCGTGTCTATGTTGTGTACACTGCACATTTGTTTTGTTTCTTGCCTTGGAGAGGTGCTCTACAGCTCGGTCCAGGTGGCCTCTGTCCTGTTCAATGGCGGCCATGTCTCTATAAACAGAGCAAGTCTTCTCTGGCTCATTACAGTCCTGCAGCAGTTGCAAAGACTTCTCGCACTGGCTTAAAGCGTCCTCTGGTCGAGTCTGTCTCTTATAGACACTATGAAGAGAAAATGAGATATAAAAATAGGAAGACTAGCAAAGAAAAAAGGAAAATGTAATGAAAACTTATGCAAAGTTCTCAATGTCCTCTTAAGTTTATTGTTAATATGGCTACAATCTCACTATAATTTTGTAATTGCTAGCCATGCTGTAAATGAACCATGTTGCTCTTTTTGTCTCCGAAAACAAAAATTGCATGTTTACTGATGTGAGTGGGGCCACTCTGCTGCTCTTCCTGTTTTTTTCGTCCCTTAGGAAAATATGCAATTTGTGATAATGGGATAATACAAAAAAACAAAACAAAAAAACAAACAACAACAAAAAAAAGGAAATAAATAAAGAAAACAAAACAGCTTGACAGTGAAAATTCTGGCCTGAAACACAAGCCTGCAAATGACTGAAATATACTAAAATCTCTCTATCTGCTCTGCATGTTGCTGAGTCTGATATTCCTCCAGGAGATAAAAAGACAGTAATACAATACTGTCCACAGTTGCACATTAATTTGTTATTTCTTTAGCATGCAGCATACAACAGGATTCAAGTTATTTCATTAATGTGAGACTGTATCATATTTTTTAAATAATAGATGTCTGGCCTAACTGGGGCCTTATAGAGGTGAAAGCTTTGGTTAGTGGCTGCAGTTGAAGCTGGGTGCAGTGCAGACTATATTAGGAGAAGAAGCCCCTTTAACTGCATCCACTCGCAAGTCTCCAAACATTTCCTCAAATTTACACAACTCTTAAACTCTATGTGTGGATAAATAACTGTTCAAGGATGTCTAAATTAGGGAATGTCTTTGGCACATCAGAGGAACCCACTTAGGCAAAGCTGGACACCGTACTGGTTACAAGTAATACAGAGCTACAGTGTACTCATAACCGTTTCTTAGTTGTGTGTTGTTTTGTAACCTTGACATGTTGTCCTTTTATTTTTAAATTAAATTCTTGGTAAACTGCATGAAGCTGGTCTGGCTACTACAGAGGAGAGTGAGAGTGGGGAGTGAGAAAAATACGATGACATTATCCGACACAAGGACACTGGATCCATAAAGCTGCTGTGCTAACGGCTTTAAATTCTCTAATGGACTCTAAATTTAATTCAGCTCTCCAGTATAGAAGGTGGTCTTTCTCAGAGGGCAAAATGCTTGCTGCTGTACAATCTCTAGCTTCAAGTATTGCCACAAAGCATTACAGGATTTCAGTTTCACTACAGCTGCAAGGTATTTTCAACTGGTTATTTGACAATTCAAAATTATACTTAAATCAAGTATATCAAATGTGTTTGGGTGAAAGCAGTATGCGTGGGAACCAACAGCCTCAGTTTGTCACTTTTCTGCCATGTTCCTTCAATAATGTTATTTGTAGCTCAGTGGTTATAAGTCAATAGCACAAGTTAGGACAACATTGCAAAAGGCCATTTTAAACTTTCCCATGAATCTAAGATTATACCAACACGCCTTGATAGACTTAGGAAGTTCTCCACCCATAAATGTTCAGTTCAGATCCTTTTAGGGCAACAGAAACAACTAGAGAACAGCTAAATCCAACATTGCTTGAGTACTGCCCCCCCGCCTGCGTGGACAGACACAATGCCTCTCTATCCTATAAATTCCCTCTGCGTCTTTGTGCAGTTTCTGACATCCTACTGAAATATACTAACAATTCAAAAGCCAGTAAATTAATATAATTAAGGTTGTGTGGATGTGTTGCCAAAAAAAACCCTGTTTTTTTGTAAATGCTTCCAAAAAAATGGTTGACGTCAGTCTGCTGAAATGTCATTTGGAAAATTATACAGATACAGTAGGTACCGTTTAAGAAAAAAACAGGACAAAACCTAACAGTTTGCCGGAGTAAATCTGTGGTGCTTTAATCAGATGGCATCTTGACTGCAAAACAATAATACTTTACCAATGCTACCTTTAACAAAACACCTGGATTTATTTAAATGTATTTTTTATGGCTCACAATCAGCTGTTTTACACACAATCCAGTCAAATCCATACAATGGCTTATGAAAGTATCGGAACACCTTATATCACAATTTCTGTTCTTGTGTCGAGCTAAGTGAATAAAGATTTAAAGATAGTTATTTTATAGTCCAACAAGAATCCAGCTCCAGTTGACCCTGCACTTCTGTGCTTTAATTACCACAGCATACAGTGTCCAATAAACATGGGTCAGATAAGTTGTCATCACAACGTGTAGTCAGGCAAGGGTGACATGGAGAAAGGTGACAACCCACTTACAAATAAGGTATTATTGATGCAGAGCCATATGCAATTGAAACCAAATACTTATTTCATTTCAGGGTTGCGGGGAAGCTGGAGCCTTTCCCAGCAATAAACAGAGGAGAGGCAGGGTACAACCTGGACAGGTCGCCAGTCTATTGCATAGAGAGACAAACAACCTCTCACATTTACTCCTAGGGAGAATTTAGAGTGACCAATTAATCTAACATGCATGTATTTTTACTGTGGGAGGCAGCCAGCCTGCGTGCCCAGAGAGAACCCACGCGTACATGGGGAAAACATCCAGATCACTGCTCGAACCCCTCTCCAGCCAAGGCTCGAACCAGTGACCTTCTTGATGTGAGGCCACAGTGCTACCCATCATGCAGCCCTGAAACTAAACATTGTAAAATAAATTAATAGTTGAGTTAATGCGTAACACATTGTGTAGAGGGAGAGACATTAGTACCACACCATTGGTACATCTCAAAGTTTGTAAACATGGTTTTAGACAGACAAGAGCTTTTCAGTTCTTGTTTGGTGGCTCTGTGAGATTTTAGAGCCTTTCTTTCTTTCTTTTTAATCGCAGAATTGATTGTACTTTTAGGACTGATAGACAGGTTTTAATGATGTTTACGTCAGGGGACTGTTGGGTTGTGATAAAACTTTCCGTATGCATCTCTTGAGGTTATTCTCTCCAGACTTTGAGATGTGTTGAAATATGGACCTCCTTTTCATCATCTTATTTTTAAACGA
The DNA here is from genome assembly GCA_037177495.1 of Rhadinocentrus ornatus. Classification (NCBI taxonomy): domain Eukaryota; kingdom Metazoa; phylum Chordata; class Actinopteri; order Atheriniformes; family Melanotaeniidae; genus Rhadinocentrus; species Rhadinocentrus ornatus. Next base: position 24,735,289 of record JBAMHW010000010.1, on the reverse strand, counting down.
AAGTAGTTATTTTAGCTTTTTAAAATAACTTTCTTTGTGGCTCAAAGGCATCTATCATTCTGTTTAGATTAATTATATCTAAACAGATCTGTGTGGGATATTCCCCTACTTTCTCCATTACAACATATTTGTGTAAAAAATTAACTGCTCAGATATTTTTGTGTGTGTTTTTTGTGCTTTTGGAATTTGTTTGACTTGGTCTTTCCTAATGATGACTGAAAATAAGGAGAAAGCTCTAACATCTATTGAAGGTCAGACAGTTGTATAGAGTTCTGAAAGCTTGTCTCTTGGAGTCCTTTGGTTTACTTTGCTCTTTAATAAAGCACTCCTTAAAATGCTTCACGTTTAACTCTGTCTTCAGCAGATTAGTTTTGACCATGAGTGCCCAAACTATTGCATCTCTGAACAAATAACAGCAGAGCAGTTTCTATTAAAAACAGCATAAAATCCAGAAACTATCAGCAGAGAGCTGATAAATAGAGTGCATTTCAATTAGGATGATGCATAAAGAAAAAAAAACTAATATGGGTGGAGCAATTTTTCTGAATTTATTGTTCACCTTGAGATAATTTAAAGACAATATTCTCACAACACTTAAATAAATAAAACATGTCACCTAGAGCTGTTAATGTAAACAGTCATATGTAAACAGTCATATAGAAAATAAATCTTATTAGCAGCTGTGGTTGCATAATTTTGTCTAATTATAACAAATTCAGCTGTAGTGATAAAACCTGAGCTTTCCCAAAAGAAAAATCACTTTATGCTGATTACAAGTGCACACCTTGAGAGTGACTCTACAACTGCAAAATATTTGGACCCGGATCCATAGCTAGAGCTGCGCTTACTTCATTGTTCCAGGCTTTGTTGGGAACATTCCTCTTCATCACAACAGTATTGACTGACAGAGCTTTAGAAGCATGCCAAATTCTTAGTCATCACCTAACAAAAGAGATTTAGCAAGCTTACACACCAGCCAGAGTCTGCACATTTTTTCAATTACACACATAATGTCAACAAACACTGACTCTCTGAAACAGATAAAGATGACATTGTTTACTAATTCCTGCGAGTATAGCTCACCCCACTCGCTGCTCTCAATTTAAAGAATCAAAATACAAATATTTAACATCAAGTAGCCTTTTAACATTTAAGGTTAAGTTCAACAGGACCAGAATAACCACTGAGACATTATTAGGATGATCTACACCAAGGACAGATATTCTTTTCCTGTTCTGCTTCTAATTTCACCCCAAGTGATCTGAACTATGACAAGTGCCTGCTATTTCTTATGTTGCTGTCCTACACAGTTCCCCTGACAGATTATCAGTCTGTACGTAACTTAGTGTATGTGCTTGGTGTCTCCACCATGATCCTTTAAGTCTTTAATCTTTTCCTGAGCATGTAGATTAACTCTTGTCAACACATCAGGTCACAAATGTATGTTGCAAAATGATAAAAACAAATCAAAGACATAATAGTTTTAGAGAAAGTGGCTGACATTTAAAAGCATAGAAAATAGTTAAACAATATCTCAAAGAGCCATGAGGTTTAAATTAAACAGAAATCCAAACAACGAAAAAGACAAAGAGGTTATTAAAAAGGAAGCAATGTTTGAAGAGTAGCAGTGTCTTTCAGCTTTATCAATGACTGAGACAACATTAAGAACTCCACCCCAAAACATCTGTTAAGCACAAACCTACTAAGCTCACTGCTGAGCGTACAGGACAATCAAAGGGAAAAGTCTTGATTTGAAAAGAAGTTGTTTATAAGAGAAAATGAAATAAGATGTCATAAATAAGCCAGCAAAACCTCCTCTCCCAATGTGGGATCTGTTGCCATCTTGTGGTCAGACATAAACATGTACAATTGTATTAGTACTGTATTTCAACTTGGAGTTTTGGAGAAATTCATGTTAATTAATTGTGATAAAAGCAGGTTAAATTTACAAATGAGCTGGGCTTCAATCTGAGTTTCCACTTTAAAATTTTGATCTTTGTCTTTTTTTTTTTATTGAGAATGGTGCCAGATTTGGCTCAGACTGAATAGGACACATAGGAAACAAAGCATGTCCACTAACAACATGCGTAAAAGCTACAAAGCAGCTAAAATTACATACTGTTGGCTTCTAAATTGGATAACAACCTCTAATATTCACTTAAGAATCCACTTCTCAAATCTGAACACAAAACTTTTGCATTTCCCTAAAAAAAATAAAAAAATAAATAAATAAAATAAAAAAATACTACCGCACCTGTACAGACCACTGCTGATCCCCAGCTGAGTCTTTGTCTTCTCTTCCTGGTTGATAACACTATGTTGATGAAGCTCTGCAAGGATTTGCTCTGCCTTCAGAAAAGAAGAGTGTGCCTCCTCCAAAGTTTAAAGGTCAAGGGTTTTTTTCATTTCTCAATGTCAAGTTTATATACAGCCAAAGCCTTCAAAGTGCTTTACACAAACCAATGAAATATAAAAACACAGGGACAACGTACAAAGCAATAGGGCACCTCTACTCAGCCCAAGGCCAAGGTAAACAAGTGCGTCTTAGCTGGAGAAGCTAGACTTCACCACCTAACTGAACTAGCTTAAAAGCATCATCCATAACGACACCAAGATTCCTAGCATGGGATCCTCTGTGAGGTGCTAGTGGCCCAAGGAAACTGGCAAGGACCTAAACCAGCTCAGGGCAACCAAATCAAACAACTTTTGTTTTGTTCATGTTTAATTTTAAGAAATTTAAGTCCATTCATGTTTTAATGTCAGTCATGCAATCTAGCACCACCTGAAAGGAATCTTTAGAAGGAACGTTTTGTGGCAGATACACCTGCACGTCGTCAGCAAAGCAATGGAAAGAAATACCTAGCTTTCTAATCTATCAACTCCAAGGATAGCATTTAAAAAGATAAAAACAGTGGACCCAAAACCGATTTCTGGGGGACACTGCAGGTCAGAGGGGCCACTGAAGAAGAAAACTGTTCCATTTGAACAAAGAAGGATCTGTCCGTGAGGTAGGAGTCAAACCACTTCAGGGCAGTGCCTTTTAAGCCGACACAGTGCTCTAGGCACCATAAAAGAATTGTGACAGCTGGACATTTGTTTCTTACATTATTTTATGTCTCAGATGGCTGTCAACCCTATCATGGCAAGGATATTTATCTGTGAGCAGAGAAGCACCCCCCTGTGTGAGATGTACACTCAGAAGACATGTGAGTGCCTCAAGCTTGTCGCTTCTGCAGGAAGGGCTGGAGGAACAGAGAGGCAGTAGTTCCCTGGCCTGGGCTAAGTGCTCCAGAGCTTGCAGTCCCCAACCTTATGAAACAAAAAACAAAGCTGAATTTGAAAAATATATGCTAACCTAAACATCTTCTTCATGTCACATAAAAACATTCTGTACAGTTTTTATCAGAAGAAAAAGCAAAACAGACAATTGGAAAATAAAGGATTAATGTAAAAAAAGCATAGTCAAAATGCAGAAGCAGTGTTTGAAAAAAAGAAACTACATACCTGTAAATTCCTACTGTTTCCACAAGAATAAAGATTTAAATAGCAGCAAGACGCTGCTAATTGGTTACACTAAGAGTGTGACCAACTACATAAAAGCAGAGGTTTTGGCTGTTTGCTGGTGTGGAGCATTAATGTGTGATAATGCTAAAGAGGAAAGACATCAGCAACAACTTTAAAGAAGCCGTTTTTGTTGCCTATTAATCTGGGGTTCAAAGGCCATTTCCAAACAGTTTAGAGTCGACTATTTTACTGAGAGAAAGTAAGTCATTTTCCCAGCAACACCATTATTCCTAAAAAGAGCATATCAGCACAAACACCTCATCACTGTAAAAATCTGCTGTAATGATTTGGGCTTGTTTTGGAGCCACCAGACATGAACATCTTGGAGTCACTGAATCGAACACAAACTCCTCTGCAGCAAAGTATTCTAGAGCCAAATGTGAGATCATCTGTCTAATAGCTAAAGCTTGATTAAAACTGATGAAATTACCCCAAGTACAGCAGCTAATCTAATAGCAGAATAGTTGAAAAAGTAAAGAATGAATGAAAGTGATGCAATGACACACAGTCCAGCTCTCCACTTGACTGAAATAACAGCACACAGAAAAGTCACTTTAAAATATTGCGGCTAAAAGTATTTCTAAAAGCAACTGAATCTTGGGGTAACGTTGTTTTTACACGCTGCTTCTGAAATGTGGCTTTTTTTTATTGTGGAAAAATCAAACTGAGCTTAAGTACAAATGTAAACTGTCTCAAATTTCCTAAATCTTTTACACACAGCATAAGGCTACTGCATTTTGTTTTTTAAAGTATATATTTTTTAATATTACCTTTGAACTGGAAATATGCTTTAGCCAGTCTGACCTGGGCCTGGGCCAGTTTCAGATGCTTCTCTCCATATATTAGTCTTGTCAGAGCCAAACATCGCACCAGGTCCTGGATACAAGCGTCATACTGAAAATGTAGAGTTGGACTCAGTACGAGCAGTCTTTAAAAACCATTATATTCTGCAAAGGTCATTTCAATAATACATACCCTACAAAAAGATTATTCATTAATTCCTATACCGCTTTGTCCCTTATGGGCCGCGGGTAAGCTGGAGCCTATCCCAGCATTTTTAGCAGGTGAGAGGCAGAGTACACCCTGGACAGGTCACCAGTCCATCGCAGGGCACAAAAAAAATATCTTACAATTCATGATAACTTGTCGTGACAACTGTTCTGAAATTATAATATTGACAATTGTTTGTATAGGTTTATCTTAATTTTATTGAATTATTTTTTTATTTATACAAGACTTACATCATTCTTTAAGCTTGTACATTGAATAACTTTGGGTTTAGGTCTGTAAGTAAGATAAACAACCTATCAAAAATCAAGATAATTAATATAAGACTAACATGTTTAATATACGCACACAAATGTCCTGTTTATGATTAAGTTTTTGGAGCAGTTAAATATAATTTTAACAATTGAGAAAGCTGAATATTTTTTTTTCTCAATGACTATGTTTGTCAATTCTTACTCTGCATAGTTACAAATGTGCAAATAAAGTTTTTGTTGATGGTGTTACCTGTTTTACAGTATGATAAACTTGGCTAAGGACACTGATTTTACATCCATTGCTACTAAAATTACAATAAAAACTATTATAATTACGTTCAAGACCATGCATGCTATCAAAAATTTTGTGTAGCTATAATTTAATTGAGTTTTTTTTCTCAATTTGTTATGGTAATATTATTTAAACCAGATACAAGGATAACCCCATTTCTTATGCTCCACATCAGTGTCACAGATACAGCAACTAAAGATGTGCCTACAGGTTATGTAGCTGACGCAAGTGTGATTGTTTGTGTTTTCATGACAACGCTGAAACCTAGTATCGACCGTTGTGAGTTTTCTTTTTCTTTTATGGTATGTTATAATTAAATACTTGAACTGTACCTCATAAGATTTCTGGTGGTTAAAACCACTTGGTTAAAATTATTTGAGTTGTTAAGTTTACGTGAGTCACATGACCCAGAAGTGACGAGAGAGAGAAGGACGGAAAGAGAAAGAGAGACGGACGGAGAAAAAAAAGAGACATCACAAGAGCAAAGCAAAGGACTTTTATGCTTGTCGATCTTATCTACCACTGCTTTACGTACACGGTAAAGGCTGATTTTATTTTGTTCATACTGTGAAGGCTGACATGTCATGTTGCTATTTAAACATTCTGTTGTTTCTAGTTTGCACGGTGTTTCACGAGTCTTCAGAGAAGAAATAAACAGATTGTGGATGTGATCTGGCACGAGTTGTGTGATAGTTTTGGTTGCGTGCTGTTTGTTTTTATGTTAATTGCTTCTAGTTGTGTTTAACTACTTTGGGTGCATGTAAATTGGCCACCCCTTGATAACCTCCTGATTGTAGCTCTAACGCAATCAGCGCACCTGCTCCGGATAGGAGACACAGGTCTATAAAGACAAGGAAGCTGAGCAGCGTGTGGTTGAAGTGGGAGACAGAAGTCACCTGCACTGGGGACTACAGCGCTACAAAGTGACTGGCACGCAGCGGCAGGGAAAGGACCCTGCCTGCTGTGTGAGTACCTGAGCACAAAGTAGTAACGCTGATTGGAGTAGATTGAGCAGGGGATATGTGCAATTGGGAGTGTGTACTGCCACCTTGTGTTTTCTGCAGAGGTGTCTCAGCCGACCAGAGGACGAAGACCAGAGCTGGACGAAAGGGATCGAGAGAAGTAAAAGGGTGTGCTACTAAATACATGCAGGGGCAGAGGAAAACTCTGCCTACTGTGTGAGTATTGTAACCACACTCCATCCATGTAGCCTAAGGCCCTGACACATCGTACCCCTGTACCAGCATATGCTTGTTGTTGCAGATGACCTGGTGCATGTGACAGAGGTGGAACGACAGACCTAGACTGGGGGGAGGACCTGCTGAACCTCCTACATTAGTTACTTTGCCCTGGATGGTGCTAAACTTACTATTTTTTTTTTTTAATATAGTTTTTCTTGCCTGTTCAGTTTTATTAGACTTTTAGGATGGGTATTTAATTCCTCCTTGGAGTCATTTTAGTAACTGCAAGTAAAGTAATAACTTTTTCTGGGCTTTTAATTTGTAATCTTGTTGGGAAATTTTCCTGCCTTTGTCCTCCTTGGCAATACAGTGTGCTTTCACCTGCTCATTTCATATCCCATTGCAGTAGTTTATCTGGTTCTTTTTAAACATCACTTTAACATGCACCAATAGCCCCCACCTTTACAGTAGACATCAGTACGGAGCGTGGATTCTTTGCAGCCAGGGCAGATGCAGTTTACATACATGCATGTATTACAATAAAAACATGTATCACATTTACGTACCTCATGATTGTCCTCGCTGACCTGAGCCCGTGTGTCAAAGTGTTTAAGCTTCTCCTCTGGAGGCATCTTTAAAAACTCCTTGGCACATCCCGGTGGTGAGGGGCTCAATACATCTGAACCTCTGTCAGTAATATCCATGCCCCTGACACCAGATATCGTATTAGAGTGAATGCTGAGGAAGCTATAATTTTGTCAAACACAACAAACAATATGAAAATTTATTAAACAGAAGTGTTGTAAGAAAACCTACTCGGTTGGAGATTCAGATGAACGAACGCGTGTTTTGATCATTGCTTCACCGTCGTCCATTTCTACAAACGTAGAACGTAGTTGATTCGAAGTAATCCTCAACGTTGCTTACGAGTCTTGTTGCCGTGGTTACATTGCGCGTGCTAGCTTGGTCATTGCTGCTAGTGGTCGCAATTTAATGTTTAACCGCGAGTTAACATAATTCAAACTTAAGATAATTAAAACACGTACCTTACAATACTTAAAATAAAGCTCTGGAAGAACCAACCTTCATATCTGTCTGTCGCCTCTGCTGAAAGTAGCCTGTGTGCACTAAACGCTTAAGGAAGTGGGCTGCATTCAAGAACACACAGCGTTGAACGGTCGCTTAGGTTAGAACGTTTTTGAGATCGTTTACTGTCCGACAATGATGATACAAATAAGTCAGTAGATACTGACTTAAGTTATGGAAGTCCAGTCAGCAAAACAAGAAGGGAAAACATATATTCAAAATAAATTAAAGTTTGTATTTCGATTAATCAATTTAGGTATTAATGGACAAATCTGAATATGTAAAACAAAGAAGGCCTCTGGAAAAAATAGAATCCGACTAGAAAAATGGTTGCAAACTTATTTCTAAAAACTACCAAGCCACCGTCCGACAGATCACGTTCAAACAGCTCTCCAACATTATAAATTTAAAACCATTTTCCAACAGATTAAATGCCAGAATTTGGGAGATATTTATAGTTATGGCTGAAATATTTTAAACTGCAAATTTTGTTGTACAATAAATTTAGTTGTTAAATACAATAGTGCTGTTTATTATTATTAGCATTCAGGTTCGTTGCAGAAACAGGGAAATACCAACCCCCAAATTAAATAATTTTTGGATAAAGTCTTAAAACGTGTTAACCACTCAGTTACAACAGGAATTTTCAGGTCTTATTAAGGCTGTTGTACAATTTCTGTCCACAAGGTGTCAGTGTAGTAACACAAGAGTAATGAGACTAAGCACACTGGATTTTAACGTTTGTTCTCAAGGGAGAACACCATTGTTTACGCGTCCTTTTAAGAAATGATGGCTTTGGGTTTTGGCCATTCCTGAGGGCATACATTGTTCATGATGTTAAACTGGAAACATGTAGGCCTCTGTGCTGAACTTCTCTCCCCCTCTACATTTACTTCATATTTCTGTACAGCTTCAAAAGCTTCACAACTTGCATGGGTCATAAAATTTATACTTATTCATTAGGGGTAAGAAAAAAAAAAAAAAACGTGTATTAAAACCATCTATAAACGGAACTATTTCTGTATACAGATTTGTTGAAGCATTGTGTGAGAGGGGCAACATTGACCTAAAAGTTGTTCAAAGTCATCTGCTAATAGCTCATTAGTTTTAAAGGGTGGGTGTTAAATGGGCTGAAGTCACTGCGGTGCACAGGTTGAGATGTGCCACTTAGATGACAGGCTGGCAATGATGCTGAAAGAAAATCTTCCTTATCTAAACATTTCAAAAACGTGCTTTCTAGTGTTTGCTTTCATGCTTTTCCTCCACTATAAATGAATGTATGTTGTTTGCTTCCAGGGTCTTCATGTTTTTTTTTAAACTCATGCAAATGAATAAGAAACTGTGTAAGCAGCGTACTTTCATTCTGTTATTATCATTTAACAAGGATTTGATAATCTACTGTATTTCAGTGCTGTGTTCGCTCATCTACCGGGTGTATAGTATGATCATTTATAGAACTGAATTACACGTAAAGATGGAAATATAGAACTGAAAAACATGACAGTAAAAATAAACCAAGAACAAGGGATTTCTGTGTGCCACATAATTCTGAGCTTTAATAGAAATAAAAGAGAAATGCACACAGCAACAAGAGGAAATGTACATTTCCCTGTAAAAATATTCTTTTTTTTATATCAGTACCCAATATTCATGCCAAATAAACAAGAAATAATGTCTCTGTGGCTGCTTTGAGAAATTGCTCTCTGGAGACAGCTTTCTAGGTTAATTTATTCTGTGTCAGGCTGGCAGTATGTGTACCTTCACCACTTTTAAACTCAGGGCAGGGCACATTTTGTGTGCAAGACTGCCTAAGATAACTTCTACTGGCTCCTTAGGATGGCTACTGCCGGTTGATTCTGGCAGACCATGAGACAACTCGTTTATTTGTTTGTTTGTCCCGTGAGTTTTTGGCTGGCTATTCAGGTCTCTCTTTGGCCCCAGTCCCTGTTGGGCTTCTATTTCTGAAACCCAAGTGGCTCTTAATGAAGCTGGTAGGGTTGGCATGGGCCCTCAGCAAACCCAGGCCTGATCAGACCCTTCTTCTTCTGACTTGGCAGCCACACTCCATTTGCTCTCTCTGGCTTCCTAATTTAGTAACGGTGGGTAAAAATATGTGCTAACGAACAAGGTCTGGTATGTCAGGCTGGCGTCCAGAGTAGAGGGAGAGCAGGGAGGGAGGGGGTGAGAAGAGTGGGGTGGTGCTGTTTTCACAGCAGGCAGCCAGTGACAGGGATAGAGTCACTCAGACGTCTCTGACATCTGTGTTTTTGTGTGTACGTGTAGATATTCAAGGGAGTTTATGTGGGTGGATGATGAGAGGTGCAGGGCGAGTACATAAAATTTCTCACCCTTGCCAAACTCCTTCCAAACGCTTACATTCAGATTCCTCTGTTGTAGTCTAACTGCACTTTAAGAATGCTTAACATGGTATGCAGTGTAAACATAAAACGAATGTTTTGCTATTTTTTTTAACTTGTTTGTGTCTTGTTTCTGTATTATTTTGCTCAAACTTGAGGATAACCTTTCAGAGGCTCAGCTTCCTGCTCAGCTCTTTGTTTGCCAATAATTGTAGCTATAGCACAGAACATGCAAGCAGAGGCATTTTAATGGGCTGCGATGTTTACCCTGAAAACGTCTGCATTTATATGTCATTATCCATAAAAACATTCCAATAATAACTCTGAATTTTAAGAATATTTTATCAAAAGACAAAAAATAAGTTGATACAACAAGGTATTTTTTCCTATTTTTAATTATTATTGGTTTAGTTCAGAGTTGGAATTTAGTTAAAATTTGTTATGTTTCATTAAAACTTCTACCATATATTATGAACTATGTGTAAGTGATGTATATTAAGTAAAACTACTCAATTTTACTCAATAAACTCAATTTTATATTTTCAAACTATGTGTTAATCACTTCACTTTCCCAAACTTTCTTGCTACCAAAACGTTGACTTCCATTCAGAATTAAAATCGTAGTTTTACCCTAACATATTTTGTGTCATCTGTATTTGTATTTTCACAAATACACAGGGAGATCCTGTTGTCTTTTCTACCATTGTGCCCTCACTCTTCTCTTCTCTCTATCTGCAAATTCACTGATGGGTTTCAGCTTTCCTTCTTTTTGTTTCAGATTTTGTCCTATTTCCTTTTTTAAATATTTTTGGTATTTCACTGGGTCATTTCTTAGTCGTTCTTTGTACTCTATCCATCGCTCTTTTTCCTTCTTCATTAAGCATTTTTATGTTTTATTTCTCCCTTGGGAAATACAAAATAAAACAGATTAAAAAATTAAGTATTTTTTAGTATAAAAGTAACTGACAATTGTTTTGGCATTACTGAAACAATGAGGTCACAGCCATAACTTGACTATATATCACAGTGAATATTTTTGTGGTGAAGATTTCAGCTAATTCTTAACAAAACTCACCAATGCTATACTACAAATGGCTGGCAATCCCAGATTTAAAGATTTTCATGAACAACAACATAATTTGAACATTAAACAAAAAAGAATTTATTAGGTGGAAATAATTTAGTTTGCAGCAACAGTCTTAAAAAAACTTTCATTTTTAGACTTTGCAACAGAATTACTTTAAAATGGAAGTACTACTGCACTCTCCATGTGGCTATCAAAGAGAGGAATTCTGTCTTTATTGTTGGTGTAATTTTGGCGGCTCCTCCTATAGGCCAACTCATAATGTTTCAGTAGTGACTGAAAACATGCGACAATTTCTTTTCCATTTACTTCTTTAAATAACGGGGAAAATAAAATCAATTAGAATGTTTCAATTTCCAGTGCACAATTTCCTGGTTCACCGATTACAATGATACACACATCGGAGCTCGGCTAACAGTCTTGCCAACTTAGCTACCTTGGCGCTATGTTTAGCCAGTTTTCAGACCCTCTAAGCCTGTATTTAAAAAAATAAATTAAAAAACGACTCAAGCCGCAAGCCCATCCCCTTCTTTAATCACTCACAGCTGCAGTCAATGCAGGAGATGATTAGGTACCACTTTATGATGGCGCCCTGGCTTACCGTCAGATAATACAAAAAAAGAGTGTGGACGACAACAGTAAAAAAAGTACTGTAACTTATTGTAGATTCTTAATTAAAGAACACCTGGAGCTGTTAGTTAATGTGCTTATAAATGGCACTTAAACTTTAAGTCTGTTCAATTTTGGCCAGGGATATTTTCAATTTTTATATCTACTGTTTTGAATTGAAATGTAATTTAATGCATTTTTCCAGACATACTATAGCTTAAATTTATGATATTAATGTGTCAATTATTTGATTTAGTCGTCCACTAAAATCCATTTAAATAAAAAAATAGTTGCATTTTGGGGCAAATGCGATTAATTGAGATTATCCAATTGCAAAGCCTCTAATTAATTTGATTATTTTTAAAAAATTTAGCTTAATCCATAGTTTTTTAAGTATGGACTGCAATTTAAACTAATTCGATAAAATGGCTCAATTATGATTCCTTGTAAAATGCTCCTAAAATGCTGCGTGAAAAATTATGTCTCTCAGCCATTAAAAATAATGCAATGTACTGTGTTTCATAACTTAGAAAACCATCTGCCTGGAATAAATGCTGTGTTTGTCATTATTCCATTTTCATCTGTCAAGGCACTTGACTGTGGAAATCTGCTCTCAAGTACTTTAGCAATTGCCCTTCCTGTTTAGGCTTATAGCAGCCTTGTCAACTTGACTTGTAAAACCAGAGCTTCAGATGAATACAGAGGAGCTTTTTGTCTGAACAATGGCAGCCAAAGCAGAAAACCTAAATATACAGGCCGGCGTGCAACAACAATTGCTCTGCGTAGCAGCACAGTACCGTAACTTTTAAAGAAGCACAACAGGAGAAATCATATGAGAAGTCACATAACCCCTGTGTCTTGCATCTGAGTGAATTCTCACAAGTTGTGCACTGAACTTTTGCCACACAAGTGTGTGGTCACAGACAAGCATTGTGACAAACCACACTGTCACCAGCATGTGCAGGAACAGTGTCATTAACTTGCAGGGTGATTCACGTAACTGACTCAAATTTCTCATAACTTATTCAAAAAGAGAAGAAAAAAAGCACATCATGATTTGTGTTAAACAGGAGAAAACCTTTAATAGTAATCAAAGGGAAATATTTAAACAGTTTCATAAAAGGACCATTTTTTTTCTTTGATTGTCCTTGTTTAGCACTGGGCTAACTAGGCAAGAATCACTACTAATTTGCATGTCTTAATTTAGTACTCCACCCTGCTTTAGCTTTCCATACAGGACTGTGCCAGTCTTTGCTAATAATAATAATGCAATTCATTTATCAAATTTACAGCTAAATTAAGCCAACAAACCTTTATTGCAGTTGCATTTAATCAGCAACAAGCATCAATCATTTTGCACTCATGTTTGTCAAAAATGTCACAGTTATTTGTTAAAGCCACAAACTAGCACCTATCTTTTAGACAGCTGTCCCCACTTCCTGTGTTAGTTAACCCACAGACACCCACCCATCAGCAATGAACATGAGCCCAGTTGTTGCAAATGGTGTTCAGAGTAGAATTCGATCTAGTAAGCAATGTTTAATGTGCCATGTTTTGAAGTAATAGTAAGTATCTCTCTATCCAAGGTATTGAAGTTGTAATCTTTCCATGTCTGACAACAGCATTGCTCATTATATTTTAATTGAATGTCTGACTTTCTGTAAAACTGGCTCAGTAGTTCATAAGTCTGACTGCTTAATTGTAAGGGTGGTTTGATGCTTTAACAAAGGTATCATCTCGTAGGAAATAGGCAAATGTCTCTGCAGCTGCAGCACTTCAGATAAAGCTAGGTTATTTGCAGGAATGTGCATGTCAATACAGTAATCAAAGTATTTGTTCAAGTAATGCCGATGTTAAGAGGCAGAAACAAAGGCAGACACTTAAGCTAGGCACCCCTTCCTTTGAGCTGACTGAAGCTGTCCATAGCATAGACTTGATAGTTGCGCTACGATAAGATAAGCTGTCTTTGCCTCACATTCTTCCAATCCAGTGCTTTGTTAAACAATGTCTGCCTTTTCAGAACTGAATTGTTTTCTGCAATGTTGAGAACTTGGAATAGCTTGAACATGTTTATCCATACCTAAACCTTTGAAGCATATGCAGAAAACAAATCTACCATTGTTTCACCTCTAAAGCTTTCTATCTCTTTCCTTTTCAATGTCAAATTCAAAGATTATGGAGCGCTTTGGAAGTGATTTTGCCATTCTTTGTTCAGGCTATTGCAGACTAAACCAATAACTGTGTTTTATGCCCTGACTGCATGTATATTCATAATTGCAGCTTTAGCAGCATTGTAACAAGGAGATGTGTATATGGTGAAGTTTCATCTCATCCCACTGTCTGCATTCATGCTTTAGCCGCTCAAACAAGCATCAGCAGCTGTTTGCAAGGCATTTCCAAAAGGGCTTGTTTGTGTCTCTGCAACCTCAAGTTGTGAAGCTTACACATGCAAAAACACACATACACAAATCCAACACAACCAAGGACATTACACAGAGGGATGAGTGGATAGTGCAGCTCCTTGTCCTTGTCTCAAACTGGTTCAGCTTTGCACCCCATTTCACCCCCGTGATTAGAAGAAATTCTGCAAGTTACCTTCACTTTCTCGTGCTGCACAGTTATTTCTTTCCCTTGAGATTCAGCATAAACATATGAATTCTTTTCTTTTTTAGGACACTTTGAACATAATGCTGACAGCAGAAGAAGTGATCTCTGTTTATCCTTCTTGACTGAGACTTGGGTACACTGTTTATTTTACTACTACCTGCAAAAACATACTTTCAAAATGAAGGGTTTGTATACAATAGGAATATCAAAAGGGGGATTGGTTACTTAACTTTGACTGTAAATTCAAGTAAGAGGCTAAATGTCTGCCAGTGGCTCCCTGACCTTCCATGGCCCCTCTGCTGACTTGGTTCAGATAAGTTCAGGTTTGTGTTGCAGTAGTATCAATAATGGAAGAAAGACAGCAACCGCCTCCCACCAGCTGCTATGTGGGACAGAGGAGGCTCTTGGTGGATGGAAGAGATTGATGAAGAGCACCAGGGAGAGTGTTGGAGCTCCTATACCTCACAGCGGTGAAAACCAAGCTTCTCCCCCATGCACTTGTTCCAAGGCCCCCCTCCTGAGCTGCACTGCCTGGCGCTCTTTAAATGACCTTCAAATTAGCCTTATTTTTCAGGGCTCCAAACCCTTCAGGCTCCTTCATGGAAGGTTGGTGGGTCTTGTTCTCACTCTCTTTGTCTGCTCTTTCTTTAGTTATCCTTCTGTTGATGACAGATAGAATAAAAAAACAGCAGAGAAGAGGAGTCGGAACAGTATTGGTCATATCTTCATCCGTTTATTGCATATACACTTTTCAAGCTGTCCCTTTGTCACACATCCTCATCTCAACATCTGCAGACTATGATTAATACTGTGTGATGTTTTAAGATGTTTGTGTGTGTGGTGGATGGGAGTCATAGTAGTCCTCTTACACTTCATCACAAAACAATATTTTGTCAAGCATCCATCCATCACTGCTGCTAGGGTTTATGTAGACACAGCAGGTCCTGCTGGTCCTCCATCCAGACTATTCAGATCTCTTGATTATCCATTTACTTTAAGAAAAAAATCATCACTGTAATAAGACAGATGGTTATGATTATCAAGGATTTTTTCATTAATCTATGGTTATTTAAGAACATTTTCATCAACTCTAAGTGTGATTTGTTCACTATCACATCCTGATAATGATAAGGCAAATTCTCTAATTTATCTCATTACAGCTGTTTAAAATGTGAAGTGTGAACAAGCTCATTTACAGCAAATGATAGACACACTTGTAGTCACCCAGTCTGTGATGTGAGAAATAATGCTTGGCTGGTTTTAAATGTAATTTAGCATTTGTTTTGGTTTAAAAGATCATGGTAAGTCCTTCACCCAATGAAGATAATACACGTCTACACATAATCAGCATTGAAAGTTGTTTGCACAAAAGATAATTTCCTTGATTGTCTTAGTTTCTTTCCCAGGTTTTTCTCTGCTTACTTGAAACTGAGCCACACATTTGGAGTGAATTCTCTAGCGATGGAAAATCGGCAGATGGGATTGTAACTCACAAGCAGCCAGAAAGTCAAAGAGCAACATCAAGGGGAATCAATTCGGAAAGCATAATAAGTCATCATGTAAGCTGTGGAGTGAAAGAGATGGTGTGAAAATAGGCAAGAGGACAACCAGAGGTGGTGCATGACTGATGGCTGGGTAGGATGGGAGCTTGTTGCTTCAGAAGGGCAAACCTAACCTGATTGATTGGTTGGTTTTTCAGAAAGGCCCCCATGCCCATTTACTTATAACACTGAACTACTGTAGTAGCATTTTGTTGACATAATGAACAGGAGAAAAGATACTGAGAATGAATAAAGAGAAAAGAAGAATGAGGCCATTGGAGGACATTGTGATTTATATCATTTGTGCTGAATGAGTACTTTGTGACTCTTTGATCCTGCTTATTATATTAGTATCAATTTATCAGGAGTAAGAAAATTTAATATATTTATCTGTTATTGCTGCTGACTTGAAGGTAGTATGACAAATTAGTTATATACTTACAACAGTCAGGGCAGAAATGACATTGAAAAGTATTCATATTAGATTCACTGACATGAATCTGCACAAAAGAGGAACAAGACCAACCAACCATGCCAGCAACTCTGCATGGCAGCATTTAAACACAGCTATGGCCTTGGTCTTATTCCCACATTTGTGTTGCAGGTGTTAACCATCTTACTTCATATACACTTTGAATAGAGTGAGTTTTTGGGGGTGCCAGATGGAATTTTGGACCCATTCCTTTATTGCACTAGGATGGCTTGCAGTGGAAACTTGAGAACAGTTTTTCAAGCGGCAGCAGAGTAGCCAACCAGTCAAATGGCCTGACTTACAATGCGTCTTGTTTTATGACTGATTGTTACCGTGATCTCAAGCATAAGGCCTGTCCATATAAAGCATCACATCCATGTGAATCCTAATGTGTGCCTCTGCACATACAAGTCATACAAGTGCAAACTGTAACATTTGTGATTGTGTGCTATGCTTGTTACTGGAGGATTCTGTAGGCGGCACATCAGAGAACTTAGACCACATAGAGTCGTATTTGGAAGGTGTTCACAAAATGATAAAACATGATAAATGTTTTGTTATTCATAAAATCATGGCAGAAAAATAAATTGATAGCAGTATTTGTTAAACAAATTCTAAACATTTAAAGGAGCCGTAATTACCACACATACACATGATTAAAGGAAGTATATTCTTGGTCTAATACATGTGCTCTCCTGTAACATCTTCTTACTTTTCTGCAATTCTTTTAAATTTAAGTTAAAGTGATAATTACATAAAATTTCATAAAAGCATCCTGTAGCTTTTGCTTTCAGTTGCCTTCATGTAGCAGCAGAGGCCCCGACACCACCTAGAACTACAGACTAAACTGCAAATTGATGCATTCAGACACTTATTGTGTGAACTTGAATTCTCACACAAGCATAAGTTACTTATGTGGGTGTTAAAGACTAAATCCTGCATAATTCTTATATCAACATTAGTGTGGAGTCAATTCTAAAAAGTTTAACGTTTTTTATCAGTGCAATACAAAGTTACACAAATATACAACTCTTGTTGTGATTTTCTTTCTACATAAGACTATGTTATAAGGGCTCTGAAATTTATCTTAAATTGAGATAAAGGGAGTGGAAAGACAGTGACAAATTATCCAAGTTGCTGTTTAGATATTTCACTGAAATCAGAAGTATTAATTTACTTTCATTAAAAAAACAAAAAAACTCAAAATATAATAGGCCAATTACCTTGGGGACTATGAATACCTCTTCAGTCATGTAATAATGTAATACTGCTTGTGAATCATACAATGTTGTGCTTGGGGTCATGCCGTCAGCAGAACTGAAGACCATCTTTTTTTTGGTTTATTATATTTCTCTTTTCTGCTTCTTGAAGCAATTCTTTATTATTATTTTTTTATCATAATGAAGGATAATGTTAAGAGTTTTATAAGGTTAGACTAAAATGTTTTCCTAAAACTAACACTAGAAAAGAAAGAGACACTTTTGTAATGTGCTTCATTGACAAGCTTTACTATAACCTCTATCCTGAGAGGTTATTGAATAGATGTCATGACTCATTAGCCAAAAACATGTTTTAAACACAATATTGGAAACATACTGAGAACTTTGTGAAGGTTTGACCAGCTGTTTGGCTGTTTTCAATAAAGAAAGAGGATATATGCTGCATTCACATTACACATTTCCTCTGCTTTCGCCTCTTTGAAGCTACATCAAACATTAGTCAGTGTGTTTAGTGTCATGCCAGCCATGTGGATGGCATATGCCAACACTGTAAATGGGCTGATTGGTTTTGTGTGTGTGTGTGTGTGGTTACCAGTAGTTCTTAGTTATGTTCTTAAGCTGTGGCTTTAATGTGAGGTGATGGATGCCAATAGTGGAACGGTGATGTCTTAAGTGGATATGTGCATGGAAACAATTCAGATGCGAGTAGACAACACAACGGTAGCCACATGAAAGGCCCCTTTGTGGGGCTCTGCTACCTTACAGATGGTCAGCTTCCCTCGTCCATTAAATAATAACAGTCTTTTATGTCTCATCGGGCCAGATGTACTAAATGGGTATAATGCGAAATGGAAACAAATCAGCAGGGCATTACCCTTTAATTGAGCATTGGTGTGCTTATTTTCTGAGTGTCATAATAGACTCAAAAATTCCCAGAAAACACAACAAGGATGGCAGATTAGCCCATTTAGCACCTCTAGACAGTATCTTTCACATGAGATTTAAGTCTTAAGTGCAGTTCTGCTCATGGCAAGACTTCCACACGGGACTGGCCACATCTTTAGTCACTTCTTATTTCTGCTCTGTGATCTTGCACTCAAAGGCACCCCTTGTAAAAGCAACAGTCGCAGGGAGGTCGCCCTGACATCTTTATCATAATTGCCCTAAATACCCCCATTAGAGAAGCTAGCCAGTATCTTCAATAACACTAGTCATCCCTGGTAGCACTGGTGCATCTAATTGCCTAGGCCTTTTTTTTTTTTGAAAGATTGCCTGACATCAGCTTGGCTCCCTGTGGGCTGGCCCTCTTCTTTCTCTGCCCAGCAAAGCATATCGTTATCGCAGCCAGCAAAGAGACCTGGCCTCCTTGCTCCTGGATAATTAACTGTCTAGCTTAACTGCATAATGGAAAAAGGAACATTGAAGGTATAGCAGTTATTCAAGCAGCCTTGGATAGGTATAAGACAATACCAGGGTCATCCATGCTCACCATTTTTCAGTTGGATGGGCAATAATGTAGATGGATAGAAAGTCATATTGGAGGCAGAAGCTGGTTATGGAGGCTTGGTTTCATATGATAATTAGACCCATATGCTAATTGCTGAGGAGGCTTGATGAATTTTTCCAGCTTAGCACTCTACTTCTGCTATCAGCTGTCCCAAACGTCCCTACTTCAAAGGCTTCAACCATCTTTACATAGCACTACATTTGCTGTTTTTGTCTACATTACAACAACAAATCTCCTCCCCCTATTCTCTCACCAAAAGAGGAAAAAAGTATAAAAGATAAGAACAGCAACAGCAGGAGGAGGAAGTAAAGGGGCGTCTGTCGCTGTTTGACATTTACAAGTCTCTTAGTGAAATGTATGATGCACATTCTTGCAAGTGTGTACGCATGCTGGTGTAATTAGAACACGGCAGGCATGTGTTTGTCTTTGTGTTGTTGTATTGTGGAGGTATCAAGGACAAGTGCATTAATGAGCACCTGGAGAGGAACAGCTTGTGTCTCCTGGTTAGTGTGACCGCGAGCAGGGCACAGACTCCTTCACTGACTCAGATGACGTGACTGATGGAGGGGGAGGTTTCTGTCAGATCTGGGGCACTCCCAGGAGCTGCAGTTTGTCTCTGGCTGACAACGAGGCTCACCAAAGGGGCCCCCAACCTACACTTCAACAGGAAAGAAAAGAGGGGATGCTGTCCTTTCCTTATAGCACTTATAGCCCTTGTATTCCTCTTTTGGAAAATATTATGTTATCGTCTAATATTTGTATTTAAATTATGTTATTTTCCTGTGAGCCAAACGTTAACAAAATGGGGAAGCGTAACAGCTGGTTGTATTTCTACAAATTACACATTTGGTACATAAATACATATTAGATCCTTGTAATATATTATACCTCACTAGCATCTGAAGCAACATTTTCTTTGGTGTCCAGTCCAGCTGTCAAAATGAAACAAAATCCATGTGGTTAGTTGGGTAAAATAAGGATAACATAAATTATCTCTCAACAGTGATATTGACTTTTTTGTGAATGGCACAAGAACAAAGAGACAAAGTCACATCTTCAGTTACATATGGACTGAACAGGATGCATATGGGACCCGGACTATATGAGCACAGTGAGACCTTCGGAGTTTGGCATTGCTTGAAAGTGTGTTGTGGAGCTAAGTCCAGCATCCAGTGAATAAAAGAGAATATGGAATCTTTCCTTCCACTTAACAATTGTAAAGCTTTGTCTGTGTTGTAGCTTTGTTGACAATTGCCTTATTATATTAGAATGCCCCATGGTATTACTCTGCTCTGTTAGTCGGACTGCATTTGCACTGTTAATAGCATTAGATTTACTTACATCTTTCACAGAGAGCAACAATGGTTTGTTTTATGCTCCCCGTTGTTTTTTTGACATAAAAGAGAAAAATGAGCAATCACTGAGAACACTATGTCCAAACCCAATGACTTTATTCTGGATGTCCTACATTGTGTAGACAATGAAGATGTTTGAAGCCTCATGAATGCCTTAACTGTCTCTCATTCAACCAAGATGCAGCTGAAGAGCTCATAATGGACACTAGAAACAGCTGTTGACTAAATGTGCTCCGGACATTTCAGTCACATCACATGTAGACACGTCATAATTATTGAATAGTCCTCGTGACAACCATCATATTGAAAAATTGTTATGATTGTTATCAGTCAGCTTTGAACTCAGATTTTGTAGAAATTAACATTGTGTTCAACAATTGTTTTTAACCACTCACTCTTAAAGACATACTACAGAACATTTGCAGTTCTTCTAAATGACGTGCCCCCCATCTACAGCAGTGCAGAAAACTATTTGTTTTATTTAGCCTAGCTGGGTCCTCCTCTCTCATCACTCTTGGTCCTCCCAGAGGGGCAAGCGCCCTAGTTTGGGAACCACTAGATTAGAGTATGTTTTAGTCCTAGCTTTCTCAGATAAAAGTAAAACTACTTGGTGAAATATGAAGCAGACCTTGGTGGTACACCTTAGCTTGTTCTGAAAAAAAGCGATCTACTGAGCGTCCACTGATATTTGTTATTCCTCAAACTGTGGTTATTCAAGTTAGTATGGAACCCTTAAACTTTCATGGTGAAGTGCTGACTTTCCACTAAATTAATCCACTGTTTGCCACTTCAGTGAATATGTGCACATACAGTCTGAAACAACCGTGATACAAGATCATTACCTTGACCTGAACTTTAATCCACTCAGCTGATCTGAAGTGATGCAATATTTTAGCTTCAGTCCTCACAGAATCCATAATATATTTTCTTTGGAATATTATGATATTAATGTATTTCTTTGTTTTGATTTATCTACTATGAAGTAAACAGAAAATGTAAGTCCAGTAAATTCTAAAAGTCAGAAAACATTAAGTTATTTACTTAATATACTGAGGGTAACATAGTGTATTAGGCCTGTTTGTAGCTTTTTATGCGCAGTGGGTCTGTAATTTCAGAGAAGAATGAAAAAAAAAATCAACCCATTCAAAGCATCAATCAACAAAATCAAAAACATAAAACATTCTTAGGATATTTCCTCAGATAAAATCATTTTGGATAATTAAAGGCAACTCTGAAAAGATATGTATTGGTGATTTTTTTTTTTAATAATGTCATGTCAGTGCAATCAAGGATGTCTTTGGGAATGATTTCCAGAGAGTAGAGGCAGCATTAAGGACATTGAATGTGAGAAGTTGGATTTTAAATAAAATTTGTTGCTGAACAGGAAGTCAGTGAAGTTTCTGGCAGACAGGGGTGATATGTCCGTGGAAAGAGGTTAATCGGGAGATGAGCAGCAGAGTTTTGAATATTTTGAAGCTTTTTTAAAACTTTGTGTGATGAGCTCTACAGGATGCTTTCGCAGAAGTCAAGTTTGGATCTGACAAAAGCATGGATGAGGGTTTGTGCTTCAGAAAAACAGAAGAGATGGACGGTCACGGGCAGAAGAATGTGTAGTAGTACCAGCTTTTCAGGTTGGCCTCTTAGGTCTGCCTGGCACTTGTAATTAAATGATTGCCTTCACCTGGCCTGGTAGTCTGCTATAAAAAGAGTAGAGCCATGGCCAGAGACTACCAAGCCTGCAGCACATACAGGTTGACTTTGGCTTCAGCAAGCACCTTTCCTGGAAAGGTGACTAGGAGGGGATTAGAATCCAAGCAGAACTGGTCAGCCTGCTACTGTTTTTGATTGTTTTCAGATATATTTCTCATTACTTTTACATTTTTGGGCTTCTCTCCCCCCTCCATATTCTAGAACTAACTGGTGAAGGTTAAGTTAATAATTTTTAATTAATTGTGAGCCACTGCTGGGGATGTGGCTCTTCATTCATTTGTGATTACTTTCTTTTATCACTTTGGGGTTTGTGTATGCGTGTTTGGGGGAGCATGTGGCGGTTTTCTTTTGGTTTTAAGTTACGATGGGGCCCGCTCCAAACCAGTAGGTCTGTCTTTTTATTTGAAATCTTTTTTACTTTTTTTTGTCTTTTTTCTTTACAGAGCTAGCGAATGTTTTCTTAGGATTAAAAAAACAGATTTCTGTCTAAATAAACCACTTATATTGGATTCTAACCCTCTGCTCATATTTGTTGGACTACCTCGTGTCACAAATGCAATTCTGGTGATTTGGTTAGCGTGTTGCTCAAAAGAGACAGTTATTGTCGAGGATTATACTGAGGTTGTGAATGTAAGGGGACAAACGCATGGAGAAGTTATCAATACTTACATTTGTTCTCTGTGGTTTTGATGATGGATTTGGGACCAAAAATATCACTTTTATCACAACTGAGTTTGAGGTAGTTGGCTTGCATCCAGGATTGGATTTTAGTCAGCCAGCTGGTCAAGGTGGAATGTGTTGAAGAGGTTATGGATTTAGGAAATAAATATTTAAAGTTGAATGTCATCAGCTTAGCAACAAAACCATGGTTACAGATAATGTTTCTAAGGGGGAGCAAGAATAGAATCCTGGGGAAGACCATGGAAAAATGGGGTTTTAACGTATAACTTGCTTCCTTTCAAATCTCTGGTTCTCTGAATTTGATTTTGTCAGATTAAGTTTTGGGTTTAGCCCACACAAATTTTATTTTCTCATCAGTATTTTTATAGGGATTTCTACCATTTGAGGTTTGACATTCACTTAACATTGATATAGTTTTGTACACCTTTCTGGTGCTAATGAGCTAGTGTCACTGGCTGTTTATCTAAAGGAATACAATTTCTATTAAACTATTTAGCATTCTTGGCTGTTGAATTAGCATTACCCATGCAAAACTAAACACCACAACTACTGGAAACACATTTTGGTTTTAGTTACAGGAAATAGGACCTAGTAAAGTTTTCTAATTTTCAGATCTGCAGATCTAACAACCCACTTTTGTCCTACTTTGTATGTGTTGTTAAACTTATGCCAAGAGATTAACATAAAATTAGTATAAAAGACATTTACAATGTAATTATTTGTTTGGCAGTTATTGAGATTTTTTTAAGGCCAAGAGCGGCTTTATCAGCTGTATTTCTTTTTTAATTGTTATAACAACTTCATTTTCTCATGTCGAAGTATTGAGGACCATTTTATTGTGATAACAGGATAATTGATCTCACTATCATTAGAAAATGACGTTTGTTTTCTCGATTAGACGATTAAGGTGGGCTCAAAAGGTGGACTCAAAAGTAAATGTGTGACACCTGATTTCATTGATCCAAACAGACCCCATGACAGCTGATGGGAAGGGCTACAGTCATGGTGTATACGTGTAATTATGTGAAAGAGTAATTGGTAAAAGTTAACAGTTAGACATGTCGCAATTTCAGCCTTTGTTCGAGTTAATAGAAATAAAATTGAACGTATTGATCAGTAATGGATTTTGCTCGCTCTGATGTCAGCTTGCGTCCATTGCTGTACATCTAGGAGGTAGGAATGACTGCGAGTCTGAATGTTTGTCTTTCTGTGTTGGTTCTGTGATGGACTAAGGGCATCTCCAGCCCCCTTGCAACTCTGCATTTGAAAAATTAGTTTAATAACAAGATAAATTATCCAGAGAAAGCTGTGTTTTAAAAAAAAAAACATGCGAGCCTGGCTGCTCTTAGGTTCCATAAGTTTTTGCCTTGACCTTTAAATGTTTTTTCTCCCCCACATTGCTTCTTGTCAACATGTAAAGTGATCAGAAATGAATGAAAAACGGAGTATCTTCTATTACAACTGGACAAATTCAATCTGATGATCATGTGATTTAAATAAAATGCCCAGAACAATTATGACCTGTCCTTGTAAGGTAATTACTTTCATCAAAGGAAAAAGAAACAAAATTATGATAATGACATCATTTCCCGTCAAATGATCACTCACTCATGCACACTCATTTTGTCTGTACATCATACTTTCCTTTGCTCACCTCAAAGTTTTATAAGTCTGTGTAAGGGCTAAGTTTTCCAGGTTACCTTCCTTCTGCTAGTGACAGAACTGCTGTTTTATAGAAACAATAGCCCACAGCAGCAATTTTAGACATGATACTCATCACAGTCAAGCATCACTTCAAATGTAAGAGACTGGAAAATTTGAACTGCATACAATACCGTCCTTCATTTTGACTTCTTATTGTCAAAATAAATTTTTTTGTTTACTTAATACAAGAGGCTGTGGTGAACTGAAGTGCTATGAGAATAAGAGAAGACAGTTGAACTACTCTGGGCAGTGGTTGTTCTTAAGACTGAAGTCGTTATAAAAGGTAAGAATTTCCACAGACTTTATCAATACATTTCTTCTCCTTTAACCAAGCATATGCATATATGTCTGTTTTATCTTTGCTCATGTTTATCATCTACCACCTCAGGCTCTTTCCACTGAGACAAAGATGCTGGCTAGGGTGCAACTCTGCAAATCCCACCTGGATGTGGCATTTGTAATAAACAGCCTAAGGGCATGGCTGCCACCCTGTCTTTTTTCTCCCAGCGCTCCTCCTGGGGCTCCTTCAGCACTGTTCATGAATTCTCTCATCAATCTTCAATTTATTTTTGTTATTAGTGGCTGATAAATTGCAGTCCGCTGTTTCAAAAGTAACTATGAGTTGTTTCCTGCAAGCTCTCTTTTTCCATCTCTTTCACAACACATGCACTCTCACTTTTCATTGCTGTGGTAACACACAAGAGGGAAGATATAGTTATTCAGGGAATTATCTGCCTCATTGGTGCCATATCTCTTCTAGTGCTTTTGGGCCAAATGGCTATGTTTCCATGGAGCCTGCCTGTGTTTACTGTGACGTGCCATGGCAGGGCCTTTTTCCGGTACAGTGGGACTTAGTGCACAGCAGTGGAGGATATTTTAGTTCCCGTTTGGACTTTTGGGGCTTACTTCTCCAGCTCTCTCGTCTTTTCCCACCTGCTCTCCTTGCTGTTCCTTCACTGGGTGCCTGGGTAGCTGTATGCTGGTGCTCCTGGCCCTGTTCTTGGACAGGCAAGGCTAATTGAAAGGGAAGGCTGCTCTCTGCTGATCAGCTCTGACAGCAGTGTCTTGCCAGAGGTAGGTGTGCCACCCCATGCGGAGTTTTCACAGAGAAATATTGCTGTTGTATGGAGAAAAAAAAAGAAAAGACAACTACAATAAATAAATAAATAAATAAAATGGAAAAAAACAGCCATCATGACTGTCCAGGCAGCTTGCCAAGGGAACAAGATGAATTTTGCATGCAGAAGAAAGAGGGGAAACCCAGTTTATCTGCTTTATGACTTTAAGGGGAAGAGCACTGCCAGCATTTAGTAAAACTACAAGCTTTCTATTCTTCATTCATGGTTTCATTGAAATTACATCACATGAATTTACACAGTGACTAATAATCATGCTTATTACAGATATGCACCTTGTCTTTTGCATTGCATTTAAAAGTTTAGTAATTAAAGTGCTAACTAAAGTTAAATGAGTAACTGAGTAAAAGATCCCCCCCCCCCCCAAAAAAAAGGTAACAGAGATAACAAGTAATTTTCTTTAAAAAAAATGTCCAATAGATATAAAATGTATTTCTTTATGTATATACATGTTTCGGTGGACATGTCTACAGGCACAACATTGTCTCTTTAGAAACTGGTCCTAATATATCATGACTTAAGTTGTCATTTTTCTTGAATCATGCTTTCAAAATATAGTTTGATTGTCTCAGCCCTGCAGACCTTTTGCTTCAGGTTCTTCTTGGCACCTCTTCTAAAGTTTTGTGATGTGTCTCAGTCAACTTGTAGGTCCATCTCACTGCCCATATCAGAGGTGCCACTATCCAATGTGACTTAATGCACCAGGACAGGCTAGGAGCCCTCAGCAGACCCACAATGGACAGCTGTGATTACTGCTGACAATAATTTATGGTCCCCTCTGATTGAAAAGTGCTGGAGATAGAAGGACTGGTGCAGAGTCAAGGCACCACCTTAAGATATAAAACTGAGACCACAGCTGCTGTCAGAAGGAGGACTCCTGCCAAGCTCTGCAGGCCTTCTACCCATCCAGACAAACACAAGTTTTTGCTTTTAATGTCTTTTTTTCTTTACTTTATATCATCCTTCTGTCTTTTCTTTGCCCCTCAGCCTCTATCTACTTTGCTTGTTTCAGAATAGTTATACATTTAGCTCTCTAATTTCTGATTGCAATCTCACTTTAAAATCTGCATCTCAAGACAATGAAAAATTATTTAATTCAATCTAAACAGGGTTAAGATGGCATGGTATGAGCAAAAGTGGTTCAAAAGCATGTAAAGTCAATTTGTTATTGAGGAGTGCTGCTCAGGATATGTGTGTAGAATAAAAGAGGAACAAGTACTTATCCACTCTCTCTGATCAGGTGTCTCCACGGTGAGCTTTTCCAGCCCTGAGATTACCCCACTAATCCAAACAACAGCACTGTGCAGCTGGTTTGAACAACTAGCCGCACCATTGTTTATGTTGTCATCCCTGGCGGATCGTACTCATGAGGAATAACCATTTTAGTGGATTTGCATTTACTATTTCAGTGTCTTATCCAGGGACGAGGACCCCCTCCTGTAAAATTATCTATGTTCTGGATATTATGTTCCATTTCTAAAGGAAATCTCGAACCAAAGGGACGGTTAGCAAAGCTCTCATGGATAAAAAATGGAAATTACACAATTCCCAGATTGAAGTGAAACAAAAAGATTAAAATGTATTGAATAACAGATTTACTTGAATAAATTAATATATTCAGTTTGATGTATATTGAATAGACAGTATGTATGTTTGCAGCATAACTATATTCCACTCACGTATCTATTAAAGGTCCTCAAACCCACCACATATGGATAATATGCACATCAATGGACACATAATGACAATTTCTTTTCTAGTTATGCATGCTAAATTTGCTTTAAGTAGATATAAACACAGCACATTTTTACAGCATAATGTAATTGTGTCATAGTAATTCTCCCCACAGTTTTGTTTGCCATGGTTTAATGTAAAAATATCACCTCAGTGTAAAAACAGAATGTTTCCTGCCAGAGTACAATGGTTTACTAGTGTTCAGAGTCATGGGAACCAGAGAGTGTGGAATCCCCCCAAAAGTCAAGGCATGCTACTTTGTTACTGTTTGAAAAAAAAAAAGGGAGTCTTTATTCACTCTGTCACATGTAAAAAAAAACCCAAAACAAATAGGTTTATGACCTTGAATCTATCCAGTAGCCTTTGCTCTCCCTTGCCTTCAGTGGATACTGGGACAGGCAGCAATCTACAGTCTTAATCCTCTCAGCAAGGTTTTAAAATTGAATCATTTATGGAGAAACACACAAAACATCACAACATCAACAAAGCTACAAAAAGACAGGAAACTGACTTTGCTACAGCCTTCAACTCACAAATGCTACTTCTTACTTTTAGCATACAGTTGCGTCATTTCCAGTATATACAGTGAAAGGAAGCTTTAAAGGAAATAAATTGATGCCACTATTTTTAACAACTCCCACCCTCTGTTAAAAAAAAAATGCTTTCTTTGACCCCCCCAAAGCCTCTCACAAATATATAATGTATTTTCACATAATGATAGCTCTATAGGGCTGCACGGTGGTGTGGTGGCTATTGCTGCGGCATCACTGCAAGAAGGTCGCTGGTTTGAGCCTCGGCTGTGTGGAGAATAGCTCTATAACTTTTCCAATAAACAGATGGACAGCAGACTTTAAAAAAACAGCAGTTAGATGTCAACCGGCAAATCTAATAAAGTTCAAGATATCCAGTTTATTTTGGTTCACTACAATTTTTTTTACCAACACTAGTACTTGTTCACTTTCATATAGATGATTTTTTTTCATGCAATATGGCTTTGCACCCCATGCAGCAGTTCTGGTTGGGGGTCATGAGGTAGTTGTCCAGCATCCTAGGTGTCAGTGTCCCACAGTCCCCAGCTGTCAATCATTGACCATCCCAAAGACCTCCTAACTTTTATCCTATCTTTTTTATAAATATATGTGACATGTATTATAAATTAATATTTAATGTAACTGATTACATGATAAATAACAAAAATTAATAATAATCTTTAATCTGCCCACGGTAATTTTAAGTACACCTCTGCAGTTTCCCCTCCATTTTTGCTTTTATTATGACTGTTTTTTCCTTTTTTTCCACCATCTTCTTCTTGTTTGTTCTCTTTCTCTTAATGTGATATGATAGTTTTGTTTTGATTTTACCTCACATTCTGGTTACTGTTTTGTTTGCCATTTTGGTTGTGTGCACAAGATAACTTATGGTTTACTAATGCAATAAAAAGTTTGAAACCACCTGAATTTAAGGTGTCAGTCTGTGACAACAAACCAGAAAGACACATTTATTGTCATCTAAGTTTCAGTATAAGGTAGATCCTACCATACCAAGATAATCTTGCGGCTGTAGCTCAGGAGGAAGAGCAGTCGTCTTCCAACCATAAGGTTGGTGGATCGATCCCAGGCTTTTTCCTGACTACATGTTGAAGTGTCCTTGGGCAAGACACTTGACCTGTCTACTGACGTGCCTGTCGGGGTATGAGTGTGTGTGTGAATAGGTGAATGTGACATGCAGTGTAAAGCACTTTGAGTGGTCAAGCTGACTGGAAAAGTGCTATTTAAGTACAATATACCATTTGCAATTCATAAAAATTATGGGAAACAAGTATGACTCAACCTAAGGACAGTTACAGAACAATCTTTCTATACACACACAAAAACAAAACATAACAAAACAAAACAAGGAAAACCCGTATGTAAATGGTAATGTCATGTAAGAAAGATGAAAATTACCAAGGAAGTATTTCTTATTTTAAGTTATTTCTGTGTAATAATTATTAAATGTTTTTCGGTTTTAGGTGAGAAAATTTTTACCTTGTTTGTGTATTGAAAGTAAATCACTTGATTTTTTTGTTAAATTGTGCAAAATGACTGATTAATGATATTCAGAAGATCTATTGTTCTTTTAGAGCAATAAAACAAAACAAACAAACAAAAAAAACAAGGATGTGAAGTGAACATTATGGCAGAGTTGCTGTTTTTTTTTTTTTTTTGTTTGTTTTTTTCCAGGGTGGCTCTTGCCAGTTGCTTGATGTTTTATTGCTCACAGGAGGCTGATACCATCAGACTCGCTGCATCGCTTTCTCTCACATCTCCCTCCCCCCTCCACCATCTTTGCTCACATTCACTCTCTGCCACCTGCACATACTCACACAGGCACACTTCCATGACATAAAAAGACTGCTTTCTGATGAATAAATTTGTATATTTTAGAACCTATCCCCGTTTCAGCAAGTATCCTCCAGAGGTTCTGTCTTCTTCTCTCCTGAGTTCCCCTGCAACCCAGTGGAGTCATTAGTCTGCTTGCTGTGTTGAACTCTTTAATCATCTGTGTGTTACATAAAAAGAGGACTATTCCTCAGTGACACACAACGGCATACTCAGCTTGGTTGGGGCTTGCTTTGATGTGCATGGGCTGTTGTGTTGTGTCTGCACTATGGGCTTCTTCAGGCTCAGTTTTTCCATTTCTCTGTGGAGGTGAGATAAGATGTCAGTCTTCCTCTTGTTGCAGTGAAGATGTGACTGCATCTGTAGAGTTTGCTGCTAAATACGAGCATCAGACATCTGTTGATGAACATCCTTCTACAGTGCAGTCACAGGCTTGTCTCCATGCCTATTGTGCCTGGATTATTATTTTTTTCTTGTGGGATGAAAACATGAGCGAACAACTTACAGAGTGTTGATTGATAGAAGCTTCTGATTATTAATTAAAAAGCAGCTTTTCCAACCATAAAAAGTCCTTTTCTAAAAGCTTTTCTGTTTGTTTTCTGTTATTGTACATATGCAAACACACCAGTACAGTACATGGGGCACCAGTATTCCAAAGGGACGAAGGCAGGCGCCTAAACTGCCATAGTATCAGGTTGCAGGTCTGTTAGACACAATAGTGAGGAGTTGCCGTGGGGCTCGACCTGAGAGGGCAGAACAATGGTGCCGCAGTGCAGACGGAGCAGCAGAGGGCACGACGAGCCGATCTGTCAGCCTGGCAGAGCTGTGCTGGTCCACTCTGTACTCAGACCCTCTCCTTGCACATACAATGGAGGGTGGGAGGTCAAGAGCAAAAGGAAATGGTGGGGAATTCCCAGCGTGCCATAATAAAATGGAGTCCTCTATTTTGGTGACTATAGGAATGGGACAGAGTTAGGCTACACCCAGAATACATCATAACTTTCAATAATTACAGTGAAGTCATACCAGTGGGTCCACATGCAGCTGGAGAAAATTTATGGGTCAGTGGCCACTGCTCATTATTTCTGCTTAAAAGAAAATAACTTATCTATCTGACAGCGGATCTTGTACCACAAGACTAATACTGCCATGTCTTCATGGTCATCAGAACTTGTTACTGTACAATATGGTTAAAAATGTCATTTTAAAAGGGCAAAAATGTTTTTAATGTGGGTCACTTGGAATTTGATTGGAATAATGTGACAGATGTTGTGGTGCACATTTAAATATCCAATTCAATGTGCTGAAAAATAAAACTGAATCATATCAAGCCGTGACATCCAATAAAGCTCAATGTGTCTGAGCTCTTACACCACTTACAGGGAGAAGGATAGCACTTTAAACCAATTTAGCTCAGAGTTCATGCAACACAGCAGTAATATCTCCATTCTTGCCTTTTATCTACTACACACATGCACTCTGCCCCAATCTGTTCTGGGGTGTTCGGTTGGAGCTGTGTGCAAACTGAGTTCCTAAAGACTGCTACCCTTAGACTGAAGACTAAAGGGGGCTGGTGAAAGCCAGAATTTGTAAAAGCCTCCTAATAAGGCACAATGTGATATATAAGCCTGCAGGCGGCAAAGCTCAGTGTGCAAACACTTCAACCACTCATGAGATAGGGCAATCTGTGTATGGAGCTGTGAATGGCCTAACAACTCACACGTGACCCTATTTGGCCTCTCTGATATCCTTAATTTGGTAGCTGAATTTGATGCAGTGATGCAAATATTTGCATAGGCACATTAACTCTGTTTGCCTGGGATGTTATGATAAACAAACCGCAATGGTGTACTGAATGTAATAAATGTTTAACAGTGCGTGCAATTATTTACTTCACATACTTGGCTTTCCACATTGAAAGCATGCTCTGTTAACCTGAGCTCTGTTTTGACAGATCGTTATTTCCCTTCCTGGCCACCAAGGGTCACATTCAGAAATGAACTGTTTATGAGATGTCCAGGGTAGAGGGTAAGGTTTAGGCCATAGTTCAGTGAAAAGAAAATATTGATTTTGACATGAAATTTCCACAGCTCTGGGGAGAAAAAGACTTAAACATGCACAGTAAAGCCAGCATCATGCAAATCTTAGAAGTTAAGAAGTGTACTGCACAACCAGTGAGTGAAATTAGCTATTGCCTGATTATTTTTCAGCCAAATTTTCCTCTTCAAGACCCCTTTGTCTTACATTTCTATTAACTTTCCTCTACTTTTATGAAGAAGTGGGGCCACAGCCTGCAGGTTGAGGTCAATTTGCACATTAAAGGTTTTAAAAGTTGATTTTTTTTTATTCTTGAATGCTTTTTCACTTCTCAAATATAAGTACTTCTTTCTGCAAGACAAACTATGCATCTAATTTCTGTAATGTCCCTGAGATGGTAATGATATTTGAATGAAAGTTTTTTTGTGTCAAGGTTTCATCGACTTTCGCCAGAACACATAAAATGAGTCAGTAGAAAAACATTCAGTAGAAATGCACTTCTTGGTCCTGCCTAATTACTCTGTGGCATTTTAGCTCAAACATGTGCAAGAAATAGAATGTAGTGTCAGCTATGTTTTTCCTTGATGTTCAAAGTTAAAATCATCTTCCTCAAAGGAGATTTACTATTGCTCCTGCTGTGATTAATTTCCTCAAATTCAGCCTCAGAAAGGAAGGCGTGCATATGTGCGATTGGTAGAAAGTGGGGCATCAGCATTCAGCTGCATTTGGATTATAAGTCAACATGCTTTTAGCTGCGCTAACTGCTGAATCAGCTGTTTCTTCCTGAGGACAGTGAATGATCTTAATCCTGTATATCCAGGTAACCTTCTCTACAGGAGGAGGTGTACAAGAAGAGTGCAGTTCAGGATCTAATAGTCTTTTATAAATTCTAGCAACAATAAACTACCAAAA
This sequence comes from Rhadinocentrus ornatus, assembly GCA_037177495.1. Classification (NCBI taxonomy): domain Eukaryota; kingdom Metazoa; phylum Chordata; class Actinopteri; order Atheriniformes; family Melanotaeniidae; genus Rhadinocentrus; species Rhadinocentrus ornatus. The sequence goes on along the minus strand of JBAMHW010000010.1, from coordinate 24,702,857 downwards.
CGTGCTGATGCTAAGTAAGAAGTACTGTTCAACTTTACATGTTGTTCAGTAGGAATTTGTGATTTTGTTTCATAGGGTACAAACACTTTTCTCATAGTTCCATATAGTTGTTCTGAAGTAAGCTTTTCTCAGAGTGGTGACAGCTTGCAGCATTTGTGTGTGAGGAGAAGAAGACAAAGCACTTTGTACTCTGAGGCTGTATGTGATTAATGACAGAGGTGTGTGTTGCAGTGGGCACCCTCGGAGCAGCTACAGATCAGTCTTTCTGTAAGACAAATCTGACACTCACCAGCCCACTGCCTCACCTGCTACCCCCTTACCACCATCAAACCTTCAGCTTCTCACAGCCAAGTGCACCCAGCACGACACTGCACTCATAAATCATCCTAAACAAAGCATGTTTAATCTGTGACGCGCAGCCCTGACATGCAAATTTATTACCTGTTGTAGGAAAACTGCATGTGTCCCACTGAGTCAAGCCTCTATTTACCTTTGAGAAACCAGTAAAATACTGGAGAGACAATGTGTGTAACAATAAAAAGCTGATGATGCCAATGTCTTTCAGGGGAATTCAGAAGACAAAGCCTTGTTTTGCTCAACCGTCTCAACGCCTTTTCATGGTGGATGACATGCTTGCTCAACTTTCTCGACTACACTTGCCAAAAAGATTTAGGGATTTTACTGAAGCACATTTGTACAAAATGAATACCAAATTATATCTTGTGGATTAGAGTTAAATAGCTGTTCTATGCCTGGTGTGAGTCATTACGCTCAGGCAGAACTTACACCTACTACCTACAACTGCGTAATAGGGTAGACCTTTTGAAATTCATTCTACAGTAAAAAAAACAAAAAAAACAAAAGAAAGCAATGTAAAGGTTTATGTAACTACATGCAAGAATGTAAAATATTTTGGTGAAATTTGCAAAGCTACTTTCATATAGCAAAATAAAACAAACAAAAGAAATCCAAACAAAACATATTCTGGACAAAGTTTACGACAATCTTCACCAACATTTATTTGTGGGCATCAGCAGTAGCTTCTTGTAGTGTCTGCCAACCTTCTACTGATAAGGAATGTAGGTTGTGTTTTCTTCACATCCATTGTTTTAGTTGTTGGTAAAACATTTCCCCCTTAAATTCCATCTGAATTTTCTGATTTAATATTTAATTTGATACATTTAACACCCAGTACCAGAATCAGTACAGCAACCTACAGTACGAGAGGACCTCCATAGTTTTAATGAATGTAATGAATGCATTATTTTCTTTATGGGCTCCATTTAGTCACATATAAATCAACTAATAGACTTTATTCGTTAAGACTTAACTATTCATCTGTCCACTGAACATTATTTACCAAGCACTGTGGCTCAAAGTTAGTTAATTAGTTAAGATATTTAGCATTTTTCTTTGAATTGTGTGTTTTCTATTTGATATTAACTCATAAAACCATAGCAAAAGTAATGATAATGAAGTATTTTTGTTAGCAAACTTAGACTGTGTTTTATAAAAAGCAATAATATGAGTTTGATCAGATGAATATTCACAAAAATACGGTGATAAAATATGTGTATATGTATCAGACATTACTAAAGGTATTACCATAATCAAATGATGATCAGAAACAATCATCATTATAATAATTGTAAAAAAAAGTTATAAAAACAATGAATAATGTGTGTTCCAACCAGTTTAATTCAACAAATTATTGCGACATTAATCTGATAAGCCTGGCTGAAACTGACAGAGAAACCAACATTACTGTGATCTCTTCCACAAATTCCCTTTCACAGACTCTCCTGATCCAGCCTGTCCTCAACATGTCTTTTTGCTGTGAATGGTGGAAATGAGAAGTGATGGCACCTGCTCACTGGTTTTGGCAATGTCAGAAACTCACACATACACAGACACATTCAGACATGTTTTTGCATATGATGCAATCATCATGTCAGAGGATCTGTGAAATTAGCCATAGTGAAGTGCCTGTGTATAAAATGATACTTCAGTCTCATGTCAGAACTAAAAAAAAACTTGTACATGTAGCTGAATGCTGTTGCTTTTCTGGCTCTAACTAAAATAAACTGCAGCTCACAATTTTCAGACTCGCCCGTGTTCTGAAAAAAAATGCCTTGCTCTTTTAAAATTTAAACGTATGGATGTTTATAAGTATGAAATTTGCTATTATCACCCATCAGCTTATAGCACTGTGAATAATTTGAGTCATTCCAGGTGATTAATTAAATAATATTTGAAATTAGGGAGAAAATTAATAATAGTAAGAGCTGTTTAATTCCTGACCTTGTTAAATTTTTAATGAGCTCATTTCGATGGAAACTACATATTATAAATGGAACTACAGACTCATGTGAATGTTGCAGAAAATTAAAGAACTTCTGTTATTATCTGGATCTCAGCACATCTGGTGGGGAAAAAAGGAGGCCATCAAGCAACAAGACAGGATGGATGGATGTCTGGGCGACTCCTCCATACAGTTGACAAGCATTTAACACTGTGATAAACAGACATGAATACATTAAGAAATCCAAGAGACGGGTAATCTCGAGAGGGATCTTGAGCTCCTCATAAAGATGTTGTATGTTGTCGTTCTCTGCCTACTGCAAAGCTTCAAAGTTGTACGGAAGTGAGATTCAACATTGAAAAACATCACAAAACTCTTGTGGATTCATACCTGTGATTAAATCAGCATAAAAAACACGTGTTTTGCACTGAAATTTGACTGCAGTTGACCACTGACTGGACACCTTTCTGCTGAGCCAATTCTCAGTGGAGTGGAGTGTTATCTGCTTAACATTCCTCAGTAAAGTTATAGCATTTCAAGCGTCACTCCTTCACATTAACACTTGTGTGATATTTGGAGCTGGGCGACCTTGGTTACTTTTAATTACAGTGGGTGATGGGAATAGACTTTCATGCTTATGACCAATGGAGAATTTTTAGTTCTCTAACATACAAATGCTGGGGAGTATCATTCAACTTATTTGGAAAACTTTTGTATTTAAATGTGAAGTCAGTTAAATAATTGAAATAAGATTTTGGAAACATGAATGTGTTTTGTTGTTTTAAAAAAAATAAAACTCTTCCAAATGAAAAACTTTGGCATTGCATGTGAACACAGTGCTCACTTCTCCTTGCACAGTTTTTTTTTTAAACTTCTTCAGTGGCTGTGTAAAAACTCACACTTTTATTTGTGTTGGGTAATTTCACTTTGTTTTTCAGTTGTTTTCTGAAAAGTCGGAAATCCTTATGCTTGTCTCATGACTGTGCTGCAGGTGGAGGACTTGGGTACTACTGCTGAGGGGTGCTCAGAGCTTTTCAGGAAGGTTGTTTTAATGAGCCCCAGATAATTTAATGCTATTTCAGAACTCAACTGTCAAGCCTTAGAAAATCAAATAACTTGGAAAATTTGCTTTTCTCATTTACAACGTGAAGATTTTTTTTCCCATTTCTGTGATAATTGTAGATCAAACTTGACTTGAATATCTTATAATAAAGCTTGCTGCATGCATTTTTTAATTGGAGCAAAAGATTGTCTGGGTCTATTTGCGGTCTAGTGCAATGTTGAAAATGCCAGCTGTCGGCATCAAAGCCCTGCTGGAACAAACCATTATTTGGCACGGCCCTGCAGCTGGTTGAAATACAGTGTGTCATATATACCAGATAGCTCTTAATTATAACAGACAAATGTGCCACACATAGAAATTTGATAAACAAAGTTAAAAAAATGTCTTTAAGTCTTCCAGAAATTTTAATGTGCACTATCAGGACTTATCTTACTATTAGCCATACTACAGTTAAGATCTAAACATTAAGAACATTTCTGTAAAACTGATTTGAAAAATGTGATTATTAAAGTTGTTTTCACCCATCTGAGAGATGAAGAAAAAATCCTCAACACCTTCTGGAGTTATGACGGACAGCTGTGGTTGGTCTATGGAGCCCAGAGCCAAGCCCCGTCACATAATGCATGCCAACGTGTCTATGTCCATCTGGGGTCCCACTCTTCAAACTGCTGCCCCCCTTACTCTCTGCCCGCAGAGAAACCAATGGACAAGAGGACGAACATGGTGTGAAGACGGGCCTCTTAGTTGCTAGAGGGGGAAGTATCCAAAGCCAGCTGGTCTGGCTTTGAGGTAAATCAATAGATGGAGTGACACAAAAGCAACAAAAAGAAGAGAAAGAGTTGTAGAGCTACAAGACAAGATAAAGAAAGTCAATATACACTATAGGAAGGAGATTGGAGCAGCAGGTTCTATGAAAGCATCTATACAAGGTGAGACTTGAGTGCAACACAAGGTTTTTATTTCTTACACATGATATGGAGTGAAATATTCTTCTGGTTTCACACTTAAATTGATTCAAGTTTTTTAGTTATTTCAATGCAAATTTAATCTTTGCATGGTTATGTAAATTTGAGAAATATGTTAGTCTATCGCATGATATGTTACTATTGCTATTGTTGCTGGCTTTGGGTAGGTAAGGGGTGGAAATGTTGATACACAAGAGCTGCGGAAGACATAGTAAGAGTGTCAGCCCAAAGTCAGAAAGAACACGAATGAGCAGAATACCTCATGTGTGAAACAATACAAATAATAGCTGTCTTCCTTATATATATATATACATATATTTATATATATATAAATATATATATATATATATATATATACAGTCAGTTTCCTAACCATATATATATATATACAGCCAGAAAACTAAGTA
>JBAMHW010000010.1:24659345-24698020 GCA_037177495.1 Rhadinocentrus ornatus | reverse complement strand
TATAATATAACGATAAATTAAGTTTTTGACTTATGGAAACTACATTCCATATGATTGGTGGGATATTACATCTGCATGATGTTGCTGATGTGGCATAGAACTTTGGCTATGTATTTGGACATTTTTGACAATCATAGGCTGGGGCAGGGAAATCTAAAATCTAAAAGAAAAATCAACAGAGCAGGAGTGTTATACCTATCTTGGCAATAAAGGCACCTTTGGGTACATAATAGTTTTTGTGTATTTAGTATTGCCTTAATTAGCAGAGATGTTGCCAGACTGAATGTCCTTCAATGTTAAATGCTGGTAATTGCAATGCCTTTTTGTTTTCATGTTGTTCTTTTAGAGATATATTAGTCTGATATTACCACAGTCTATTGCTACAGCACAAGCTGCATCAACTGTTGTGTTGTTTAATTTTTAATAATAAAATATATATATATATTTTAGAAAGGAGTTATTTTTAAATGAATGATAGAATAATTGACTACTTGGTCGAGAGCCATAAAGAATCAGGTAGGATGAGATAGACTGGATAGTCTTCTTTCAGGACTGGGAACCACTGCTGATTGGGAACAGGCTGTACAAGACAAATCTAAATGATATAGCTTTCTGGGAACCCTTGTTCTTTATTAGTTATAAGAGCATACTGTGTAATGAAACAGGATGTCAAAAAAATTGACTTTGTTCATTGCTGTTTCATTTGCCTCTAAAACACAAAAATACCTGTATATTCAGATTCAAAAAGTGTTATTATGGGAAATGTTTGCAGTTTAAGGACTCTAAAAGTTTTATTTATGTCAATTTAAAATTCTAATCCATATAAGTGATGAAGTCATTTACATGATGGGCCTTTACTTCTAAATGATGAGCAACTTTACATTGCTTAAGGAACTTATGTTCAACCATACTAACTCCACTCAGTCTTGTATAATAGCCTTGTCTTGTACACTGTAAACTGTAGATTCAAGCAAATGAAGACAGAAATACCTCAGAAGCCTTATGTTCAGATTTTTTTCCTAACTTGGAATAAACTATAGTTAGCCTATTGAAACTATTAAAAATACTTATTAAAATGTATTTAAAGCACCCATTTAATAAATGTAGAGGAGTAAGATATAACACGTGGCTAACTATTTCTGTCAAATAGTGTCAGGGGTCATAGAAAGTAGCAGAAAGTAGCAAAAAAGACACACCATACTCAATACATGCAGCAACTACAGCCCTTCTTGTAAAATGTCGAGCTCCAAACTGCTACAGTTCATCTGCCTGCGCATATTTCTTCCAGTATAAAGTCTGCATCTGGTCAGCTGTTGATCCGATCCTTTTAAAACACATAAATTTAAGAGACGACGGGATTCATGCTGGTCCTGAATCGCACCTGCCTCCACATGCCAATAAAAACATCAGATCGGGCCAGTCACCACACCTCCACATATCCTGCATACACACGTGACGTAGTCAGACAGGTCCCGCCTTATTCCTCCAATTGGCTGTTTAACATGCGCTTTGGATTGTCATTGGCAGGAGGAAATGCCTTTTACAATGAATTCATTGCTGTTGTCTTACAGATATGACGTCAAATGTAGTATGTGACAAGGCTGGGGCGAGCCCTTAGGCAGTTTGAGAAAGAAGCTGCTCTGATTTAAAGTTTGTGTGGCAGAAAAACAGAGAATAATCAACTAATTGTTTCCTCCGTGTGTGACAGTAGTGTTTCTGTGCTAATACCTCTTAAGTACTCTTAAATAACTCTTATCTTAAGTTTTCAGAAGGTTAGTATTTTTTTCTCCTTGCCACGATGATATGGGGAGTTTTTCATGAGTCTATGACAGCAATCCAATGAAAACCATGAAGGATAATCATTAACAAACAATGTATTCTCCACTGTCTGAAATCCAGCGGGAGTTCTACAAGCCTAATTTGCATTTTTTTTAAGGTGTCGGAGTTAAACAGAAGACTTTTCTTACTATATGTTTTGACTTTGTGAGTATGAGTGAGAGAGACTCGGAGTGGGAGGGGGAAGCGGGGACGGAGAGGGAGAGGCAGCCCGTCAGATGGGGAGGAGTCTCTTGCTGACAAGAGGGAGATTGGCTTTTCTGAGTTTGTCAGCTCCCCCTAAAATAGCAGGCAGCGTGTAAATGTGAACTGAAATTACGTTTATCCACTGGAGTCACCGATATAGAGTGTCTATATACAGCAGCGACTGACTTGGGAGTAAAGGTGAGTAACGGAAATAGAAATAATGTTGCGGAGTGTGGCAGCGATACTGTAGCTACAGAGTGAGAGTAGAAAAGCGCAAGAGGGAGACGTAGAGTGGATTTGGAGGCGTTAAATCAATCTGTGTACCTTCTACGTGCGTCTCTTTTGGCTATACATACTGTTAAAAGTCGTTTTGTGACATTTAACACGAGTAACAGTGAATTTGGGAGCCGTCGATGCCATATAATGTCTAAGTTCCAGGTTAAAGGGTGCAGTCAGACGCGCGCTTTGTTGATATTTGCCAATTGTGAAAGTTTCATCTCACACCGGTAATGAGTTGCACTGTAGCTTCTGCAGGATTTGTCAGATGGCAGTCTTACAAGTACCTAAGAGTTACTCGTTTGGTTCTGAAAATGAAATGTTAAGCTGTGCTTTGTAAAACAGGCGCATCGTTAGGAAAAAACAGTAATTAGTGTGTATGTAATAACACTGTTGAGCCATCATAGGCTTGCTCACAGTGACAGTATCGTGGTAATAGAAGTTGTCAGACAATGTGTTTACTGTAAATTGTATGTTTCCGTGTTATGCAGCTTCTAAAAACACGCAACCGCATTTAAATAGAGCATTGGTAAATAATTCTTATGTACAGCCTGTATTTGAATTGCTACAAATAAAGAGTGGAATTATTTTTCCAATGTGCATGCTTTCAAACCTAAACTGAGTCATGCGCCTGTTGTTAGTTGTGCATTTCCTCAACATGAATATAAAATATTAGATATTCCTCTATTCAAAACAAGGTGTCAGGGCTAAAGAGCTGAACAAAGCTTAGCAGAGGTGTAAATTTAAGTAAAGCGTCCTTCTGTCTTGTAGACTTCTCACTCAGATCACTTGATAATCTCACATTTTTTTTATTAAAAGTGGTGTTCAGCAGGACAGCCCGTAGTAAGTTGTAATAACAGTTTGGGAGCTTGTTATAGAGAGGATCCTTGCGTACTGGTGGCTTTTTGAGTCTCTGGCACTTTGGTGACCTTAACCTCTGGCTGGAGTGGGAAATGGCCAAGAGTAACCTGACCTTCTCAAATGTTTCGAGTGTATGCCCTCACTCTACATGCCTCATTAATGTTGCACAGAGGGAGAACTTTTTATTCAGTTAGAAGAGCAAATACGACCTGAAATTGTTCACTACTCACAAGTTATTGCTGTAATGAAGCTGGTCTTTGGAAGGATGAAGGTGATCTTGCATGTTTCAGCTTGTGTAGTAAGATATTTGTTATTGCATGGATAAAATCCAGTTAAATCAATATATTATCATAATATGTAAAGCTGTATATTTGATGCATTGTTAATAGTTTTAAAACAAAATATTTCCAGGGTTTAAATATTTTCCTGCCTACAATGTGTCTCTCAAACGTCAGGACGAACCAGTGACAACATTTGTTGTAAAAGAAAATGTTCATGGATTCACGTTGTTGCAGCAATCTTAAAGCAAACTTGTATTTTTAACTGTCCTTTTTATGTTGCTACTATTCAGACAGCATGCACATTACCACACCGGCTGGTTGCCAATGATTTCTAAAGCAAAGCATTAAAGTACCATCCAATCTGCAGTCATTAGCTTGCATGCTGCCCCGGGCCTTGCCAGTAATGGGCCTTGTTGCTCATGATCCACATCACGTGAGCTCTTATGTTTAATGTGTGAACTAGGGATTCTTTTACTGAGCTGAAATCAAGTTAACAATTTATTTAATATATTAGTCAAAGCAATGAAGGCACAGATAGAGCCATCGGAAATGTCTTACATGCTGCGAATTGTTGCTCTAACCTCAGAGACCCCAGATGTTCTGCTTCGGCCATTACACAAACACAGAGAGAGGTTTGATGAAAGGACTATTAGATTTTGCCCTGCATCATTTAATCAAGGACAAGATATTATTACATGATGGATCTCTGATGACTATTGCTGTTTATGAAACATTTCAGCCTTGTTAAACATTGTGTTTTTGTGGCCCTGCATGTCCCTGTAAATGTGCGTAAGTGCTTGTTAGCGTCTTAGCACAAGTTCTCAGTGGAAAGGGAAAAATGAGAGGTGGTGATGGTGCGAGTAATGGGCAGCTGCAGCGTCTTTTACCGCACTCCTCATCCCACTTCAATCTCAGTGTCTCAGCCTCTCCTTCCAGGAGAAATGTGGAGTGTGTGGGCGAGTCGGATCTGCAATTAACACTGGTTGTCAGAAAGAGAATGCTGGCGTTTACACGATGCCTCTGAATCATTGAGTGAAAGTCTTTCTCCTCCACTCTCCTCCTCCCAGGACATTTTCTTTCCCCAAGGAGGACAAAACACCAGAGAGCTGAAAGCCAAGGATGCATTGAGTGCACAATAAGAGATAGATGCAGAACATTCTGGTCCAATAAAGAGGATAGTGTTTCTCTGATTGTTTGGTAAGACAAGATGCTCTTTTATACAGCAGATTTAGAGAGAAAATTAAAACCCCTACAGATATTATGATGGTATACAACAGAATATGATTTTTAAATATTCTTTGACATCTTATGCATGGTTTGAGCTGTTTTTCTTTAATTGTCTTGGCTTAATGAGATGCTTATCTTTGAGAAATTGTTGTGACATTTGAGGAAAGCTTGTAGAGGATGTTTTGCAAGTGAGTTTTAGTTAAAAAGTTAGAGCTCAAATAAAGTTTTTGATGGTTTTGCTTTAGTGAAACATATCACAAGATGTGTTTGTGTTCAGTGACATTTTGAATGTACAGCTATTTTAGCTACAATAACTGGCAGTATTTTTATTAAAAAAAAAACAGCAATATGTTAGAGGCATGGTGATGCTCATCGTTAGTGTTTAACTTTCCCATTGTTTAACTAAAGCATCTTAACAACATGAATCATTGTTTATTGGAACTCCATCATCAATACAGAGATTCCAACGCTTCCCTGTGAGACCTGGAGCTTATGTGCAGAATCTTGAGCCTGACGGATAATGTTTTAGACCACATTTAACTGTAGACTGTCCCCTGTACAATGAAGAGGAAAGAGTTATTTGGTCAAGAAATGGACAACCTGGTTTTTGTGTAGATCAAGATATGTATGTTATTTGTTTCGTTTATATAATTCAATTTAATTCAATGAATTATTAAAAAAATAGACTAATTTAAAACAGAAAACTTTTTGATTTTAGATTTAGTGACTGATTAAAATGATCTTTTTTTAATCTGTTCTACAATGTGGAATTCATAAGCAAATATCCCTTATGCGTAAAATATGCTGGGAGAAAGGTTCCAGATTCAGTTAATTTTGCTTTTGTCTAGGTTTCAATTTATTTAGAGCCACTGGTATGGGTTAGAAGTTAAGTGACAACAGTCATTTGCAAATTGAGCTTGTCCACCTCTCAAAATATCAGCCTGTAGTCATATGTCCATTCAGAAGAATTTGCAACCCCTAGTAGTTGTCAGAGCATCTTCCTGTTAACTGAAAAAATGGAGTCCATTAACCTGATAGTCATGATGTTTTCTAACCCTGACCAAATAGTTTGGATTTCTAAGTCTAACCAAGTTATTGCATTAAAATGTTTTAGTAAAGCATTAATACCTGGACAAAGCTCTGAAGAGAGAAAAACCCCAACAAAACAACAGTTGTCATCTATTGAACTTGACCACATTTTCAGGTTGTTAGATTGACGGTGTGGAGTGTAACAGGCCATCCATCCCGCATTCCAACCTCCTTATGAGAATTGTGTGGCTTGCTAGTGGAAACACTTCAGAATAACACCGGTTCCAATGTGGAAACACCACATGTCAATCGTTTTTTTCCTCTTGCTGTGAGGGGTGGTACTTTACAAGACGCCATTATGGGTCGTATTGAAGGGTATGAACAAATGGCTGATATGGTCGTATCAACTGGAATACTTGTACCTGTTACTGTGTCACATGGAGCGGTTGAGTAATTGTTTTGGGATTTATTTGAACACATTAAACTATACTTTACATGGTGAAATAGAATTTTGAGACATCAAAAGATTTGCTGTTTAAATTCCTTTAAGTAAAGGAAGTGTAAGTGTAAGTAGACACCCTAATATATATTTTGCTTCCTGAATAACTACCTACAATTCACTGGCAGTAAAAAAAACAAAACACTGCTCTTAAACACTAGTAATTTTTTAATCCTTTTAACAGCCTGATGTAAGCTCAGAGGGTGAAAGCATTACTTGCTGAGGTGCTGTTTGTACGGCCAGACAGCCAGCACTGACCTTTCAACTGTCCTGCCCTTGACTGAGACCTCTGGTGTTAAGCCACCGTGTTCGGCTCACTCAGCACGTGCTGCTGAGCAGGACAGAGCAGCCTTAAGCGGCTCTGTATTTTCTTGTGTCCCCTTTAAACAAGTCTTGGCTGGAGGTCTCTATACCTTCTCAACCTGGAGCAAGCAGGGGACTCAGCAGGAGGATCCTCTTATGTCTTTCTTTCTTTTTTTCTAAGTGGCTGGACATAATGTCCTAATCCCTGAACTGGTGGCAAAGTTTTGATGGCATACCTTCTCAAACGAGCAGAAGACTAGCACATGCACACTGCGGTTTTGTGAGGGTAGACTGTGGAAGCATGTGGTGAAACAAAGGTGATGACAAGTTGAGTCATTTTGCAAGTTTAAGCTGCTTCCTCCTCTTTCTTTGGGTTTCTGGACTGCAAGGAAAACCACAGAATCATGCTCTACATCATCTCTAAAGTTGGTGGGACACGCTCATAAGACATGCACCCCAAACCTATATGTGTCCTGTGGTTTTAGTATCTTGCTTTTGCCCCAAAACTGACGTAATACCAATGATATTACTACAGAGTATTGTGGCCATATTTTTAAGTTGAATTCTGTATAAAGCAAAACTGAACTTAAGAAAGACATCTCTTTGCTGAGTTGCATTTTATTCGCATTTTAATGAGACTCTGAAAAAAGAAATATAAATCAAAGGAATACATTATAATATAATTTACTAGATCAAAGATCTCCCATGATTGCTAACATACCCCACTTTATTGAATTCCTGATGCTCAACTGTAGATTTTAAAAAGCTTTACTCACTGGAGATTTAACTTCTCTCACTTTGCATGGAGTCACTTAAATGGAAGCATCATCAACAGACAAACAATTGGACTGTATACAATGCCAACTTTCTGAAGAGTCCACTAAGTTCTTTGTGTTATATGGCTTTGTTATGTTGTTACAGTAGGCTAAACCCTTATTGCCATTTCATCTAACCTCCTATTAAGTTACCCAAGATAGAAAGAAGTAGAGTGTGTGTAAAAGTGTTTATCAGCGACTCTAATTACAGTTGTGAGACTTGGGTGCCACAGCTCATACATCAAGCCAATTGACTAAAACTTCAGTAGCTGCTGGAAATAAAAGTTGGATCTCCTGCAGCTGGACCAGCTCCTTGGCCCCATGAGCTGCAGGAAGGAGACCTGGCCCTGCAATATCCTTGTTTTTCTGTCTGTCTGAGAAGCCTTGTGAACCAGGACAGCTGGGGGGTGGGGGGGTGTGGTGGGTTAGTATGATTCCTCCCATTATTCCGCTGTGTATTAGGCATATGAACAGGGAAGGGAAGTGACCCAGCCCCCTCTGCTCACTGGAAGCTGCTATGGCCCACTGTGGTGCTCTGACTTGCAGTTCAAAGTATTCTTCTTCCCTTCTGTTAGAGCTGAGCTGTAGCAGCGTGAGCACTACAACGCCTTACGCATGATTTTTCAAGCAGTTTTGCAATAGCTCAAGATATAGATGGTTGTGCATTTTGACCTTGCCCATATAAGGGTATGTATAAGCCTGCTCAAACATATTAAGCAGAAGCTATCATATCATCTTTTGGCTTTTTACAGTTTATAATGCACCCTAAACTGTATATGATCCTTTTTTTTTGGATGGCTATTTATTATTATTTTTTTTTATATTGTTTTTAAATAAATGAAAAGTTCTGTTTTTTAATTCAAGGCATTTAAAAATTATTGGCATTGCATCTTCAGTTTTTAGATCCCATCGCTCTATAGTGTGACTGTGACTGTGAGAGAGGTGTTGAGTCTACCCGCTGTTTGTGCGTCTGCCCGTCTGTCCTCTCCCTTTCTCCCCGTCCACTTTCCATCTGTGTGCTGTGGGCTGCAGATCTAGGTGAAAATGGTGTAGCATTTCCACCAGTGAGCTGTTGCCATCCTGTATTCATGTCAGACCGTGTTGTTCTTCACTTTCTTTCCCTCCTCCCCTCAATCTCTGCTTCAGCTGCCAGGGATTGAGAAGAGGGACATTCATCATTGGCCGCCAGACTTGGGGCTCAGGACTAGGGGCTATGAGCTATCAGCTATCAGAGACTGAGACTCAGGACCAGGAGTCTAACCTGGAATCAAAACAAAAAAAAAAGATTTCTAGAGAGAGATGAATTAAAAGACTAATTCTATAATATAGAATTGCTAGAAAAGAATCAGTGCTACTAAAGCAAGCTTCTGACTGTTGTTATGACTCATGGCCATCCTCACTGCTCAGATTGCATAAACCTTTTATGTAATGGAACACTGTGGGAAAGAGGCATTGAGTGGAAGATAAAAATGGGAAGAGAAAATCAAATATTTATTTTCAGCTTTTTAAATTTTTTTCTTCCATTAAGAGCAGGCATACTCTGCTATCTGACTTTCTCTTTACTCATCAACAATATGGACTACATGTATGTGCACCAAAATTCTTAAACAATAAGGGAGAATTGAATATCTAAAAGTCTAATCTGGGTTCTCAGTGTTGAAATTGGGTAAGCATGCTGCTGCTGAGACACATTATGCATAACTTTCCTAATATCCTCACACTGTGGATTCCCCCTGGAGGAAGATCTTGGTTCATCTTTGCTGTTTACCATTTTTGAGTTGCGGTCTGTGCAACATCAAAAGGCTGCCATGACACTGAACACAGACTGTAGGGATCCTGGGGGCTTGGGGGACTGTTGCTCCCCATGGGGTCGGCATTACTATTGTTCCCTGGTGAGAAGTCCAACTTGTGATTGACAATCATGCAAATGGACACGTGCCATCATCCCGTATCAGACCACAGCACTACACTGTAATTTTATGCAAATTCATAAACCTCTAGGACCATGCATGCAGTAGTTTTTATTTGTGTTTGCATCTTAATGTCTGTGTGCAGCTGGCAGGAAAACAGGGAGAGCGGTATGCAAAAAAAAAAAAAAAAAATTAAAGAAAGAAAAAAACAGAATCCTGACTTTGATACTTAGATCCGTAACACGTACTGTAACCTAATTAGAGCAAAGTGTGATACAGGAAGTGTTCATTCATTAAGAGTGTTGGATATGGATGTTGTACCATGTCAAGACACTGACTTGCTAAACTGACACACTGTCATAATGAATGTTGATGATGAGAGCTTTGCTCCAAGATGTAATTTGCTAAACCAACAGGGTTAATATGAAGCGAGAAGGTAACCATTAGTCTGTCAATTGTATTTTACAAATATGACATGACAGTCAGTAGGTTGGCTGATTTGAAATGATTTCTAAGGCTCAACAGGTCAGCCTAAAAAATAAATTTCTTGTGTTATATTGATGCTTTAGTCTATGAGGCAGTGAGATTATTGTTGTTTACACAACAGTAGTTTCACATCTATTTTTTACCTGTATAGGAATTAATAGCTCTAAAAAGCTGTCTGGAAACATCTTTAAGGTAACCATTTAAAAGTCAAAGACTTCATAATGAGACCTCCCCAGCTGATTACTTACAGGACTTTTAGATCTTTCCTTTTTGTATTACAAATTTCTGAAGTTTTAAATTTAAATATGCTAATTATGTCTTATTTAGTTATATATGCACTCATTTGCATAAATGTAATCATAGAATATGCAGTGAAACAAAGAACTAAACTTCTGTCTTGGATGTTTTCCATCCTTAAAATAAAAGATAACCAGCATAAAAAATACAAACTTTTGCACATCTCACTAGAATTTACTACAGTTACTGATCAATTTACAGTTACAAAAATCTTCTAACGGTTGAAATAAAAGAATATTTCACCATGTTGCCATGTGATTATAAAATGATTATCAATCTGCCTCAGAATCTGTGGCAGTCTGGCACATGTCATATAGTAAACCTATCTTAGGTACTCTCATAAATGATTCCATGATTCCAGTTTTTGTCTCCTTTTTGTCTCCTTGTTGGGATCACTATGTCAATAAAGTATCAATGAGATAGGATGTTGCGTTATGACCCCAAAGTGCATAACATAGTGCATAAGTCCTGGTTCAAAGACTTAATGCAAAACCATTGGCAAGAAAAAAATAACAATAGAGTTTGGGAGGTACCTTTGCCATCACTCGCTAGATGGTCCTCTGGAAGGGTTTTTCTCAACTTTTCCTGACTAAAAACACGTAATATGCTTTGTCATATTTGTTGTGTTTAAAATGTTTTAGTTCAACTTCATAGAAGCCCCAATGTAACTACACACATCATTATCTTAATATTACCAGTCACCCTAAGAACAGCGATTAGTTTTCTTTCACATCAAGGTTTTCCAAGGATTTCCACGTGCTCATTTATTTATTTTTTAAATCAGGTACTCAAGTCTGTAACGTAAGTGTGGCAGTAATACTTTAGAAGCTAAAACAGGCGTCAGTGGTGCACTAAAGCAACTGAACTGTTCTGTCTAATATTTCTCTGTTGTCAAGTGCATTCATTTTTAATGAGACATAATTCATCACGCTGCCCTTGCATCGAGGAAGTTCTCATCATTTTCTTTGTTCATAAAAGTTTCACTCCAATATGCATCAAGGGATTTACCTTGAGGAGGAGAGTAGCTTTTCTACATGAAATAGATATAACTGTTAGGTGAGGGTCATCTCTTTATCCTTGAGAAACTGAGAATCCATTCATTGGCTGGGCTTGAAAACCTGACTGACGCAAATGGATCATTGGGAATAGAAGTGTCCCAGCAGTAATTATGTTACAACGCTGCTACCGCACACTACCACAGAGGTGGGATGGGATGAGCGCGGGTTGCTTCTTTTAGTCTTGTTTCTCTTACATTTTCCTACATAGTTAACACAGACATAGTGCCTTGTGTCTCCCACTCTCCCCCACCTTTCTCTGGCTTTCTTGCCATCTCACTTTCGCACACACACCTGTTATCAAACCCAAACAAGTGTGAAGTGCAGTGGAAAAGTTTCCAATGAGCATTTATCCTTCTCTGTTGGGCGAATGTCTCATTTCTCTGTTGAATGACTCTTAAAAATAGGAGTGTGTTGGTAGAAGA
This sequence comes from Rhadinocentrus ornatus, assembly GCA_037177495.1. NCBI lineage: Eukaryota > Metazoa > Chordata > Actinopteri > Atheriniformes > Melanotaeniidae > Rhadinocentrus > Rhadinocentrus ornatus. The sequence goes on along the minus strand of JBAMHW010000010.1, from coordinate 24,686,534 downwards.
TCATGTTACCTATTTGTCACTGTTGTCTTCCTGGCCTCTAGATCCCTGCCGCCTGTGCCTTGAAGGTAAGGCAGATTGTCTGTTTCATTTTTTTGTGCTATCCAGTGCTCTGTGGCACTAAGTCAGTTAAAAAAGAGACATGAAATTAATGTAATGTCAATGGCGTTTTCTCATGAAACCCCCTAGGCACTTAGTCAAAGTCACCTTGCATAGTCCTCTCATCCCCTGACAGTGCTGTGAGAGTGAGATGGAGGATGCCTGTCTGGTTAGGCTGTCAGCATATGATGTCCTTCGGTTATTGCTTGTTATATCCACTCATCGTCATTCATATTTGGTAGATTGGATACATGTCTGGTATTTATCTGAAGGAGCAACATAATTTCCATTCAGTCATCTGTATAATGCGGCCCATGCACATTTTCTCAGTGAGCGCAGGTTCATCCTGTGGGCTTTCTTTCCTTTTGATGTCATTTTGGAGGTGATAAGTAGCTTTCTGTCTCCTGGTCCCTGTCTTACAGCACCATCCCCCAGTCCAAGCAAGGTGCTAGCAGCATGGAGGATTGTTTGAACTTGCATTGATCCAATGTGGGATTACAGCTGGGTCATTGGAGAGTTGGACTGAGCTTTCAGTCATCAGGGCAGATTAACCACTCGCTGTCTGCTTGGCTGCCATTTCCGTGCAGGCTCTCAGTGCTGGCTTTGTGACTGTCCCTACTGTGCAGGTCACTGCTCCCTTTTGAACAATGCATTTTTGTATCTTAATTAATTGAGTCTGATGTAAACTGATTAGTGATTGTTTTATGAATTAAGACAAGAAACTTACAAGGATAAAATCTGTAAGCAGTCTTAGATTTATCGTTGCTCGCTCTTGCTTTTCAAATATTTTAGTGATTGGGTTTTCTTTTATGCAAAATATTTGAATTTGTATTTCCTTCAACACCTACAGGGGTGTTCATAACACAACCATTATCATCTTTCCTTGAAATGTTATTCAAATCACTCCTTTCTATGAGAAATGACACCCCAAGCAATGCTTTACAGAGGAAGGGGAAGTGCTGCAGAATTTCCAGTTTTTGCAGACTGCCCCTTTTTACTTTTCTCAAAGCCTCTGTTTCAGTTTTTTGTTCAAATGCCCTTGCAATAGCTCTTATTAATTATATCTCATTAGTCGCCTTGGAAACTGAGGTGAGGGAATGTATAACACGAGTTCAAAGAAAGGAAGAGACAAAAAGAAAGGAATAAATCATGCGAAAATGCAAGCAAAATAGAAAGAAAGAAAGGGTGGGCTTAAAAAGAAGGGAAGAAGAAAGTGGTTGTTGAGGGATCAGCCGTGTGTCAGATTAGCATCAGGAGACATTAACACTACTGATGCTGCAAGGGCCACAATCCTGCTTTTCACTGCTGGAGAGGCAGATAAGCACACCCTCACAAAGGGAAGAGGGAGAAAGCGGGAGAGGGCTGGCTTGCCTCCACTCCCCTCAGGCCAACAGCCCCATTTACAGGTACAGCACTTCCTGATGAAAGCAAGAACAAAGAGGTAGATGTTCTTTTTCCTACTGCACTGGTGTCAAGGCGACACTGAAGCAAATCTGTAAAACTATGGATTTAGCCTGCCTTACTTTTTGTATTCATTCTGCCAGAAGGCTAATCTTAACCGAGCTATGGTGGTGACACTTTGAGTAAAAGCTTAGTCATAAATTAGCTTACAGGATCTTATCATCAGTGCACATCAGATTACTGCAAGAGGCTGTTGCATTTTAGGAAATGTGGCTGTCTTAATCATGTTGTTTAAATGTAAATTTACATTGTGAGACCTTTGATACATTCTTGTGTAACCCGTGGAGTGTTTGAACCAGAAAAGGTCTGTATCTACTAAGTGTAAAGCAAATGGCAAAGGGTCCCACACAGGTTATGCAACCATCCCGTGTAATGATCCTTCCAGTAAATACAGTACACACGGAGCAAGGCCACTTGAGATGAGCTGTTGTTGTTGTTTAGTCTCAGACTTACATTCAGGAAGGTAATAAGTGGAAGGATCAGAGGGGAAGGGTGTCCCAAAGGTGGTCCCTCCCTTTCTTCCTCTCCACCACCTCCCCCTGCAGAGGGCATACAGAAGGGTCCTGAATAACAGGAAATGGAGGGGCAGGAAGTCGAGTCTTGTCTGCCCATGGTTTGTGGTAGGATACTGAGACTAACTCTGTTTTGCACAGGAAGAGCAACTGTCACGGCTGTGCTCAAGACTTTGGCTACTGTCCATCACCTTCAGAAAGGGGGAGGCAATTAGTTGATTTTTCTGTAACATTAGAATACTTTTTTAAAAGCCCCCTTTTTTTTGGCCTTTTTCTTGACAGCATTATTTGAAGCAGAGTACTTTTAGCTAATACATCTTAGTTGCATTACTTACAGAATCCTACTGGTCTTTTTTTTTTTTTGCTCATTAGATAAAGCTCATGACTCAAATGCACGATGTAATTTTTTTGTCTATATAAGGCAGCAGTTAAGGGAGTAATGCTTTAACAAAGTGTGGAGTGGATGCAGGTACACAAGGAGAAAGGTAGGAGAACATAGTGGATCCAGTAATTACACAGGGAATTGAGCATGTTTTATTGATTGTGAAAGTGCCAGGGCTGTCACCAAGCTTCCCAGTCTCTCAGTGGTTCATCTTTAGAAGGAAGAATGAAGAAAACTGGCATCCCTGCCACTAAATTGTTCCCACACCTAATTTTGGATGGTTCGGCTCTGGTCAGTTACTTGTGTAACATATTCTAAACAGTGTGTATATTAACAGGGGGTACACTGAAGTAAAGGATGGACTTGTGTTAAACATGTCTCATTGACTTTCTGTCAAGCTGACGTGGCTGTTCCTATGGTGACATTTTCTCTGCACATTGATTTATGGGTTACAATTGTTTGGTAAGCATCGTTCAGAAGTGCTGTACTGGTTTATATCAAAGTTGGAAAGATGGATCTTATAAGGTGCTTTTAATGTCATGAAATGCTGTTGTATAATGTGCTGCTTTCTATGTTCAAACCAAGGATGCACTGATCTGATACTCTAATCTGATATGTTAATGTAAATTCTATACATGTATTTAATTACTTTTAAAATAAGTGAGCTAGTGTGACATTCAGGCTGATTAAAACTTCAGTAAATAAGGAAAAACAAAGCAAAGAAGCTTGATGGATCGCAGAAGACTGGAGCCGTTTCCAGCTGATGATGGATGAAAAAATAAGTACAAATTTGACAGGCAGCAACCTGTCTTCACCTGCCTAGGGACTACAGATACAAATTAGCTTTTTAGCTATAATCCGGCATGCTTACAGCTGTTTTTATATATGTTCATTAATGTGCACTGTCCCTATCAAATAAACTAATAAATAAAAATGAAAATAATAAAAAAACAAGTCTATTGCAGTGCTAACTTGGACAATAGTCATGCACACACACACACACACACACTCACCTGAAACTACTAGTTTCCCAAGTCAATAATTTTTTCCCCCCCAAATAATTTATGATGTAGCTCACACAGAAGAGAAAGGAGTCTCAGTTGGACTTTCACCCTTCTGTAAACAAGTGATTCAAAGCCAAAAAGTGGAAAGGAAAATTTTGGTGTTTTCAAACTGGGGTTCCACTTGCCCAACTTTATAGGTCCAAATTATTAATATTTACAAAAACCTCTGGAATCAGTCCATTTTCGAGTAATAACTGTAATGCAACAGCTGCATTGTTTTTACAGAGTGAGATATTTATGTGCCTTGAAGTAAACTCGGAATTTAGCTCACTTGATTAACCATTTTGTTGTTTGTATTATCTTAATTCAGTACACTTTCTGGCTGACCCTACCACAAATGGTTGGCAACAAACCTTGTTTCCAGATTGCAAATTTAAGATGACAATCTACACATCATATACTTGTAGTTTTATATTGTATCAGGAAACCTGGGTGGCCAGTCAAGAATCTCTGAAGTTTTCCAGCTGATTTTGGGGAAGTGAAACACCATCTTTTTTTCCCCTCTGTTTTCTTGGATTTCTTGAGGTGGATGAGCTAATCTACCATTTCATGTAACTACTTAAGTTCAAGAAGCCAGCCTCAACCTGTGAACTAAAGAATACATTAGTAATAAAAGAGTTCATGAATGATTCGTTAACCAGCAGTTCCCTCAAATAAAGATAACACAGGCAGCAAAATAGCTGTGCTTGGTGGCTAATTTTAGTATTTAACGTGACTTAGTTCAGTTAGTGGGAAAAACAAGCGCTTTAACTTTGATGTGGGGAAATGCCCATTAGGATCACAATGAAGCTATTGGGCTATTAAAAGTAATCTATCATTTTTATACTTGTTCACCTCAGTAAATCTCAGTTGTTACGACTGATATCTCATTCATAGGATGTTCGTGTTTTGCTGGGGTGACCCCATAGTCTCATGTTGTTCTTATCTTGCTTCATCTTCTAGTTTTCTCCTTTTAAGTTTCTCCTCTTTGCCACTGTGTCTTGCACCTACATACTCACATGGAACAAGAGCACATGATTTAGACCATAACAGATACTCTTTCTAGCACTCAAGAGTGTCATGCCTAATATGTACTCTGCTACACTGCAGACATTGTTCTCCTTTGTAATTTGAAATCTACTGACATGTGTAACTGAGTAGAGGAAGTCCGATTAATTTTCCCATTTTGCTCTGAGGATGAAGTGTATCATAATATGATCGAAAGCAGTATATTTATCCTTAAACTCCTGAAAATAAAGTTTTCATTCAGCTATCTGCTTTAGATTTCGATTTACTTTGGATGAATGTTGACACTACTTGAAAGCAGAGAAAACTTGCAGCCTGAATATCTTTTCAGATTGTAATTTTCTTTCTGGGCATATATTATGTGCATATTATTCCTCTAAAATTCTAAATTTGAACTGTTTTACTCTAACAGAGAAAATAAATTGCATGCCTATGTATTAAGATGCCTCGGTACTAGCTAATTTCTTCTCACACGTTAGAAAGAAATTGCAAGACTGAAGAGTCTTTAGTGGTGACTGCTAGTTAAGCTGTGGTAAAAAATGTCCATATATGTGTGGATAATGGTACGGAAAATTTAATGAATACACATAAATTAAACAACACTGATTGTTGTCAAATTTATCACCTGTCTGTCTGGCAGAAAGCAGTGTTAGCTCTGAAACTAATGTTTGATCATAAAATTTTGATAGAATTTATACCCCTCCCGCTGATGTGTGAAAATAAGTTAAAAGATTCCTTTAACATGCAATTATGAATCAATCATAAAAGAGTCCATTTCATTTTAAGATATTTTTTACTATTATTATTGATTGCTGTGTGCATTAATATAAAATTTGTGGTCCTGTTAAATCTTTGAGGGAAATAAAATCTGCTGCCACAGAGTCCCTTTAATTCGAGCATTATGTCAGCTTATGTGTGTGAAACAGTGAATCAACTAAAACATTGTCATTTTTCCAGGTCTGCTGTGATGTGGTTTGGGGAAATTCTTTGTGGGGGTTCAAGCAGTTGCTTTCCTGGCTCTGACAGCTGTGTGTGGGTAGTTAGCAAGGTGATCTCAGTCAAGTTTGCCTACCGTGGAGCCCCGATTCAGACAGCCAGACACCATAATGCCAGTCCATCTGTAACCCATAATGACTGTGTTACACTGGAACTGGTCATTTTAGTTTTTGCTGCCAATTCAGTCTCTGGCTTCCTCACCCCCATAAATGCTGACTGCATCTAATGGCCTGAGTTGTTAACCTTTCTACATTTGTACTCTTGCTGTAAGGGAAATGCAATTGTTTTAGATATTTTCTATTTGCTGGGTGTAAGTGATGGATGTGCCTCAAGGGAGGGGGGCTTTATCTCTTCTTGCACAGGAGACGAGACAGGGCAGAGTTACATGTTCCCTGGGGCAGACTGTGGTTTGAACTACTGGCTAGGTTACAAGCTCATGTGGGAATATACCCCCAGTTTTTTTTTTTTATCCCTTCAGGCTTTCTCCAACCCAGGAGATTTTAACCAGCCTACTGTCAACACCAAACTGGGTGCTCTCTTAATCATCTTAGGAGCAAAGCTGGCATCAGTGTGGTCAGCTTAGAAAATGTAAGGAAACATCGCTGTAACATCTAAAAAAAGTAAAACAGAGACATTTTCCTTTTTTTCAATATTATGACCTTTGTAAAATGCTACCAAACATGCATTGAGCAAACATGCCTAATTTCAGTGTAAATGTTTTTTTAAACACGTGTGCTGCTTTTTTACCAGTTCGATGAAAATGTTCAACCAAGTCTCCTCAAAAAGCATATTAATAACATGGCTCATATCACGTTTTTATTATTTTTTTTTATGCCTTGATGCTGTGAACTCTTGAGCAATGAAATCTTAACCATTTTACCTTCCAGTAAATGATACAGAAAAAGCAGACATTGTGTAAAAAATTACACGATATATTTGTCACTTTTTGCCATGATATTAGGGTATATGTTTATGCCAGTATCACGATTACAACGTTAAAATAAAAGAAAGGCAAGTGACTGGCTAGCTTAGGCTTAGAGAAAGATCAAAAGCAAAGCCAATGTTTAACTTTGCTCAGGTACAGAAACGAGATCAACCTGACAGTTCCGAGAGCACTGACTCACGCCAATTTAGAGTAGTTACCAGGTTGCTGCAACTTGAGGAAGATACTGCTCAAGGTGCTGGGAAATGTCAGTGGATACTTTTGGAAAAGATCCAGTTGCTGTAGCTTAGTCCCCTGACTGTATTATCTATCCTAAACCTCAGGCTATATTTATTAGATGTGGTATTGATCCAACTCATTCAGCTTTCTTTTCAAAAAGAAACATTTTGGACTGTTCCTATTAAACAATAGGCCTCGAATGTAGCTTTACAACATATAACAAATTTGTTATTATAACAACACCAACATGTGCATTATCATTTTGGAAAAATATGCGAATTGCAAATACATGTTGATATGAAATAGGACAAACACAAATTTTTATAAATAAATACTATATTTTACTAGAAGGAAATTCTGCATCTTATACAGAGGTGCAGAAGTCCAGTGCAGTCCTCATTATTGTAGTATTTGTTTTTATGTTACAAGTCATAGCATAATCACAATTTTCAACAATAATATAGCATATCTCATGGTTTCCTGATATTGTGCAGCCTGCTCTGCATGAAAGAAACATTTTAATTGTTACTGAACTAGTACTATAGTACATAAGAAGCTGACATCATACAATAGCAATAGAAATCATGTTAGGTATGTTTTTTTCTGAATGTGCCAGGTACTCTGGTACTTAACCCTTTCATGCATATTATCCACTACAGTGGACACCCTGTTTGACAGCTGGTTTCTAGTATATTCGTGTGGGGATGGCTTATTTGTATATTTACCACTTCAGTAAACATCAGTGAGTCATCAATGAGTCAGCGATTAACAGGAAATGAAAATGATACAGCTACATTTTTAAAGGAAATTCATATTGTAGAAATATGGAAGCATATTTTTATTAATATTACTAAATAAATTAAATAAATTAAAAGTTAAACATGAATAAGAAATATAAAAGTATCTAAAAAGCATTACTGTACTGTATATGTCTTTAAAAGTAAAATATTATATAAAAACATGCCACAATTCTTTATAAGTGTTGCATGAAAGGGTTAAAAGTGCTTAAAAAGACACCGCTGAGGGACAAGTTAACATTTTGTTTTTGTCTCTTGCAGATTGTGGTGTGGCCTGTTGAAGAGTGTACTGAGAAGAGTGGAAGAGTACACAAGAAGAAAGACTATTGCACAATGTACTAGGGGAGTGGGTGAAGAAAGCGTGTTGTTTTGATATCGTTGAGGTGTCTGAGAGACAGGAAAACACCCAGCCATGGGGCGGAAGAAGATACAGATCACCAGGATCATGGATGAAAGGAACAGGCAGGTGAGTGGGAGAGTATAATTCTTTTTTTCCTAAAGAAAGCAAACACATTTCATAGAAATTGCTCAAAATGTTTCCAGCAAGCAACAACTTGATCTTGTATAAAATATGTGATACATTTCAACAAATACAAGGACGCATAAAATTTACATTATGATGTCTATATTAATATCAAATGCACAAATCAGTCTAATGGAAAAGGTAAGTAAGACTTAAGAACATTTATCACACTTTAGGTCAATAAAATAAAAATAATTAATTCTAGAAAAGTTGCCAATGAGTAGAGCTTCAAGGATAATGGCTTTGTTTTCCTTTTCTCTATTAAAGTGTTTTATCACAATGACATGCTCTCACGAGTACCTAAGAGTCAAACAAGAAGTTTTGAAAAATCTTCAAATTAATACATAAAAACAAAAACAATAATCTAAAATGACCCACAAGTAGGTTGTTTGATGCAAAAGAACATCTCCAAGAGCCTTTACATTTCATCACAGGATCTGCAAGTAACCCTTTTTACTTGTTGTCAAAGTGTTTTCTATCACAAAGAAATAGCCCAAATTTGATCGGTGTGGGAGATCTGCCCCGGGAAAAAAAACCTTTTTGAAAAACCCTCCTACCAACTATGAGGTACGTCAGTGGAGATGTCATGGTTTTGGGTTGTCTTAGTGCGACAGGGACTGGGTGAAATATGAAATATTAATTCTATATCAAATCAGAGTTCAGAGATCCTGAAGTGGAAGTGGACGTTCCAATAGAATGATTGTTCACAGCACACTAAAAAAAAGCCTACTGAGGATTGGCTAACAAAGACATGAAGGGTTTAGAAATGACCAAATTAAAACCCAGATGTTAAAAATCTATTTAATATTGTCAAGAAGTTTGAAAATGTATATATATCAAAAAAAAAAAAAAAAGAATAGCAAATTTATTTATATGCAGGAAAACTCAAACCATCCTGCTTTCAAAGTTATTTAATGTTTAGAAATGTAGATTTCACAGTGCTGGTCTAGCATTAAAATATGTGGTCACTGTTTCACAGAGGACCAAAAATTTTACTTTAAGTTGAAAAAGTCAATATTTTCCATAGGCTGTTCATTTTCACGCATGTATTTATGCATCAAATTTTACGATGAATGTGTATAGATCTATACAGACCCACATTCCTTTTTTTTATGGATGCATTTCTACCTTGGACTAAAGTTAAGCAGCTGTTATGGTGTGCATGGATCTAAACAGACAATCCTCCCTCCCCAAAGTCCTGGCCAGCTTAACAGGGACCATGACATTTCATTGTCAGTGCGGTCACAGTTACGGATATGATTCCCCTGCCACCCTGCAATTTCTACCGGAGAACTTGATGAGGCAGCAGGCGCAGTGGGCTGCAGCGGGGGGCCTCGTGGCGTGGGAGTGAACTGTGGGTAGCATGGAGCACAGCGGGCTGTCTGTGGCCTCCACACACTGCAAGGCTTGTCCACTGGCCTGGCAGCATGGTAGGGCGCGTTTGCTGTAACTCTACATGTTTGCAACTGTTTGGTTGTAATTAAGAGCAGCCACTGCACTATAGCAACCTCTCATTTGCAGGGTGGGTCAGAAGGATATGCAGAACCCTTCTTTGCCTTGGTTGCAGTGGTCCTGCTTAGCCACAAAGAAGGAAAAAGCTGGAATTGTCTCTGTCTGCTGAAGATAAATATAAAATCTTCAACAGCAAAACACTGCACAACATGGGTCTGTTTGAGACAGAAATAACAGGCCTGGATATCTATAGCCGGACAGCTATGTCTGTGTCTAATTTAGCTACACACATTTTTATTTAAGAGCTAAATGAAAGGGGTATGAGCTTAGTTTTTGATGAATTACACCAATTAATAAAGATATGTAGGTTTCCTGTATCCAAATAAAGCACATCTAGTCAACACAGTCTCAAATGTGACAAATTGTATGGTAATATTTAGTAGGTACGCTGACCATTTTGCTGACTGTTAATGTGAGGATAGCAGTTCAGTCAAGTGTGGAACAAAACTCCACAGTCTGGCCCAATTATCAGTGTAACACTTGACTGTTTGGAATTAAACACAAGAGCAGGAGAGGAATCACTCGTGGCTCACGTATCCACACTTTTTTTTATTCTGTGGCCTGTAACATGACTAAATAAATAAATAAAAGACTGTGAGAGAGTTTGTGGGATAAATCAGAGCAAGTAAACTTTTCAGATGATCCCTTCTATTCAATGCAAGAGTTTGGTAGACATTTTTCTATATTATTACATATAAAAGAGGATCTGCAGAAAGAGACAGTGCCTATTATCAATGTGCTTCCCAAAGTCTTGTGTTTTCATCAGATTTTAAACGTCTCGCTATTTAATTTGCAAGAAAGTTTATCAGCAAAGTGCAGGCTTTACAGCCTGCGTTAGTTGGTTTTAGCTGGCTCAGCAGAAAGTTTTCTGTGACAATAGGCTTCTGCTCTAAAAAAAAGAAGCTTGGGTGTAAAGTGATGTATGTGTGTGTATCGTTCTCTTATTTTTTCCGTGGGCCATGAAGCACACAGTGCCATTTCCCTGGGGCGTGCTCCTAACCAACAGGGAATAGCCATTAGCATATGGTCCTAATTGTCTGGAGACAATTTGAATCGTTGTGCCACTCTACTTTTATCCTTTCATGCTCCAGCACTTTAAATCAAAGAGGTCCTTAAGTGTGCTAATTATATTGTATTGTCATACAGGATGTTTTGTGTGTACAACAGGGGATTGTACTATCACTACAAGTGTTTTGGGAGGGTTATTAACCTTTCAGAATTTAGATGACAGAGTGAAACACAGGCAGAGGAGGTCTGTAATTGTACACTTTATCAGGAACTGATTACAGTGTGATGTATATACAGTGAACCTAACAAATAATGTTTTGATGAAATAAAATAAAGGAAAAGAAAACAGAAAATATTATACAGTGCAGTTTTGCATATGTCATGTGTAGCATGACATGAAAGTATAATGAAAATGTTTGTTTACATGACAGTATATTGAACTATTTTTGCCATTTAGACTTCTGGATGCCATCAAACTAAGATATGAAGGTAGCAGAGATCCTGTCATGCATACTATAGGACTGCAGTTTCTGAGCAATGCCCTACACAAGTGATAGTTTTACATGAGAGCAGCAGAGTTATCAGCTATGCTGACTTTGCTTATTGTAAGTAAATAGTAAATAACGGACAGCACCATGCTGTAGGGTTCTCCTCATTTACTTTAATCACAGCAATTATTACCTATTATGTACAGACTCAAATATGTTCTGCTTTCTTCATCTTATGTTTATTTGTTGATGTGGAAACTATAACTTTGGTCCCTTGCAGAAAGGTGATTGTTCTTAATATATTTTACACATGGAAAGCTGCATTCCAATAGATTGGGATACACAGAAAAAAATATGTTGTGTGTGCACACAGTGAAAATCATGCTGTAACATCAAATTGCTGGATGGTCCTTAAAGTGCCGTGTGCACACCCTTCAATGATGACATCCTCACCATGCATACCTTGCACATGTGCAAAGTATAACATCCCTGTCATATCTGTTTATACAGATTGACTAATTAAATGTTGCCGTAAAAGAAATGAAAAGCTATTGTGCTTTTTGTCTTTCCAAGTTTTGGATCTCATGTTCTTTGCCAAACATCAGTAGCGACAGCAGCTTTCACTGAGCATGTTCAGGACCTTCCACCAGCTTCCTTGAGAATCTGCCATGAAGAGTATCTGCTGTAGAGTGACAATGGAAGAGAAGAGTGGAAGAGACAAAGATACACATTAGCCTTGTTAGATAGACATTGGTGAAACCTAGAGTGCTGCCTGGTGATGTCCTCTGGATGCCATTTAGCAGGCTCACTGGGGGTAATTGTCCAAGTCATTAAAAGTTTGATGATTTCGCTCCTGGGTGGAGGGTTGCCTGCTCTTGCTGTGGCTCATTTTGGGTTTTGCTCTAGCAAGTCATATGCCTGTAGGCGCATGCAGAGTTGCTCTTGCTCCCTCACTCTTTAGAGAGCAACACAGTGCATACCTCCGGTTTTTTAGCTTTCGCTCATTACCAAAGTTCTGAGTGGTTATCATCATTTGTTTGAAAGGCATAAGGATTGCTGATAGAAGAAGAGACGAAAGCTATAAAATGTGACAGCCACAGCATTTTCTGTCAACATTTAAGCTGATGTGTGACATGTAAAGGGTGCTTGAAGTAGCAAAACATCAAATTAAGTCTTATAGAAAGATTTAACAATTTTGACAATCATCTCTAAATTGAAGGGCTGGAGCAAATTATTATTTGCATGTGTTTTAATTAAATGTCCAAAAAGAAGAAGAAGAAGAAAAAAAAAGACCAAATCTCATTTTCAGAAAAGCCAATGAATTAATTATTCCACTAGAAATTTCACTTTGACAAACAATATTTTTAAATGTACAATTTAATCAATGCAGCACATTGTCTCAGTTAGAGATTTCAATGGCCTAAAGTGAATTATCCTCAAACTGGATCAGTCTTGTTTTCGATTAGAGATATTTCCAGGAATCCTTCTTACATTTGGTTAACTCGCATATTACACTCCCCAGCAAACAAGATCAGTCATGGTCACTGTAGGTTTCAAGGTCAATACCCCCCACTGGATGAGGCCCCTGAGCCCTCACTCTACGTCCACACAGGGGTCCTGCGGCTGTCTTTTCTCCCAGAGAGAGCTGATCCAGGCAGACAGTCATGGTGGCCCTGGATTGTCTGCAAAGCCTGCACACTCTGCCACTGTGGAGCCAGGGCAGCGGCCACAGGGCCTGGGTCACTCTGCCAGCTGGTGCCAGATCTCACTGTCTCTCAAGTCCGCTCTCATGTCTGCCATGGGGGCTGTCAGAGGTGACATGAGGTTCTAATAAGGCTTCTAGCTCCTCACCCCCTCTGAAGGTGTTAGTGACTCAGGCATCTCCTGCCATGCCCCAGTCACAGCTGCACTCTCCATCCCAGATGTCTTGTTTGTTATCTTGACACCCCTGCCTGCAGATAGACATTGATAGACCCTTTGATTGACCCATCTACTCTGTGTGAATGTGTGTGTCTTGGTTTGTAGTAGCGTATGTTACTTGCTTCTGTTGGATAGGTCTAACTAACTAGTTTCAGAAGCACACATGTGTGTGAGCTATATTTTCAAGATGTGTTTATTTCAAGATGCACTGTGAAACTTAACACATAGATAGAAGGGTTTATTGGGCTCACACAGCCGTCATGCCACAAAATCTCAATTAGTTTTGCTCTGCATTATACCAACTCTCCTATTCAGCAATTATTTTCTGACAATTTGGTGAATCAATAACTGATGAATACTAATTCATCAATCAGCTTGTCAATATATATATATATTTTTATATAAAGTTTTGGAAAAGATGAAGATTTTCTTCACTTACTGATTTAGGCAAATCATAGCTGTCACTTGGGGGGGAAGATAGCACACACTTCACCCCTGCAGCACTACTTTTTCATTTTGACTTCTTACAGAGATAATTTAAAAAGAAAAAGGAAACTTTGTCATTTTGCAACATGCAAAACTCATACCTTGAAAAAAAAAAAAGAAGAAGAAGAAAAAAGAAGAACAAGTATAAAATAACTAGATCACTAAGCTTAGCTAAGGCCCTGTAAAACCAGCCTGTGGTGCTGGGGCACTTGGAGGACAGTAGAAATGCAAAAATGTGTGAATTGAGAGCAGAATTATCACCTCATCTTGAAACCAAGAGGGCTTCTACAGTTTTCAGCCTTGTTCAATCTAAATGAAATGCTACTGTAGTCGATGAGCTGTCTGAGCTTTTATAATGTTCATAAGATTGAAGTACTTTTTTTGCAGTTATTTAACTGTTTGATGCAGTGTTGCAGTGTGTGGTAGAGCTCTATCCTTTCATTGTGAAATATATGAATTAGCTAGACTACATTTGTATGAAATTTACTATATCTCTCAAAATTTTAAAGACCGCATTAAGTGTCTTTGTGGGTGACTTTGACTTGGTAAACTATAGCAAAGCTCTACCAGTGAACCACCCACTTGACCTTAAGGATGTCTGTGGTTTTCCACTGTCGCACCAGTTTTCTAAAGCAAGATAGGGGGTGGATAGAGGTTGTATTTCAGATCTTGCTTTCTGTGTTCTGTGCTTTTTTTGTATAATGACTTATCAAACTGAATTAATATCTTAAGGTAGCTGAGCAAAATGAGAAGAAAATAATGTAAATGCATATTAGCAATAGAGTTGTCACCCTTAATGTCAGTAGGGGCAGAAGCTGGATTTAGTAGATGTATTATGTTTGTGGATGGGGCAAGGACCAAGTCTCAGTGCTGCTGCTGTTGAAATGAAGCGGTGCCTGGGTCAGCAACCCTGCACTCAGCACTCTGCCATGCATCCAGGTGGAACAAAGTCCTCGCTCAGCATCTCATCCTGGGCTTCCTGCTGAAAGGTGACATCTCCGTGGCTTAGCGGCCACATTCATCTGCTAAAGAGCATACAATTTGTTAATCGTTTCCCCCCATGGCAGTCCCTGCCTTCCAGTTGGTTAGGCAAACAAACAAAAATGCGAGCTGGTGAAAGAGTAAGTGGAAAACTAGAATTTGGAGGTTATAGCTGCAGCTACACCATATGGGTAGAAAGAGACCAGAGACTGGTCACATTAAAATTAATTTATCTGTATTTTTTTTTTTTACATCCAAACTTACTCATGCTTGTTAGAAAAGTTTGAGTATATAACCCTTTTGATTCAAGATTGTGGTTGATCATTTTAGAGCACTGAATAGAAAATGACTGAGGTCAGACTCCTCTGTGTCTAGTGCAGGGAAAATGTTCCTGTGTAGTTACCTGCAGTGTGAAAGATTTGAAATTCATTTATCACAGCTGGATTGACCCCACTGCCTGCGTGGTTACACACACTATGTTACACATAGGATTGTACTGCCTCACATCAGTTAAAATGAGGGTATAGCCTCTAGCTGTGACCAATTAAAGTTGAACAAAGCCAGCTCATCTGCTCAACTCCTCTCTTAGTAGGTCAGTGAATCTGAAAGAAAATACAAGCCTATACAGCTCTCTAGCTTTACGGCACAGCCGTAACCTGCACATTTGTAAGCCACAATGAAGAGAAGATGATACATGCTTGTAAAAAACAAAGTTGAAGCAAATTTATGCAAACATCCATTGCAAAACCAAAAGAGAAAACATCTATATTTCTATCATTCCTTCCTGTGAAATGTGTTTTTGGTTGGAAAAATGAGTGTAGGTTACTGTAAAGAGGCGGTGTAACATAATGACATATGTGAATGGGTCTAAAGCAACCACAGAGACAGAGCTGCAGAGATACAGGACAGAGAGTCACTTTGCAGAGAGGGTTGCGTTACTATTGCCGTGATGGATGACCCCAAGTCCCATCTGAGGGCTCAAGTTACATGGCTTATGCTGCACTATAGTGATAGCTTTCCATACATGGAGTCAGGGGCTACAGTAATGTATGGACCCCTAATGTTGCCAAAGCTCTGACTCAGCTGGCTGACTCGTGCTTCTAACCCTGACCTCTGGCCTGATAACTAGACATGGACTGTGTTATTGCAATCATTCTAAAGAGGGGTGAGCTTGTTTTCTGTCACCTTGTTTGCAGCAGAATCATTGGTGCTGTTTTTCCTCACACTTAAGTACAATTGAAAAACCTTGCCATAGTATTTCCATTATTTTTATCTGCACAGTGTAGGTAATATTTAACATAAGAGTTTTTAGCATGATGCTTTGCAATACTGCACTATAGAAACAAGACCTCTACCTGTAATGGTCTTCCTAAATTTGCTATGATTACTCTCTTTAATTGATGGTTTTGTTTTCTTTGTGCTCCTCAGGTTACCTTCACAAAGAGGAAGTTTGGCTTGATGAAAAAGGCCTATGAGCTGAGCGTACTATGTGACTGTGAGATAGCCCTCATCATTTTCAACAGCTCTAACAAACTGTTCCAGTACGCTAGCACAGACATGGACAAAGTGTTGCTGAAATACACAGAGTACAACGAGCCCCATGAGAGCAGAACCAACTCTGATATTGTAGAGGTGAGTGAGTGTTGTTTCACTGATTTATTACACAATACCAATGTTCACACTCATTAAATGTAGGCTACTTTAATTATTTTACTTCTGGAATTGGACTAGAAAAGCATTCATCCTGCAACAGCAGCAAGCTTGCTTTGTAAATACTGCAAGAGTAGATAAAAGAGTCAGGAGCAAGTAACAGTTTCCTTCGAGTCACCATGCAGATAGGGCCCAGGAGGTCTGCACTTAGTGATAAGTTCAACTTCTCTTATGCTCATCAACTGACGTGTGAAACCTATCTCTGCACACACACAGGCACACAATCTCCACTGACCAACAGTGCTGAACTTGTTTCCCACAGATATACCTGTAGTGCAGTGTAGTCTGACTTCTCCAGACTCCTCAGTCCACACAGTAAGCTTAGCTATTTCTGCAGCACTTTTCAGTGATAATGCAGTGTTTAGTACATTCCACACAGCTCTATAAAGCTCATCAAGCACTTGGATTTCCTGGCAACTCATGCATGCCTAGCAACTAGCAGAAGAGCAAGCCACTTGTTATGCCAGCGAACAAAATTGTCAGCCAAATGTGTAAAAGCTGAAGTCAATGAGAATGATTACAGATGCATCCTCTTCCAAACATCTTGCACTGGCACATGTTTGGTTTCTCATCTTATTCAAGATCTGCTTTAAGGGGCCGGTCATTATGTTGACATGAAAGCACACACAATATATGTTAATGCCTATTGACTAAGTCACGACAGTCAGAATGAAATTATCCATTAATCTCTATCACTATTATTTGAAATCTACTTAGATTAATTGTTGAAAATCTTTTTATTAGACCTGAAACTGCTGCATCCCTGTACCCTTTTTTACTGCCACCTGCCCACTACACATATAGAACCTTTATTGCTAATGCACAATTAGGAAGACTTTACGAGTTGAAGATGGGTGAGATAGAAAAAAATCAAGAATCCTTGCTTTGAAAAGACTCACTTGGAAGAATTTGTGAAATTGCATGCAGCATAAAGGAGTCAGCTGTGGCCCATTATCTTTTATTCATGCCGCCTCTGCTTGTGAATTACCTGCTTGGCGGAGCTGCAGAAGAGTGTTCTGGCATCCTCATGCTGTCACTCCTCCATCAGGGGCCTTCAAAGCAGAGCACGGCCTCACCTGCATAAAAGATACATGGATACATTCATTACATAACAGTGACCACAAACTTGTTTTTGCCTTGACTCGGGAAGCTGTCTTATTTCAAACAAGACTTGCTACACTCCCACTCTCTTGAGTGTTGGAGTTCTTCACCGACCTGGGCCCTTTCTCAGGCTGTTATATCACATAAACAGAAAAAGTAGTGGCGACCTTGGTACAAATTTTTATTGCTGGAAATAGCTATATTTATGGTTGTTATGGCTAAAAAAGTCTTTTTCAACTGTTTAACAATGTGACGGATAAATCATGCTTTGGGCTTGCTGAGTAGTCAGTGGTACTGGAAACTGATAGAAGAAAGAAAAGATTCCAGTAAAAATAAAAATAAAATGAAAAACAAAGCTCAAACTTAAAAGAAAATGGCTTATAGAGCTTCTCTGTTAACAATGGACAACCTGAAGAAACATAAGCTACGAGGATATTCTGTTACTAAGTTCCCCAAGATATCACCATCATCTGTGGAGAGACTTAAAAAAAGGAAGATGGCCCAAGAGTGTTCGAGAACTAAGAGCCATTTTCAAGATGAGTAGTAGAAAATCACAAACAAGAAGTGAAAGACTTGTAGTTGAATACAAACTGTGTTTAAAAGCTGAGATGCTTGCCACAGACAATGCAGAAAAGCAGCTGATACTAATGATTCAGGGTGCCAAAACTTTGTTAATGCTGTTTAAATTTTGTAATTTTGAAAATGTAAAAGATGGAAATCAAATGGTAAAGTTGAATACTGACAGAAAATTTCATTTTTTAAAATAAGCCTTTTTGAAAATCAGGCCATCTTTATTTTTTTGCACGTGGACTGCTGCTGTACGTTTCTGTAAACCACATGGTCCTGCTGGAATGTACATCAGGCATAATGTTGCACCAGTGGTCGAGCTGATTTCGCATTCAGTCCTGCTGGCTGCTCTAAATCAAGCTGCCCTTCGCTCCAAATGGCAGTAACAAGCCACTGTTGTCTCAGCTCAGTCAGCTAGCATTGTTACAAATATGCACAGCTCCTCTCTGCCTGTGAATTATGTGGTCAAGGTTCAGAAATGAAGCAGAGCTGAAGAAGCCAACTCAGTGCACTTCACAGCGACACCACACAATCCATGTAATTATCTGTGGGAGCTATAATCTTATCATCTTTTAAGAGAAATTCTAATCTCCGCTGTGTATTTTGCTGGGCAATTTTCCAATCTTCTTCTTCCAGTTCTTATCCAATTTACTGAGGAGCTGATACATTTGTAATGATGGGTAGCATCAACCCCTCCCTCATTTATCTAGCGAAATGGGCCTCACATGAGGACACTTACACTGGACACTTATCTAAATTTTTAAATTGTGTTAAACCAATCTGATCCATGCAAGCAACCATGTGCTCATTTGTCCAGTTTAGGAGGCAAGAGAAATCCTCTCCCACTTTTCACTGGTAAGCTCTTTCCATGCGAGAAACTAAATCAAAGGTCACATTCCTGCTCAGTAGTACCATCTGTAGATAAAGGCTGAGCTGTGCAGTGTGGGAGAACAGTCTCCATGTTTTCCACAGATGGATGCATGCCTTGGCCACAGTTTGATAACCCAGTGGAGGGCTGTGGACTTTGTCTCAAACTTGGCTCACAGTCCAAAGCAGAGCAGTAGGCTCAGATTGTTCTCCAGTTAGTGTGTGAATGTGTTTGTGTGTGAGTTTGTACATGTCTGCATGTGTTAACCTTACCAACACCACAGGCGACAGATGAGCTATGGTGTGTTAAACAAACCTTTGTTATTTTTCTTCTTACTGTTATTTAAGGCTAAATATTTTCATGCCATTGTCAGTTTTATAGTATTTTCTCTTTGGAAGCAAATGTGTTATTTGTTGTTGTTGTGAAATGGGCTTTTCATGAGGGAGTTTGTTTCTATTGTATTACTTACTGAAATTTGGTTTATACCACAAATGAAAATGCTGCTGTTAGTCATTAGATTAATCTAATAATATTTAGTCTTACTCCCCTCTCTGCTTGGAGCTAATGAGATTTTGTTCATGCTCCAGTGTTCTCCTGCACACAGAAAGATGCCTGTTTATCCAGGAAAGACATTTAAATGAGATAGTAACTTCAGAAGCAACATTTGGCATCTGTCTGTCCACTATTTGAGCAATTTAGCACAATTAAGGTACATCGTACGGGTTAGGATTAATCAGGTTTGCAAGCACATGGAATCAACATTAAGGTAACACTTAAATGTAATCTTATAAAATCAAGGTTGTGAATGGGCTGTAACCTAATTTCACAATGCAATATTTGTAAAATACCAATGACTTGCAAGTAGCTGGATCTTATTATATGCAAAGAGTTGACATTTTGCTGATCTCCTTTGTACCTTTACCCTTATGATTTGTGAGCATAAGCAACCCAAGATCATTCATAGGGAAATTCTGCTATTCTTCCTCATAATAAAGAGGGGTTGGCCATTGTTGTTGTTACTCTGGGCAAAAACAGACAATTGCTTTTCCTTTTATGAAGGATTTCTCCATGTCTCACAAGACCACCACTGTGTGAGGAAATGAGCATGAAATTATCAGGTAATCTCCATCAGGTTTCATTTTATGGTCACTATCAACTTTTGTTTGAAAGGGAGCCGTAATAATAAGATATGTAAATGCTGACCCTTACTGAATGTCAAGCTCTTGGGTTGTCATCTAAATCAAGCCTTTTCACATGTTTATATCATATCATTTAAACGACGGGAGCCAATCAATGAATTAAACGAGACTGTGTTTCAGAGGTGCATTTCCATTGACATGAAACTGAAAGACAAATAAATGTTATCATCAGTTATGGAATGAATCTGTTACAAAGCCTGGGGCTGAATGGGCACCATGCGTTTCAGACAGGAGATATTTATGTTCGTCAATCAAAGACTGAGCAGTGATTAAGGCTCATTTCGATCTTAATGAATGCAAATTGGCACATCTGCTATGGTGGTCTAGCTGTCCAGACTCTTCAATTAGCATGATTGATCAATTATCCTCGTGCCGGTGGCTCATTGGAAATGGAAGCTGGGGAACGAGCTGGGAGGGGGTTGTGAAGAGAGATGAAAAAGCACTGAAAAAAAAATAGCTGAAACTGTACAAAACCTGCATTCACTGAATCAGTTTTTTTATTCATTTCATTAGATTAGTGAAATTGGATTCTTAATAACAGAGAGTTTTAACTGGAGTTAAATTGGTTCTTTACTTAATTGACAAAAATAAAGAATCCTCAAAATGTCTGAATGTGCTGATCAGAGATGATTGCTCAGATTGCCTCAGGCCCTGTTTACATGCAAAACCCCCAATTTTCCCATTTGCATATTTTAAAAAAAAGTTGCATTTACTCACTATTACTATTGTTTTTTTTTTTTTTAAATGTTATAATTGAATCTTTAGGTAAACAAGTAAACCTGCATTACAGATTATTATTGTATTAAATAGCTGAATTCCTAACTACAATCGCACATAATGGTGATATAGTGGATTACATAAGCTCAATGTTTAATGACTGCCATGAACTGTGCAGCATCCCGTACATTTGTATAAACTTTAATGTGTTTTTCTAATTTTGTTGCATACATTTCAAGTACTTGAAAATTTTTCGCAACAAATGGCCACAGTATTCTTATATTCATAGATGCAGTAATAACTCTATTATTCTGACTAATAGGTATATACAGAAAATCACTTGTTTTGTACAGTAGTGGCTCAGTTTAAGTCAAAGTCAGCTTTATTGTCAGTAAAGGAATATACAAAGGAATCGAACTTACGTTTCCCACTGTCCCATGGTGAAGACAGAACGGGACATTTCAACACTAAAGTAACCAATAAAAATAAAAAAGTGCCCAGGCACAACAAACATAGCACAATGATAATAAAGTGCAAAGATTTAAGGCATGAACTGATGCCAAGGCTAAATGTAACAATAACAATACTGTCACATCAAATGCTAAACACCAAACCTGGCTGTTACCACAAACTTAACTGACATCAAGTCCTTTTAAGCAGAGTACTTTTTTTTTTTCCTCCGGAAAGACTCAACACATTACCCACTTGTGGGGCTACATGATTGCTTAGATCTCCAAGAGCAAAAAAATGAGACACAAATGCTGCTAAGACTTTTTGTCTTACTATTTAATGATAATAACTGCATAAAGTCTCTTTGTGAAATTCAGAAAGTGCGTCATCAGAGTTTAGGTTTTCTCTTCTTTTTTTCCCTTGACGTTTGACTTTTGGGACAAACTGCTATACTGCTCAGGTTTTTGCTGTTCTGTTCAGTTCATGGTCAGTCATTAATAAACACAGAAATGCTAAAATCTATAAGGTTTTCTAAATTAAGCATCTGTGCATTTATAACTGATCAAGTAGGTAATTTACCATGAAACCGTATTGATAATATTCATAAAATTGTCTTATCCACTTATCGTTAGATGTGTAGTTTAGGTTGTCAGGGAAACCATTGATGCTCTTTTAAAGCTGACTTTTCTAGAAATGCATAAACAAGGAAGTTAATTAAACATTGTGTATTCAAGGTAGATTACACCATGCTTTCATAATGTCTGGCTGAGTCACCCGTTTGTTGTTTATAATTTGTGTCATTATCCACAATTTTCTCGTTGTTTACAAAGACTCAAAATAGAAAAACATTCTGTCAAAAATCAGCAACAATAGCAGCTAAATATGAAAATGTAAATTTACATTTACAATGATGGAATAAAAAGTTCTGATTACACCGAAAGTTTCTATTTGACTGAAGTAAAAAAAAGTTTGTGTGTTATTCATTGTGGATGGTATTCATAAAGGTCCATTAGAGCAATAGGTTAAATTACTTAAATTTCAGGTCTCCATAAAGCTTAATACCTGCCTCTACCTCTTCTACCTTCTTCCCATATCTTCCTACTTTGCTCCGTTTCCTCGACTGTTTCAGTTCAGAGCTCACAGCAGCAATGATGAGATATCCCCTTTAAGCTAAATCAAATGTCATTGCTGTTGACATAGATTTATTGGGTTGATGTTGATTTTCCAGGGCTTTTCAATATATATGAAAATTTCCACCTGCCCATTTTTAATATTAAAGAAAAAACAAAAAAACACACTTTTGGGCATCTATGATTTACTGGAGTGATATTAAAATTATTTTTTATACAATCCAATTTCTTCAAAAGTTTGGATGTTGTCTAAAATGTCAATAAAGAGATATTGCAATTCAGCTTATGGAATATTTATTAATATTCATTCATTTAATGAAAACATCCATATATATGGTGTTTTTAATTGAACAAGGGCAGCATACCAGATTTCAGCTGACACATTTACTATGTATGCTAATTTTGAAAATTAGATATCATCAGCATGTTTTTATTTTTTTTTTAAATGTTTAGCCTGTGACAAAATAACTAATTGAATATACACAATAATAACTTTTTAATAAATTCTTTATTGATTAGAGAAGAGCAGATATCTCGTATCAGTTATGTTACTTGACAATAATAATAATCAAAATTAATATAATAATAATAAATTATCAAAAATTTTGGGTTTCTAAAACAAATCTCTGTATGCTAGAAAAGTCCTGATGACTTTCAGGTGGCTCATCACTTTGTTCACAAATACAAGTAACAAATCGACCATCGTAAAAAATATATTAAGAATCAACACAAGGTCCATAGACACCTCTTCCTTCTCAGGGTTCATGCTCATTTAAGATGGTCTGAGACAAGGTGCACAACTGTTCTGTCTTCTAACAAATCAAAATTTGACATTCTCTTTCGAAACCCCAGACAACATGTCCTCCTCCTGGCTACAGATAAACGGGTTCAGCTGGTTTGTTATCAGTGCATTGTTTATAAACCAGCATCCATGATGAGGTGGAGGTGTATTAGGGCACACAGCATGGGAAACGAACACCACTGAAACTGAATGGCAGGTCAACAGGTGCCCTAAAACCTGACCTATTTTTCAAGGAAGATGCTGCTTAGTTCAGCAAGACAATGTTAAACTGCGTATTACAGCAGCATGGCTCTGTGATAAAACAGCCTGCGTGCTAAAGTAGCCAACCAGCAGTTTGTTTAACCTTCTTAAACTGTTAAACAGCTTAAATTGAATGTATTTAACAAGAAGAAAAAAACACTGGATAACATTAAATTAGATCTGCATTTAAAATGAGAAAGTATTGTTTTAAAGCCTCACTACGAAACAATTTTCTCAGTGATGCTCCCCTAACGAATGCTAATTCTGCATCCATCTTGCACCCCCCTTTTACTCTGAGTCCTCTCCAGTCAGTAAAGTCAGTCTGATGTTGACTCTTGTCTTCTCTCTTTCTTGCTTTCTTTTCCTGTCCTTCTCCAATAATGTCCTCAGCTGCAGTGCGCATTCAAAACGGCCAGTTTGCTGATATCCAGTCCTAGAGTACGATGCAGTATGTAAAGCAAAACTCAGCTGTTATGTGACGCGGCATCCTGATAGGAAAAGATAGAAAGTGCAGTTTCTCAGGCTGGGGATGCTGCTGGGCAACGGCAGCTCCAGGGATGCGCATAATGAATGTCTCTGTGCCATCAAAACAAGTTGGAAACACTTATGTTTAAGGTCAGAAAGTTACATAGTGCTACTTTAACATTTGACATATTGTCTTTGGACTAATTTCAGTTTTATATAGGATTTAGATTAGTGAGCACATCCTTGAAATATGTCTTTAAATGATCTTTTGCACAGTGTCACAACTTTTGTGGAAATAGAGTTGGACTTTTGAGAACTGTTAGTCACTTACAGTGTTTTACATTATCTAAAATATACGTTTTGGAACATTTTATATGTGACCATAATGATCATTTAATTTATTTTCCGTCCCCTGTTGGGATGATGTTATGTATTAGTACTTATTGCCACATAAACGTAAAAGCTATCAAGCTGTTTTCTCTTGAGAGGAAGATGATTATGTTCCTGAGATCCCATTACTGCTTCCTTGTTTGGCCCGCATGTTGGAAAACGAGCCACTTCCTATTTCCTATGTCCACAGTGTGTTGGGCACCTGAGAGGAGACACTTTACCTTCGGCCTGTGTTTCAGGACAGGCAAGCTCCAGAGTTAAGTTATGGTACTTGTCAAAACAAACAAACTGTATGTTCATACAGCGCCAGCATGTAATTTAAGACCCATGCAGTAAGAAAAAGATAAAAATAGATAGCAAATGTTATGGTGAAAACAGAGAGAGGAGTTCTCTTTCACCACTGAAATGCCCTTTTATTATGTTAGCTGTGATTGTAATACGTGGTTTCACTAGCACATGGCATCTGTTTCATTAAAGTGTTGAGAAATATTAAATGTGGTACATGGTGGTGTAAATACTACAGATTATTAAAGTAGTTATTTCTCCTGCCTTGGCTTCCAGCCACACATCTTAACAGTGATATCCTTCATGAAGCAGTTTGATGACAGTTTTCTGAAAAGTGTTCCTTCACCACAGTGAGCAGTATTAATGGTTCTGTTGCAAGCAACATGCTGGGTTTCAAAGTGCCCCTTTTTATAGGACAAGGACTGCTTTTCCTCTGGGCTTTTAGTGGTATAAAAAAAGGCCACTATTCCTCTTTTGGAGCTCCTTCTGAATCTAATGAAACAGTTTTGGTAATGTTCATCAGGTCTATCTTTATGTACTAATCTGCAATATAAATCTTTTATCATTTAGCTGAAGTTTGATTATTTTGGTCATTAGTTTGAATCTCTTTTGTTGAATGACTCAATTACATTAACAAGCACAGTTATTTGGAACTTGAGTACAACAAATCACTGTACTGCTTATCATTGTTTAGTTTTTTTATATCCTCTCCCTGTGCATATGTGTGTTCCTTGTTACCAGGTTACTGCCATGAGATTTTTTTTATTATGTAGACTTGTCTATTCAATCTTTTCCCTGATTTGTTGTGTTTGCTTAGGGGAGAAATGTTTTTGGGACTCAAGATTAAAAAGCTTTCCTGTCTTTTCTTTTTCCCCATTTTTTTATTCGACAAAGTATTAAGAAAAAGAAAATCAGAAAACAAATCTGTGTGCACAGATACCATGTACCTCGTGTTAAAGCATGTTTATTGTCTTAGCCTTTAGGAAGATGTTTGATTTTTCAAATTCATGCAGATCAGCCTTATTTTAATGTTTAAGACTTGATAACAACTTTATTTTAATCTTAAAAAATCAATTATATCAGTACAAGGACCCCCGGATTAAAATTGTACAGAATGAATACTAGTCTAGCACAATGTATGTGTTAGACTTTGAGTAATATGTCAGACTATTATTATATGAAGGAAGGCACATTGGACAGAAATTTGCAGAACATTGATTTACAGAAAAATCCAGTACTATTTCTGCCGTGGAATAATATTGAAAATTCACTTAGGTTAAATGTATTTGTTAGACTCTAACAAACAAATGCCTTATTTGTAAAACAGGCTGCTTTTCATTTAGATAAAAAACACCTATGTTAAAGAAATAAAAACAAATTAAATTAATGATTAAATTTAAAATAAATTGTGCTAAAAATAAACGTTCTGTATATAATATATGTTGCCTGAATTGTATTATGTCCAAGTTATCTACGTTTGTGTGATCAATGAGATAAATATGTCATGCCGTTAAAAGCTCATTTTATACACATTGTTTTCTTTATTTTCAGATGCATTATTTGCTATCTGAAATCCACCCTGATTTAGTGTGCTGCAACATTATGTTGCAAAGCATCCAACAATAAATTATCTGTAACTTTTAAAACTTAGCTCAAACTATACAGCTTGCACAACCAGTGGCATGAACCATTTGAAATAGGTCATACATTGACCTAATTGGTTTTGTCTAGGTACATAGTGGCAGTGATACCAGTAATGCTAAAGATTATTAGATGCACCCTTTATGTTTAATGACCTTTCTGTTTGACTAAAATGAGTCCTTCTTTTTGTAAACAAAAACTTTAATGAGTTAGACTGTGCAACAACCAGCTTGCCCTTGTGCCACCCTCCTCCCACTGTTCAAGCTGTGTGGCCTACCCCTCCTGCCCAAAGGCGAGGACAGAGCAAAGCCTGCTGGGATAGGGGAGTGAATTGGGGGTTTGTTGGCACCATGCCACCTTCTCCTGACTGCCTGGCCTGACTGGGGGCAAAGAGGGAGGCTGCTGTGTCTCAGATTGATGAGGACAGGCCTGTGGTCGGGGTATAGAGTGTTGCAGAACTGACGTCCTGCTGGCACATCCTGCCCTCTTTGCCCCCCCCTACCCAGTCCTCCGTACTCGCCTTATCGGAACTCCTAATTGTCCTTATGAATATTTTAGAGGCGAGCAGAAATGGGAGTTCAGGGTTGGGGGTATGGTTTCAATGGCCCTGACAACTAATGATCCACTCAATGACCAAAGAGAGTAGAAAACGGAGAGGAGAAGAATAAAACTGTTAGACAGAGCTTCAGTTATCTTTTTTGTTTAGGTGGAACAATGCATGTTCTCACCTTTTTTAATCTGTATTACAAGTTTACATTGAATTGCCTTTGTTCTCAATTTGTAGTTGAATTCTGTCATGTACAGATATTTCTCTTTACTGTTGAAGTTAATAGCTTTGCCACATGAGTCATTCACCTCAGTCTCAGAACAGAAAACTGACGAATATGCTTACTGCACAGCAATTTCTCTTTGGGCTGCATTACATTGAGAATCTTGTCAGTGAAATGCATGCAATCTTTGTAATTTACAGTATGAAATATCGCAAGTTGGTCTTGTGCATGACTTCAGATTTACTATACACGACTCACTTTGAATTTACAGACCTCTAATTTCAAGGTCAATGTTTGTTGTGGGTCTATATTGTTGCCATAGAATCAGATGGGATTGAATTTCACTACACGGCACGGTACCTCAGATTTCCTGATGTGCAATGCAAAAGTTTGGGCACCTAGAGAAATTTGAACAATCACTGAATTAGGAAGAGGAAATAAACAGTTATAATACACATATA
>JBAMHW010000010.1:24634548-24659322 GCA_037177495.1 Rhadinocentrus ornatus | reverse complement strand
TATATATACATAATACCCACAAAGCAGAAGTTTACAAGCTTTTTTTGTAAGGTAACCATTTCTATGATTTGGAATGGAAATAGGAAATGGCAGCTGATCATATGGAGGCCAAGTAGAAGTTAGGAAGACTGAAGAACCTTTAAAAGGTAATTGCTCTGAAGATTGCTAAAAAGGCAATTTTCAAAGTCCTGTTTGATGCAAAAGACCTTCAGGAAGCTTATAATGTTCTCTTGCAATGTGACACGTGCAAAAATATGACCTTCTCTGAAGAGTTATCAGAGGAAAACCTATTATGCAGCTTTACGGCAAAATACAGCTTCTCAAATTTTAGAATGAACATCTAAAGAAACCTAATTTATTATGGACAGAAATCATGTAAACCATTAATGTCTAATGATCTTTTTGGCTGTAATGAGCAAAGGTATCCTTGGATGAAAAAGGGATGGATATTTTGATGACAGAACATCTCTTCATTTCACTAGTGTACAGAAGAATTGATTCACTTACACACCAAATAGATACTGGAAGCACACACCATCTCTAAAAGATTGATATGAAGAAATGATGATTCCTGCAAGTAGATAATGATATTAAACACACCGAAAGATCCACAATGAGCTATCGCAGAAGACAGACGCTGAACGTTTTGAAAAAAGCAAAAATCCCTCAAATAAGAATCGAAAGACACTTCACTTAAAAAAGTTTACATGATTCAGTTTTTGCCAAATCAACTGGTGATGCAGTGTTTCCCAGCTTTTGCAATGGGAAGTTAAATGTCTAATTTTCTACTTTTTAAATTTTCAATATCACATCATTTATTCACTTAACTGCACAGAAATTTTGGCCAATCTGCCGTATATTGTTCTTGTGACAGCTGCAAAAGAACAACAACGAAATAAATTTCAGACATTCAAATTGAAAGCTTGCGCCGTCCTGCTGGTTTTCCTGTCCACTGAGTAAC
The DNA here is from genome assembly GCA_037177495.1 of Rhadinocentrus ornatus. Lineage (NCBI taxonomy): Eukaryota > Metazoa > Chordata > Actinopteri > Atheriniformes > Melanotaeniidae > Rhadinocentrus > Rhadinocentrus ornatus. The sequence goes on along the minus strand of JBAMHW010000010.1, from coordinate 24,658,361 downwards.
TAGACAATGGAGTTTGCAGAAGGAAGGACGTGAATCCAGTCTCATATCCTGATATCAGTTCACTCTGTAATGTGTAATGGTCATGAGATTAAACAAGATATGTCTGGGAATTACAGTTGCCTCCATATCTAATAGTCCCTTGCTCCCATCTCACAGTATGTGGTGAGAAACAGAGAGAGAAGAACGCTCCTGCAGTACAATAACCTAGTGGTGGACAATGGAATACAGTGCAGAGATACAAAACTAAAGAGGGCTTTTATTTCCCTCAAATGAAAGCTGGAGTACCATACGGGAAAGGGAACATGTTGGTAATGAAAGTCTCTTTAAGATGTTATGTAAGAGCAGAGATATTAGCAAATGAAAGCTTTTCTATCAGACAGCTCCTCATGCTGATTTCCTAGTGTGTTCACACTCAAAGAAGCCCTTTGATAAGCATGTTATACAGAACGGCCTGGACACAATAGTGATGTCATGAGGATTAGGACCTTGCGTGGTGTAGCAGCAGGCACAAGGGCTAATTCACAGCACTGCAGAGTGAAAGGAGCACAGGACCTGGCTGAAATGAGGTGAGGGGTGGTTGCTGCACAGCAGCCGGTTAAAATATAGCTTCTGTGTACTTAAGGAAATGCTGGAAAAAACACTACATGGATTAAACATTCATGATGTACTCTACTTTATTACACTAAAAGCTGTTTTGCCATGGAGGGGCCTCTATCAGGCCTGGAGCAACAGTCATCAGGTGATGCTCCACCAGTAGTGAAAGCTACTTAAAGTATAGCTTTTTGCTATGATTCAGACATAGTGGGAGAGACTACAGAAAGTGCCTCCTCATGTCCTCCTTTCTCATCTACAAATTTCAAGCTCAACTTTTATACCTAAGCACTATCCTTTTGCCCTGCCTTCTCTTCATGTACAGTACTGTACAGTACATGAATAAGTTAAATGCAGAAAGCTCTCTTGACACAAGAGAGGGGGAACATCAATATGAAATGGTTTTTCAAGACTTACAGTGGCAGAGAAAAATGCTTAGGCCCATTTCACTGAAAGTACCTCTCAAGAAACAGGTGATGTAGATGGTTTATGCAACAGTTGAAGTTTTATTTTTAACCTGTGCTTTAAAGTAATTCTATAGTTTAGACATGAATGTGAAGATGTAAAATGACGTTTTGGAACACCAGTTGACGCACATGATCCATCCTAACGAACGGTCCATTGCATTAATACAATAATTTATCTTAATATGAAATCAAAGTGAAAAGTGAGGTTACCTTTTGCTGTGCTGTAGCCTTTTATTCTGAGCCTACTGCAAACCTGAGGAGGCAATTACTGTGCTGGATGTTTCCCATGGTAACAGCAAGGTTAATAACCAGGGCTCAGATGGAGATGACAGAGAGACTTTCTTCTGGACAAGAAAGCTTCAAGGCCTCCTGCAGTGGAAATGTTTTCTTTTTTTCTTTTTTCTTTTTTTTTTAATGTGAAGTTGAATTATCACATAAGGAAACCGATGGAAATGCATCAGTGCACTCAAAGACAAAAGTACCCAGTAGGTTTTGTCGTCAGCCCCTAAGAGCTTCATTTTTATTTGAAGAGCCAAATTTCTATCAATACAGGTTTGGACTGTACTGAGAAAATAGCAGCTGGCCCTGTTCCCACTCATCTTTGTGAGACTCTCAAGGCCCTTTGAAGAGATTACACAAGGTTCCTTGTCTATACTCTTTGTGTCCCTTTCCTGTGACCAACAGCCCATATCTTTCTTTGACATGCTTCTCAAAATCCCAACTAACATTCACATCGGGCCAACTATACTTTCCAAGCCCCACAGTGTAATTCAACGTTGGAAAGGCATTTTAAAACCCATTTCATTATGAGAAAAAAATATTTTTTCCATTTACCACGTGAGACCACAAGGGTTTGGAGCAGTATGCAGCAACTGACGTGTAAAAATGAAGTCAATCTAGGATTGGGTGGGTTCAGGGCTTCTCTCCCGCTATGGTCATGTCCCTGCAGGGTGGTCTCTGATTGGCCAGCATGGGGAACCAGGTCTTGACAGGTGTTTGGAAGAGGTGCACCTGTTTGGCCATGTGCTTTTTTAGTGAGCCGTTTACTGGAAGCTGTGGGAAGTGTCTTAGGGGCACCCAGAAGATGGCAAGTTATTTAAATAAATAATAACTTGCTTTTTACTTACTTGCTTTTTTAATTACATGCTTTTACAGGTCATGGATATTACAGCCATTTGAACAACACAGAAATGATTAACTTTCTACTGCACATGTGCACACACAAGTACCTTCATGCATCTGTTGAGAGAAAATATAATATATAAGCCTGCCCTTGAGTGCTGCAATTTAGTTCCTCCTCACCAACAGTGCAGCTACTACCCCTCCCGAAATGGCCTGGGCCAATGGGTGCGGCATGCTGAAGACTGGCCAGGCGTGTTGTGAAAGTAGAACAGCCCTACCCGTCTTGTACACCCATGCTCGACCAGTCCGACCAAGATATTCCCATAATAAGCAGGTTGGAGTTTAAAATTTGCAGGTTGAGATCAGATCTTTGGCTCACTGCTGGAGAATGTGCAGAGTTTAACCCCAGTAAACACAGGCCTTTCAGAACCCTAACTAAAGAGGATTCTTTCAGTAAACAGGAAATGAACCAGCAAGGCGTTTTCTTAGAATGAGAAGAATGCCTCTGCTCTGTACCACACCAAACAGTAATGCATCTGTGGCACAGCAATGGTCATTCATTATCCAAAGGACTTCTCTCTCTTGGTCTCCTCTGGGCATTGTGGACACTTATGTTTGAGGAGAAGTGGGTGTTTTTCTGAACTTCCTTATTTCTATCACAGCTGTCAACAGCAGCACATTTCTTTCTGCACTATGCAGATTGACATTGTTTTTGTGGCTTAAAATACAAATCCCTAAAAAAAATATATGCTTGTAAATACAGAAAGATGGAGGTAGCAGTTGAGGATTTAGCAACAGAATTCTCAGAAGTCACCTAAAGGCATGGCAAAGATTTAAGGAAATGCAACTTTTACTGAGGTTGTGGTGATCAGCTCTGGGTTAGCCACACTTTGCACAGACCGAAATGTACAATTACATTGCTCTCTGAGGATGCGGGAGCTGTAGAAATACCCCCCACTCACCCCCCACACACAACAGCCAGACATTGCACATATACCGCACACTCTCACTCATATAGTTTCCGTTTCTCTGTCATTCACACACACATACACATTTTCCTCTTTGCCGGCTGATGAGGACCAGAAACAGAGTAGGGTCTCATTAGTGTGTGTAGGTTCCTCTTCTCTGGCTCACACTCTGACCCCCACATCCACAGGAGTCAGTGACCTTCCTGTAGAGACGAGGCCTCTGAGGCAACCCACAGACAGGGCAGGGAGGCTGCTGTGGACCTGCAGCAGTACGATAGAGGAACCTTGAGAGCCACACATAAATCATGTTTTGATGTACACTTCTTTGATATCACAAGCTGTCACATGCTGTCAGCAAGTCTTGTTAACACAGCTATTCAGAGCTGTAATGAGGAGCAGAGAACAGCCTGTAAGAAAGTGAGCAATGAGGCACAGTCTTCTGTTTATTTGTTTAGTTGTACATGTTTTTTCCCCCATGAAGTTCGAATAGGCTCTTTATAATGCCATAACACACAACCCTAAGTACTTATGAGCTATTTCCTTTTATGATAATTGCTCAATTTCATGCTCAAATATGCAAATTTAGCCACATTTGATAATCTATTTTATTCATGCATTAACTTTGATAAGATCCCATGAGTGACAACCATACTGAATTACTCACCGGATGTGCCAACCTCCAGATGGATGGCTTATGAAAAGTGACATAATGAAAAATGCAAACACACACACTGAGGGAAGAACAGAAAGTGATGGAGGCAAGAATGGTGATCATGAAGGGGCAGGACAAAAGAGCAAAGGGGACAATATTTTGCTTTTCAGAACACTTATGAAGAAAGTTTTTAAGCCTTGTGTTGAACTACAGTTTTGCCCAACATTTATGTAGCAGTTATTATAGAAATATGCCAGTAGTTAAAGCACAGTACTGTACAGAAGTTTCAGTTGTATTTTTTCACAAATAAGGATGAGTGGCTTCCAATGGAGGGCAGCAAAGTCAACAGCAAAGTGGACAGCATGCCAAAGTTTAGTAGATTTGAACTATATCTTCAAACTAACAATATGTAGTTCCAAACTGACTCAGTAATGTAAATATATCAGGCCTCTGTTGGCGGAGTTAAAGTATCTACTGCAGAGCTTTTGCTCTTAATGACACCTCACTTCATTTTTTTCGAACTATAGTAAAAGATTAGATAGATTAGATGCATCCAACGAGCCTAAAACTTTTGCACAGTACTGCAGTTGATAAGCAGCAAAAAACACAGCTCCACATCTTGTACTCTGTGTCTTTTCAAATGTGCAATTTCATTTCAGAAATTGAGAAACAAAGGCCATAATGACTGTGCTAGTCCTGATCCTGAAGACTGTTTTGGGCACAGCCCCCTCATGGACGACCATTTCAGCAAACTAAGCGAAGACAGTGATTTAATGTACAAGCGCTGTGGTGTAAGTACTTCCTTTGTCCCCTGCTATTTTTTGTTGATTCCTGTCTTTATGTTGATGTTCACTACAGGCGCTAAACAAGAAAGAACACAGAGGTTGTGATAGCCCGGACCCCGATGCCTCATATGTCCTCACTCCTCACACAGAAGAAAAGTATAAAAAAATTAATGAGGAGTTTGATAATATGATGAGAAATCATAAAATCGTAAGTACTGTAAATGCAATGTTCTTGCTTGGCTTTGTGGCACAAAGGGTTTTTATCTTTTATTTATTTATCTCATTGTTTCATTTAACTTTTTCCTCTTTACGTTACTCCTCCAGAATCTTTTTAAACCTATTTTAGAGCTACACTACCTTGTGATGAATGCCCTCTTTTACTGGGTGTGCATTTGTTTCTTTTGTTGATTTGTTTTGCAGCTGATATTTTGACGCACCCTGAAAAGATCACATGTCATTAACAGGTTAAATGTTGCATGCTTCTGCTAGGAAGATTACACCCTATTATCGCTGGGACGTTTGTCATAAATTAAAGTGCAGATACTACTTTAACATATAACACACAGTAATTACGTTGATTGTACTTTGAGTATTAATCATAAACCAGATTCTTTTGTGAGGGGTTGTTTTTTCCTAACCCAAACCTGATGTTTTTTGGTTTTATTCCTTGTTAATGTAACACTTTGTTTAAAATTGTATTTAAAAATGTTCTTTCAAATGTCAGCATTTTAAAGCACTTAACACTGTATTATTATTTCACATTTTCCTTCTCATTTATCACACTGGCTACCCTTAAAAAAAGTTTCAGACCTTTTGTGATCTTATCATGTGTGACAGTATTAGAATTGTGTAAGAATGAATGCTTACTAAGAAGATGTTTTTTGTCTGTTGATGACATGAAGAAACATCACTTTGCCATTAACAAACTAATGACAATGCCCGACTGGCTCACTGGATAATGCCATGATGAAACGCTCTCACTGCTACCTGTTGTTCTCACTTAATGCTTTGTGCAGTCAGCACTTCGGAGACACATGCATATAAGTTGTGATTCTTGTAGTTGTAAATCCGTAACACCACCGGTTTCTGTTGTGCTGGGAAATACAAAGCAGTATGGTGTTTTTAAAGGGCAAAAATAAATCCTTAATGCTGACTGCTGCAATGCCAAGGTGATCACCTGATTGCATGTTTTGTTTTTTATTTTCATTGTATTTATTGTATACTGTGTATTACTAAAGGTGCATAAGTACTCTGTATTGACTGATGTTGATTTAACTTTTCAAGGGATATTAGATGTCACATAGTCATATTATTTACATTTTATCAGTATATAGCTTTGTGTAAAGAATCTGTCATGATTAAACTAGATTTTTTTCAGCTCTTTAATGTGCTCTGTTTAAAAATTTTGTAAATTTATTACATTAATAAAACTAACTCTCATTGGAAACTCTTTGTGAATGATGCAATGAGAACTACTGGTCCAACAGACTCATCAGACCTTGGATTCTGAGTGCATTGTGAGTAAATATTTGTGTGTTTGTCTTCCTTCTCTAGCCTACAGCATTGCCCCAGCAGAACTTCGCCATGCATGTGGCAGTGCCCGTATCCAATCCTAATGCCATGTACCAGGCAGGAGGGAATCTGGGCAGCCAGGCCCTGGCAGCAGCCACAGCCTCTCTGAGTGAGAGTGGGATGCTGTCCCCTCCGCAGGCCTCTCTGCACAGGAATGTTGGCTCCAGTGGAGGCTCTCAGAGGCCCACCAGTGCAGGCAGTGCAGGTTAGTGGACAACAATCCCAGACAATTTGTCTAAGTAGTGGATGGAGTGTTGTTGATTGCAGCTGACTGTTTTTTTTTTTTTTTTTCTCTCTCTCTCTCTCAGAGCTATCACTGGTTGTTAAAGGGGCAGAAAGTTATTGACTTTTTTGCTCCATTATGGTTGACAAGATTGATACAGCTCTCATGTCTGTGTTAAATATGGAGTTTAGCATAAACACTGGAAGTAGGTGGGAAGAGCGAACATGGATCTAAAAACAAAGCCGTCTAACACTTAGAATTTCAGTTCGTGTCATAAATGAGATATGCTGTGTTAATTAGTGAGATGTGGTTAGACAGATTTATGCCTAGCCAAACAAGCTAGCTGTTTTCTCAAAGCCTCGTACTTTACGTGCAACCTCATACACACATGCATATGGGTTTGGTCTCAGTTTCCACTTTGCAAGAAGCCATAGGGTTGCTCGGTTGCAAAACACTTGCTTTCAGTCTAGGTCCAAAATGGCCCTGGATGTAAGGGACCTAATGTCAAGTCATGTCACACCAACACCCTTTAGCTGGTGTTTGTGTGATATATTTCTTCACACCCTCTAAAATCATCATCACACCTTTTACTGTATCAGCGTTGTGGAGAAATGATGTCAGATGCACGAGTGCTTGTCTGACTGATCTCACTCAATCAGTCCAGATGGCTTTATCAAGATTCAGCCACACAGCATACAATGGAAGTACATGCTGCAAGGTGTGAAATACCTAATTCATTTTAACTATATCAAAACTCCCTGGCACTTACCCATTCAAAAGGGTGGTATGTGTGTGAGGGGTTACAAAATGGCTGTTCTTCAGAATAACTTATTTCTATTGTTTTCCTTGTTTTCCTTTTTTAATCACATCAACAAATCCTAAAAGCATAAAAATGTTCAGGTCAACTTGTTTGATTTATGTGTTTCATAGAACATCTACTTAGTAAATTTTTCAGACACTCAGATGAATGCCTGCTTTCCCAGAGCATGAATAACTGCTTACTGAAGGTGCATCCTCATAGTGGAGTTCTGCGTTCACCAGCTACATTTCTTAAAGCTGAACAGAACTGAACCGAACCAACATGCTGACATTGCTTTCTTTAATCCTATATTAAAAAGTTTTCCCTCCATGAGGACACTGTTGAAGCACATGCCACCCTTTCGTGTGCTATGAAGATAGATCAGCTTGACATTTTCATTTCTGGTCGGGCATGCCCATCACACTGCTAGCTTGCAGAAGGATGCAGATGGTTAATCGTATCACTCTGTGCATCTCATTAGGTGGCATGCTGGATACCACAGACCTTTCAGTGCCAAGTGGTGCAGGCCCCAGCCCAGCGGGTAAGTCTTCCCGGAGAGATTCATTAGCTCTATGTTGCTCTGCCCAATAGGCCTCCTGCTTAGCACACGAGCTGGATACTTGCGTATCTATTTGTGATTGCTTCAAGACCGTTGCCACTATTACTGACTGATAGGTCATTGGCCCGACAGCTGTCCTCTCAACAGGGGGAATTTATGATATTCTTATACATTTTCCAGACATGGGAAATGGCTTAATCGCAATAAAGCAGTCAGTCAGGTCTCTGTACTGAGTAGGTCAATAGCTTCCCCACTGACATTGGCAGATAAATAAACACAGTGCTCCCTTTAAACTTGGTCACCTCTTTGTAGTTCTCCCTCATCCTGTTTCCTTCCCTCTATTGACAGGTGCATCTGTTTTCCCCCACTACCCCTTGCAGGCCTTATAAGGCTGGAGAGGGTCGGTAAGATGCCTAGACCAGCATAACTCTGTAGGTATTCAGGTCATGTCATCCCGCTAAGTCCTCGGTACACAATGACCGGACAGGCTGTCATGGCTGAAATGTGCTGTGTGAGTCGTGGAGGCAGGTGGAGTTTAACTCTTTCCTTGTCACTCAGCATGTTGTCTCCTATACATTATTTGTAGTAGAGTGCCGCATACTCCTGCAAATCAACATGAAATTCATAGATAAAAACAATTTGAGATTAATAAATTGAATGTGCTGAGTTTTTGATCAGACGTTAGTTGGAAAGTATAAAGACCACCTAAGACTGACCTTAAAGAGAGTGTTGGATTAGTTTTAGGTTTGGGTGTGGTGCGTGGTCGAGGCAGAGTCTCTTCCATGGGGCGTCAGCTTCTGGCAAAGTGTGAGCAAGCTGCAGCTGTTGTTTGTACCAAGTGTGCTGAAGAGCAGAGACTACAAGGAAGACTAACCGCTTCAGCCCTGATGTCAGATGACCATTCCTGACATAGTTATGATTTTCCACAAGTTGCAGCTATGACCACAGCAGAGGCATTTCAAGATGGATGATGTGTCGTATGAAATCTCGTCTACAGTGTCACAGGTGATAGAAGAATATATGCACTTACACAAAAAAAGGGAGAAACTTTATTTTCCACACTACCGTTGGTTCTGTGATTGCTGCTCTAATTGCAGGATCTGGTTTGTTTATTAGGTGTTTGTGTAAATTTCCCCTCTTATAAGTGCACATCCATGAGCTTTGTTGGCAACATTTGCTGGCAAACAGTTTTCTGTTGTTTTCTCTTAAATAAGCCATCTGTTGCTCTTGTCTCTGGTTGAGATAATGGCTCAACAACAAATACACCTTCAAAAACAAAACAACCCATCTTTAAGGCTCAATTTAAAGTACAGGGTTCTGTTTGTTGGGCTACAATACATCCTTTCTCTCACTGACTCATACAATCACACCTAATTACATGTTCTGGTCCTTAACTGGTGAGAATGTTATGGTGAAAAGGGAAGTTTTATGCGGGTACTCTCTACTATGCAACATGTCTGCAAGCTGCATGCATCATTTCATATTTACAAAACATGTTTGCATGTTAAGTATCAGCTTATAGAATAAATACTACAGGAGCAGATGCATTTTTAAGAAACCACATTATCCTTTATTTCAGTTTTTGTTTTATATATATTTATATGTTTTATATTGTATGGTTAAACATGTATTATGTTTTAATGAGAGACACGAACCAGAGCAGAACAGTCTTCTTAAAACAACATGTGTGCATATGTATACTGATTTTAGGTGTCACTGATTTACTTTTGTTTATTTCTTCTCAAGTAATTTTTCTTTTGCTTGAACCTAACACACGTCAGTTAAAACACATCAGTGTATTTTCTTTTGCTGAACTTAAAATGAAAGCTGAATGTTTCAGTTGTTAACCCGAGGCCTTATGTAATCCCCTTTTCCAGACCCTGTTAATAATTCAGGACAATAAGGAGAAACCAAACAGCTTTCAGTGTGCACAGGTTTCAGTCACAGAGGATTTACAGGCACAACCAGTCTGTGAGAGAAGCCTGATTTCAAAATGAGGGCTGAAAGCCAGGTGAAATGCCTCTATTGAAAGTTTTTACTTGTGGTTGTAATCTTGTCTCAGAATTAACTTTGTGGTCTAAGTATTTGTTCAGGCATGTGTTTGCTCCCTTGCATTCATTTGAAAGAATTGTTTGATTCACTCATCATCACACGTCACACATCTCAAGTCATTATCAGGGGCACATTCCACAGACAAGCAAGTCAAATGGCTAAATCTTTAATGAAATGCTCTTGTTCCTGTGCGTCATGCTTAATAAAATTGGAATTCTGGGAGTTTGGACATTTGGGGGTTGGACTGGCACCCTGGGCAGTCGTTCTTGACCAGGTTCTGTGGTGTATCTGGGTTTCTGGTAGAGGTGGGGGGTCACTGCAAAGAGTTGATAATGTTGCAATTATCTCTCACATATACTGTAGGTGATCCGATGTTCCCCAGTTTTTTCTTTTCTTTTTTTGAAAAGTCAGTAGTACTCTGTAATGGACTAGTGACCCGTCCAGGGTGTAGCCTGCCTCTCACCTGCTAATTGCTGGGATAAGCTCTAGCTTTCTGTATCCCTCTATTGGAATGAATGCCTCTACTGCTCATTTGTGCACATTTGTTTGTTTTTTGTTTTTATTGCCAATGCTTTTGTATGCAGGTAAACACATTCATGGGTATATTTGACTAAATGAGGGATTTAACCCTCTGCTGTGTTGAAAAAATAAACTCCATGTTTTTTATCTGTAAAATTTATCCAGTTCATTTAGATGCATTTTTAAACTGCAAACAATGAGTTCAAATACACTGTCCCTGTCCAATTATTATCACTTCTTGATATGATCAGATTAGCATAGCAATGGACACACCAGAATGGAAGTTCATAGACCAGTGGGTAACATCAAGGCAATTCTGTCTCATGGTCAGTGAAGACTGTTTAAAATGAAAAATCATCATTGTTATTATTCTTTGGGACAGTTCTTGGACCAAGATTACAAGATAACTGAAGACATTGTGATTTAATAATATAATTGTTTAAAAAATGTTTCTAAAGGCAAAAAAAAAAGAAAGCATCTTGTGTGTGGTTCTAATTAAAAGGCCAGCGACTGATCGACCCCTGAGTTAATTCTTTTGAGACTAAGTATGATCCACATTTCATTGTTCCAGGAGATGTGTTCGGTCTCGCCACAGTTCTGACCTGACAGATTAACTTAACGTCTCTGAGTGACCCCCTCCTAACAGCAGTAGTCTTCAGTGTTTTGCAGCTCACTTTGTGCCTTCTGCCTTCTTAATTTTAGCACTACATTTATGTGTTGGACAGCTTGTTTTTACCTTGCCCACCCACATAAAAATGCAAACAGAATTAAATGTATCAAGAAATAACATTTTGAATTTGTGTCTTTGAGATCATATATTTGACACGTTTGATGTACAACAGTTGTTTTTTTTTTTTAACATGATATGATTTGAGTGTAATGATAAATGAAGAATAAAAAGTAACTGAGATAACAAATTTGATATAATGCACATGCATCATTTATAGTATGAGTATAAATGTTACAAATCACAACAACAATGTAGAGCGTTGTGACTCAGGAGATATGAGAGGTCATCTGCTAATGACAGGGATGGTGGTTCCGTCCTGTAAGTCAGTGTCTGTTTTGAAAACAGCCAATTTGTCATCTCCCTTTTTTTGTTTTTCTCAACAACAGCTGTATGTATTGAACAAACTTCTGTCGAAGCAAAAAAAAAAGATCTTCTCTAGCTGTTATCAGGCAGGTCTTTGTAGGCCAAATTACCACAATGCTGTTCATTCTTTTACATGAAATTCTATTTGCACTAACGTCTCATTCCCAGCGAATGACATCCTGGCTGCTTATAATCAGGCTTGCTATTTTTGGGGCCTTGGACATTTACTCAGCTAATTCTGTAAACACTGTTTTCTTGCAGCAGCCAAGTCTTGTGTGATCAAAGCCAGAGTTGATGGTGATAGCTGCTTGTACACACTGTTGATTCAGCTGTAAGATACTATTGTAGGCTACATAACTGTTTATTTGACCATGAATTGTTGCTCTCCTTATCTGTAGTCAGCGGGGCTATTGTTCCATTATGTTCCTACGCAAGAGCCTCCTCGTTGTGCATGGACTTTGTGTTTTACTGGGGTGCACTGAATGCAATGGAGAAGTGAGCAACTTGCTGAAGTGTTACTGATCTGTTGATGTTGTGCTAGATACCATTAATCCTTTCTTCCAGTTGTTTTCAGGGTTTAAACCTGTTTTGTTTTTTGCTTTAAATAAAGATTCCACTCAGACTTAAATAAAGCGAATGCAGCTTAAAATTCAAGTGCACTTCAAATATTACTTTAGTTTTATTGTTGTTTCTATAACAATCCGCTGCCCTGTTTTTATTAGAGTGCCTTTGTGTGGAATATACTGATCCCACTGCAGACCTTCTGCAGATGAGTCATACAGTATCTTGCAGCAAAATAAGGTACTCAAGGTTTATAAAAACAGGAAGAATTTCTATGAAGCTTTTGTTTTTCTTTTTCAAATGGTAGAAGTTGCGAATTCAGCCAATGCAGGCTATTGCGCTGTAACAAGCAGTCATGGTTGAATTTTGACACCACAGTTTCGTTCCTGAATTAGTTATTTGAACTGATAAGAAGTAAGGTTCTTACTTTGAAAAAAAGGCTTTATTTACTTGATGTGTTTTTCAAATACACCACGTTTAATGCTTAACACACTGTAGTAAAAGAATAGAATTTCTCATACACGTTTCAACAACTGTTGACCTGTAACACTTACATACAATCCTGTGAAAGCTTTCTAAAGTAAAATGGGTTTTTCTGAATTTCAACGTTCTGTTGGCACACATGTGTGATAGAGTGGGGGATTTTCTAACTAAACTATCTGTGTTTAAACATTTTGAAAAAAGGAAATGACTAATGGCCATAGGTGCCAAGGTGTGAATGCTGAGTGGAGAGTCTTGCACTTTGCCAGTATTTATTCAGAAAGTGTTAAAGATTATGTTTAAATGTAATAGTTTCTCAGTGGTTTCTTTTGAGCAGTCACAGTACATTTATCTGTGAACTGCTCCTCTTCCCAAGAAATAAAGAACTGCCTTTGATGTAATCATTCACAATAAAAAATAAAAGGCTCATCAATTTTGAAATGGACATTTTATTTTTGCAAATGTGCAGGATAATTATCTGACTCGATTAAAACTTCCCAGAGGGCAGAAAACACTTAATGCTGCGTGCTGCAGCAAGCTGGAAGACAACACGGTGTGAGGGGTTTGCTTGATGACTGCAAGTGTTGTTGGTCACAGTCCATGGTTTGATGATGTGTTCCTGTTGCTGTGTACCTCTGCAGGGAATGGTTTTGTTAACCCCAGGGGCTCACCAGGCCTCCTCAGCACTCCCAGCGGCAATGGCCTGGGTAAAGTCATGCCCACCAAGTCTCCGCCACCTCCTGGAGGGAACATGGGGATGGGAAGCCGCAAGCCAGACCTTAGGGTTGTTATCCCTCCATCAAGCAAAGGGATGATGCCCCCACTGGTGAGTATATTGCACACCACTGCACACAAGTATCACCAGCCTGAGGACCTTTGAATGTCTCTGCTGTAGGGCATAGCAGAGCTTTGTCTTAGTCTTTATAAAGAATTTCATATCAGAATGTTTTGCAGGATTTTGCCAGCGTAAGTCTTTGATGTTATCATATTAACGTAGCGTGGTACGCAAGAGAGATAGTCATCTCACTAAGAACAATGTTTAGGCAGCAAAAATATCTGTATCTGAGCAACGCTCCTCTTGAGTTGTGTTCTGTGGGCCGAGCCAACAATCTGGAAAAACTTTTCCTCTGTGATTCACATTTAAAGAGAGGCTTCTTTAGTTGTAATTATCAAGTTGCACATTGCCCTCATCATATCTCACACCTGAACCTACAGTAGACTCACTATCCATAAACATTTTTTTTAAACATGTAGGTGAGGGACCTACAACTGGAAATTGTATGTTCACTGGCTAGACAACAGCCAGCGAACCAGTTTTGTGTGCCACTTGTGGCACCAGAAACAACTTTCAGGTTAGAAAAACGAGTGCGTTTTGTAAATAAACCTCAGCTTACTGTTGGTGCTCCTCCTTTCCTCAGACCCAGCTAGCCTTGGAACAGTGTTTAAACAATTTTGTGTTACCATGTCTTCATTTGGAATGCATATAGATCAGTTACTTGTGTTACAGGAGGTATGGAAGAGGTTAGCCCATGGCTGGAGGTTGGTTCAGGCCTGCCTAGGCCAAAGAGGCTTCTTGAGCAGTAAAGGCATTGGAGGGTGCTGGCTGTGGCAGGTCCGCAGACGGCCTGTCATTAGGCCATAATGGTATTAAATTAATCACATCTCAGTGTGACAGAGTGTAGATGAAGACTTAATCAGGGGCCCAGGGTGTGAGCCAGATAATATCTTGTCGCCCTTGTCGTGTCTTCCCTCTGCTATTGATTGAGTGTGGGTATTAAGAGCCCTGGCCTGGTCGCAGTATGTCCCACAGCACAGAAAGATGGAAAATGTGCTTCTCATTCCTCTTTTCTGCCCAGGGAGGATTGCACAGTACTATGCAACCTTTGTTAAAGAAGGGTCTTTGTTCGCAGTTTCAGATGATTATGATTTGATCTAAGCTGTACATTCACAATGTTCGTCTATATCCTGTGAAGTATTTATATTATCTTAGAATAATGAAAGAGAAGAAGAAGAAAAACCCTTCACAGAACCTAATTAAGTTGCAATCTAAGATAAACCGTTTAGAACTTTATATTCACACAAAATTGGAAGATTGTGGCCACAAACTTAAATTGTAAATAAAAGGAATTTACCAGGGATTTTACAATGACTGGATGACTCGTCATCGGTTTAATGTTAAATACTGTCCCTTCTATGGTAAAATCCTAATAGGAAGCCATTTTCCCCACCAAACGATTCACCACCCGCTTTGTAACTTTCTTCTTTTCTTCTGTTGAGGGCAGTCGGAGGAGGAGGAAATGGATTTGGTGAGTTTTGACAAATGCCTGGGCAAATAGCTGAAATGCGAACATAACAGATGCTATACTGAAGCGAGTACTTAAACTGAGGACAGTCAGTATTAAAAGAAATTCAGCAAACAGAACGATTTGTCACTGCATGTTTTGGCCTATGAAAATTGCCTTGGCCCTTTAAATTGGCTTCTCTCTTTCCAACACGTAAATGTTAGTCATGTACCACCAGAACTGTCAGTGTGTGTGAGTGTGTCTATGAATAAGCAAATCAGTTATATCAGTAATAATAATAATCACTTATACCTCAGTCACAGTTTGATGTTCATCAATTCAAGTGCAATGAGTAAATTATAAAGGTTTGTATATTTTTTCCTGGAGGGAGAGAAGATGACATCATCTTAAATTAAATCATTCTGTCAGATACTCAGGTTTGGTGAAGTCATCTGGCTGGATAGTGCTAGAACAATTCTAGGAAGCCGTCAACAATATGATGCAATGCAGCTTCGAATGTAACTGCTGGCAGCTGCACATATGTCTATTACATTACACGTAGAGGATTTGTTGTAGTATTGTTCTAAACTACAGCATGTCTGCTTTGGATTATTAGACTGTGGATGCTTTTGTAGCTCAAAGCAAAGTTTTCTGCATGACCACACCAAGCTGTGTAGGTGTGTTTGTGTGGACCGCATGCTACTCACTGCACTGAAAACCACTGGAGCTCTGCTATGCGTCACTCTGGGAATTGAAATGTGTCATTTACGTTATCTTTCCACACACTTGATTGGGCGTTTTAAATGTTAAAGTCATCCCAAGGATCACATTGACTGTACTCACTCTGAATGTTTATGTGATGGCTCATCTTCGGGGTGATTGTCCCAATACAGGTATCCTTAACTACTCTGAAATATTCGTACAATAATATTTTTTCTCCATGTCTAAGAAAGTTAGAAAGCATTTAACATAATCCAGTATGATTCTGTGACTGTAATTGTCCAGCTTGAAGGCAAGTTGAGGGAAAATAAATAAATAAATGAACAAATAAATAAATAAATAATATGTATCTTGAATTACATAATTGTAGTTCAGCTATTACTTTTTGTTTTTTCTTTTACTAATTTATTTTATTTCAGCATTTTTTCTTTTTAGCAGCCATTTGTTTAGATCTAGGTAATCAACTATATATGAAAGAATTTTTGAAAGAATTTACAATCAAATTAATTTGAAATTTTAAGATATTTTAACATTTAATTTTAGTAAATAATGAACTAGAAAAAACGGAATATTCTCTATTATGAAGCTACACTGCCACCTTGTGGCGTCTTTCACAGTAAATATACAACACAAGAAAAAATATTAAGTTGACTTTAGCTTTTCTGCTGTCATTGTCATTTATAGGAAAAAAAAGAAACATCCCAACTTTTCTATAAGAATCTGGAGTATCATTATTTAAGTTTACGTAACTTCTATGTTGGTGTTTTTTTTGTGTTTGTGTGTTTTCAGAGCACTCAGAGGATAAGCAGTTCCCAGTCCACCCAGCCGCTTGCCACTCCTGTAGTGTCTGTTACCACCCCCAGCTTACCCCCGCAGGGCCTGGTCTACTCAGGCATGCCCACCTCCTACAACCCTGTTGGTGAGTCTGGACCTACTCCCCCTTCCACAGACTGAAAAACAAGCTCCTGAGCCGGGGCTGTTTGTAGGACGCGCTGTTGGTTCCTGCTCTTTTCTCAGTACAACACAGTGCTGAAAGTGAAATGTGTGTGGTTGGTTTTGTTTTTACAGAGTACTCCCTGAGCAGTGCAGAGATCTCTTCCCTGCAGGGTTTCAGCTCTCCTGGGCTTTCACTGGGCTCCATGTCGGCATGGCAACAGCATCAACTGGGCCAGGCAGCTCTTAATTCTTTGGTGTGAGTAACACACTTAAAAACAAAGGCACACTCTCCAGATGCCCGAACATAAAAGCAACACCCACAGTGCTCTGTGATATCATGCTGAATCACACATCTACATATTCCTGGCTCGTTGCTCTTCACGTTGGTTGTTTAATTTTTTTTTAACTTAATACAAAATGTTTTGCCTTTCCCCTGCTGCAGTGGTGGAGGTCACTTACCTCAGGGCTCTAACCTATCCATCAGCACCAACCAGAGCATAAACATCAAGTCCGAGCCCATTTCTCCACCACGGGAGCGAGTCACCCCATCTGGCTTCCCCCCACACCAACCACAGCAAGGCTCCAGCCGACAGGAAGTTCTGGGACGTTCACCTGCTGACAGCCTCAGCTCGTCTTGTAGCTCATATGATGGGAGCGACCGTGAAGACCACCGGCCAGACTTCCACTCCCCGCTGGGACTTGGAAGACCCCCTGCTGGCTCTGAAGACAGGGAGAGCCCATCGGTCAAGCGCTTGCGCATGGACACGTGGGTGACATAAAGAGCCCTGATCAAGCCTCCAGTCACCA
The DNA here is from genome assembly GCA_037177495.1 of Rhadinocentrus ornatus. NCBI lineage: Eukaryota > Metazoa > Chordata > Actinopteri > Atheriniformes > Melanotaeniidae > Rhadinocentrus > Rhadinocentrus ornatus. Next base: position 24,641,173 of record JBAMHW010000010.1, on the reverse strand, counting down.
GCCAGTCGGAGAGAGAGGGAGGGGTTAGGTATGGAGAAAACAGGGGGATCAAAATCCCTTAAAGCTATCATTATGATAATATTATTCAACTCCACATCAATTTGTAAGACTGAGATGTAATGTTATATGTCAGGACATATCTAAAGTAAATTCTCAAACTGTTTCAGGAAGATGACAAAAATATCAGGTGGCTGGACTGAATTATGTGCACAAGCAGGTGGTATCAGGTACTTGGTGCATTTCAGATGGCATCTGCAAAAGAAGATGTTCAAACAAAAATTGTTAAACAATAGGCGATAGATTATTGTAGTCACTGGTCTAGTCAGACACTTGCGTATAGTTGCTGTTTTGCTGTTGTGCTCGCAAGTTTGCAACAATCAGAGAAAGTTGTGTTGCTTTCAGGCTGAGGAAACTCTACATATGATGCTCAATGCATAAACTATCTTTAAAACAATGCTGTAACCACACACCACCTTTATTTCAAATAGCCTGTTGTGATTTGATCAGGAGACACAGAGCACATGCAGAATTTTGATAACACAGTAAACAATCACAACAGTTCAGACTACTGTAGTGAACATATGAATATAAAATGTGGGAGGTAAAAGCAAAATAACATCCAATTTTATTGCAATAACGTCATATTATTCATTTTATAATTTAAAAGAGTAGGTTATATAAATACGCAATTAAGTTAAAGCGATCCTGCCCAGTTGAGCTGGTGAGAAAGTCAACATGTTCATCAGTAATATAAGCCAAAGCGGTTTTTTGTGTTGTTTTGTACAGTTGCTATTATTTCCTAACAGTTCACTCAAATACACCCTTTCTTTCATCCTAGTTTTATTTTTTATTGTTCTTTTTTCAAGTGTAAAATCATGTAAACCAGATCTTGAATCGATATCTAAAGCCATGAACATTTGCTGTTCTGTTTGTACAATTGAAAATTTGAGCCAAACATTGTCTTGTGTTGTGTAAATAGCAACTTTAATATATATTACTGGGGGGTGAGTACATGCTCAGTGCACTGTATGATCGCCGTTTTCAAGAAAAGTATATTTTTGTGGTTTAAAGCCAAGTTTACAAGAGTGGATCCTTAGAATACAGATCATTCACTAGTCAATACTATTTTCTTTAAACCGACTCATCACCATAACCTCCCATGTGTTTCAGTCGCAGATGGTGGATTTGTTTAGTCGTTATTAGCAGTGATTGTTTGCTGAAGACAATGTAACAACAATGCAAAGAGGTTGACTTTCCACTACTTTCATGTTTTCTGAAGGATGATCACAAGGCTAGGGGAAATAAGGTTTCTTCCCACCTATTGTGTTTGCTGCACACCAGCAGGTGCTGAATACACTGCCACCATCCATTCCCAAGGTTCTGGTCCCACATTGGAGAGTAATCTATTGTTATAGCAGCTGAAAGACATGGCATCTCTAAAAGCTACTTCCACTAACATTCTGCTGACCCATGGAATTTAGGTAGAAGGCAAACCTTGTAAAGTGGCTGCTGACCTTAAGAAAAAGCCAATCATTTCCCCAATGTGTGGTTGTAAATATCACAGTTTAAAAATATTAATATTTCCATCACTGGCTACAGAAATTGTCTAACATATCTCTGTTTCTTTAGTGAGAGTGCTGTAGCCCAGCAGTCTGAACTTAGAAGCCAAGAAAAGTGAAAATCCTCCAAAGGCATTGAAGCCTAGTTCACCCAAGCTGTTACAACGTGAGCCTGATGCCTGTGGTTGTTACACTGTAGAGGACAGAAAAGAAAGTGGCTTGTTTGATTTCTCCATCATGACAGACATAAATCATTCAGCAGTTAAATCATAACCCGACACACTGACTGACTTCAGTCTCACTGCTGAGATGCACACATTTGTAAGAGAATTTTGCTGTATGAGAAAGACATTGCTCTGCATTCGCCATGGCATATCATGTGTGTTTAGGACTTATGCCACCCCTCTCATTATTTCCATAGCAGTTCTCTATGCACTTCTAACCCCAGCTCACATAAAATATGAAGGATATGATGTCATTACAAGTCAAGTTTAGTCTGCGGTCCGTCAGGAGGAAAATGTCAGACTGTTAGCCTCTTATTCAGAAGTGCCACAGGTAGAAGTTGCTGGACTATAGTTTTTATATATCCCAGTCCAATAATTTGTTTGGTCCCCTCCTTGCATATATTGATAGATATACATACATAATGTATAATAATTCATATTGTTATCCAGTTTAGCACAGCAGGGGAAAATAGCAATAATAAATGACTACAACACAAATTGTCAGCCTGTCTTGGCAGCATCACCTCGTAGTTGAGCACATATTTTAGCACTTAATAACATATCAGGGAATTTTGTAGTTGCTCTGTCAATATGCACAGTTAGCAAATGCCTTATCCCAAAGAGAAATTGCACCACTTTTATTTTATCTCAGTTAAATAAAATATAAAGAAAAAAGAGACAATACAGATATGACTCAGACTCAACCAGACCTGCCTCCTCTCAGAATGGACTCACACAAAACAATGCATGGTGAATGCACTGCAATGAGCTTTGCTCCATGTCCAAATTGTGCACAACTGATGAATGTGAAAGGAAAGGGGAATTGGTGAATCTCTGTAGAGGACTTTCTTCACTTTGCTGTGCAAGAGTACACTGCTTTGCTTCATGGCTTTTATAAACAGAACTACGTGTTTGGTAAGTGTCTGTAGTTGATAGTTCACTTAATTAAAAGAAGCTGTTTTCGGTTTGAATGCTCAAACCGTTTGGCGGCACAAGCTGGACTTTGTTGCCAATAATGATTTTTTTTTTTGTTGTTTTAAAATCTAAATAGATTTTAAGTTAATCTGCGTTTCATTTCCCTTGAATGTGTTATTTTATTTTCGACATACAATAAATATTCAAGTGAACTTTTTATTAAACGATTAAGATACTATGCTAGATGTTGTACAAAATTTGTATTCTAAACAAAAGTACAAATATTGGCTTTGAAATGTGTAATTTAGTTTATCTATCCTATTCTGTATAAAATGAAGTAAACAACTCTTTCATAGAATTTGTTCTCCTGTGAAGTCCCAAACAGTAGAAACTGTCAACTTTATTAAACACCTCAGTGTATGCTCAAACTGAACTCACTGTCTACTCATCTTTGGATTAAATGCATCTTTTTTTTCACCTCAGACATCTGTACGGTGGGGCCTTTCATTATCACAGTGATATAAACTGAAAAAATATCCTTCCAGTGTAATGTTTGATCAAATTAGGGTTGTGAATGTCTAAATATTATACCAAATAAGCCTCCTGTTGTGTTAGGATCTAATTAAATATAAGACCCATTGTTGTTTATTTCCAGACTTCATGATATGAATGCGGGGATTGTGTAATCGTGGCAACAGAGGAATAACCTCAGAAGTTTAAAGCTAACTAACTAAAGTTTTTTTTAGTTAAATAGTCACACTGAAGTGAATTTCAGAACACATTCTCTGATTTTAATATTACAATCAATATATTTCCATTTCTCAGTGGATGGAGATGTTTTTTAAAAACTGATTTAAAATAACCCATCAAATGTTTTGATAGAAAAATCAGAGTGAAACGAGTGTGTTGAATAAAGTTGTACAATGACTGCTTATAAAGTCGACCTGAACAGAAGCAAAACTTATTAAAATGAATTATATTCAGACCTTATTAAAGTTGATTACACTAATTGCACAAGAACCTGTTCAAACCTAAAGATTCTTATTTATATTATCCAGCATTACAAAAAACAGATAACATAACAAACTATAAAGTGTGACACAGGTGACATCTAGAGGCAAACTTCAGCAAGTTTCCTTCTTTTACCATGTTTTTGCAGATAACAATGCAGTTGCGCATTACTGCCAGCAAGTGGCACTGTTGTACAACAAAGCAGTGGTTGCTGAGCTGTTGGGTCCTGCTCGTCATATTAAAACCGTCACTAAAAGGTCTAGTTGAATAAAAAATGTTCCTATTATTAGGATTATCCTGTTATAAGGCGGAAAGTTAGTGTTTAGTTAGCACTGTTACTTTCGGATTTTACTATTTGATTTAAATTCATGTGAAGAACTCAAGCGGGTTTGATTATGTTGATAAGTAATTTAGAAACACAACCAGAACCTTGATGGAAGTACTTCCTTTGTTAAAACAAAGAAACTGCAGAAATTCTTAATGTGATTTTCAAATAAAGTAAGAAATTACTGATAATAAACAGAAAATTATTTTTACTTGCATAACTTATCTTAAAACATTATTTAAATTCATCCTATAATTTCATTCTGTTGTTGATCCATGTTACAGTGTGTGGGCCAGTCACAGATTATATTCTCTAGCTTCTGTTGTAAAAATCATCAGAAAGCGTTGTCATTAGTACAACATAGACAAACATTCTTTATATATTTTTTTCTTCTTGGAGGTGTGGGCATTGTCACAACTACTCTAATACACAAGTGGTCCTGGATTGTATTGAACTACATTGCCTAACACCAAACACTCTTCAGAGTGAAGTGTTTTCCACCTACACCCCTCTTCACCTTTAAAGGGTTTATTGGTATGGCCCCTTGTGGAGGAATAACCTTTGTGTCAGTGCTTAGCAGGCCATAAAGAGATCCTGAAGCAGTCTGGAATAGCATCTCTTCTCAAACCGACAATGGCCATCGTGGTAGGTAAGGGCTTCTAAGTGGAGGACAAGGTGCCCTGTGAGGTCTCTGTATGAACCCCTCCTGTTTCAGAGGTCAAGGAGACACAGGCAAGCTTGTCAAACTGTTTTAAGTTTTCACTAAAAACTCAAATAATTAAAACACAGTTACTTGCCTTTTGGTTAATCACTATATAGGGCCCTACTGACAAAGCCTGGCCAAGCATTTGCTAGCTAGAGTAGCAAGGGTCAATGACAACAAAATGATATGTTGTAATATTCCAATAAAAAAATAACTTGATATATATAGTCGATAGTATGTGGATGCAAACATGGTCATTAATAGCACAAAAGCCATTAGGTTCAAATGAAAAAAGCAAAGTACCCAAATTTTACTGATGCTTTAGAGTCAAATAAACATGTTTCTCCTGATTCAGTTGGATCAATACATTACTGTTTACTTCCTGCTGAACGTATTATATTTATGAGCTTATGTTTACATTGTGCATTCTCAACCAGTAGCAACTACGAGATGAAAGCAAAATAAAATAAAATAAAATGGTGCAGCCACTGACTAGTCATAGCACAACAAGCAAGCGATGGCTGCATTCCATCTTGTGGTGGCCCTGATGTCATGTGTGGTAGTTACCTGCATACTGGTACCTTACTGAAACACTTAGATAAAGTGAGTCATGATTGCTATAATCAGTCTCACTTGTGTTTTTCCAGCTGTGACAAGTTAAAATGTTTGTCATGGAAAAGGTCTGTTGCAGCATGAAATGTGTATATAAATTTTTTTAATGCATGCACTAAAAAAAACAAAAAAAACTATAGGGCTTCACCAATCATTGTAGCTCTTTGGTTACTTGTGCAAAGACAAATATTTTAGCACATTTACATACTGTACATAAGTTGTTTAAAGGTATGTGAACAAATTTAAATCATCTTTATTTCTTTCTGTAATCGATAACATTATCAGATTTTTTTCAAGCATAAGCGGCATGACAAAAGAACGCTATCCTTGAAGATAAGCAATTAGAGTCAGGTGTTCTCAGTGATTATCATGTCTGTTGTATTAATGTCTTAAAGCATGAAGATCTATCAATGTCTGTGCTTCACAGGTATGTCTGTGCAGCTGTATTTTGGCCTGAACAAGGCGTCAAAAAGGGGGGCACTGTTTATCAGACTGGAAAAGGCACAATAAAAAGCATTTTTACAAAGTGTTTATGAGAAGTCTAAAATCCCTCCCAAAGACATTTAATGCTTTCAGAAATCTGCTGCTAAATGTTGATGGAACAGGAGCTTGTGTTTTTGTTGCCACTATGTTGGTTACACCTTTCTAAACCCAACAAAACCAGCCCGACCTTGAAGTCAATGGTTCATTGAAATAAATACTTAACAACATGAATAGAGTTACAGGTTTGGCAGCTAATGCATGTGCAGCTTTATCTTTAAATCTTATTGAATGTACACCATGCATCATGACGATTTCTGGCCTCTTTCTTGGCATAATCATGTGGAAAACTACAGAATAAAAAAAATCCTTAAGTAGCTGATCTAAACAACATACAATCATCCATATCATTATTAATAACAAAAACCTTCAACTTTAATGGGACAAATGTTAACAGTGTCCAATGTCCCGGGTGAGGTGGGGGACATTGAGTCCGAGTGGGCTGTGGTCCGTGCCTCTATTGTCGAGGCGGCCAGCCGCAGCTGTGGCCGTAAGATCGCCGGTACCTGTCATGGTGGTAAGCCCCGAACTCGTTGGTGGACACCAACAGTAAGGGATGTTGCCAAGCTGAAGAAGGTGTCCTATCGGGCCTTTTTGGCCTGTGGGACTCCAGAGGCAGCTGATGGGTATCGGCGGGCTAGGCGGAGCGCAGCTTCTGCGGTCGCTAAGGCAAAAACTCAGGCATGGGAGGAGTTTGGAGAGGCCATGGAGAATGACTTCCGGACGGCTTTGAGGA
>JBAMHW010000010.1:24600833-24622195 GCA_037177495.1 Rhadinocentrus ornatus | reverse complement strand
AATAAATAAATAAATAAATAAATAAATAAATAAATAAATAAATAAATAAATAAATAAATAAATAAATAAATAACTGAAAAAAGAAAAGCCATATTTCCTATTTTGTTTCCTGTTTTGATAATAACTGTTTGACTGTTATTTAAAGCCCAATTAAGGACATTCATGATGTGATAGAGTTGACTGTCTTCGATGAAAATGGAGAGAAATCAACAAACTTTCTGGGGAAAGTGTCCATTCCTTTACTGAGTGTAAGTTTGCTTATTGCAATTTATTTGTAACTGCTGGTGTCTTATACAAGATATATTCAGTTTAAAGTATAATTAAGCATATACTGTTTATTAACATTTTAAAGGTTAAGAATGGCCAGCAGATATGTCTATTCTTGAAGAAAGAAGACCTGGGACAAGCTTCTAAAGGAACTATTACACTGGTGCTGGAGGTTATCTATAACAAAGTAAAGATCAAACTGAAGTTTATATGGGTGGTGGCATTCTGATTTATATAATTTTAAGTAAAAGCATATTCAAACTGGAGTTCTACTGTTTTCTGTCTGTTTTAGGTCAGAGCTGGTATCAGAACCTTCCAACCAAAGGAGGTAAAATTAATTGAGGAAAACCCAAAGTTCAACAAAAAGGTAATTTTTTTAAAAAAGCATTAAAAAGAAAGCCGGCCTAAAAGGTTTGCTTAACTTTCCACTAACAAAATCTCCACAGCAAATTTTAACACGGTCAATCTTTTAATTGCTCATAGCCAAACTAATTTGTTTAATTGGCTTTAACTTCATGAGTAGCAAGCGAAGGATTGTAAAGCTGATTTAACCTCATTGCAAAGCCATAAACATTATGTCCAGCATCAAATGAAACTAACTCTACAGTGTTTTCTTGTAATTATTTTCCATTAGGTTCTTGCCAGGAATATATATCGGGTCCGAAAAATCAGCACAGCAGTTCTGTACACGTTACAGTACATTAAAAGCTGTTTTCAGTGGGAGAGCACGCAACGGAGTCTAATAGCCTTTCTGGTAAGTCATTGCCTCACATTAATGAACTCTCCTCAAGCCTTGGGGCGGAGAAATTTTGTCCCGTTTCACTGCAGCCCAGTTTTAACTCTTTTATTTTGTATGAATAAGATGGTATGGTTTAGCCTTTTTCCCACGAAACAAAAAAACAACAACAAAAAAACAAAACAATGGCTGCCTTTTGTTTTTATCCCAAGTGTATGCGATGGATGTTATTTATCCTTTGAATCAAACCCCACTTGGCTTTCCTTCTGTTCTGATGACATTAGAGTACATTTGAAAGAGTGGGGTTTTGGTGTTTGTACATCTGACTTCTTAGCAAAGCCTCCTAACCCAGGGGATGGTGTAAGGAGGATCACAGTCTCAGCTTCCTTGGGTGGAGTAGTGACAGTTGGCCTCTGAGAGTTGAACCTTGTTTAAATGTCTCTTTTTAGCTGTTTTTGATGAGGGTATGTGATCTTAGGTCCTAAGCTTAAATAATCTTAAAACACCTAGTGAATCTCCCACAGCACTGCACATGTAATATCATGATTAAGAGTGTACACTTGCCATGAAAGCCCTGCCAGCGCTGTGTCAGGGTGAGGAAACGGTCACAGACAGGGTGTGTGAAGAACTCTCCTTTCACTGCCTTTCTTCTGTCTACTCTGTCTCAGGATGACATGCAATTCATACCTGGTGTATTCTATAAGCCCTTCTCACTGATCCCGAGGTGCAAATCCCTTCAGGCAATGACCAGGCTCAGTGTATCACAGTGTTTAGAAGAAATACGGCATGCAGACAGATGGGCGGACACACAGACAGGAGGACAGAGAACAATACAGACAATTGTTTGAGGATAGAGTGGGAGGCAGACTACTATCTGGGAAAGAAAGTTGGATCACAGAAAGAAAAAGTAAGACAGTTCAGATAGTGAGAGACTTGGAAGCAGACGGCAGGGATGGATGCGGGCAAGAGAGCAGGAGGATAGGCAGGCTGACAGGTGACAGGTCAGCAGGATAGGGCCTTCCTCCACCTATAATTAGATCCTCCGCGGGTGATGGGAGTGTGTGCTGATACACTAATCTTTCATTTCCACTTCTACTCCACCTGCTGTTCAGAGTAAAGCACACAAATAGAGATTTTAAAATGATGGAAAAAAGACTCACTCCTACTATTTTCATAATTTTTTCAGTAGTGAAGAAGGTAGTTCTTATGAATTTGACTGAAGCTTGTCTGTTTTAGACACTAACACCACACTGGTTGATGTGCTTTAAAGCAAACAAAAAGAGAGAAGTTGGAGTACACCTTTGTCTGTGACGAGGAGAGCTTCAAACACTCCCAGTGTCGAAGATGGTTGGTGAAAATTGCCCAGAGGAAATCTAGCCCTGTTATTCATCACCTGCTCAGCAGAGTTAAAGTTCAGAAAGTAAAATGTTCCTTTTTTTTCAGTGATTTATTTTATCCTCAACAAGCACAATGAAAAATGCAAATCCCATGTAAATATTGCAATAGAATTTATGCCACCCTAGGCAGTGAGGGTAAAAACAAGGTCTCGATTGACTGTCATTACAAGTCTAATGCCATGCCACTATCTACACTCGTGCCCCTGCCCACTCCAAGGGCGTCCACCGTACAGTCTCTCCTCCTCCTCCAAGTCATAATTTCCAATTAAGTTAGTGTTTGGAGGTGTCTAAAGCAGCATGCCACCATGTGCTCTAATGAAAGCAGCTCCCACTCCTATCTTTATATCTTTAGGCAGTGGTAATAAGGTAACTGATTCAGACATTGACAGATGGCCTCTGCTTGCCTCTCAGATGTGCATAATTATACCACTAGTGTCTGCTCTTTTCCACAGTCGCAGGCAGCACAGGGTTTTAAGAGTAGGAAACACTGCAGTGGTGGGTCTAGCTTTAATATACATTACGATATATTATTTATCATGCAGGCAGGCCAGTCCTACCCTTTTACACTATATATACATCATGTAATACATTACCACTGATGTGGTTTTTCCTGGGACTGTGGGATGCACGTAGTGCTTTACCAGGAATACTTAGCCATTATATCACTCAGCATCACAGGCACATTTTCTGACCTCCACACAGCATGTAGTGCACATTGCTATCCTGCTTCTGCAAATTCTTGTTTTCATTATAAAGTGCTTGTTAGGGTGTAAAGTATAAAAAATTTGCATGAGGGATCACTGCAGAAGTTCATGTAAAGTGGAATTTTTATGTATAAAAAAATCAAGATGAATGACTGGCAGAAGCTGCACTTTAGTTTATGCAACAACAATGTTTTTTTGTTTTTTTTAATGAAAAGAAATGCAGTATTGTTACTGTTTGTGGGTGCTGGAGGTCCTGCGACTGTGCAAATCATCAACACAGTCCATGTTACTTGAAGTTGCCTTCAAGTTTCCACCAATGGGTTGCAGTCTTTCTAATTAGAAAAAAAAAAAAAAAAAAAAAAAGGAAACAAGGGGAAAAAATAAAGAAAAAATATAAAAACATCTAAACAAAGTTCTGGCAAATCCTCATAAACAATTTCATCAGTGAACGGAAACAAAAACAAGAAATTTGGATTTTTTTTGCTCCTCTTGTTTATGCTGCTATAATGAGCGGAAGATCTGCACTTTTCAAAACTTTGACAACAGCATGTTTCTTTCAGCAAGTGAGAGAAAAATGTGACGGCTAAAATCTTCATAAAATAACTGCTGTTAGATGTGCTTTTCACTAAGACTGAGCGAGATGAATGCACTATACATCAGCAGTGACTGCGGAGGGGTCACCCAGAGTTCCTTTCTGCACACTAACTCACCACCTGTAGATGGAGCTACAGCACTGCTGGAAACATAAACTAAGGTGCTAAAGACATCAGGTCAGTTACTTCTCCCAACAGGAGCCATTCGTGGGAACAACTTGGAGTGAAATTCTCCGTCCTGTGCATTAGATCGAGAGACATAAGTTTCTTTCCCCCATAAAAGACATGACAACAGGCAGAATAAAGGTCTATTAGCCCGACAAATTAATCTTTTTCAGAAGTTTAAATTTAAAAAACAAATTTGATTTAGATAAAATGGATGAGAGGTAATACAAGACAAGGGATCTTTTGCAGATGAAAGCTGAGTTTGAGCTTTGCTGTCATTAGAGTGCTTAAAGTATTTAACTAGAATTAATATTTTAACATATGAGGAACCTCATCTGTCAGAACGTAGAAAAGAAAGAAACCTGTACATCTTTTGTGAGTATTTGAACCATTTTCTTTTTGACAGTGCCAGGTAGCAACTGGTTTAGACATCATTTGACAGCCTGTGAAATGCTGATTGCCTCACATCACACACTGTAAAGATGGTATTTGATGAATGTTTGATGCGGTGCAGCTGTAAACACGCTTGGCAGCTGCAATGGGTTCTTTTTTTGGGGGCCTGATAGAATCATCGTCTCCCCAGATGAGGGCAGGACAGGGTCAGATCTGGCTCCAGAGGTCTTAGGAGACCACCTGTGTAGAGCCACAGCAGTCAGGGCCATTAACCAGAACACCAGCCAGCCAAGATCAAGGCCATAATCAGAGTCGTCATAATTGTTCTTGTTAACACTGTCCCTGAAAATGAGATGCTTTGTGAGTCTTGGATCTGTTCTTTTGTGGTTTACTGCATTGCAGCGTGGCTGAGCTTTTGTGAGAACAGCAAGAGGACTGTGTGAGCCTGTGAATCGTCTCCTTGTTTCTGCTTTGCATCTGTTTTCTCTCTGTTTGAAAAAGTTGGAGGCCTTAAAGGAGTGGGTTTCTTCAGTCTCATGGGGGTTACGCTCTCCATCTCCATGGCTGTGGGAGTTCTCACAGACTGTGCAGTGGGAATGTGTCTAGTAGAGGGGGAAAATATGAAGGCAGTGATGGGTATGTATCTGTGGTTGTTTTAGTATGAGGTGTATTAGTTATTAAAATTATAGTCTGTGACTACTTGCAAACTGCTCAGTGGTGCAGTTTTGTTATTTAGCCACTTTCATATGGCTGACAGCTCTTGAGGGTGGCTGTTTACAGTGTGCAACCTTGGAACATGTCACCCTAATAATGGAATTAATGAGCTCTCTCTAGTAATATTCATGTCATGGCTGTTGTATTTTTCACATCTTTATATGTTTTAGAACAATAATAACAGCAAAAATATTTTATCATTTTTAAGTCAGATATAGCCATAATTACAATTTTATTTAACCTTAAAAAACAACATCAGTGAAAGTTTAATTATAAATAAGTAAAGGTGTTGATTTATTTGCGCCTCTGTTGTACGTTGTTTTGTATTCTAGATGTTTTCAGCCTAGTTGAAGTATGCTCTGTGTTTGACCCCGCTGTGTGTGGCATATCATAATGACTGCCTTAAACATACTCACCACCCTCCTGCTCACAGAGGACACCTCTCTCCGTGCAGCTGAGGCAGCGACCTGTCCACCCCTGTGTGTGGCTGTTTCAAAGCCGGTCTTGGCCCCGACGCGTTAACGTGTGTGAGCTGAGCTGACAGCAAGAGAGAGTCCATGCCCCCCCCCGCCCGAACACACACACACACACCCTCGACTCCCCACCTCCTCAGGGGGAAAGGCTCGCATGGCAGATCTGTCACCCAGGAGGTCGCTCAGTGTTAACGCTCCCGACACGGATTAAACACTAGTGGCCAGTGCCGGACTGCGGGGTCAGTGTAGCCACCACTGACAGGCACCACAGGGCCCCCACTGACTGCCCCGCTCCAGCCTCACGCTGGCGTTACTCATGTGTCAGACAGGCAGGGAGACAACAGCCAGAGCTGGTCCTGTGAGCAAATGCTAATGCTTTGCCTCACACAGCTGCTCTTCCTTAGTTTCTTAGTGATTCAGTTACTATCACATGGGACAGAGCAGGAACACTTAGAGGTTTTGTCATTTTCCTATCAAATTTGATAAACACAGATTTGATTGAAGAAAGGGATTGCTAATAAAGTAGGAATTTATCAATAATATTTTTACATATTTGGTTTAGAATAATTTAAAATTAAACTGAAAAGTAATCATCAAATTTTAAAAACTTTGGGACAGTAGGTCATTTTAAATAAGTACTTATTTTTCATAAAAAAATTATATAATTGTTGTATCACACTAAATGCCAGCTGAACAGAAACCTCTGTCTTTCACCCCCTCATCTTTCTTTCTGTCTCTTCCCAGTTGATAAGACTTGAGCCGAGTTTATGTGAAATATTTATTCAGTGTTAGCCCAGAGCACTGTGGTTGCCCACACACTCTACCTGCCCTGTAGAGAAATCTTATCTGTGCTTCCTCTGCCTCCGACACCCCCTGAAAGCCTGTCCCCACATTGGCCTGAACTCAACACAAATTACATGTCTCATTGCTCTGCATTTACAGCTACTTTAAAACCTGCCGCTTCTGTCCCCAGCATCAACCCTCCATCATCCAGAGTGTGTCAGCTTGAACAATACAAAAAAAAAAAAAAAAAAAAAGACCTGCCTGATTTGAGCCTCTGTTGGGGCTTTGATTTATTATAGTTTAGCTTTTTTTCATTTTAAATAAGAAGTAAATTATATTAATTTTGCTGCCTTTGATTTAAAAACAATACAAGCTATTTTTTTAGAAGTTGCTTATTTTCTTCATATTTATTTATTTCATGTTTTGCACATACATGCACTGATCCTTTTCGTTTTGCTCCTCTAACACACAGACAACCACACACATGCAGACGCAAACCCTGCAGCCTATAGTCAGTCTTAAACTCTTTCAGTACATGTTCACATCATCTGGCATCCGTCCACAGCCCCCATGACTGACCCTCATAATGCTCGCTGGAACTCTTCTCGCTTTGTTTAGCTTTCCAAGTGGAGTGCAACCAAAGAGAAGATACAGCTAAGATTAAATCTTCTGTGTGTTTTGTCGTTGCATAGTTAAAAAATAAAGGTATTTTTTAAATGCACCAGATTGTAAAATAAATATTGATTTTTTTTTTATAATACTGTGTGTGCGCTGTGAGATTACACTAATTTGGTTTATCAACAATATTATTTGTGTATAGTGCCTGCATTAATAGCCCCTTGTCTATGGTTGTGTAAATGGAGAGGGTTTGGCAGTCTTCTAGTCTGGTGGTATGTTTGCCAGTCAGTTGTTAAGGTTGGAAGATTGGGCCACCCCCTGTTAATCAATTTACACAACGGTGAAAACTTTTATAGAAGGTTGTCTATGTCCCTTTGTTCCTGCTATGATCCCTTCTCTCTCCTGGGAGAGTGTGGGTGGTGGGAGCCGCCATGCTTGCTCAGCTTTAAGTTATTTTATTCACACTTTTAATCGCTGAGTGCTTTATTATTAGGTGCTGGATTCTGCTGGCCAGGAGATCTGCATGAGAAGGCGCAGAATGCATTTAGTGGAATCATATTAATGGTACCATAAAACAAAACTGTCAGGCTGTTCTTAACCCTCCTGGCAGAATGTCTCTGCCCAGGGTTGCCCCCTTCTTCAAGCGCTTACAGGTGGCTAAGGAGAGTGCATCTCCATCATCTACTCCACTGTGTGCTAATAGTTTTATTAATTCATTCTTTTTTTCCTCCCTTGGCACCCTCTGCACAATCATATAGACATTTTTCAGCTAAATGGTGTTTGTCAAGGGAGGTTTCCCACATTAGAGCTCCTCCTCCTAGACACACATACCAACACTTGTTCAATTACATGTCGCTTTTTATCCAATTTTGCAGTATTTAAACCAAAATATACAGGTATATTGTTCATTATTTCCTCTCTTGTTATTGTTTTTGTTGTCAATTTTGGTTAAAGGAATGACTGGGAAACACATTTGCATTATGCTAGGCTGAAAAATATTCAAGGCTTTGCTTGATGTCTTGTGGAGCCCATCTTTGATGGCAATTATTTTTTTATTCAAATGTACACTTAAAGGTTGCAGTTTGTCCAATGATTCTTTATTCACTCAGTTGCTTGCAAGCAAAACATAAAGTCTTGGTGAAGAATTAGCTACTTCTCCATTTCACAGGAATCACTCTGTAGAAAATGATGAGATAAGTGAAAGGCATAGTCTTGCTTCTTCTCATTACTGTTTATCTGAAGGCAAAGCCTCACCTGAGTGAAGGAATCCAAGAGGTTTTGCTAGATGTTTCTCTCCACCTTTCTTTTTTTTTTTTGTTTTGTTAAAAAAGGCATGTTAATCTGAACACATGGGTTGACATACCATGAGGGAGGAATTTAGAGGATATTTCTGACAGTTTTGGTTTATACCCTCATTTAAGCTCCCAGTTTAGACTCAAGACATTGTATTTCTGAAGGCTTTGATCTTGTCCACTGAGCCAGAACGCAGTGAGTAGAAATTTGCATTAGTGGGCGATTATGAATACCTGTGACAGATTCTCTCTGCTGGCTCCCTGGGTGGAAATGAATTGGCTCCCTCTGTTGACTTGCACAGGAAGACAGAGACCAAGCAATTAGACTTTAGTGGTTAATGTAGCAGCTTTTGCAGGGAGGGCAAGGGGGTTCAACATTCCTGCTGGGCTCATGTCAGTATCCAGGCACATTTTCCCCCCTTTTCCTTTTCCTGTTTTTATGAGTGTACTGGGAATATGACAAGCTACCTGTCCACCAGCCAGCAGAATTCCTCTGGGGTGAGGGGAGAGTCGCTTTACAATTGCCTCATGGGAATTGAGGTGACAACACATGACGCAAGTTATTCATAATAGAGGAGATGTACTGCAGCTATCTCTGCGCATCATGCATATTCATTGTTTACCTTTATTTCGGTCCTTGGCAGCTCTAGTTTCTTACTGTATACGTGATTCAAATGAGCTTGTATTAACTACAACATATTGTTCCTACTGTTTGTTTTGTTCCATCTTGGTGATCCTGCTCTGTTCTTGCTTGACACTTTAACTCTCCCACCCTTTCCCAGGTTGTACTGAGGGATCATAAGCAGTACAGTGGTGAAGCCTAGGGCACTGTGCCACTGTGTTGTCTGCATTACTCACGATACACATTTCCCTGGTGGCTGTTTGAAACCTGGGCCTGGTGTGGCGGTAGGTAGACTGGCCCCCAGAGCAACATGCATGGACTATGCGTTGTTGCTATGACAGGAGCAGTCTGCTGTTTCACAGGCCTGCTATTGGGGCCTGAAGGCCTCAGAGCTTCACATCCTGTCTCAGGCTTAACTCAAACATATTGTTTGTACTCTAAGCAGCCTCAAGGCCGTTGAGGCTAGACTACACTGTGCCATTATGGTGTGGGCTTAGCACAGCAATACTGTATATCTGCTGTTTGAAATGAACTTTTAAGGAAAGTTGAATAAATCATTTATAAAAAACGTACGTAAAATAGGAAAAAAACCTTTGTGCAAGATATCAGGCGTAAATAAAACTGGACCATATGTTGGGGCTATTGGCATTTCTTCACACTAGAATAGATTTTAAGATTTAGCTCGCTATGTGGGACAGTTTTATTCCAGTCCTGACAACCTGCTGGTGTGATCTTCCTGACACATTCCTGATAATTTCAGTTGGAGACAGATTCATTAGTCTGTCACAAAATGGGTTTAAATACAGCCATCCAATTAGTGTTCTGCTGTGAAATGCAGTGGGTGTTGTGCAACGTGCTTAGTGCCACTCCTTTACAGAATTATGGGGGATTATTTATTCAGTGTGATCCATCTTATTTCTACCAGGGGTCTTGACTTTTCTCAGTATCATCGCCACTGAGGGGGTAAATGTTGCAAATGCTTCTCCCGTTGCCATATGTGCTTCGTCAGAAAACGCTGCTGTCTCCGAATTTAAGAGGATTTGATGTGCAAGTTAAAAGATGGCGTATCATGCCTATCCCTGTCATACTTTCTCTTCAGCAGCATGGCACTCTGCCAGCACAGAGCTCTTGCAAACAGGATTTGAAGATATTAAAAGTTGAATGTCTATTACTTTTAAACCACCATGAGTAAAATCTGTTGCCACTGGCGATAAATCTCAGAGGCTTTACAGTGCTGTAGTGCTCCTCATGAGATTTAGGAGGTAGTTAAAACCATTTTGTTTTGGGAACAGGTTTGCTGAGATTGGAAAGCTGGCTGAGGATGGAGTGTGATGTGCTTTGCGTTAAACTGTCATGTCCTGTCTCTTCAGATTTTCCTCGTGACTGTGTGGCACTGGGAGCTCTTCATGCTGCCCCTCTTCATGCTTCTGCTTATTGGCTGGAATTACGTCCAACTCTCTACAGGAAAGGCAAGCTCCAACCAGGACCTGGTGAGCAATGAGTTCTCCTCGGTATTTTTCTCTAGGGATCTGCAGATGCCTGGTTTCAGTTTAGCATTGGAGAGTGCATTTAGATTAAATGCAACTAATGTTTGGGTTTTTAGGAGTCTGTTTAAAACATTGCTTGAGTTTTAAAATACCTTAAAAAACAGCCTTTATAAAATCTTACATTAATGTAAATAAAGATCTGTTACATGTTTATACAAGCACTCTTTTAGAAAATGCAACCCACACTTCAGCTGTGACAACATTCCAACATGGTTTATAGCTGGATAGACCAGCTCCAAGATTCTCTCCAAGTACCCAATAAAACATAAACCAGTAAGAAGCCACTCAAATTGAATTACTGTACATGCGTTGCTTATAGTGTGCTGATAGTTTAATCACCACATCTGTAAATGTAGGACTATGGTTGTTTATATGGAGTAACACCATCTAATTTCTCTGCTGTTTGGAAATGATGCTTGCCCTACACATGTCTGTGAAGGTTAATGCTGTTCACACTTCTGACTGGCCCTCAATTTTACTGTGTTGTAAAGCCTTCTCACTGGTCATCCAGAGGCCAAGCCTACTGGCACACCCTCCCCAAAGTAAAATCCCCAGCCCAGTTGTTGTGTTTATGCCATCCCCGGGCCATGGTGAAGTCCAAGCTCCCCCTCATATTCAGAGTAGAGACTCTGTAACCACCCTGTGACCCTGTGGCTGGCAATGACACAGCTCTGCACCCAGGCAATGTCACAGCATGAGCCACAGTTGGGTAGCGGATGAGTTGATATAAAGTGATCTAGGCAACAACATCCAAATTAAATGTTTTTTTTTTTTTCCTTTCCTCTTTCTGATTTTCTGTGTGCTTATGTTGTGGAGAAAAGAAATTGCTTTGGTGTGACAGTGCTCTTGCGAGGATGGCCCTTTTTCACCTTTCCTTTTGTGTGAGGTCACCCCTGTGATGCAGTCTCTATGGAAACAAGCGTCTCCCAATAGGGGTGAATGTGCACAAAGAAAATTTCATTACTAGGTGTGTGTAAAAAATGCTCCGGTGCCTACATGTCCCATTCGTTGGAAATCACCCCCTACCCTTTATTTTCTCATAGGTGAACATGACCATGGGTGACGATGAAGAGGAAGACGAGAAGGTATTTTATCTGGTCTACTTCGAACAAGGAATAATAAGTTTTGGTACAATGTTATCACTTTTCACTATTAATATATATCTTTTTTGGAATGAGCTGTATTAACATCTAAAGCTTTATTAATAAGTAGCACGAGGAGAAAATATGTTTGGACCGACTAATATTTAATTGCTGCACAACAAAGGATAAAGTCTGGTTCAACAGATGTGAGTCTTAAACAAACAAATGGGCCACAAACAGAAAAAAGCGTTACCAGTTCTAGTTGGTATTTCAACAAAGTCACTAAGACATACTAAGAATAGGAATAATGTCATACACTCCAAACGAGGGCAACATTTATGAACATTCAGTTCTTTGTTCTGTTCATCTGAGAGTTCATAGTCACTTTAAAGTGTACTCAGCCTGAGACACTACAGCTTTTTTAAAAAACATGTTCAAACTGCACAGTAAGTAGGATTTTGAACATTTTCAGGCATAAAATCAGTAGTTTTATATATTTACATTGTCTAAATGGGATACTCATGCAACAAATATGGCTTTACTTACAGAAAAAATTTTATAAAATAGTACCCCACTTATAAACCTTTGCTGTGCATCTTTGGTTATTAGTCATTTTGAATGTTTATTATGATAATATTGCGATAATACGATATCCCCAGAAAAGCAAAACAATAGGAACTCTTTAAGCAGCCAGAAATTTATACTTCCCACAGCACGCAGCATTCAATTATACTCATCCCACATTTTTCTGTAAAGAAGGAAAAGTTAACAGGGATGGGTATTATTGCTTTATGGCAATGAAGTGTGGAACTAGCGCAAAGCCTCCAAGCAATGACCCTTGCGCTGCATGTCTAGGCCCGGGATTCATATCCATAATGCGCTCAATATATTCTGTTGCGATGACCAGGGGCTACCGAAGAGCCAGCTTCTTTTAAAAATACAGGCACATCCACCAAATCCTGTCTGAAGGGATGGGCTAATTCACAGATGAAACTTGCATGATATGTCTGTTCAGTAGAAAACCACACTTTTTTTTTTTAAAATCAGTGCAATGAAGAGGAAAACCGCTGCTTAAACAACCAGCACTGACAGAGAAAATCATTGTTCCATTAATGTTAAATAGAAGAGCATTACCTTAATGCACTGTCTTTCTCATTATTATAGCATCTCATAGAAATAACCATGTTTTCCTTTACAGTACCTTGAAACTTCAATACATAAGGAATGTGTCTCTTTTTTACATTTATGAAATGGCAGTTTCTTTGCCTCTGTGCCACATGTTTGCAAACTCAGGCTTCGCCTCTCAAAGCTTATTGAAAGGTTTTCCATGAGCCTTCTAAGCTCTTTCACACTTGCAGGAAATGAAATATCTCCTTTCATTTACTAATTAAGCACTCACCCATGTTTGTTTTAAGCTGTCAGCTTTAATTTAAAGTGGCTTATTTGAAAGTCTTGTTATGGTCTTGCTGTCACTTGAATGTGATATCATGCAGCTAGATCAAACAGTGTAGCTTTACACACCCTATCAAAGTCTTCTTTAAAAATATTTGGGGTTAAAGAGTGATCAGTGTTAAATTTGATGACTTCAAAGTCTTGCTTTTCTCCCTTAGTCTCTCCTCTAACAAGTGAATAAAGGCTTTTCCCTCTGAGAAGGTTATGATTACCACTCAAATATGTTCTTTTCCCCCTTTTTTCCCCCTTGAGGAAGGAAATATGTAAACCTCAGACCGAGCAGTAAGAATGTGAAAGCATGACGTTAAAGAGAGACGAAAGGCAAGGCATTGTTACAGCAGGATAATAGAGAACAGATTCTCTGCCTGTGAACAAATCTGTCCTCAGGGAAGGAGACAGCTTACAAATTATTTGTGGGCAAAGTGACTTCCTTTTGGCCTTGGGTATCAATTGAGCAGATAGACAATATTTAATCATAACATAAAGAAACAGAGAGGCAAAACAAGTCCACAGATCTCCAACATAAATGAACAAGGAAGATGAAACAGCCCTTTCCATTGCCCCCCGGCTGGCAGCACAGGTCCGGTGTTGACTTGTTCGCAGAGCTCAGCCCGTGGGAATTAGTGGGGGAGGGTGAGGAGGGGATTGTCGGGGTGCCACACTGAGCTTCGGGGTTACTCCATCTCTTACTTAGCCCACAGTCACTGCTGGGTCTCCTTGAGCACACCAGTTTAGCGCACTGGCCACGTCAAAAAATATGTTAAAGCCTAAACCAAGCAAATAACTTGCTAGTTTATTTTAGTTCTGCATGAGGTAAATTGCTTGGAACACAGGTGTTTTCCATTTAGGCAAACTTTGTTTTGTTTTTTTCCTCTAAAAAGTCACAAGATAAATATTCAGTCTGAGAATTCAAAGTTGGCACAGTTCATTCTAATTAAAATTATGCTAAATGTGCTTTTTATTTCCAGCCTTTGATAGCCGCACACATGTCTATGGGAGTATGTTTACCTTTCTGTGGGAGATCAAATTGGTTCTCCATTACTGCACCTTAAAAGGAAGCTTTTACAATTTTGTTTGAAATGAGAATATGATTTTACTCAGGTTTTCTAATCAGAAGAAATGTCGAACTCATTTAGTCCATCCCCAGTTTACCCATCCTTTTCCATTTAAGAAGGAGATCTTTTATTTATTTTTGTTTTGCACTGCACTCATGTACATGCTGAAAAGACAAAAGAACAAAGAATATCATCACATGATTAATGTAGGAAGGACTCCAGTTTTGGTCACTTAGGCGATAGATGATTTCAGGAATCTTAAAGTAGATGAATAATGATAATCAGGAGAGCTCTCCTCCTCTTGATGCATACTTCAGAGTATATCTATTTGTCTGTTTTTCCTCTATGAAATGAAAGCCAGTCTCTTTTCTTCCTGCCAAAGCTACAGCTCATGTTATTTATTTATTTATTGCATTGCACGTGTATGCATTGCATCTAAAGATGCTTCATATCTCATGGCGTCATTGTATTTGAATCATGTTTTTGGATTGATTAAACAAGTTTAATGGGATATGAAAAGTTTGATAAGTTTTGATTTTCCCAATCAAATGCACTGTGTAATGGTTTTTAGCAGATTCTAACAATGTTCTCAAAATTAACCAAGGATAAAAAGCTCAATTAACACCTGATGTGGAATAAAGGACACATATAAAGCTCAGTTGCCTGATGCAGTAGAGGACGAGGATGTATTAACACAGATAGCCCTTTTTTTGTCATGATGAGACCATGAGATGCTAATCTCCAAGAAAGCATATTTGTGAGAGTATTTCCTTTTTTGGACAGTGCTGAGCCTTCAATGTCTGTCCAGGTCAAAGCCCAGTGGGGGAGGCTCTGCTAGTGTGGGAATTGCTCTCTTCCTGCGCCTTTCGTGAAGGAGAGTGAGCCCAGCAGTGGGGAGTCTCTCTATGCTGGCAGACAGTGTGTTCCCAGGGGCTGCCTCATGAAGCTCTGATAAAGGCATTCTGTCTGGGCCCTGTCAATGCACACAGACTGCGGCTTCAGCTGACTTGTAACAAAAACATATAGACATCCTCAAGCCTCCTGATAGGGTCCATTAGAGTGCCCTCCCCCACTGCCCCGCACCCCCACTCTTCTTCTCCCACTCTTCCTCTGTCATCATTCCTGTCATTATTTCCTCCTTTTGATGTGAAGCTTCTCAGCTCTTTTTAGCTTGTGTTACTCGAATTATCTCTCACTCCTCTGCCCTGGAAGGCTTCATAGCCGTTGTCATTTCCAAGCTTGATGTGATCTCATTTATTTCATTTTGAGACAAACAGTCCTCTTGCACACTGACTTATTGCTTTTGGAGTGTTCTGTATTTTATGTGTTTTTAAAGCAAATGATACTTTATGTGCACTGGTTCTGACAAGAAACATGCTTAAAAAAAGGCGAACAAGTACATATCCAACTGATGTTCAAAACAGGCTGAAGTGTTTTTCTTATGCATAGAGAATTTGTAAAAACATGTTCATACTTGTCCTGTGCAGAATGCTGGAATGGAATCTCTCCTAAGTTGTGAGGCCCCTGCACTTCTTGTCTAGGTCGTCTAGTCTGTCTGATTGCAGATGGCCATTTTGTGTACTTTTCATCTACCAGAGAGTCTTGATTGTGCTGCACTTGTGCAACAGCTCCATTGTGCGTGGCTGACAAAAGATGAAATCTCTCAGCCATTCACATAACAGCTTCTGAGCACTGAGTTTGTCTCATCTTCAAAAGCATAGTCTGAAGATGTACAGTGTTTGCTCATTATGAGCCATTCAATAGATAAATCACACATAATAGCAAGGCAGAGATAAACTGGTCTTTGTCTCCGCTGCCCAACAATTGACTTACAGTGCACCTCATCAGTGTCTGTGCATTTTTTGTTTCCTTTTAGGAATCTGGAAAAAAAGGTTTGATGGATAAAATACACATGGTGCAGGAAGTGGTGCTGGTTGTCCAGACTGTCTTGGAGGAAATTGCTAATATTGGCGAGAGAATCAAGAAGTATTGATCATATTTAACCTACAAAATATCTTTATTGTAGTTTGTCTAATTAGATTTAGACACTAGATGTTAACTTTAATCTGACTGTTTGTCCTTTACAGCATATTTAACTGGTCTGTCCCGTTCCTGTCATGCTTGGCCTGCCTGGTGCTATTCGGGGCAGCAACACTGTTATATCTCATCCCACTGAGATACATTGTGCTGATATGGGGTGAGTTTGGCAAGTGAAAATGCAATTTAAATAATGAAACTGAAAATCAGAAATGATTTCTTTGCATGAATAAAAAGGCACTGAGTAAATACCAATAACCATTGACCTCACACTCTATTTCTAGCTAGATCCTTTACCAAAACATCCCAACAAATTAAAAAAGATAAATAAATCATGTCTATATCATTGTTGCAAACCATAGCCCACTAAACTTATCCATACTTCCTAACTGTAGGAAATCCACGATTTAATTAAGTGTGGTAATTTAAGAACTCTGCATCAATACACCTCTGCAAATGCACTGAGATCAGACAGTTGCAGAGGTTTGCTCTGCCCAGTGTGGGCTGATACAGCAGAGCCCAGCAGAGGCATGACCGAGGGTTTGTGTGAAAACAAAGCAGAGGTAGAGTAGCAAGCTGTACATAATACACTATGTCCTTGGGCAGTCTGTAGGCTCCTGGTCTAGCCTCTCATTATCTGCAGTAGTCATACAGAATAGACCATCGTCTCAGTGGTCAGGGAGATATGCTGCCCTTAACAGACTCTCCTCCTCCAGCTTTAAGCCCACAGTACTTCCACACTGCCTTCAACACAATCAATACCAAAAAACCACCATATCAAACAAAAAAAATACAGTCTGAGACACTCTTCTGCCTCCCCAGTTAACCCCCATCTATGTGGTTGCAAGGCAAGTCTTTTAAGTTGTTTGCACATATTTAAGTCCTTAGGTTCTTTGTCTGCATGCTGAGGAACAAGCAGGACCGAACTGTGAATAAAATGGTCCCATTACAAGACCCCTGAGTTATTTTTCTCTCAGTGGTATGCAGCCATGTGCAAAGTAAATATAGATGCACAAGAAATTATAATATTGACACAAAGTGGCAAAAGTTGTCTTAATTAAGTAACAAAGTGATAAAGTATTGTTTAATATTGTTTTGTCTGGCCCGTATTAAACTTTGTTGAAAGGGATCAATTCTACTACGACGCCAGTGGGAGGTCTAGACTTTGCAAAGATAGTGTTATCCAATTTTTAATATAGTTGTTTTTCTTTACATCTAAATCACTAAAATCTACTAGTTGCTGTGACAGCTTTATTTATTAATGTGTTCTTGTTTTCACAGGCGTTAACAAATTTACGAAGAAGCTGCGCAACCCATATACTATTGACAGTAATGAAATACTGGATTTCCTCAAGAGGGTGCCATCTGATATTCAAAAGGTAAGGGTCCAATTTTACATACAGATAGGGACAGAATTCCCTGCAGATGTCTGCATTATTTGCTGTGCCAGAATTCCCAAGTGTTGCAG
The DNA here is from genome assembly GCA_037177495.1 of Rhadinocentrus ornatus. Taxonomy (NCBI): domain Eukaryota; kingdom Metazoa; phylum Chordata; class Actinopteri; order Atheriniformes; family Melanotaeniidae; genus Rhadinocentrus; species Rhadinocentrus ornatus. The sequence continues at coordinate 24,604,797 of JBAMHW010000010.1, read as the reverse complement.
AAATATATCCTCTGGCTTTGTTTGATTATTAATGGACTCTCGCCGTTAAAGCAGCCTTGGCCCAATTATTCCTCAGTGTAACTTCATCCATAGTCACTGTACTGACTGAATGAGGAGATGCTCAGATCTGTCCTCAGCCATATTGCTGTAGCCTTGCCTGTTATGAGCAATTTTGTGTGTTTGATTGAAGCTGGTGATTGGTTGAGTGCCGGCAAAGGGGTTCTGACGTCTGTGGCTGTTGTGTCAGCACAGAAACTCTGATGTGGCCTCAGTCACTTCAGGGTGGTAGAGTCAATTAATATATTCGTAAGCCCCAGTCGCCTTGCTGGCTGCCATATGTGATTACATATTAGCCATGGCTGATATGTCATTTGCATTTACATCTCAGAGCTGAGAAGAGCTGTCAGGTTGTTATAAGTGGGGCCGGGTGCTAGCCTTCCTCTGACTGGGAATTTTGCATAGCCAGGAAATGAAGTGCTCCGCAATGCCTTCATCTTGCAGGTAACTCACCAGACAAAATTCAGCAAGAAATCTTGACAGTCTGGCAAGACACTCTCACCCTAGTCTATTTCTCAGCTGCACCCTTGATGTCCTCCTGCAGCAAGCCATTGCTGACATCTCTGTGATGTTGGAGGGAGCCTGTGTTGTTTGAGATTTGGCTGACTGAGTTGGCAAAACAAGGTAGTGAATACATTTTGATTCACAATCCTTTGTATGCCTTCTTCCCCATTGGGATACTGTGTTTGGGCTTTGAAATGACTCGCTTTCAAATCCCATGGAAACAATACTTTTTAGCTTGGTTTAAAAGAGGAACTACATCTTGAAAATAGCTCCAATCATAAAAAACAAAACACCCTAAAGATTTCATCATAAGTGCGCTTCATTATGTATTGGGAAAAATAACCTTAACATCATATACACAGGAGACCTGAAACAATAGACCACATATTTTGTTTTTGTTGACTTAGAACTTCAATCCTCAGATAGATGTGGACACAAACACCACAAAGGCTGAAAATTGACTCCTGTCTTTCTTGCAAATGTGACTTGGCAATTAGTGCCTGAGCACATTTACAAAGTGTGCCTCAAACGGGGACTTCTGACAACGCTGTGTCTGTCTTGAAATAAGAAGCATCTGTCAGTTCTGAGGACAGTTTCATGTTCTGATGCAGGAGGCAGTCACTTTGTTCCCACATTCCATCTCCTATTCTAATAATGGAGACCAGCTAATTAGCATAGAGTTCTTACCTTTATTCAACAGATTCACTGTATTTGAGCTCCGGAAGCAAACTTCAAAAGCTAGTTTCAAAATCAACTCTTTTTGTCAGCTTACCCTATGATCAGTCTTCTTTTGGATTGTTATGGCACTTTTGGTGATTTGGAAAAGAAACAGAACATTTTTAATTTTTGTGCCAAAGAAAACATAATCTAGGTATTGTATATGTAATTTTATTTGAACACTGAGCAATCTTTGAAAATAAAAAAAACTAAACATGTAAAACTAAGTTTAAGCCTGTATTTAACTGGCAGAAATAAAAGGTGTAAGTTCATACATCATGTTTTAGCCTAAAGAAATTAAAGTGATTGCACGGGGTTGTAAAGTCATGAAGAAAGTTGCGTGTCAGCTGATGGTTGCAACTTTTCAACTCAAACAACACTAAATGCTAACAAAGTTTTCTTAAGGGGACTTAACTTACAATGAGTGATTAAGCAGTTTGAAGCTCCCTCATTGGCCTGGCAGGTTATCTCAACAGTTGATGTCTGTTTCTAATATTGTGATTCTGCTGCAGAATGTTACACTGGTACAGAACCCTTGACTTCTCAAATCCTTCCTCCTTGTGATTAATCCCCTCTGCTCCTGTGTTTAAAAAATGATTCATTACAGGCGAGCCCGCCTCGCTTTCCCCTGCACCAGCTCTCCTCAGGGGAGCCATTACTGTGCGCTCCACTGAGCTCGGATTACCTGCCTCTGACCAAACTCCTGTTTGTTTTTACAGGTGCAGTACAGTTTGCTGAGAGCGCCCGCCAGCCAGAACCGGAAGAAGAAGTAAGCTCGGCAGGTACTCCAGATGAAAGACTGGTCTTTCTTTTTTTCTCTCTCTCTAATGTGGTACAAGGCAGTCCCCCTGACAGCAACACTCCAGTGCCAGCCGAACCCATGACCCTGCGTACCCCACCACACCACCCTAACTCTGCCCCCTGCTGCTAAGGGGCAGCCAGACGCTCTCTGGCTTGTGTGTTTGCCACCCCCCTGACAGGGGCTGTGAACTGCAGCAGCGAGCAGGGCAGCACATGGCGCTGTCAATCACAAGCATGGAGGTAAAGAAAAGAGAGCAACGCAAGTCTCAGTCTTCATCTTTGGGTGTAATTTAAAAAGAGAATGGACAATGTTGGGCTTGGTTTACCCAAGAACCCCACTGTTTAGACATTTTTATTCCCTCTTCGGTGTAACTAAGAAATTTGCCTCAAGGTAAAGATAATATGAGCTTTTAAGTGTATTGAAATAATAAATAGTAACATATTATTTAATCAATGATAAATAATATATTTCCTTACACATTACAAATATTTGAAAATCTATATTACTATGTCTCATGCTAAAAATTCTCTGTATGTATTAACTCCTGGTGCCATATTCTCAAGTATTTCTGTGACTTTTATATAAGATTCATATGAAAGTTAAGTACCTTATTTACACCATCAAATGGAGATTTTGCAAGAGTCTTGAATAAAGAACCTTGATCAGTTTGAGTTCTTGTTTTTCACATTTTTTCAATAACTGCATGCCACTGAGGATGGATTACACCACTTCTTTACTTGAATACACAGTAAACACATCTGATTACACAACATGGCCATTGAAACTGAGCTCAAAAACCAGCCACCGCTGTGCCTTGGTTACCGAGCTCACATCAAAGCTGTGTGGCTCCAGTGTGCTTCCTAATGCATCGCTTTGTTGCTTTCTCACAATAACAGGGTCCAGATGAGAGAGAAAGAGCTCATCTCACACAGAGTACTCTCTCCATCCTCAGCACTTAGTGCTTTATATTTCACTAAAATCACCTGGCCTGTCTAATGGTTACACACACACACACTCTCTGTTTTTCCATTTGTCTTCCCGCAATAGTTTTTCCAAGTGTGAGGAACGTAGTATTTCCTCTGCCAGTGTTTTCCTCTATGTTTAGTGTAAATACAGAAAAGAAATTGCTGAGAATTTAAAAATCTTTGAGAATTAGTTACAGCAACATCATGTTCTTCTCACATAGAACTGTTGTGCATGAGCTATTTATGAAAGAAAGCGCATGATAAACAAACAAAAAGAAAAAAAAAGCTTTTTACCTGCTCATGTTTTTCAGGTAGTAACCAAAAGTCCTGCACTTTAAAAAATCCGTACCTATAATTGAAGTTGTTCTGAACTGAGGGACGGACCCCAGCGATGGGAGTTCGTTCTGATTGGGGGACTGAGCATCACGGCCGGGTGCCCCCCTCCTCAGGAGTAGCCCGCTGGTGAAAGAGCATCCATCTGTGCTTTGTGAAGAGTTTGATTGGCTCAGAGGGACCTGGTGGAGCCCCGGGCTATCTCTTTTGACAGGCTGATAGAGACATCACCAGGATCTCCCAGGAGCTGCTACCAGGGGTCCGTTTCAAAGTGAGAGGGTGTGGAGGTGACCCTGAGCTTCTGAGGAGCTAAATCCCACACACTGGCTGAAACCCTCCAACATTCTTGGCTCTGTTGGGGCTGGGGGACTGGTTTTGGCTGTACTGAAAGGGAGGGTGGTGGTTAGGGGAAGGGGGGCTACAACTTGATCACTGGCAGAACGTGTTGAAGGGTCCCAGAGAGTTGAAACCAATTAAGAAGTACTCCCCGGGTACTTTTAATCGACATTTCAATGAACAATTAAATCAGCACAAACTAAATCTCTGACAAAACACCTGAAAATCAGTATTTGACAATAACTGCCTT
>JBAMHW010000010.1:24576972-24600782 GCA_037177495.1 Rhadinocentrus ornatus | reverse complement strand
TATATATATGTATATATTATTGTAGCCAATGCAGCAATTGACATTAGACGATATCCGGCAAGACTGTGTTTGCTTGCCTCCAAACTGTCAAGTCTTTGAATCTGTGGTACTGAGGTTGTGGACTTGGATGTTCCCAGTATCATTTATATTCAGTAGATAATACAAGAGAGTCTGACAGGGTTTCAACAATTGTTGATTTGACTCTTCATGCACCAGTGCACACACATGCTACCTACACTTACAGTACACACAGACACACATAAGCTCATCTTCAAAGACGTGTAATCATATATAAGGAATTATTTATCAGTGTATTTTCCTTTGGGACAATTATGAATCCCACCACTGTGCAATATGGTCCCCAAATATGGTGGGGAAAAAATCCCTGGATGTTTTACAAGCCTGCTAATGAACATTTCAGCCACCCAGCAGTTAACATTGTCAGATCATATTTTCTCTCCAGTAGTTGTTGTTGTTTTGCATGGTGTGGCAGTGATGTCTTCATCAGGCTGTCAAAAAGGAAGTGCCTGCAGCTGTGGCGGATCCCCCCAGAGTCTGTCACACTCCTTGTTTCCATGGCAGTCCTTCAGGCAGCACCACAGGCAGGCTGTGTGCAAGGACCCATGCAACCTGCTTTTTCAGCAGCCGCTCCTCTGATGTTCAGCCTCGGAGCGGGCGTCAAACTACCCAGTGCAGAGAGAGAGAATACTACACCCTTTCTCTCTGTTGCAGTTCTGCTAGGCTTTACAAGGAGATGGATAGCACAAAAAAGGGGGAAAAAAAGAAAACAATCCTCATTTAAATAAGCTGCTGTTCTGAACACCTCCTTAGTAATTGCTACATGTGCATTGCTGTTGAGGTTCTCTGACCTTCTCTCTGAGAAACATAATGCACACAGTAGGACAAAGTAACAAAAGCTCAACTCATAGCTGACTTACATGTGTTAAAGCTCTTATGCATGTGTTATTGTTCTTCTTGTACCACCTGAGAAGCAGGTCAGGGAGATCAGTGACTGCGCTTCAACTCCCAACTGGCCTAAATTAATGGAGCAGAGGTTACAGTCTGCCTCCAGACACAACTCTGACACCAATAAAGAGCAGGATTTGCTGAGGAAAAACAATCCAAATGAAAGAACAAAACTAGATTGCTGCAGCTACTTATTGCTTTGTCAACTTAGGAACACATCTACATGGAAATATTATGTTTCTCTTAATGATAGATTATAATAATCATAGTAGCCAGGCCTGATGTTGTAACTTGCAGTACGGGTGGAAATATGACTGAGATAACCACTGAATAAAAAATGGTTACTAATTGCAGTTGTTTTCAGTAGCTCCAGTTTACTAATAATTCATTTTGCTGCCCACAGTACACTGTGGTGTTAAGATATGGCAAAAGCCATGATTCTTTATAACATCAAGAAGAGAAGATGGCCTTTAAGAGCTGAAATTAAATCATTGCCCTTTAAAAGCATCTCTCTGTGGGCTAAGCAGCATAAATACATTCAACTGATTCTGCTTTAATATTATTCAGAGTGCATTAAAATGAAGACAACAGCTGGGATCATGCCCAGTCTCCAGAGCATTGCTCAGGCCAATGAGTGTGACGAGATGCAAAGCATGTCTATCTGCAACCTTCCTCGTGGATGGGAGGTGACACAAGGTCTTGGTGTTACAGGTGCAGGCCTGACAGTTTCTGTTCCCAGATCAGAGGTTGTTTGGTACTGACACTGGCCACAGGACAGTTACTGCTTGCATCAAAAACAATGTGACATTCGGCTACCTAGCCAATCAGACCAGTTACTGCCACAATTATGACAGTCCGGCTCATGAGAACAGCAATAACTGTCAAACTATTAAAATCTTTGTTTTTGACTTTCACTTTACGCAATAGTTATAGACTTACTTTGTTAGGTGAAAAATGGAACAGAGCTATGGGAGAGAAAATGCAGCTGATTTGAGTTAAATGAGAAGAAATAAAGTGTTAAGCTTTCAAACAGTTGGTGTTACATCAGTGCTCTATAGTTAGCATGAACACATGCGTCAGGAAACAATGCAAAGATTAACTGAACTGCATATTTCATTCTAATTAACAATGATATAATGCAATGTGACTCTCAGCCTCCTGAGGAAAGAGCCTCGTATTTTGTTTGATGAATCTGCTAAAGCCACGGCTAGTCTCGCCACTAACCCCTGGGGAATCAGGTATCATTAGAGATATGAACAGATCCTCTTTCTGTCCCTGCGAGAAAAGGGAAAACACATTTCCTCAGTGCTGGCACATGCTTGAATGTGAAAGTGTTCAATATTAATAGGCTTTCATCAAGGACACAATTAGGACACCTCTATTTGACACATTCTATAGATTCAGAATGAATATGGATATGTGATCCCAAGGATGAGACCACTGACTGAATAACAAAGTGGAATCTTCAGCAAACCGAGCAGAATGAAGAAGGCACAACATGACAATTGGACAGCTAATGTGTTTTGATTCAGTGTGAGTTTAAAAGAAGCAGAAGAAGTGAAACACCATTAGCCTGATTTATAATTCACTGCCCAGGGCAAGTTGTATATTTATCCAAATTAGCATACATGTCACTATACAAACAAAAAATACATTCATCTAATACATTACTTTTTACGCATTAACAACACAAAAAACAAGACAAAAATGCCCCTTTTCCATGGAATAAAACAAAATTAAACAACAAAACTGGTCAGAGGTTCACATAGAGCAGATTTGATTAGCGAGTGCAGTTTAATATATGTAATTTTCCACACTGGAGGTTTGTGGTGCTGTGTGCAAAGCTAAGGTGTGAAGAGGGCAGTGGTGAAGTGAGGAGACTAATCACAAATGTATCACCCCTGAGCACTGTCTCCTCCAAGCTCTGTCACATTCTAACACTGTGGAGTCATGTACAATACAAGCACAGTTAGGCCCATTAACCACAGTGGCTAATTATCAGCTCCTACAAGGTCTTCAAGCTCCCAGGCAATGCATGCTCTCCTTTTTTGATTAAAAGCATAAATGCATTCAGAAAAAAAAGAGGATCTATTACAGCGAGGCAGAAAAGATAACAACCCTGCACCAGAGTAATTAGGCTGGGTGTTTCAACGGAACCGCTTATTCTGTGATGAAGGTTTAAAGAGTCCAGTGGCAGAAACACCACAACTGTGTTTGTTTTATTTATGATGCTGCAGTGTCACCCACCGGGGCCCAATTAGCCTGCGACTGATGCTTTGGAAAGCTTCTCTCGGCTCCTCTTTGACAGAAAATGAAAGCTGCACTTGCTTCTGTCCTATAGTGACCCATGGACTTCAACCTGTTTTGAGCAGACTGCCCAGCACTGACTTAAACATGTCACTGCAACGTCCTCCCTTCACTTCTTTTTTGGCCACTTGCCTGTATATTTCTTATCATTTAATTGCATCAAACAAAAAAGAAACAGGGATACGGTGCCAAAAGTGTTCAGGCTACAGATTCACTTCCATCCCATCTCTCCTTGACAATTTGATTGTTCGGTAATGTACACAACAACCTTCTCAGTATTACCTGCCCACATGAGGGAGCAATGCCATGAGGAACAAACCTGATTGCAATATTGGCCTGATCTCTTACACCAGCTTCAAACTGTTTTGTCAAAGTAATTTTCCTAATTAACAGTGATGTGCTCCTGATTAAGACAGTATTTACTAATTTACACCATATCAGGCAGCACAGAGTTTAAATTGGCTTCCGTGGTTGTAATTCATATGTTTGATGACATGTGAGACACATACAACAGTAAATGTTCCAGTGAAGTCTTGATATGATGTTATAAATAGACAAGCCTTGGATTTTTAAGACATGCACATTTAAGCTGGCTCAGCTTTGCCTTTCAGTCTTAATAATCACGATCCTTAAAACTACTGTAATAGGAGCCCTTCACACCTTCCTCTTTTCTCCAGAAGAACAACATAGTGCTTCAAATAATCCTTGAATTACTACACACACAGTCATGGGCACACACATACTAACACCCACCCACATACACAGACATAGTTTATTAGTTTCAATAGACAAATGAAAAAGAATGTCTATGGTCTTTTAAGCAAGCAGCAAGAGACCAATTAGCAAGTATCTCTATTCAATTTCTCCATATCTCTGCTTAGAGAGTGTGAGGAAAGAGTGAGGTCTGGTAGGAGGAGTTTGAGCTGCACAGACAGGAAGAGAGAAAACAAAGCCATCATCTCCCAGCGCTTTCCCCCCTCTCCCCTCTTCTCTGCAGCTCCAATTACTGGCTTCTCTGCCTGCCATCAGTATGCAGCAGGACCGCTCCTTCCTCTACTCGCCCCAGGCCATTGAATACGTTACCTCCGCTATGAGGCTCGGGGCTCAGGGGCACTGCGCCCCCTAACCCCCTGGATAATTTGGGATTCCTGCTCCTGCCTTGGAGAGCTGAAAACAAATAAAACACCCAGATAAATAAAGAAATAAGGTTGCCTCACAAATATCCAGAGATCTACTGATTTATTGATTTGCTCATTCCTCCACTTATTATTTGTAAATCATTACTGATCCACAGCCACCCACACCTCCATCCCAAACCTCTGCGAGAGAATCACGGTGCACCCCAGCCAAGAAAAAGTTTACGGTCGTGGAGTTAATGCAAAATATTTAGTAAAGTTTGTTTAATTTCTTCTCCTAAAAACATTATAAACAAAGAAAAAAACATTTCTGCATAGAGAGATAATGTTTCCAGTTGTGTATATATGCAAGTCTTAAATATAAATATACAAATCTTAGTTAGTTCTATATATGAAAATAACTAGTTTTTAAACCTGTGAATTTGTGTTTGTAAATGACAAAAACCTTTTAAGAATATAAGAAACACAGGTGAGAATAACATGTTTTTATTCTTTCTGCACACCAAAATGTGCACAAGGCACTTGAGGCAAGTCTGCAAAGCTGCTCAAACCAGACTGCCTTTGGCTTAGATTTCTTTTCCCATCTCCCCGTCTTTGTCTTGAGTTTAAGGTTTAAGATAGTTCACAGCTACGGACTATAAAACTCTTATTAAAGCACTTCAGGTTTCATTCGCACTCCAAAATGATGTTTTAAAAGCACTTTTAAACAAAAACATCCCAAAATCAACTTGTCGAACAATCCCTTAATCTTGCCCCTGCATCACCATTTAATGAAATTGGACTGGAATGCACTGGAAATTAATTCAATCATGAAATAAAATGAACATCAAAGTATTGCCCCTTTATGGATCTAGGAACATAAAACAACATTATTGCTTTTCCAGACCATTTTACACTCATCTACACTGTAGTTCTTGTGCAGTGATATAACTACAGCTGCTCTTTCCACTTGCAGGCGAGAACATGTATGCTATACTCTTTTGGGCAGAGGCATGACGATCTGAATTGTTTCAGAATTCTGGACAGCAAGGAAATGGAAAGAAATGAAGGAGAAATATGGCTGTAAAAAGAGGAGATCTTCCACTTTATTGTATAGCTCGAGGAAGTAACCAAGGGCAAAAGCCCCAATGTGGGCCGTCCGAGTCAGATAGCACTGCCATTGAAACAAAACCATTCCACCCTCCTCAGAGTGACATTAATGCCTGTTTAATATGCTTCCAAAAAACAGTTGCTGTAAATGATGACTAGATAACTTAATGTAGCGCTGAATCGATTCTCAAATGTGTCTGTCCCTGCTATACAGAGCAGGCGGAGTAGTAGAGCTGAGGGAGACAGTGAGAATGATAGGGCCATGGGGGAAATAATGAGACTATTAAGTTGTTACTTTTTGCTTCTTACAGGACTTTCCTAGCAGATCTATCTGCTGGCTGCAACTAGTTGTGCATTGTTGCTGCTGCTGGCTGCATGAATCTTAATTGTGATATGGTTGCATACTGTGTCCACGATGTAATGTTAGATGAGGTAATCTACTTACAATGATTACTAGGGTCTGTTTAATTTTTCTTCTGTCACAGTGCACCAGCAGCTTCTAGTTTCAACTTCAAGGCTTGTTGACTGCAATGAAGCACAGTTCTATAATAGTTCCTGTATAGAAAACTTTACATTTGACACAAACCACATACAAGGTGGATTTTGACAAGCTCATAAAGTATCATCTGCTTAAATGCCTTAAGACAACGTAAGATTAATGACCATCCATTCAGTGCTAAGCGGCAGAGGTAGAGGAGGCACCTGCTCCTCAAAGGCCAGCTGTAATCGTTCTCATCTGGACTCCCTACTGACATGCTAACCTGCTGCTCCTAAGGAAAGGAGATCTGCCTCCCAGATCCTCAAACACTTTTCTGGAACCGCTGTATTACTTTCCTAATTCAGCCCAGATGTGATGTCCCCACTCTGCCATCCTGTTTTTTTTCCCTGCTCTGCTTCATCTCATTCCCACCTGCTAGCTGACCTAGGGACCCATGGCCCAGACTCTCATTTGGTTTGCTTCTCCAAGTAAAGTCCTGTTCTTTGAATTGCAGTAGACCCCCCCCCCACTCAGCCTTGAGGGTCTGCAGTGAAGTCTGCATACTATGGGAGCACAGGAATCTTCCTGTCACATCTTTGCATTTCTTTTGTTGTCTTAATAAGAACCCCCCTGTTCAATAAAGAGTGGTCAGTGTTCCATGTAGATATCTAATGGCTAACACTACTTTTCTACTGACTCCAGTCTATTTTTTCTTTTCTTATTTTATTCTTGCACAGCTTATAGTCACAAATAAGAAAGTGTTTTGGCTTGTGGTTTGTTTTGGTGTTGCTCCTCTGGTAGTGTTGCACGTTGTGCACTTCTTAAAAAATAGAATATATTTATTTATAAAAATTTTATTTTCTTTTACAAGACAGAAAGGTTTTTAAAGCAATGTCAGCATTGGCTGGAGAACATCATAGGTTAGCACTAGCTGCCTAAAAGACTCCCACTTTAATTGGATTGCTGGGCTTCCCCTTGCTGATGGACATGCTTGTCTCTCAGGACCACTGAGCGTCTGTCTCCACTGGATGGGCCCCAGTAAATAATCTCTCTCCCCTAAACGCTTACCGTTAATTGTGTTTTTTTTTCTTTCTTCTTCTTCTTCTTGTGGAGATGTAGTGGTGTGGAGGGCTTGGGTTGGGGGATAATTAAGACAATGCTTTTGCGCTTCACTCTGTGGCAGGGATCCCACCAGGGCTGAAGCAGGTGCCTCTTACTGGAAGAGACTCTCTGACAAGACCTGCCAATCAAGCCTGTAGAACTCTCAATTTCTTGAGCTCTTTGGTGCTCTATTCCCTTTAGTCCCTTTATTCCAAACACAGCTTTAAAATGCTTGGGATTAAGCAGGTAGCAAACAGGAGTAGTCTGTCGGAAGGAATCAGTGTTCCATAGCCGACATGAACGTTGTCTGTCTCAGCATGTCTACAGCTGCGCTCCTGTCGAAAGCTTTTTACCGTGGATTGGATTTGAAAGCTAAAATCTTTGAGTGGAATTCTTGCAGCAGAATTGACAACAGCGCAGCACAATCTTTCTACTAAGAAAGCTGCCATACAACATCACACCAGCTTTGTATTTATTTTATTTTTAGTTGACTATTAAGGGGAAAATGCCAAATAAACTCTCCCTCTTTAATGGCCTTTGCTGGATCTGTATTTTCCTTGTATTTCTCAAATTCCTGCTGAGCATTTGCGTGGCGTGTAGTACGACCATGCAAAGAGTCTTTGAGGAACACAGAAGAAGACTACTTTTTGTTGTTCTTTTAACAATGCCAGAGGGCATTGTCATACTGTGCAGAGCTGTGCAGAAACAGCGCATAGTATAATAACATAATCAAGGCAAAAATGTTATGTACTAAAAAAAAAAAAAAAAAAATGTATCTCTTTAAACTCGCGCCTCATCTAGTAGACAGGCTGGAGAGAGGTGCCAGCAGCTATTCATGATGGAGCGGGAAAGCAGGTCATGGAGTCACGGCCACTAAGAGCTGGTGTGCTATAGAGTGCCACTGACAGGCTTGTACAAGGCCATGGCCTCATCTGGCTGCTATGCCAGAATTTAGGCACTGAATGTGCTTTACTGTTGAGGCACTAAAATAATATCCCCACACATATAAAAATGAATGTCCACATATATCCAGCATGAGCAAACAAGAAAAATAAACAAATGTTTTGCAACATCCAAATAAATTAGAGTTCAATATTAGTATGTTAAAATAGTTCATTTAAATCATTCTCATATAACATGATTTGATTTATATTCTTTGAAAAATGGATAGCTGCACATTCTGTACTAAATGTGATATGGGAGTTAAATAAATGGGAAAGTGGGTCTGAATTCTCTAGCAAACCACAGCCACTCGTCACACACAGACAGGAAATGGACAGCCACTTTGGGGAAATTCAATTCAGTTGTCGTCCACTGTGAAAAAATTGAATCATGTAGACATTTGAGGTGATTTAATGGTGTTAACATACGCACAGTGGAACTCCACGGCCTGTACCGTACAGGGTTTGTGTTATTAGGTTCAGAGTAAAATCAGTCACTTCTCTCGAGTCCATTTGACTGGGAGAAATGGATGGACATTAACAGGAATTTTGAAAGTGGTCCATTATTTTAAATAAACTAGTGATTGATCTCTCCTTGGGAGCTCTTTTAATAGTTGTCTAAAATGTGCTGGCTCCTTCTTCTACTTTGTCTTTCTTCACATAAGCAACACCAGATTTTGACTTTTTTTTCCTTTTTTCTTAAAGTTATCATGAGAGTCTTGATATTTGAATATTTATAAATAGAGATGAGTGCATGGAGGGAGGGCTGGCGGGTTTTTTGGGTATGGGTTTGTGCTTGAGGGCTTGAATCTGCTTTTGTCTTTTCTTGATGTGAATGACCAGAAGAGCTGGTGAACTTGGCAACACAAAACAAAAACAGTTCATGGTGTCACTCAGGGTTTTGACGTTGTTATTGGGAACTGTGCATTTGCTGTTGCCATCCCTCAGCGTTAATCATTGTTATATATCTTTGCCAGAAAAATGATGGCCCAGGGTTTCTTGGCTTAAAATATAGATGATAAATTTCCATCTCATTGGTATAGCACTTCCTCTACAACTCTGCTTACCTCAGGTTAAGCAGGGCTTTGGCAGAGAGTGTAAATGTCTGTTGGTTGGTTTATATCTCTTTGTTTATGTACTGTACGACTGTGTGAAATTTTCTCCCATGCTGTATTGAAATTGTTCACTCATTAACAATATGCCAAACATTATGTTGTGCTAGTATTTAAAAATCTGGGAATATTCAATATATTGTGTTACATCCTCCTGTGCTTTTCTCATATATTGAAGGTGTTATGTCTACAGCTACCATTAGTTTATTAAAGTCAAGTCCAGTGAAACAATACATATGTTATTTTATCCTCATTGGGAAAAATATTATGACATACTTTAGAGAGATTTAAGTTCATCATATAGAGTCAAAAATCTATATTACTGGATTAAATTTCATACAATTTCAGCAGCATTTTTTTTAAATCAAATATGGTGAATCTGTGTTACTTTTAAGGGAATTCACTTTTGAAATAAATCAAATAAGAGCAAAAAGCATTGCTTTTTTTTTACCAAGAAAGTAAAATTCATTTTAATTAAACACAAAAGCTTTGTAAAAATATAAATGTATCTTAAGGACAAAATGGAAACACAAATACTAAACAGTGCCAAAAGATTCCCAGAGCCCCACAAAGAAGAACCGTCTCCTGCAGTGTATGAGTGACCAGCAGATATTGTCAATGTTCCTCTGCATTGATTTGCAAAAAAATAAATATTATTAGAAGAATACTGAATAAAATCTTTGCAATTTCTGCTAGTCAGTTTAAGTTTGTCAAATGTTTAACACTGACAGTCTAACGTTGTCCTCCTCACCAGCAGAGATATGAAGAGTGTCTATTCCTAAAGACTTCCTCATTAGCTGCAGAGAGCGTGGGAGTGCTGGTATCTGGAAACAAGTTTTAGCTGACTTTTGTCAGACTAGAACAACATCCTCGTCCCTTTGCGCCATGCACATGTCCTCTCACTCCTTGCATTATAACCCTGATGAGCTGACCACATCCTTGGAACACTTCACAAGATAAATAATTGAACTCTCAATAGCCCTTGATGGACAAAGATTGCTCCTCCAGCTGCCACTTCTTCTTTTGCTTTGTTCTCAAGAGCAACAACAACAAATGGGCCTTTGCAGAATCCCACACTAAGAAAACACATTTCACAGTGATAACACATAAGAGCTAGGGTTGCATTACTCTCCTGCTCAGATGATTTGTACCATTAGAGGTAGCTCATGTGTTGTACAAATAGTAATAAAGAAGCCTTCAAAAGAAATATGTGATCTTAAAAGAGTGTTTTATGCCAGTAGATGACTGATGTCACTATCATCAGTTATCTATTACCAGCTAAGTTGTCTTTTCAGCAATCAATGGAAGATGAAGAAGACAAAGGTTTCAGAGGCAAAAACGTGTGCTTTGAACAATAGGTGGCAGTGTGCTACCACAGAAGGCATGTACAGTGTCTCAAGTTGTCTGAAGCCAGTCTTGGCAGAGGAAGGCTTGAGGCTGTTCTGTGGATTTAATTAGACAGAAACAGATACTCACATGTTCATTTCTCAGCTGCCTCCCATCCATTTCTTTACAGTCTGTTGGGGAAAAACGCTTTATGGTCCAATTGTAACTTTAACTGTGAGCACAGAAAGAACCACACATTCATAGTGAAAAGCCAAGTGTTAAGACCTTGTTTCACACCTCCTAGAGGCAACCATTACAGCAGGTAGAGCTGTAAGAATCACAGGCCAACTGTTAAAACACACAAAAGGGGAGGGCAAAGAGTTTTTCCACAGACAAAGAAAGTGTTTTTCAAAATGTCTTGAGGTATCCATGTGGCTAAAGACCACATCCATGATGATAATGTTAGTAATAATAATGATGAAGTTTCACAAAATTACATTTTATTTTAATTTTAAAACATTATCATTTTAAAATCATCCTTCAGTTTTAAATTTTCTTTATAAAAAGTTTATTTTATGCCAGTTTGAATGGAATATGTATTTATTATATCAGTGGGATGTGGTGCATATGATATTTAGTAAGCTAACATACATGACAAATGCCAGCAGTTGAACAAAGCATGACCAAAAGAAAAAGAAGAAGAAAAAAAGAGTGTAATTAAATCATGGGATGATGTGGTGTTGCTGACAGTGGGGGCACAAAGAGCTGGAGGAGCAACATTTAGACTATTGGTAGTTGAGAAAGTGCTGTGGCCTACCACTAACCTTCACATCCATATTAAAAGCAAGGTGTCAGTGCATGCAAATTAGAAGTAGCCGGGTAAAGCACTGTTAATGAACCCAGCCATTGAACTCCATGCAGCCGACTTGTCGTTAGATAGGTATGCCATAAATAGTCCATTTGGCCGAGAGCCAGGGGGAGAAGCTAAAGCAGAGTTACTAGCAGTAGGATAAGGCCTTTATTGTGTTATGACAGACAGAGGGGATGATCAGACAGGATAGAGATATGGGCTTTCCTTTCCAGATTAATTAAAGAAAGGATCAATTAACAGTGATGAAAACCATAGCAGCATACTGACTAGCTGATAGGCCAATCAAGCCTTGAAATGCAGAGTAGTTGGCATGTTTTATCTCTCCAAACTTAATTGCAATTTTCCAGAGGGAATGACGTGATCAAAATGGAGGGGTGAAATTAGCTCCACAAGAATAAAGTATTTATTTAATGTATTTGTTCTGTGATTTAGTGAATAAGCATATAGTGTATCCATATAGGGGACATGTTTTGCTGTGCACACAGAGGTTTCTCTTTCTGCAATTAATCCATCTCCTGCTCACCTTCATCATTGAAATTGTGAACGCAGATCCACTCCTCAAGATTAGCTTTTGCTGACTAGCAAAATGTCTTGGCTGAGGACAATTTGTCCCACATTGCCCAATCATGCCAGGTGCATGTGGTTATACAATATGGAGCAAACGTGAATTAATTTGCATATTAGGACATGAATTTCACACTCCTCACTGCTGCCACTTTACGGTAGATTCAAAGGAAGAATGACCTTAGAACAGATGAAAAGCACAAAGATTTGATGGCTCACTTGTGGGGTGCAAAATGAATGCAGGCTGTGCAAGGAATTAAAAAAGGGAAAAATCATGTGTTTGGGAAGGCGACAAGGAAGTTTATTTGAGGAGCAGGAGTTTGTGAAAGTAATGTGGTAATGACCTTTAACCCCTGTCTTAGGTGTCATAGAGAATATCCATAAATAAGGTTCACATTTAAGATTAAAGGAGAGAAGAAAAAGGGAATGTAACATAGTTCTACAATGCAGCTTTACTGTACTGTTAAAAGTTGTAAAATAACACAACAAAGTCAAGTGCTATTGGTGGTCTTTATATTGTTACCATTTGCTTGTTTTTAATAATTTATCCAGTTATTATAACAATATTAGCTAAGATTAAACACACACACAATGTTCATTACCTTGGGAACACAGCCCACCAAAAGCTCATTTCCTGTTGAGGAAGACTGCCTAACCCCGATTGACCCTCAGATATTCCCATTACCATGGGCCAATGTTTAAGGGAAAGCTTATTGAGCTACCTCAGCTGGAACACCCACCACAGATTTATGAGCAGGAGACTTCTCTGCTTTTAATGATTATCTGTTCATTTTTTTTTAACTCACAAATCAAATCAGAAACAAGGAGGCAGAATTATCAAATGTGCCAAATGAAATAAGAGAATCAAACGAACGTCATTTGCCGGTTTGATAAAAATAAGTATACAAATTAACGCAAGTACAGAGAATATTTTTTTTGTAATTCTCCAGAGGGTAATTTTTTTTAAAGGTTTATTTTTTTAACTTGGTTAATTTTCCATTTAGTATTTATGTCTTTCAAAATTTGTTTGTCCTAGAAGTCAGATTAAAATAGTGAATGAGCTGACAATATATTTGACTCCCTACAGTCTAAGACTAATTAATCTAATCCCTATCAGTTTCTAAACAGTGGAATGACTTCAGACCACCTAGTAACACTTTTTATAGCAATAACAAGGTCTAAACTGTAGATGCTGTAACCTTTTTTTTCTTGTGGTGTATGGCCATTGTGCACAAGAATCCTGAGATCTATCCATGTCAGTAATGCTGCTAGATGGAGGAGAAGCTTAAGTGAGTCTGTCATGGTAATTATGGTGGATAGTTGAGGACTATCAGGTCCTTAGCTCGCTTACTGCCAGTCTGATTTATCCTGAATATAAAGAGTCTCCCGTGTGCTTGGGGGAAATTGAAAAGATGCACTTATCTACCTAATGACAATAGCCGAGGCAAATCATATGCATTGTAAGGCAAGGAAAAACTGTATTTGAGGCATCAGAATATTAAAATGTGCTCTATGGTGGTATTCTGCTGCTATGTTTTATCATCCAACAGGCTGTTTCAGAATATGAATAACTATGCAAAAAGCTTAGGTAAAAGTCCATGCAATGTCATAGGACAATCATTCATTTTGTCTGAAAAGCAGTGGCCAGCATCTCCCAGCACAGGAAGCAGCCCCTGTTTTCTTATTTGTGCATGTCTGATGACAGCTTTCAAAGCAGCATGATGCCCACTTAACAGAAAAGACTGAAAATCAACATAGTTTTTCCCTGAAGTCGGATGGGGATTCAGGGATTTTGCATTCTGATTTTAAATGATGAAAAATGGTTTCCTTCCATGCATGTACAATGTGTGGGATGTTTTTTAATTCACAGTGATGGTTTTGTAGCACATTATCTCAAGTGTATAAGTTACAAAAATGAGACAGTGGTACTCTATGAAACCAGAGTAAGCCAGGAAATGTAATGTGCTTCTGCATGGACATCAGTAGTGATGCAGAACCGTTTTACAGTCATTTATCTGAAAATGGCAACATAATGTAATAACATTTGGGAAGCAACTGTTTTGATTGGGATGGGACAGTCTGCTGAGCTGCAGTTACATGCTGAAAACACAATATTAGCGTCCATCATTTGAGGTAACTAACAGGGTTCCTGTTTCAGGGTTTTTGGGAAATCAAATTAGTCTGCCAGACATCCAATTTGCGTTTTGGTTTAGTCAAATGTGGCTGAGGCATATTATGCTGGAGGCCACAAGACGGGAGGGAAGTGGCTCATTTGCGTTACGTAACAGAAAAATGTGTGGCTCTTGATGTGAAATTTAAACTTTTATTTTTGCCAAGCAAAAAGCTGACCTTTGCTTGATGTTTACTTTAAGATCTTGTAATCAGAAAGTTCACAGCTGCCCAGCTTCCTTGCAGTGAATAATACATTTCCATTAAAAAAGGCTCATTAAAAAAATGTTAGTCAATAAACTAGTGAGAGTGGAAGTTAGCATCTAAACACTCAGCAGGATTGTCTGCGGTAAGCACACAGTTCTTCCACAGCTAAATCATATCAGATGGACTATTGACAGCATTCTGTCAATAGCATAGCCCTTGGAGGGTTAGCTATTTGCACGTTGACTGATTGACTGTTTCTTAATAGACATATAATTGGTGACAAAGACCTTCCAATGAAGTGTCATTTGCCAGAGCATTTGTGATAATTCACAGCCTGTCCCATTTTCTGTTGGACACAGTCCCAAAGTAGGGTCTGTGATGAGCAACATGAACCACTAGACAGTGTCGCACTGACAAGGGGAAATTATAATAAAGCATTGGAAGCACAGAGATATAGCTAAGCAGGAATCACATTGGATACAAGGCAAACAAACCAGCTGGCATTGAATCTATACATGGGCACATGGAAGATGCAATATGGAGCATTTGAAACTTTGACCTGATGTAACGTTATTCATTGGCAGCAATACAGCATGCTATTTCCTTCCATTCCAGACTATGGACAGTTTTGATGGATAGTAATATTCACATGACACTTTTGTTTACCTCATCTGTGCTCCTGTCTGATACAACCATCAATGTCTTCATCAGAGAAACTATGCATTTACAGATGGCTGTGTTGATTGCATTGTAGTGCATTTGACGAAATGAAAGATTGAAAAGAAAGAAAAAACATGCCCCCGTGGTCCTGTAGTGTTTTGTGAAGGCATTGCTTTTTAAAGCAGCTGCTTGGAGGATTTTTAACATCTATTAATGCAGAATTACTCCAATTACAAGCCTTCTTTGCGCCAAGGCCCCCTTCCGCAGCCTGTGTTAGATAGTGCACACCTCTGGGAGCCAATCACAGCCTTCACAGCCACTGGCAGCAGATGTAAGCAATTTACTTCTGATTTCTTCATATTCAGTGTGAGACGAGCTCCTGGTGACCCGCGACCCTGGAGCCTGCAGGATTCTAACCCTATCAAATTAAAGCTCTCTGCTCACTTATTCCCTAGCGCTCCTCTGTGCTAAGCAGCCATCTCGCTGCATAGCAACGCCGGTCGGGCGTGCTCGCTCATACGCCCTGCCTCATCAGCTGCTATTAGGGAAAATATACAGTGCTCTAATTGGATGAGATTCAGCTAAGGAAGTGCAGTTAAAGGTCATTTTCCACCGTGTGCCTCCTGCTCTTCAGAATAATTTCTGTGTCCTCTGTCTTTGTGAGCCTTTAAACAATAGGGCCAAAGTTACAATCCTTTCTCTCTTTTTTTGACAGAGTGCCACAGGCCGTGATGAGCAGCAAGTCCTCTGAATCATGTAAACAACATAGCTAGGCACTGACTGATGAGTTCTGTGTCAACTGCACATATCTTCTACTGTCTCCCCTCAAAGTGTCCTGGTAGCCACGTTGTAACCTTGTCGTTAGCCAATTTCAGAAATTCGGAAATGGTTAAGGAAGACCGCCTACTATTCAAATTTATAATCACTTTGCTTTAGTTTTTTTCCGCTTGGTCAGTTTTGATGGTTGCTTTGGCATGTGTTTTGCCCAACAGTTGATTTAAGAATAGTAAAACATTTGCAGTACTTTTTTACTCAATTAATTCCAAGTTGCACCTGGTCAGAACCGTGATAGATGATCTGAAGCCTATAAATACGTGATCAAGCTTAAAACCGTTAAAAGAATCACTCAAAATTCACAGAAAATGTACAACGGCATGGTGACCCATGTCCTGATTTATAAGGTAAGTTGGTGTTTTCTGAAATCTGCTTCTGGCTGAAGTCTTGGAAATGCCTTGAAATGACAGTAAGTTAAAGGAATATGTTATGTGTTAATGAACACAACGCAGCGGAGTTAACTGATTGATGACTAAGTTGGATTCTTCTATCTCAAAGGCCAGTGTCTTGCAGATTTAAGGTGCTTTCCTAATTTAAATTAAAGTGATTCAACAGCTTGTTGTCCAGTTCTGCACAATGATTCTTTTATTTGAGTCAGGTGTGTTGAAGCAGGGAAACATCTAAACATGCAGGACACTGGCTCTGGGAAACTAGTTCTACACCGAGGTTTGGAAACCATTAAGTGTTTTCTGCAATCTGTAGGTGCTGTTATTATTGCAGTACCCCAGTTACTGATGAAGATATATAGCGAAAAAAACAAACACACGGAAGCTGTTTATATTTTTATATTTTTTCAATTGTAAATGGGTTACCAATTCACAGCAAATGTAAATTGACTATTCTGTCAGAACTATGTTTGTTCTGTGGTTCGAACAACTCAAGTTAAATTTTATAGTAACTCCTCATTAAATAATTGACTCAGTTTAAATGTATGTACACTTTGCGTGTCCACTTATAGCTTTATTGTTAGATGGCACAGAGGATTTCACAGTCAAATCCAGTCTAAATTGACAGTTAGATGCTAGTGTTTGGGAAATGAGCACAGACTGACAGCTGTAGACCAAAGCTTTCTATGCTGTTGTCAGTGAGAACCTTTTTGTTAATAGTGTTTGACTCACCTTTGCAAAAACATCTTGGTCTTCCTGATGTCTGAGGTATTTTTGTCTGAGTTTACGTTATAGAATCAGTGCAAAAAAGAAAACAAACATAAAAGAAAACAAACTGTTCACTCCTTTTCCTCTTATTTGTTTGTCCCAAGTGTTAAAGATGTTTGAGTAGGTCAGACAGTAGTATTGTACTCCTTTGTTTTACAACATATCTTTTCGAGCCTGTTGTGGTGTTGAGGAAAAATCTTGAGTTAAAAAGAGTGAAGGGGTTAAGAAGGAATAAAGATATTATTACAGACATAATAGAATGTTGCTAATCATTGATTCATACAACTCTTTGGGATTTCTAGCCATCAAATCTGAAATTTGTGAATGCTGCTCATATCCTTGTCTCCACATATTTCCCTCTTTTCATTAAATTCAACACCAGACTGCTTGTGAGGTGCCTTTCACCCTTTGACATGTGCCAGTAATGAAATTATCAGTATTATTAACTTTGACTGTCTGAGCATTAAATATTGTGACTTTTTCAGTTATGTCCCATTGTCTTTATTTTATGAGATAAATGGTACCATAATTCAGCTAACCGCTGAAGTGGAAATCTTGTCACTTTATTACAGAACCTAGGAGGATTTGTGAAGCTGCCATAGACAGCATATTAATGATGACCTGTGACTTTGTTTAAATGCACATTAGTTGTCTGATGCTACTGCATGTACAATAAATCCCTTATAAGAGCTACGCTCCTCCTAACTCACAGGCCACTTCATTAATAAATGATCTTCTCCACAGAGGAGCTTGTGGCTGCATTCTTTTTCAGGTTATAACTTGTGATGCAATAATAATGAATGCACACATAAAATCACTATTCGGAAGCAATATTCATTGTTTATATGGAATATAATTTTAAAAAGCAGCATTGTTATGAAATCATTATTAACCATATACATTTAAATATACAATAGAAAACCTTTTATATTTGAATGTCACCATTTTCAGATGTGCAAATTCTTAACTTGTAACATAATGCTAAACAGAAATATGCTAAATATTTTGGTTTGTGTCCCTGGAACAGTCTGATTTGGTCTATGCTAAAGGTTGGTTAGCGCCTTTGGAGTAAATGCTGCAGTTTTGTGTGGACTTGCATTAGTGGGGGATTTTAGAGGTTCCCTATCTGCAAATTTTACAATTGGAAGGGCAAAGGCCTTTTGAGCTTCACTGGAAAACTGAGAGACATTCACCGAATGAGAGGGCTGGGCCCTGAGTCCCACAGCGTCTCGCACCTTTCGTCCTGCCTGAAACGCATCACTTCACGCCCAGTGTTTTCTGTTGGGAACCCTGATTAAAGGGGGTGGTGGGGCATACACATACACAGCCTAAGCCTATGAATGACTCTCACAACCCCCCAAGATACTGTATTTGTCCTTGCAGCTTGGGTGCTCAGAGTGAATGCTGCCGTCCATTGATCTTTGTCTGATAAAGCCGCTGGCGTGGTGTGCATGGTGCCTTATGGGTTTCATTCCACTCAGGCGAGTCCATTTCAGTGAGCTGTGGTTGAGCTAATGTGAGACATGCTGTGCCAGTCACGGCCTTTGGGATTTGGCCTAAGTGCTGTGCGTTGTGATGCTTTACTCTGAAATTCTGAAGCACAGGCAGCTTGAAAAGTATTTTACACTTCTTTGACAATCCCATTGAATTTCTCTCACACATCTAGGTGAATGAAACGTGGCTAAAATCAATGCAAGACTGAAGATGCTGCATTTTCATCTTCTATTTCAATTCTGTTTGAATATTTTGCCTCACGAGTAACAACATTTTCACACCATAAAGCACAAAGTACTTATGTCTCTTTAAAAGAAAGCTGTTGGGGTGCTGAGCAAACACTCCTGTCGAAGACATCTGACAGATGCTCTTTGAGTTCTATTGGCTTAGATCCTGGTGCCTGTCACCTTTCACATCTCAGTGGGCCCAGAGGTGACCTCTCTGTTGCCTTGGAGCTCTATTCGTTATTGGCCCTAATACAATCAAATGCACGTTCAGCATTTCGGGGTCGAAGTGGTGGCAGCCACTAAGGTGCCTTCATACACAGAAAGGGCCGACTCATATGACCTCTTGCACCTGAACCATGACCCTCATTTACAAGTAGGTCACCTCTACAACAACTGCATTTACACAGGGTCAGCTAAGATCTCTGTACACCAGAAAAGCTCTGAAAAGCAGGCAGATCTTCATCATAGAGTGTTCCCTTGGAACGGTGGCATGCATACAAAACTGCGAAAAGGGGATCATCACTGGGAAGGCAATTAACAACATCTTTTTCTCTTGAAGGAGCAAAAGAAAAACTCTACATACCAACCCATTCTCATCACAGGTTTTGCCAAAGCAGGTGGGATCTCAGACATCCTTGTTTGTACAAGCTTTTCTTTGGAGTTATGGTACATTCCTCCTTATAATGTTGTAAAAAATGCAAAAACTAATGGGTGAATCAGGCTGCATTTGCTACCTTGCAAGCCTGTTTTTCTGCTCAAACTTGGTGGATTGTTTTCTATGCTATCTAAACTTTACTGCTCATGTAATGTGCACTCACTTGGGTTTTGTATCTGCTGGCTTTAAGACTAATTTAACACCATGTTTCCTCATAACGAGATCACAAAGGTGAGGGGAGTTCATCCGTGTCACTCTCAGCCCCTGTAGACTGAGATTTTTTTCTATAAAGGCACATAAAAAGTTAAAAAACATGGGCTCTGGAGAAGTTGATCAAATGCTGATTCCTTGAAAGTTACTTCAAGGTGGCTAGAGCCAGGAGAAACTAGACAAAGTGGCAGGCATGATAAATAACAGCCTTATTTCCACCTAAAAGCTGCAAGATTGCAAGATAAAAGCTTCAATTATTAGGTAAATGAAGCTGTAATACTCCAGTAAAGATAAGAGCCAATTGGCAAAACGTAGATGATAACATATGTAAACATGAGACATGTTCATGACAAAACAAGAAGAAAGAAGTTTCTCAGTTCCTTATTAGAGGAACTAAGTGAACGAAGCACACTGTGATGAATTCTTGCTTGAATCATAGGACACATAAGAAATTACTGACACTCTGATGATAACATTGACCACTTTGATATAAACACATGCAAAAATATGTGAATCTGTTTAGTAAGTGACACCAGCTAACCATATTAAAGCCTGAAGCCAAAATCCCTTTCTGCATGTGGCATTCATTGATTTTCACCGCTCCATCTAGGCAAACAGCTGTGCTGAAACAGTACCTTTATCACTGAGGCATCTCAATAAAAGTATGAGAAAAAATGGAGAAGGTGCTTTTGCACTGACCTTCTGGTAGCTCTAAATGGCATAAATAGGAATGACATAATGCACCATTTTACAGTTAATCAAATTCTCCAGGAGAGAGTCAGGAGAGCTGCTTTACAGTTGACAGATGCAGTCGGATTTTAGTCATCCACCTCACACCAAATCATTAGAGAAGCATTTTTGTATTTTAGTTACACTTTAAAAGGTCTCTTGTGTGTGTTTTTTTTTTTTTTTACGTAAAACTGACCCACTATTCTAAAAATTGGAAGTTATTTCTGGTTTGGTAAATCACTCAAAGTATAGAAGGAATCACATTCTATTCATGTTCTGCTTAAAGAGAGATTCACCTGTCATCTGCTACTCTTTCAAAAAAAAAAAAAAAAATGTTTCTACAGAGAGACAGACTAAAGAGAGGTAAAGAACAGAAAGGGATATGGAGGAAGAGAGAAAGGAAATAAATTGAGACTGTGCGGGAGAGAAAGGGAGAGGGAGGTCATAGCGACCGTGTGATGGTCGCTGACATAGGAGTTCAGCCTGCGGTCAAGGGAAGCAGTTGAAGATGAAGCAGACACACAGGCAAGTCTCTGTGTGCAGGTGCCCTCTCACTGCCCCGTCCGCTTTCATCCCCCATCCACTCCCACATTGCCCCGCCAGCCCCGCCTGCTACCCACCAATCAGGGCACAGGGGGGCGGCGGCACAGTGGGAACACATCAAAGCGTTCTCTCGGTGAGAGGCTCAGGGCTGATGCTGGCACAACACAGAGGAGCACAGAAGAAAGCAGGAACGACCAGTTAGAAAAAAGGAGTCCAAATGGAATGGAAAAAAGGAGTCCAACCAGAACAAAACATTTCATTCTCTTCACAAACCAGCATTATGCCAGCCGAGCATCCAAAAATCCAGACACATTTTTCTCACTGCCTTGAGCCAATGGCCCCCTTGAGTATGTGAACAAGGGGATAATTTAATTAAGAAAATCCAATCTTCCAGTTTGAGGGAACAAAGTTAGATTTGAATAAGAGCAATATGTTCCCCCCTTTATTTTCTCAAATTAAAATTTCATAGCTGAAATCAAAGAGTTTGTAAGGTGCCCCCATCTCATTTGAGTGTATGCTTTCAGAACTGACATCGTGATGAGAAAGAAATGCTAGTTTTTCTGTCCTTGAATGTAATTAAACATATTCACGGCATTTTGCTTCTCAATAGAGATGTGATGCTCTATAGGATGAATAAAATTCTCAAAACACATTCTTGACACATCATTGGTTCCACAGCTAAAGAGAAAAAATATTAAATATGAAAAAAATCAATACACATCCAGTCTTCAATCTTGTGATTAAATGCTGAATTTTGCAGGAAGCTCAAACTCAAACTAAGCCATACTAATGTCTTCTCTCTGATGTATGACCCTTCATGTTCACTCAGAACTTATAATGACTTTCTTTCTGAAAGCCCTCAGAGTGAGGAGAGCTTTCTAAATGAGAAGCACCCCTACAATAATGCTGAGCAGCCCGCACAGAACCACAAGCCTAACACTATGAGTGTGTCAAGTCCCCAAGTGAGTATGATGCACAATCCAGCAAGCTTTTGCATATGTTAAGGAGGATAATAGGCTCCTATGGGAGAAGAGGCTAAGGCCCAAAAGTGAGCATGACTATAAAAGTGCCATAAAGGGGATGCACGCTACATGGTAAAGTGTAGAGGGAGCCCCGATGAACAAACACCACTTTGAATTATGAAGTGCTCTGAGGATTCAAAGCAGCTCTTGTATAAACTTGTATAACAGCTTAAAGGTTTGGCATCACCTTCCCAAAGGCGCTGTCAATAGTATGTGCAAAATGACTTAAAATACAAAGAAAGGGAAAAAAAAGAAGAAAGAATTGTAATGCTCCCATTAAAAAGGGGATCTTTTGATTTACTAAATACTCATCTTTTCCCCGATGGAAGCCAAACATGAAGCGCAACATTAAGATCAATACTAAACAAAAACAACAACAACAAAAACACAACACCCTGGTGACTTTTGTTGGATCACACTGCAAAGAAAACACAACTGATGTTACTATCCCCATATCGCTCACAATCTCCAGCTTGTCAATACAACAAGCAATTCCTCAAATTCCAAATGTTGGAATGCAACCTTTCTCTGGTGAACTGTAACAGGTCATTGGATGTGTTACCGCACCTTGATGACTGCAGGCACAGGATGAAGACAAAGCTTTCATCATCTCTTGCCCTGGAAGGAAAGTATAGCACTGTATTGACTGATGGTAACCCCTTGTTGATCATTACAGGAGAGAGGACATACAGGTGTAGAAACATGAAGTCTTATCGATGGAAATATCAAAGGCACAGAAGGACTCTGTTGACCCTTTCATGATGTCAGCACTCGACTTTTGCTCTTGGGCACCATTTAAGTCATATTATAGACATGGCATCTCAGCATAATGAAAACTTATTGATGCCCTGTGCTGCTGTAATGATGAAACTGACTATAAGCACAGAGCTATTATTTGTATTATTCATGCCGTTTGACATGAGTCAATGCCTCAGAACTAAGGAAATTTTTTTTTATCTGACTGGTGTCAATCACTTTAAAGCACACTGTACTCCATTTGAAGACAACAGTGGTTAGAAGTCTGAACAATGAACAATGTGGCAGTTGTGACAAATCTTAGGATTTATCACTGAACAATAAAACAGAGCTGCTCAGCAGGAATTGGGACACACTGAACACATGTTTCGTGGTGTACGCAATCTCATGTAAAGACACAGCTGACATTCTGGCAGCATCCTGCTTTCTGTTTTCACTTGCCGTTCTCTGCTCCTGTGCCAGCTTATCCTGTGTGTGGTCTTTGCAGAGACTTGGCACTGTAGCTCCACAGCTCAGATTACCACATTCACATTCATTTCACTGAACGCAGTCTCTTTTTGGATGGAGAGAGGGCAAACACAGCAACATGAAAGGCGTTGGCAAGGTCAGATCTGAAAGTATGGAGTTTAGTAAAGTAAGAGGTATCACTGCAGTGCTGTGGCCACGTGGCTCACTGGCATGTATTTGGGATGACCTTCCCATTGTTCATGAGCAGAGCTGAGCTTGCCCCCTGGTCTGGGCCGGGTCTGTGCCCACGGCCAACCTCATCATACACTCAGCGTCTACCTATCCATCTTCCCTCATTGTGCACAGAGGTGACAGCTGGCATTCAGCTGTTTGTAAAAGGCCTTTAAAAAACACGCAGGGCCTCCTTACTCTGCTACATTAAAGTAATTAGCTGCCAAGCTAGTAGAAAGCACCCCCCACCAAGTGCCAGCAAGACAGCGGATTGAAGTCGGCATCCTGTTTGACACATCTGGGCAAGGGAGAGTAATGGAAACAGCTGCTTCTGCCCATATGGCATCCAAAGACTGGCAGCATGGCGGTGTGCTATGCCAACCTTAGGCAAATTATCCATCATTAATCCTGAGATCTGACCAGCATACGAGTTGCTGCTAATCAAAACATCTGGGGATAGTGGCAGAAAAGGTGTGTGTGTGTGTGTGTGTGTGTGTGTGTGTGTGTGTGGGGGGGGGGGGGGGTGGTCTCCTTTTACAGGTTTTACTTTCTCAACAAAACCACTGATGCTCTTTTTCTCC
>JBAMHW010000010.1:24544822-24557910 GCA_037177495.1 Rhadinocentrus ornatus | reverse complement strand
TACTACTACTACTACTACTACTACTACTACTACTAATAATAATAATAATAATAATAATAATAATAATAATAATAATATGAAATAATAATAATGATAATGATAATAATGATATTTTAAAATGTTAAATATGACAGCTTAATTTAAAGAAGTGTGTTTTATACTAAATCAGGAGACCGACATCTGAAATCCCTCCTAGAAAGAACATTACCATTTTGAAAGCTGGGTGCAGTCCACCACTGTCTACGGTGGCAGCAACATATATAAAATGTCTAAATGAAGTTGTTTCTCAGCTAGATTAGGATCATATATTTTTAGATAGGAAGCCAAGACGATATGACCTTAATAATAAACCATATACAAGATTTTAACAAAACAGTCACAGCAAAGTGCATTTCCAATTTCAGTCTATGCTAGCAATCAATCATATAGGTCCAAAGATAGGACATAGCAATAAAGGCACCTGCAGAACCATTAATGAGTATTTCTAGTGCTGACGGACACAGATGTAGAGAGAGAAACAAGCAAGGGAATTGTAAAGAAAGGTCATGCCACAACTTCAAACGCACTCTGATCAGAATCAATACAAAATTTGGAGACAGAATATCAGCAATCCTCTAGGAATCACTGGCAGATAAGGTGATTAATCATGCTAACACTTTTTTATTACTCATGTCTCTCTTAAGGTCACAGCATGTGCACATTGAAATTTTTTCAACACATCAAAAAAACAAATACATTAGAATAAAATGTGCTTAGAGGACTATTTCATGTCTTATTCCTTCAAAGTGTTCCCCATCTCTTTGATGATCCACAATGACCCTGGTATAACACACTGTTATGAAATGTACTGCATATGAGGATGCTGTAAGACACATGAAAGAATCTACAGAAGTGAAGTCTGTAACAGTTCTTGTTTGTAGCCTTGACAATGTTGATCCTGTGAGGCACTAATGCCCTGAATTAGAGCAGATGAATGGGCCACTCTGCTGGTCATGACAGGGTTTCACTAGCCATCTAGTCTCTCCCTTTTCATCTTATTCCCTTTGCTGGATCCCTGGTCCAAATGTTGTCCCCTTTATTCTGGTCTCAATTTCTGATCATCAAAAGGTAGGTGAACATATGTTCAAATTCTGTGGCCTCAGCCTCAACATTCTGTATTATTAGAGTTTAAATTGGTGGTGGTGGTGGTGGGGGGGTGGTAAGGCAAAAACACTCAAAAACACATATATGTACACAGACTGAAACATAGTGGATAGGTAAAAATGCACAAATGTAAAGCCCAATCCCCCCCCCCCAAAAAAAAAATAAATAAATAAATAAATAAAAAATAAATATAAAATAAATAAAGCACACACCAAGTAGGCACACACACATATACACACTCCCAGGTATTTGATGTTCTCTCCGTTTGAAGCCAAATTCTTGTTATCACTGCTCGCTATATGCCGTGCTCCATTTCCAAGGTTTTTGAGAAGAGTCCAGGGCTTTCATCTGTGAGCCATCGTCTACATCGAAGCCAGCAGTCTTAGAAGCAATGACATACTGACTGATGGTTAACATTTCAAAACCCTCACTTTAAATTAAAACATGACAGGTAACACTGAAATACCAGGTGAGCAGAAACCACACGCAAGCACTCAGACATGACAAAGACACAAGGATGTGCACCCTCACTCTCATAAAGACCAATGAAAATCTGGTTTTGTCTCTCCCTGATGGCTAAATATGTTAAGTTGCTAAATGTCAAATATCTTCACTTTTTGTCTTCTTACCCCATAAGGCACTCCTCTCCTCCCTGTGCTGACACCAACTCCGTGAAGCGCTGGGAATAGCCATTTGCATGAAGAGTAGGCAGACATTAGCTGTTTGGCCTCGTTGCTGTCACTTCCTGTCTCATGCTAACAGCATGTTGGACTTCGAGCAGCAGAAACGTGGAGAGGGTAAAGGTTCACTTTGTCTAAAACATGAGGTGTAGAAGTGGGTTTTTGAGTTTAAGAAATACAAAATAAAGAAACAGGGCTAATAACATGACTGCAAAGCTAAGTGAGCTAATATGACTGCAATGCTAAGTGAGCTAATATTCCAAGAGAAAAAAGTTAATCCTATGAGCTACTAAAGACGTTCAAATTAGTTGATATTTTTGCTGTTTTAGTCTTATAAAATGGTGCCCTTGTGCCCCTTATGGGCCAACATATGCCTTGGTGGCCCTTAAAGTTGTCTTCCTGCATTCTGGGTTGTTTTTAAGCCGAGTGTGTACATATAAATCTGATTAATAAAATTTTAAATGAATTTACAAGCTAAATCCATTCATTCTAATCCACTCAAATTGATGTTTTAGGTCACATTTTAACATACTTTTGTAAAAGTTTCAAATCACATTTTTAACAACACTCAGTTATGCATAAACAATTGTATGCATCTTAACATGCCTAGCAGTTTAAAGATCATTTCGAAGAGGACCTTAAGGCCAAGCAACAAAATTATTAGTATATTTGTGATTGATTTTTAACTATGTGAGCTAAGTCTCTGCTGTCTGTAAATGGTTAAGATTACTTAATTTGGCTGAAAATAGGACAAAGAAACAAAGTCCTTAACTTAGAAGTATGGGAGTCAGTTGAAAGAGTAGCAATCCAGCTGCTTGAATCCTTCTGCTTTTTTCTAAAACGATGCACAGGGAAGCGCATATCAAAGGCAAAACCCAGATCTACTTATTCTCATTTTCAGACATTAAGCATTCTTTTTGCAGGAACATCTGTTATTATTATCTATACCTTGTATTTCTCTTGGTTGTGCTGCCTTCTGCTGTGTCTGAAAAAAGGACAGAGAGAAAGAGTGTGAGGACAGGGTGTGGGTTGAGGGCGTACTTAACTCTATTGTTCTAAAAATGTTCATTTCCTTTTTGAACACATATTTGATTTACTATTTGGCAGGATTTCAATGCACTTTTACCCTCCATTTTCAGCAGAGGAGGAGTTAGTTGACACTCACAATTCAGAACTCCACCAAAAGCTGAAGGGATCCCTGGAGGATCGCTCATTCATCCAGCATTCCCATTAGCCCATTAGACTGGCCATCAGCCAGTATAACTGCTTCCTGTTTCTCTAAGACACCTTTTTTTTCATCGATTTAATTCAGTTGTTTTTCAAATTTTTTGCAAAGAGGTGGTAGATTACTTCAAACTGAGTATTCTTGTACATTTATAAAAATAAACTAAATATATGGAGGATAAGGGTGCATTTATTACCACAATTCATTGTCTGCACAAAAAAACATAGACTGAATAGAGAATATGTGGTAAGAGCTATACTAAAGTTGTAAAGTACTTTAATAAGCATTGCAAGTGAAATTCCTAGTAGAATTTTACTGATGAATCATTTCCACACTCTTTCTCTCTGGCAGCTGAAAAAGGGTGATTGAATAAAAACACTGAAATTCGCAAAAATATCTTCTTATTCTTGCTAATTATTATGAAAATGTAAATATTGTATTTGAGCAGTGAGTGGTATGTGAAAGGTTTAGACAGTCTTTTGGAAAGTCTCACTTTAAATTGACTTTTAAGTAGTGTCATTTGTAACTCCAATTTCTATATTAGCTGTGAATGGTAACTTAAAAACGTACATTACATGTACACATGTGACATATTAACAAAACTGAAGTATACAAGGTGAAAACGCAGAAACAGGAAAGTGTTTTTATACATGTAGGGCATAAATTATGTCTGATTGTGCAAGCTTGATGCCACCGTTGAACAGCCAGTCAATGGAGAGGGCAGGGAGAAGCAATGGAGCGATGTAATGTGTAATCTTACTACTCAATGGGCTGTGCCCAGCAACGGGCCTCTGAATGCTGGAAGTGTCAGAGAGATAAATAGCAGAGTGTCCCCCTCGAAAAACATGATTAATACCCCGCCTGGTGACGCTGTTGAAGATGAAGTGGGAGCAGCTGGCTCAGGCAGCGTAGGCACGCAGGGAGAGGTGGGAGGGGGGACTGGAGCGAGCGCAACGGAGCAGAGAGGGCAAAGAGTAGGACACACTGGCAGCTAGGGGAAAGGAAGGTAAGGCAAGAGCAATCTGGGCCACCACAGGCACAGGGACCCATACCTCCCCTTATCTTCCCATGTATGCAGCTTTATCTCTTTTTCTTTTTTCCTTTCTCATTTCCATCAGGGTTTAACACTTAAATAGTCTTTAGCTACTTACTGCACATACTGTCTGTACTCATTAACACAAGCACACATTGCTGTGTCTATGTCTTCCTATAAAAGTTCACACTTGTATGCTTTAGTTATCCAAATCATGAGTGTTAAAAACTCGAGGGAGCACAGAGGTGAGAGCTGAATGCAGGAATATACTGTATATCATTAATACACATTTCCATACAACTTCAAAGAGCTTTTGGAGTAATTTTCTATCACATGTGAGCATTACAGTCTTTGAAGTATTAGCCTGCAAAAAAGTTTTGTTAGTTAGTAGAAAACTTCACGTTTCAGTAAAATGTCCCCTGCAGAGTGACGCCCGTTTCGATAAATTGGTTGAAACGCTCAAAAGACAACACAGAACACTTGAAGTTTTTGGGTCTGTTCTGTTGTGGAAGTAAACATGTCGAGGGGTGGGCTACTTTTTCATGGTTCAGGGGCCCCAACCCTCCCCTCACACAATTAACTTTTCCACTGTAATGAGATGATTGATATGCTGGAAGTGTGTGCTTTAAGGAGATATTAATCATTCCCTCTGGTAATTTTAATCATGCGTTCCATCATCCCCAGCTGCTGAGGATCACCTTCCTAGCAAACAAAGGGCGGCCATGCCACTTGCATAGTCATTCTGTTCTAGTTTAACTTTATTTTAATGCTGGTTCCTCCCATCTGTTCGCACAAGCCTCCACAGCCCACGTTGCACGTTGACAAGCTGGGTAAGCAGTGTGTGGGTGGGTGATTGTGTGAGTGTGTCTGTGTGCATGTATGTGTGTAAACTTTAGAAACACAGGCATCTTTGAAATGGTAAATCTAATCCTCCAGGTCCGTGACTGGTTGGTACATCGCCACCAGCCACCTCCACTAACACGCACAGTAATGCATACAAACAGCAGGCACGTGTGCACACATAGTCTTTGAAACACAATCAATGTGACACACATTCTGACGCACACACAGAATCATACACAAGTGCATATACCACATGGTGTGGGCAATATGTCAGAGCAAAGCATAATTTGGCATTTGAACCAGTCACTATTATTGGAAGTCTGAAGAATGCTGCAGGGAAGATTTATTTAGATGACAAACAACTTGGAAACTCTCTCCCACTCCCTTGACTATGTTGAAAGTCAAAGAGACTTATATATTCCCAAAGCACTGATTAGTTCATGTTGAGTGCCTCTGTTGTGCTGTACTGTACATCTGCATTGTTGTTCCATGTTTTCCACCCAAGGCTATGTAAGATTTGAAAGGGTATCCCAAAATCAAAGGCATTTATCCTGACTCTGGGTCAGGTGCTGTGTTGTGACAGTCAAGGCCAAAAGGAAAATAACAGTGATCCAGCCAGGCCTTTAAATACAAAACTGAAGCCATCTGAGCTTACAAAAGAAAATAAATAAGTATAAAGCACTTAAGAAAAGTAAAACAATAAAAAGTATATTTAAGTGAAAAAGTCTCAAAAACAGACAAGGTTGCACAAAAACCGCTGCTTCAAAACATGCTCAAACAAGTAACAGCTTAAAACTTCCACTTGACAAGAGTCACAAATGCGCCTTTAATCATGTACAAAATTAATGACATCCAGCTGACAGATATTCCATCATCAATGCAGAAGTTTTTGAACATTATTGAAGGGGGCTTGTCTGGTTGTGTGCAGATTAGCATTGCCTGCATGCAATCAGAGGCCAGTGCAAAGCAGATAGGTTAATCCCCAGGACGAGTTGATAGGACACCTCCCTAAATGCACAGAGCCGCACTGCTTCTAAAACCCATTAATTGCAACCAATATGAAAAAAGTAATTTAATTTTACATCAAGCCTCATCTGTTATCTGTGGCACACTTCTGTAGAGTACATAAAGGTAATAGAGGTTTTCAGGGGCTATTCCCCACTTATTATCAAATAATGATAAATGAATATGCCAGGAAATGACAGCTGGTAGATTTTTTTCCCCCCTCTCGTTTTAGAGTCGTGGAGGGGCTGAAAAAGCATCCAAATGCAACTTTTCAGGAAATTTTCTCCTTTTCACTTTGAGAATAAGAAGAAACTTTGGAGCTTTGTGTGTTTCAATGAAAAGAGGAAATCCTTCAGTTTACTAATACTGATAACATATATCTGCTAAACATTGTATCAGTTGTTGGAATCTGGAATCACAATTTAGAAATCAGAAAGTTTTTCTGCAATTATTTAAGATGTATTAGTCTTTTGTTGAATTTGTTAGAATATTTGGAGAAGCATCAGCTGTGAAGAATACCTGAGATTTAAGGCCAAAAATAAACTAAAGCAAATGATGTAAAACCCTTCCAACCCGACAGGTGTGTTTTTAAAGGCTGCAAAGTATCTATCTTTAAAACAAGCAAGTAGCTTGTCGGCACCGCCGACAGACTGAATATCATCCATTTAAAAGCATTTTATATTTTATTATGACTTCATGCTTATCTATTCTAAATAGTGTTGATAGCATGAAGTGCCCTAAAGGAAATGTTTCGTGAAAGGTACTCGTAAAGAAAGCATGACGACTGCTGGCTGGCCCTCATTATTTCCACCTTGCTTTACCCTGGCACCCCTGCTCCACTGCATGACTAAGAGACAATTAATCCTAATAATCAGGGCCTTAGCCATCATTTCTCATTCTGGCAGGCCTTTTTTTCTATAGGGGCACAGAGGGAGTGCCTGAGCCATGGATCTCTGCTGCACAGATGAACCTCATACAGATGTTGAATGAGCAGCGTGGTTAATGGCTTAGCCTTCTTATGGCCTTCACACATGTACAAAAATGGAAAACTGAAGGTGGCATTTTATCATGTCATGTCTGCCACATAATGAAAGACTGGCCAGACTTCTCAGGATTCTGAAAGGTGTCATGCTTTCTGCAAAAGAGAAAACCCAAAGAAATACAATAATGTGGGCGTCTTGTAAAGCTTATAAAGCATCAGTCCAACATGTTGGCACTGAACATTTTAGCCAAATTTAAACACATAGATTAACTGAAGCACTATAAAAACTGACAGTTGAAGTGAACAGAATTGTTTGTGTTATCACAAAACAATACAGATCTGAAAGTCTAATTTTACTCGCCAAACTGTGAGAAGAGTGAGCATGTATAGCAAAAAATATTTTCACAAGTTAGAGAACAAAAACTTTTTTCTTATATCTGAACTTCATTCCTCACTGCAGTTTAGCTAACAGCTCTATGCATAACCTCATGGTCAAAATTTTAAAGTTAAGTCCCACATACTCTATTCAGTTTATGTAAAGACTTTAAGCACTTTCTCTAAAAAGTACAAATCTGATAGTTATTCAAGAACTCCATTTTGGTTTTGTTTCATTTAATTTCAGTCAAGCAAATTTTTAGTCATCCCAAGTATTGTTTTGAGCTTCAAACTGCCCAATGTAAAATTTAACCAGTCCTGCTATTAGCACCAATTTTACAAGATAAGAAAACACCAAAGTATAAACAAAAAACATGTTAATACAAATCATTAAATTTTTTTTTTTTTCCATGCTGCATCTCTTTTTTGCCTGCCTTACATGCATTTGAATGCTTGTATAGAATAGTTGGTGGTTTAATGCTGAGTTCTGCACAAAGGCTCAGGCAACTTTGTCAGATATTTATGTTTTGGTGACATTCTTGTATGTTGTTAATGTCCATTTCAAGAATACCCCTGTTCATGGGGAATTTTGAGTTGAACTTTATCAAGTTCTGATTAAATACAGAATTTTATAATATTACCTGAAACTCATCGTTGCCATCGTTGGTGCCACAAAAGGCACAAACTCGAAAACTTTGGCCTGCGTGCATAATGGTTTGATAATATGTGATTTTCATCAAATGGTAAACTTTTCTTTCATGCAGTGTCCATCAACATACTGTTTTTTATGTCTTTGGCAGATGAGCTGGGTTTTAACTTCATCCGTCCGCAGCTTGTCTCCAAAAACCACTCTGGCTTATCCAGATATTGCTTTGCATTCCTGAGACACTGACTTGTGATGAGCTAACAGGTAAGGTTTCTTTCTGATGTCCTCTTTAATGCAGATTCAGTCAGGGCCCTTAGAAGCTTTTATTTTCTCCCTGATCCTCTTAACTGCGGTTTCTTTTTAATATTATTCCTACTGAAGATTTAGAACTGGAAGGATTTTGGTTTAGTTTACAGCCTTCTTCTGCTTTGCTGACATCAGTTAAAGTCTGCTGTTGATGTAGCTGCCAGGAGAATTTCATGATGACGGCAAGCATTAACACAACATTTAAAGGTTCAAAAAACTAAATCAAGCCCAACAATCTTTTAAACTTCTAAATGACTCACAGGTAGAAAGGGTGCCAATACCTTTGCATATAACACTGCTAAGCCAGTAATTTCTTTAAATGTATATACAGTATATATATATATATATATGCCACACATGCCACACATGTCCACATGCTTTTGTCAGCAGTGCCAGAGCATTGCAACACCCTTTTGTATCACAGCAGAAAGGCTGTGATGTAAGGTTTGACTTATCAGCATGGGGACCTAATCTTCTCAAATTAGAGCCCAAATGACTGGTGAGCGCTACAGTCCCAGCGTGGGGAGGCAAAGGGAGCGCTATGACCACCCCAGACAGGAGCCCCAAGCAAACAGCAGATGCTAAGGGGCTGTTTTGGTGCCGAAGAAGAAAATCACTATCACAATACACCAATTATGGAAGTCTCAAATTCACCAAGCTGGAACACGGTGTGTCCTAACAGCTTCTCAGTAGCACTCACAACATTCCACACAAAGAGCTCATTAGGCCTCCACATCCTCTCTTTGATTAAGGGTGGAGGAGTAATTGCACCAGCACCTGGTCTCTAAGAGCCATCCATCCTGCCGTCCACAGCCTCCAATGCTCAGGTTATGCATTATCTTCTTTAAAAACATACCATGTGGCCACCCCTTTCCAGTTTTAAGTTACTCTTTTCTTTTTCCAGGGTGCTATGTGAAGGGCAGACTTATTAATCATACTCACAGCCACTAAAGCTAACAGTCAGTCAACACAGTTGGCCAAGCTCTCCATCTCTGGTGACATAAAGGTTTGTGCTAAAACCTGTAGAATTGCACTGCAATTCCGCATGTAAGTGAAAATATATATTTATAAAAAATATAGTTTTTTCCTTCAGCAAAACATTGACATCATAGATTTACACTTAAAAATGTCCAGTAATTTTAAGTGATAACCTTCCTGTGCTTTAGAATATGTTATAATTCTCAAAAATAATATAATGCAGCAGTTGATAATAGTTTGGGAAAACCTAGTTTGTTATTGTACTGATTTTCTACAGCATGGATACAACATATGTCAAACAGTCAAGCTTTGAGAAACAAACAGCTGGCTAGTTCAACTGAGAGGAAACTGCCTACTGAGCAAGAATGATCTCTCCCTGAGTGTCATCCGCCACCAGCATGAGGCAGAACCAGCATGTTTGGATTCCTACTGAACAGCAAGAATATGGCTCCTCTTGTCAACTTCACGCTGACAAGTGTAACATTGACACAAATTAATACAAAAGCTGCACAATTAATTTCATCCTGAGTTCCAGTTAAACAACAAAAGAAAAAAAAAAGTTTGTAGGAAGTCCTATATCTGTGCGTGTGTGTAATAGGTTGTTTATACAAATCTTATGGTGTTCTTTCTTTTTTTCATTGCTCAAAAAGAAATGCTAATTATTGGGCTTCAGGTAGCGTAAATTGTACAGCTGTGGTGACTGTCAGTGCTCATTGGACTATTGAGCTTGGTGTACAGCATGACAGTGGGTGGTGTCTCTTGCTTTCATACCAAGAATCACCCGGCACTGTTGCCATCTTTTGCCAACGTCAATCAGCAGGTTTCTTTTGAAGCAGAAGGGGGAGGGAAGAAAAGAAAAAAAAACTACTGTCTACATGTATAGATTTAATCTAGACATCATATGAGAAACATAAGTTAAGCCTTTATATTAAGGGTAACACAAGACTATTGTAAAAGTGTACAGAGAGATAAGCTTGAGACTTGATATTTATATTTTAGATCACCTCACATTCATTATTAATAGCCAGGCAGCAATAGTCCATGCACGTAAATGGGGTCTGCTGACAACAACTGCATACTATGTTTCACTGCTCTAGATATCCACAAACCATGATAAGTTAAAAAAGAAATGTTTTATTTTACACTTTGTATGAATATTGGGGCAGAATGCCATCACTTCAGAGCAAATTGGGGTAGTATTGTGTAGTGTATCTCCTCATTTTTAATATGTACTCTCTAAGCAAAAGAAAGTGACTTTCATAAATGTATGAATGGTTAAAAATGACTATCATCTGTAGCTCCTCAGCCAAAATGAGAACTAGAGTCCATTTATTCAGTTCTTTGGAGGAGTTTTGTTTCCATTTGGCATAATTGGGTAACAGACTGACCACTGTTTTTGTTTTGTTTGTTTGTTTGCTTGTTTGTTTTCAATCTTTGAAGGATCCAGTGTCCATGGTACTCACACTCAAGGAATTGCAGTTTACCTCAACTATGTCAAGGGTAAAATCAAGTAAGAAAGCAAGAATATTTGGCCACGTAGCCACACTCTTGCATGAGGATAGTTAAGATTTCACGAGTGTTCCTTTGTGTGCAGATGGTAGCATCAGTGTCTCTGGCTACGCTGTAAATTTAGAGCCCTGAGGAAGTGTGAGGTCAGATGTGACACATTTTCCTCTGGTGTTGGATTCTCCATTTCAGTGATCACTGTATGGCAACTCTTGGCT
Source organism: Rhadinocentrus ornatus (assembly GCA_037177495.1). Lineage (NCBI taxonomy): Eukaryota > Metazoa > Chordata > Actinopteri > Atheriniformes > Melanotaeniidae > Rhadinocentrus > Rhadinocentrus ornatus. The sequence goes on along the minus strand of JBAMHW010000010.1, from coordinate 24,546,970 downwards.
GAACCCTGAAGTGTGTGTGCGTGGGTGTATGTATGTGTGTTTGTATTTCTGATGAACTTGTATAAGAAGGTTTTTTCTTATCATTAAAAAAAAAAGTTCTATATATAGCCACAGTAATTAAATTTCAATCACCATTACATTTTATCCCAAGACTATTTTTTAAACTTTCAATTAATATGGATTCAGTTGTAACAGCCCTGAAACTGCGAGGTCAAACTGGACACCACTGTTAAAGGACACTTGGGATTAATCACAAGTCTCCTTAACCTTATCCTAAGAATACAATTTTAAAAAAAAAGAAAAACTTTACCAACAACAGCTCTGTAATATTACTTATGTTTATTTATCTTGACACCTTTGAATACCAAAATGCTCAATAATTCTTTACTCGATCCGTTTTGCTGCAGCCTTTTTTAAGTCTTCCGTAAAACTCAAAAAGTCACGTCACCCCTCATGAAGTTCAAGCATGCGCAGAAACAGCATACGCCACAAAAACAGTTAGAATGAACATACACATGGCTATTTTTTTCCTGCTGATCTGATTGTGAAAAGGTTTAAGCCACCCTTCGCAATCAGATTGAAAATTCTTTTCAATCGAGGGCGATCAGGTAAGCTGAGGTATTTACATTACGTGAAAAGTGCTCCATGTAAACTCAGCCACTGAGTTAATAAAACTGATGCGTTTCAAACTAATCTGAAGATTTACAATGAAGGGCTACACAATACATTGCAACAAAAATAAAGGACAACAAATGAGGCATTTAGTCGTTGTAAAATCAATTTGAATGTGTTTTGCTTGAAGAGCCTTTATGATCTTACCGATGATCTTGATTACAGTATTAGAGCAATTTGTTAGACCCAACCTGTGTGGTTAGACTGCCACCTACTCAACTACAGCTGTGTTTCCAATACAGCTAGAACTGCGCAAAACTTAAATATTGCAATAAAAACTGATAATAGAAACACCTACATTTTAAAAAACCTCTCAAATATCACATTAAAAAAAGGAAAGAAAAAAGAAAAATTGTGCTCTCATGAGGTGGTTTTCAGACGTGTAGAGAAGAATATCGCAAAAGTGTAATGGAAACATTTCACATTTACACATCACTGGACGTGATGTAAGGTGTCATTTTAAGTACATTTCGAGTAAAGATGGTGCAGTATGTATGGACGGAGGAGGAGGCAGACAGAAAAATATAACCTCCATCCTCCAACAGAGACATTCTGAATTTTATAAGAAATTAGAAATCTCCATCCTTCTCAAAGTAGTCTTACTGGATGAGCTTTTACAAGAATTACGGCGCTGAACACCATTCAATTGAAACACCTGCAAATTGCAATTGTACTTTGTCAAAAGAAAATTTGCTTTTATTTTGAGAATTGAAAGGAAACCCAGTTTATGACACATTTCCCCCCAAAATTAAACATAGCATACAAATGATATTGCCCCACCAATGTGGGCGCAGAACTGCTTCTGTGTATTGTTTGAGTCCATAGATAATCCTAAGTATTTTTTCATTTAACACACTTGTCTGGAACTAATAACCAGGAAAGACATTGCTGTGATGGGGTTTTAGCATCTGCAAATGCTTTTCATTGCTGTTTTAAATTTAAAAGACCTAACACCCTGACAGTCAAAATCACCTTCTAATTCTCTGACTCACTAATTACAAAGTTCTAATGAACTGTTTTGGCTTGACTAATTGCTGGATACATACTTCAAAACCTTCTAAAAATACAACATGACAGAGGTATTAAATGATTATAGCCTTAATCATTTGTAATGTAAATACCAGATGAAGGATGACAATAAAAACATTGATGTTGGAAGCACCTCCCAAGGTGGTGGAGAATGAGAGGGCTATGGTCCTGTGGGACTTCCAGATACAGCCCGATAAAATGGTGGTGGCCAACCAACAGAACATTGTTATTATAGATAAGCAGCAAAGGAAAGCCATAGTGGTCGATGTAGCCCTCCTCAATGATGGAAATATCAGGAAAAAAGAACACAAGAAGATGGAGAAATACTAAGGACTCAAGAAAGAGCTGGAGAAAGCCTGGAAGGTGGAAGCAACAGTAGTACCAGTGGTCACTGGAGTACTGGGGGCTGTGCCCCCCAGACTGGAGAAATGGAGACATCTCCATCCA
>JBAMHW010000010.1:24513241-24535974 GCA_037177495.1 Rhadinocentrus ornatus | reverse complement strand
TCTATCTATCTATCTATCTATCTATCTATCTATCTATCTATCTATCTATCTATCTATCTATCTATCTATCTGTCTGTGAAAACTTGAATGAGACTTGTTTTATGTCTTTCAAGCCTAGAGGGCTACAGGGACTGAGAGCCACCAGAGCAGAAGAAACAGCTCCACACACCGGAGCGGCCACTGTGTGGCGCCGCAGCCCGCAACTTCCACGCTGCACCGGCAGCCAGCCGGCGTTTCCTCCCCGCTCATCTCTGCCTGCGGGCTCAGTCACTCTCTCCGTGTTGGGTTACGGTGACAAGGCCCCTGTCTGAACCACGACTTTTCGAAAGATAATATTACAGGTGGGTGCGAGCCACGGACCGTGTCACTATCGATAGACAAATTAAGCATTGAAAAACAAGACCATGACCCAGAAATTCTCGCCTTAATCGGGTCACCGTGCTCGTTTTCATCACTGAGTGATAATGGCACCTCTGACTGTCCTTAACATTGGAAATCCCCTTTACCACAACCTGTGGCTTTTAGGGGGAACAGAGAAAATTGTTCACCTCTTCTGTGTTTGTTTTGTGCCAGTCCTGCCTGCTCACAGCTTTAATAGTTTTTCTATTTAAAAATGTAGTTGATGGTCAGTTTACTCGAATAATAAGCTGTAGTGAAGATTTGTATTAGCAGAGATAACCAAGAAAGTAATATTTTGCTTTATCCGTTAATTGACAAAGCAAAACAAATTGGCTACTCTCCAGGGTGGCCCTGCTTATTTTTTATTTATTTATTTTTTATGTAAAAAAACAAAAAAACCTTCAGAATTGACCACATCATTTTGTTGTTTTATGTTTCAAGGAGGCTAAACTCATTTATGTCGGTGACTTACTCTTGCCATCTTTATCTTCTGCCTTTCAAACAGCTTGAAAGTCCTAGAAGGCTTGTCAGGTCCTGAGACAAATGCTGAGATGCAAAGAGAAATTTTTCTGAAATAGGCCAAACAGAGAGTCTAGCTCCAACAGGGTTTTGTTCTTGGTTCCACTGAGGAAGCTCAATGCAAAGTGGGCCTACAGCCAACTGGGATAAATTCTAGGGTGGAACCTAAACAGATGGGAAATAGTATAAAGGTGAATGCAAGGTCAATCTGAGCTTCACTGATAATGCTGTGGGCAGTGCTCATAGCAGTGTTTTAAAAGTTGTCTTAAGAAAACAGATTGGGTGGTCAGAGTAAAATCTTAAGACCATATTGGTCCATTTTTTTCCAGGCTCCCTTTGTCTGGATTGCCACAGGCGGAAGCAGCAGACACCAAATGGTCAAAAAATTGTTATTATGTTTGTCTGGAAATCAACAGAACGGGGGTGTTGATTTCCAGCGGTTGGGTTTTTCTTATGCACCACCACCACCCCTTGTTTTATTCTTTCCTAACCAATTTTTTCATATTTACCAGGGCTCACAGTTGATCTGTTCTCCAGTGTACAAATGAGACAGAGAAGGTTAAAGCACTCTGAATGCATGGGACCATACTGCAGGTAATTAATTTGTCAGCTCACTGATGAACTTCATTAATACATCTATCACCATATTTATTTGTAACTGGAGTAGATCATGTGGGATGCACCAGAGAGCACAAACTGGGAGTACATTTTGTCCATTAGAAAACACTTCATGGCTTGTGTTGTGACTAAGGAGGTAGCCTCAGAGTTCCTCTCAGTCCAGTTGCAGTCATTTTTGCCCGTCACCTCCTCATCGCTGCAAAAACACTGCTCTGGCTTTGGTAGATTAACAGAGAGCCCCCTAATGGAGTAATTACACTGAGCCAAACATCTATTTTTCACCTGTGCTCTGCCATTATTCTCTGTCCCCTATCCACTCCATTGGAAGTCACTTACTCTCCTTACAATGAGTTATCATTGACTGCCATTTAGACGTTCTGGAGCAATTTATCTTACTGAGGCCACGCGCTGGCCTCATTGCAAAGAACAATCATTCTCCCTCCAATATATAAAACATTCATGGGGAAAAAGGAAGAGAAAATGCCCCACAAACAGATAGTAGAGAGTGGCTAATAGATACTATAAAGGTGACAGACAAGGAAAATAATGTAGGCGATTACTGGAGCAGGAACGAGTGCGCACCACCAGTACAAAAGCTACAGGGACTGTACCACTGGAAAAAGAAATCCTATACGAGACAAATGTGTTAAATGGCTAGCGTGTCAGCTAGTGGTGGTGGTATATGTTCTTTTTACAAACAAAGTATACATCTCAATCTAAGTTCTAAGTAAATTTTTCCATTGACATTTTGAATTAATATGCACCCAATAAAATTACAGAATAAAGTTTATTTAAATGTATTGCAAAATGTTATTGTGAAATTGAGATTTTTTTCCTTTTTTTGTTGTTATTACTCTGTTTTTATGTGTGTTATTGATTACTGGTTTTTTTTACACAGTATGTAAAGAAGAACCTTTCTCTCACTTATAGCTCACAACAGGCTTATTTAAAGTCTGAATTCCACATAAAAAATGTAGTTATAGATTGAAAACTACAACACACAAACAATTGAAACTATATGGCTCTTCTGCATATATGTAAACAGTCCTTTTTAGCCCATAGTACCCTAATATGAGTGTAGCTTTGTCTCGTACAGAATCATATCTATCTTATGACCCAGACTGACGTGACTCTCCTGAAGGCAAACATTCCAGACAGAGGCATTGCTGCTGCCCTCAGACCAGCACGCATCCCACTCAGTCTGACCAGGAAGGGTTAATAGTGTTCTTAACTGAGTGTTTTGTTAGATTAGTCTCTCCCACTGCTTTACACAATGACAAATAACCATTATTCTTTTTCTTGCACTGATAATCAGGACAACTTGAACATTTCTTACTAGCAGAAGTGAAACCATTAATCCTCAGTGATACTGCTGATAAGTGGTGACTTTGGAGTAATGGCCCTGTCACCTTAAAAAAGGAGTAGAGAAAATTTGAACAATTAAAACAAGATGCCCATTATATTTGCACATCCCATCTGTTCATGTCATCAGGAGGCATATACCAGTGGTAATAGACTAAATAATAGAACAAGGTTTTGTTCATTATGAATATTAAGAAAGATATCCTTTGTGCTGAAAACGATCAGTTTGAGAACTTGCAGGCAGCAGGAGGCATCGCTTTGGCAGGAGAGAAAAACATCCCTTTTTCTGATGTAGCTCTCTTCTGATGCTGACTGATAAATTGTGTAATCATTACAATAAAAACATGCATTAATAAAGACATTCTGAAATTTAATGATATAATAGTCATTATATAGATGTAACATTCATTCATCCTTAGCATGTAAAAGTTATACCTTATCTTGCTTATCTTATTAATAAGTTGGAATGACTTGGATTAGTATTGCAAGTCACACTCATTTTAATTGTGAGTCTTATCATCAGTTCAGTATTGGGCAATGTTATGGAACATTGCAGATTAAAGTCAATGATCATGGCTGATTTGAACCCTGGGTGTCAATTATAAAATATGTATCCCAATTTAAATTTAAATACTATCTCCCAATTGTGTTATACTAAGTGAGTTGCACATGATATACTTCTGTTTCTTGTCGTTTTTTCTTGTAGAAGCCACTATTAGTTTGTCCTCAGGACTTAAGGTAGCTGTTAACTGTATTTTTAACAAAATTGCCCAATCTCTCACTTCCTTTATCTCATGCTTCACTGAGCCACAGAGTTTCGGACTGGTTGCATAAACACGATAGCAAGTTGGGAGGGCATCATCTTTGGCCCCAGGAACTCATGGAGATAATTTTCACAGTTTCTTGATATTATGTAAATCAAAACATTTTTAAGAAGGATTTCTTTCTTTCTTTTTTCTTTTTTACAGCTGAAGCTACAGAGTCAATGAGGCAGCCAGAGTAAACATAAGCATCATGGCTAGAGAGAAAATTAAAGGTAAGTGCTGGAATTCATAAAAACCGCAGTTGAAATGATTGCTAGAAGATAACACTACCACTGTAACTGCACAACTCTGTAGAAACAGAGGAAGACAAGGATTTATATAATTGTACAAAATGATAATATACAGTACTCTGAGTATTACAGCCCTGCTTTATTTATCCTGCTCCATAAAGGCTACTGCAATTTATGTCCTTTAGCTGCAGTAGCATTAGAGCTTTCTGAACATCAGTATGTGTGTGTGTGTTACACCAGACACACTGCATGACTCACCATGCACCTTTTTAGTATTTTTTAAAGTAAAGTACAAACAAAGTGACAACTGTTTAACTATGAGCTAATCACCAACACCACTGGGCCATATTGAGAGATATTGTAGACTAAATAAAATTCCATTTCCCTTTATTCAGCGTAATTTTTCTTAAATGCATCTTTTATTTCAACAACAGAAATTTATCAAGTGTATTAAACAGTTGTTGGGGTTTTATTGTTACTCTATCATCAATTTGGTAATAATGACTGAACACAGTCAGATTCTCCAGGAGGTAATTGATTTATTAAGAGAAGAAGATGAAAACATGCCTATTTAATTGCTCGTTGCTGCTCAAGACAGGAAAAATCTGTTCAAGTTTAAGTTTGAGTCATTTTTCTTGTTTGTTTCATCAAGCACATAGACATTGACTGAGAAGCAAAGTAACTAATTAGGCAGTTGAATGTTTTTGAGTTAGCCCTTAACGTCTTTAAAACAGATGGTGAAGAAAATCTTGTTTATCACAAGATTTGATCTTTATATGTAATTAGTTTAAGATTCAAAGCTGTAAAGAAATTATCCAAGTATTAAAACCAAAGCTGATTGAAAAGTAAAACATTTGAACAGCAGTGATTTTTATTCGGCTTGCTGCATTTCTGCCCTGTTTTTCAAAATAAAAATGCTTTGCTGCTTCTACATAATGCTCTTGACATCAAAATGTTAAAAAATATCATTATCTTTTTCAATAACTTCTTCTTAGCTTCCTTCTATAATATATCATGTTTATATGCTGTCAAACGTACTTTTTTTTGTGGCAAACACCTGATTCTTCGGCAGCAGTGCAGTCCCAGCCACTGGATTCTTATTTCTATGGCTGTATGTCTGTTTTGATCAAAGGGGTCCAGGGGCCTAAGTTTCAAATCCTCCAAAGCCCATTTTGGCTACTCTTTGTTTAGCCCATTGGCATTCTGACCCCATGCTTCTCAGACTTTGAACTCAAAGCTTGGAAAAGCCGTATCGCTTCTTTAAACACATTATCTGTAGGCCAGGTTTTAAGAATATCACTAATCATCTTAAGGTTTTAGTGCAGTGTGGCAGTAACGCTGAAGCTCCTGGGCTCTCTTACACATATGGGCACTGTAAGGAATTTTCTCCTAAATATACGATAACCTTATAGTAGCAAGTCTGTTGTAAGTTTATGTATTTTGGAATAATTTTGCTGTGTTCACAGTTGACGTGAAATACTAAAGCAGATTCTTAAATGTTTACTATAAAAATTTTGAGTCATCTCTGGAAATGATGGCATTAGCAGTGAATAACTGCCACACAAACAAGATGCCCCTCTCATATTCAGCAGTAACAATGATCCTAAAACTTTTAAAGTTGAGAGATCTTTACCGAAGCCCATCTATGTTTTCTTACTTATTTCCTGTTTTATCTTTGATCTTCAAAATGTGAATTTTCAGTCCCCTGAAAACAGATTCACTGATACATATTTGCTTGCATAATAACACAAGTTAACATTTAGTCCACTTTGTGTTCCAGATGAAAATGTTCTGCAACTGTACACATCAGAGAACTCAGTATAAAGTTTAATGTCAACTCTTAATGCTGCCCTTTAAGAGATAATTTCACTGCCACGGTCAAGAAATTGATGGGCCGCATACCTTTTGAGGTAATAATACTGCAAATGCATTTCAAGCAAAGACTCTATAAGTGAAAATATAAAGAGATCTGAGTTTTGTAGAACTTGTGTAACGGTTCGCATTGCATAGTGTGTTCATTAGTTCATTCAAGTTTTTGAAGAGATGCAATATATCTTATTTAAGCTGTGTTAGTCCAACATTTTAATTAAAACAGTATGAATTTTGTGAATATTTGATCACATTTAAATTTAAATGTACAATTATGTCTTATGTTCTTTATTTACTTTAAGATGAATTTGTTACATCCAACTGAAGACTATAAACTTCCTGCTATGCAGCTTTTTATGAATGTTAATGATAATAGCAGAGAAGCATTTAGCTTTATCCTCTCGGTTGGATATAAAATATCTTAAAGGTTTGTGCGTTCTCTTTTAAATGTGTGTATGCACATATGACTGCATTCAGGTTGGTCTGTGCCCCTTTGCTCCACTCGCATCTCCTCAATCCCTCCAGTCCCCTTTTTGGCATTTGGAGATTTGGCACCTTGAATACTAGTGGCTTCATCTGGAAATATTTCAGCTGTGTTGCTGCTCCTCTAAATAGAGATGGAGATAAAGCAAAAAGAGGTAAAAACCCATCCTGTTGTGTGAATCCTAGAGAAGGCCTTGAACCCTGCCATTCATCCCTTTCACTTCATCAGCTGAGTCTAATTGCAAAAGAGGACAGGATACCCAGGGCCCAATTGTTCTTTATCCTCTTTGGAGCCTCTGAGGCATGAAAAGCGAAAGGCCTGCTTTTGATCTTTTTTTTTCTTTTAGTTTTTTTTCTCTGTCATCCCCTACTATCCTTTTCCTTAGAATGAGACACTCCTTTCACACTGTGCCCTCTTCTTCATCTGCGCAAAATAATTATCAAGCTCTGCCTCATCAAATAATGGTGGATATTGGGGGTCATGATAGGGAGGGCCAGAGGTCTGCTGGGTGGCCCTAGGATGTGGAGAAGCCTCCATCTAATCTTAGAGGCAGTCTCCTTAGCCGTGGCTACCTTTATATACCTTGACCTCGGTTTTCATTTGTCTGTCCTAATGAGACCCTCTCATGCATCCAAGGCGATAGAGGTCTTGCAATGGCAGGGTTGGAAGGCCAAAGTACAATGAGACACAGAGCTGTTGTGAGACAAGGGCGCATCTGTGCCATCTTATTAAGCCTTGGAAAAGAGCTCATGTGTTTCAACGGCCCACAGACGCTGAGAGCAGATCTATTGACACTTACTTGTCCTTTGCGTTCAGCACCTTTCTATGAGGAGGCAGGCACACCTAACTTCTTGTTAGAAGCAATTCTTGGTACTAAGGCAAAGTGCTTAACATGGTTTGGGTGACCATATGGAGGGAAGATAAAAAGTGCAGCTTTGCATAAATGGAACATTGCATTGATTTACAATGGATGTCAAAAATCACTTTCTCAAAAGAAGGAGCAAAGGCCACCAAAGTTTATTTTATTGCTTGATTCCAATGCTTTCTTCTCCCCTTTCATTTCAAATATGTATTTTCGTCCAGAGGGATGCTGTTGTTTTTTTTTTTTCCCTCCAAAATAATAAAGAACATTTTTTCTTGCACTTGCTACAATTTCAAATAAAAAGAGAAGAAAAACAAAACCCTAAGCCTATCTAACCTAGCTAAAACCCCTGCTGGGAAAAGTCACACCACAAGAAAATAATAATACTAAAAAAAAAAAAAGAAAAAAAAGAAAAAAGAAAACAAACAAAAACCTAACTACTCATCTAACAACCAGAAGGGACAGCAGGAAATAATATAAGTAAAGAAATATGACAAACGAAAACACAAGTATGGGCAAACAAAAACCTTTAAGCAATCATGTTAAGCACGCCTAACATCTGAGCACTGTGCCAGAACAAAGCAGGGCCCCTGTCAGAGCATCGATCCACTCCTGAAGGCATACATCCACAGCCCTCTGATTGCTCCCTGCCTCTCGCGCCTTTCTCCCCCGCGCCTCTAACTCTCTACTCTGGCTTCTTACTGAGTGTCTTCTTATTGATCTGGCCTACTTGCTGGAGTTAACTCACTGATAAAACCAGACCAAGGACTTCCCATGGCTAGAAAGCATCTTGCGAGCTGTTGAGGAAGATCATCAAAAAAAGAAAAGAAAAGTGTTAACATGACAAAAATGTTTTCTCATAATAGTCATAGGTTTGTTAAATGTTCATTTGGAAGTTGTGACATTTTTCATGAATTATTCTCCTCACTCTCCTATTCTTCTCACATGATGATGCTTTGCTGAAGGGCGCTTAACAGCAAAGTTACTCAGATCAGAATATTAACCTTTATCAGTTTTTTTTATCCTACAGTATTATACTGTAATTCTAAAGTACCAAATAACCTTCCAAACTGAATAGTGCTGCAAAACCTGCTAGACTGGTTAGACCTTGACAATATTAAATGATATGTATTTTAGAACATGTTTGAAGGTAAACAAAAAACAAAAAAACAAAAAACAACCAAGAAAAATACAATCAGTATTTTGTATGGCATACTGTTTACATTTTATTTCATTTTAGCACTAGCATACTATTTGTATGTAGTTTAATATTACTGAATTACTAAATTACTATATTTTCAATAAAATCCATCAAGCATGAGTATATACATGCTCTCTCAAGTACCAGTAACAGCAGATAAACTTAAGCTTAGCAGTGTAAAGCAGTATATTACGCCTCTTCTCAAAACGACACATAAAAAACAAAAACAAACAAACAAACAAACAAGTGAACTTTCAGCCAGCCAAGTCCAACTGTCTGATTTAGTTTGCAGTTGTGTGAAAACATTGGTTTTGCAATATCTAAGCATACAGATGTTTGCAAAAATGTTATGCTTGTTTTGGTAAACTGGATTTTTATGTGTTTCCTTTACCCTCATGTTAGATTTGCAAAGCTCCGGCATGAGTGGTGCAGTGGAGCTGAATCTTCACATTAGCTTAGATAGATAAATACAAGACTCTACTGCCAAGGAAGCTGTAATTTTAAAATCAGATCTAAATCTGACGAAGCTCACTTGGAGCCATTCTAATAAAATGTGATGACAATGAGCAAGTAAATGGATGCATTTCAGTGGTAGTAATAAAGTTATTGCATGTGATTATAATTGGCTAAATTACATGTTAGTATGCAAAGCGCTGTAGTTACCGTAACTTGTTATCACAGCTCCATTATTCTGCAGTGAAATTCTTCCAAGTTTATGGGCAGGACATTTAAGGATTGTGGTACTGTAAAGAGGAAGGCTGTTTTTTTTTAGTTAGAGCAAAAGTATTCCAATTTTTTTTTTTTTTTTTTTGTACATGGTTTCCAGTATCAGATGAGTGTGTTATTGTCATGAGTCAAATTTGTCTACTTACTTTACCAGGAGTTTTATCATTGTTTTATTCTATCATAAATCCTCGAAGATAAAATAGGTCAGGACACATGATAAAAATAATTAACAGTAATGACAAAATAAAGAATTGTTACTTGTGCAGTGTATTGAAGATCTTAATAATTGTTTACTGTATTTTGAAGAAAGCTTAAAGAATCATTCCAAAAATCCGCGTTTCCTAAAAAATTTTTACTCATGTTTGTGTGTCAGTGTGTGTAATCCCATCTCCAGTGTATTATATTGTATGTCAGTTTGTGTATATTTTTGCAAGTGTGTCGTGCTGTCATGTTTGTAGCATTCCATGTGGGAGGGTCTGTTGATAAGTAAGCCATCTGTAGTGTTCTGCCGAACGACATGTTGTAAAGTGCGATTTGAGAGTGTGGAGAGACTTGACTTGACAAATCTTGGCACATAATAAGACAGAAGGGAGTAAAGGCAGAAGTCTGTCCAGAGATAAACAATTAGATTTGTCCCTGAGGTAAAGGCCATGCAATGTAAGGACTCTCAGACTAACAAAATCAATATGGCTTCCTGTAAGAACACTCAGGGGGTAGAGTGATGAAGAGGTTATCATTCATTTCTCCGATCAGGACACACATACACAAAGAGATCTCACTTTAAAAATCAATATAATCACTAGCATAGAGGCTACTTGTCAGTGATCTATATATATTCGAAAGTATGTATTCAGCTGTCTGTCAGATATGCCGTTGTTCTGAGACGTGATAACATAGACCATCAGGGATGCTGAACTGAACTACACAAGCCAGTTTTCATCAGCAGCCAATTGTGAGAGAAGCTTAAAGGAGACAACATTTGGGAATGATATTTTCACACCCACAGATAAAACCATAATGGAGCATGAGCCATAGACAGAGTGGGCAGTCCCTATGCGTTGCATCTCCTCTTAGGCCCTGCCCAGACTTGCAGGTCTAATCTAACATCCCACCATTGTTCCCAGCAGGCCTCACATTGGTAGCACTGCCAGGGCAAGAAGGGTTTCTCTGTTAGGGGAAGGCTGTCCTGTGCTGTGCTTTAAAGGAGACAAAAAAAAAAAACGGAGAGAGAATTAATGGTTTTGGGGTGGGAGTGGGGGCAATCACAACTTGTGTGCAACTGCTGTTAGGCAGGGAAGTCTCCTTGGAGACGCTGAGTTGCTGACCATGAAGGTGTGAGTTTGAGCCGTGGCCGGCCTGTCGTCTCATCTCCATGGAGACAGCGGCGTGGCACCCCAGTGGGCTTGTCTCTGTTGTGGCCTGGAGCAGCAAGATCACTTGGGGATGTGTCCTAGCCATCACCTGGGCTTCAGGGGACCAGGAGGCACAGCTTTGATGACCTTCAACAACCTGCCAGTCTGTCATTATGGCCTGGGGAATCGCATGAAGGGAAATCGGCAGGGGATTTGTGTGGTGACATTGTTCACTGGGCCATTGTGTCTTTGGAGAAGGCTCTTTGTTCCTGTCAGAATGAACTATAGTGAAGGACATATGTTTCACAACCTTAACTCTGTTCATGTTCTGAAATTTCCCATGTATTATCTTTTTTTTTGTCATGGCAGATGTAAAGGCTTTAAGATTAAACTTTTTGCTATTTTTGTACCTGGCTAAGGAAAAAAAAAGTTCACACTGGAATATTTCTGTTTTGATTTTGGATTTTATTTTGGACAGGACAATAGAATTAGCATTCAGACATGACCTGCAGAAACAGTTTAGTCTGCAGCATTTTATTAAACCAAGCAATGCCTTCCAATGAAAACATTTCCCTGCACATTGGCACTAAATTGCAAAAAAAAGTGTGAAATAAAGTTCAGTGTACAGATACAGACTATGGCTTTGCCCTGCTGACACTCAGTAAATCTTAGAAATAACTAAACTAAAGAAACTAAAGAAGTATCTCCATGAATTATAAAAATGTATTGAATGTTCATTGTCTAATTGGCTAGTTACTTTAGTTTCTCAGTACCATAAACACCTGGCTAAAAAAAAAAAAGCTGAATATGCTTAAAATACACATTCTGTCATCAATACCTAATTTAAGCAACATATAAGTGTCAGCTACAGTAGTGGAAGGCTTGTAAGGTGGATTTGTAAAGTAAAACAATCGTCAGAAAAGTTCAATGCAGAATAAATTAGCTTGTCAACAAACATAAAAAAGGGGATTACATACAAAATCAGGGACATCAAAGCAATTCCTCAGTAGTGTTACAGACTATTGTTGGTAACATTGTGTTAAATTATTGCCAAATATGATCTCCAATCTTCTTTTGAGTGTAAAGCAGCACCATCCAAACCATTCCCCGGAGACACTCATGTTGCATTATCTGACAAACCAGTACAGGAGATTGTGTGGAAAAATCTGTGCTTTCTTCCTTTCAGCCAAAAAGAAAAAGAGGATTTTGAATGGAGTGGTGATTCTTTATGCAGAGCTGAGACGCGACACCTTCCAGACGGTGAGAGATGGCGAGCCCTAATAATACAGAGCTGCACAATGGTTCTGACAGGCGAGCAATAAAGCAATCAGGGTCCCAGGCATTCCAAATCTCTTTACCGCCCACCCTCTAACAGACTGGGAGATGGGCGGCTGACCTGTGAGCTGTCAATCATGGGGGATACCTGCTGAAGCCTGATCAGGGAGAGCTGAGGGCACCAGTCCATCAGATCTGTTTTCACACTCCAGACACTAACATTGCAAGCATAAGCACAGACACAAAAAACCCCAACCGCCTTACTCTTAATTAGGATATGTGTGTGCATGTGTTGGTTTTTTTTGGGAGGGATGGGGGGGACTTGTTTGGTTTAAATGGGTATGGGAGGGTCTTGGATAAATGAGGATAGTAAGTGGAACCCCAGTGGGATGGAAAATAACCTTTTCCCTTGATTTAGTAATCAGACATTGATCTGTCATACTGTTTAGTACGAGCAAGCGCTCTCCCAGCATTGCCTCTCAGTGTGTGGATATGTGGTGTGTATTTGTGATGGGGTTGATGGGGTGTGGGTTGAATAAGTGTAGGGGGGTTGAGCCTTGTTCATTAGCTGTCTGTAGCCCATCTCAGCAAATAGATCACCATAATTCTGTGGTTAGTTAATGGCTTTCTGGTGTTTCCTCTAGAGTCCTTCTGTCTGAGGGCTGCCTGCTAAAACTACTCCAGTGTTTTCTCCTCTGTCTTCCATGTGGGGAGTCTTGTGTTCTGCTGCCTAACTCAGACAATCGGCTTCAGCCAGTGGCCCAGTCTGCGAGCAGTCTGCCCGCGTGGACTTTCATTAGAGAAGTAAAAGCATCACAAAAAATATGCTGATTTGACATTCTGTCTGACTGGAACTGCGTTTGTTCTCTTCAGTTAAACCCTGCCTAACTGGAAAAGTTCTTACCACAAGAAGTTGTATTTCCCTGCTCTGTCCTCCTGCTTTCTTTCACACATTTTTAGTATATGTGACATTTAAAAGCAGTTGAAGGGAATTTGAGTCGCCCTGAAATTATTTGTCTCCTCTTAGATATTTTCAAGTGGAATTACAAAATGTATGCAGTAGATGTAACTTGAGCGCCATTAAAAAAGAAAAAAACTAAATTTTTTAATCATGCTCTGAAATTCAAACTTCAGTTCTATACTATACAGAAAGATGTCTGACCTACTGCTAGCTTGTTCCTTTGAATGGATGTTTATGAATTGGAATATACAGTGAGGTTTTCCGGTACAATTTCAGACCCCTTTTAGGAAAAAGCTTTCATGTAGTTTAGCCTGAAGGTAAAATTTCATGTAGGGTTGTCACGATACTAAAATTTTAAACTCGATATAGATACTAAGAATGATCCTCGATACGATTTTCGATGCTATAGAGGGGAATTTAATGTATTCTTTTAATTAAACTCAAAGGACCACAAAAGTCACACAATCCAAACAATACAACTAAAAGAGATAAAAAATATATATACGGAAAAGACGTTAACAGTGTAATATTTTAAAACTATTAGTTTGTGCAGAATAGGGTTGTCATGATACTAAAATTTCAAACTTGAAATCGATTCTAACGATGGTGCTTGATAATACTATTTTCGATACTCTATAGGGGGATAACAACACAATGTAGGCAATACAACAAAAATATATTAATAAATATAAGAAAATACATTAACAGGTTAAAATAAATGCATAATTTTAAAGCTTTGTTAGTTTATGCAGAGATAGTCTTTATACAGTCTAACCGTGTTGTCAGGCAGTTTGTTCACTGTGGTGCAATAACTTAAAACTAAAAAAAACATTTCAACTACCAGTTAGTGTACTTATTTACATAAGTGTCACAATGCTTGAGACATAAAACATAACATAAAAAAAGATTAGCTTTTAAATGTTTTTGTAAACAGTCTAAATTAAAAGGCAATAATATCTGACTGTAAGCCAGGGTTTGATAGTTCCGTAGCAACGTTGTGCAATCCATTTTCAGGCTGGTTATGGAGCAGAAGACAACGTCTCCTGCTCTTTCTGCAGCTCGAAGACGAGCCTCTTGTGAGTGCTTCTGGACGGGGGAGGGGAGGGGCCTGCGGTATAATCTCCGACAGTCTGCGAGAATTGTAAACAATAAGTGTTTTTACATCAGTCTCAAATAACACCAGAAGAAGTCTCCAAATTGGTTGCTAGTCGCTTTTTTTCCGCTACAGAGATCAAAAAACTCGCTGATTATAGTGAGAAGTTGCTAAGTTGGCAACACTGCAAACCATGGGTCCTCCAGGGAGAAGCTGTAGGGTAGGGCTGCCTGCAGCAGTACCTGTATAAAATGAATAGCGACAGCTGTTTTTTTTTTTTTTTTTTCCATGAACCAGCAGATGCCCAGATGGAATTTAAATATCAATACCCATGCTGATTAATATCTAACTAGATATTAAACTTTAGAATCGATTAGTCTCTGAGAATCGATTTTTTGACAACACTAGTGTGGTGCCAAATCGTATTTGGCAAATTACAGCTTGTTCATTTGTTCTGGATGTAAAGCTAATAATTTTTACATCAAATCAAATGACCATGCTATGGTCGCATTTCCCTATCTTTAATCAAGAGCGTAATTCTTCATTTTGAAAAGTCAAATATCATGTTTCTCTCTTTTAAAACTCTGCTCTCACACTCAAAAAGTCCCTTCTTACTCTCAAATATATCGTTCTTCCTTTTAAAACTCTGCTCCGCTTCTGAAGTTTAGTGTTGCAGCTTCAAATCTCCGGCACTTAAGCTTGGTCTCAAACCAGAAACTTGAAACTCTGACCACAGATTTTCGATAGCATTATTGTTATTGGCTTTGTTATGCAGTCTGCCTATAAAAGATGGAAACAGCCTCATTTCTAATAAATACATGAAAGCCACTGCAAAACTCACATTGTATCTAAAAGCCAGCAAGGGATGACTCTCAATGTTAAACAAAGATGGGGTTTTTTGTATAAAGGTCAATGACAAGGAAATCTGCCTCTCAAAAAACAGGAGTTGATGCTTTTACGCTACCATTTGTTGGCATACTCTGCTTTGCATCTGGGTATATGTCAGCACTTGGAGAAGGATGTTGCATACGGATAGGTAAAATTAACTTAAGATGGACAATACATGACATGTTACATGTCATTATTTGTTAAACAAAACTGAAAATGCAGAAGCAGTATGCTTCACTGTTACCCAAAGTGCCGTACACAGCAAAGGTAAAACAAAGCAAATGTAAAAACTTATAATTGCTCCATAATTAAACACATTTAAGTAGGGCTAGACGATATGGCCAAAACTTGTATCACAATATATTTCTTAATTTTGGTCGATACGATATAATTCTGATATTGATATAAACAAAATAAAAACCTCAGAAAAACTGCCTAAAATGTCCACAACAGATGCTGTAAAACTAAAAATTATTTTGACAAGTCT
Organism: Rhadinocentrus ornatus; assembly: GCA_037177495.1. NCBI lineage: Eukaryota > Metazoa > Chordata > Actinopteri > Atheriniformes > Melanotaeniidae > Rhadinocentrus > Rhadinocentrus ornatus. The sequence continues at coordinate 24,520,824 of JBAMHW010000010.1, read as the reverse complement.
ATGAAACTCCTCCAGTATAACATTTTAGAAATAAAAACTGTACAATACATGAATGTTCACCTTTTATTTGTATTTAGCAAGGCTAAATCAGCCTTCAAACAAAGTCATTTAAAATCACCATCAAGGGTAAAATAAAACTTTCACCTTTCTTAATAATAATAGCTTTAACTTTTAACTATAACATAGGCTTATTATGTTATTCTTAAAGATTTAAACAAAAGTGCTTCAGCTAGGCTTCAAAAGAAAAGTGCTCAGAATTGCTACAAAAAAATAGAAAAAAAAGACTGAGCAACAATTGGTGCTTCATCTTCTGACTCAGCATATTCTGAGTGGAAATGCTTAGGATGCACTGTTACCTGATCAGCAAAGAATAATAAAGTCGCTAAGTTGGCGACGCTGAGCCAAACCACTTCCATACCACCGAGTTAGCCTTTCCTCTCTTATCAATAACTTCGTCTGCTTTCTCTTCGCTTGTAGAAGCTTGTTCAGTCAAGTTTGCATTACAGACATGAGCACTCGTTTTGTAGCTGAAACTAGCAGCGTTGGAGCCTAGCCTAGCCTAGCCTAGCCTTCTACCTCGCGCTGAGCACAGCCAATTGCTGCTGGGCTTCTTTTTTCTTTTTTTTTTTAATACTGCTGGGCTTGATCGGGGCACATTTGTCTGTGGTGTACGTCATCACTTACGTAGCCAATGTGTTGCAGCTCTGTATGTTCGGCTTGAACGCCAGTCAGTGAAACGCTGTAATCTTTTACTGTATGCATATTGAAATATGTTTCAGAATTTATGGAAATATGGAAATTTGTTCAAAAGTTATATTACTGTTATTGAATAAAAGTATATTGCGGTATATATTGATATTGAATTATTGTCCAGCCCCACATTGTTTAAAACAAAGGAGAAAAACAGGAAGTGAACTGGCCTGTCTAATATACAGCAGTAGATCATTCCACAGTTTTGGGGCAGTGACTGAAAATGCATGGTCCCTTCTGAGCTTCCTCTTGGTCTTTCGGACAACTAACAATAATTGATCTGCCAACATGAGAGAATGGGAGGGGGCGTATGGCTGGAGCAGATTGGACAGATACCGTTTAGGCCATAAAGACATGTAAAAACAAATAAAGGATTTTAAAATTAATTCTAAAACTAACTGAAAGCCAATGAAGTGAAGCTAGAAGGGAACTTCAGAGCACCATAGTAAACTGTATCAAGTGTAACTCTGCTGTAGACAGAGCATAGCAGCATGGCTCAAGATTCTAAAAAACTACAGGACTTCTGGAACAATGCCCTTTGTAGACCAAAGTGTGTAACATGTAGATATTAGCATGTAGATTATACCAGCACATTAGTAATGTATCATAATTTAAAGTCAAAATAAATTTGATCACATTTGAATTATGCTGTGATATTTAGTTGATCTTAAGAGTCTGTGCAACCTCAAGAACCCCCAGTCATACTTTTCTGCACAAATATGACTAAGCTGAGAATTAGACCTGAAGAAAGAGCTTGATATTCTGGCAGATTATGAGAAAAATGTAAGGAAAAATGCTTTAGAAATGCAATGTTATGGTAAACTAATGGAGACTGATAATTCCAATTTTTTAACAGATTTAGCCTATTCTTCTAAAACCCATAATACAATGGACATCACATTTTCCTAAAGTCATAAACGTAGGTAAAAAGAGCTCAAATGTACAAATGGTACAATGCATTTGTCTTTCATCCTTATTGCATATCTGTAACCAGTAACAGCTTTTTTCAGTATTTTTCATCCAATGTACAGTATTTAGAGAGAGCGAGAGAGAGAAAGAGAGAGAGAAATATATATAGAGAGAGATAGAGAGTGCGAGAAAGAGACAGAGAGAGAGAAATATATAGAGATAGAGAGAGATACTAAGTGTGTCCAAGTTTTTTACTGTTAGTTTGTATCTGGTAAAGTTCTTGCTATCTTGTTAAAGTTAAAATTCACTGCTCAGAAGTCATTGTTTCATTGATTTTCATCGATCAAGCCATTCTTTGTAAACGTGAATCATTTTGGGGATATACATTACATGTATTATTTTTACTCTATTCTACCAAAGGAAAGCTGTACTTGCTGTATTCTTTGTGATAGTAATATTAGTATTCTGTTGCCTTGTCTATGCTGAATGAAAGAAAAAGAAAAAAAAAGCTGAAATCTTAAAACTGAGGTTGTAAACTTGCAGCGATAGAAGATGAAAAGAAACATGCTGTGTTTTAAGGTGTTTTATATCTCAACCACATTTGACAATGAATGATGAGTAATGCAGCCGTCTCTCCTTAAACTGTCCCTCAGGGGTGCTTTGTAGATCCCTCACCTCCCTACATCTGGGAAACAAGCTGACTTCTGAGACCTGACATCCAAGTTTTCCTTCCAAAGAAGCGTTTGTCTTGTTCCCTCTAGATCTCTGATGTCACCCTTTACCCAGAACCTGTATGTGATCTTATGCAGCTGGAAGAGCAGCCCCATATGTATTTTACACGCCATTGAAAAGCAGGGTTTACTGGGTCATTGTCCATCTGACATCACAGTTAACTCTGGTTGAAACTGGATTTTTCCTTTAGTACTTCTGTCCTTCGTTCACATTTTATATCATGCTGTATGACTAAACTCAGATGTCCATACTCAATGGTTTCACATGACCGCCAGACTTATGGTTTGGTTGTCAGCCAGTGTATGTGGATCGTTGCATAAATACAAAGATCACTTCTTTACAGATAAGTGATTCAGCATATTTAAAGTTTTTTAGTTCACATACTGTAGATCAAAACATTGACTTTTACATTCAGATATTAGAGATGGTAATATCTAAAAAAAAGATATGTGTTTTCTTCATATTCAGCTTTTTTAGTCTTTGGCATCTAGTTAGACATTGGGATCTCTAATGTCTTACATGTGGGCCGTAATGGTTCCAATGGTGTCCCAGCTCTTTTCCAAATATGATTAAGTGTCCAGAAATAATAAAAGGTGAAGAATGAAAAGGAAGCACATCATGCAATAAAAATACTGGCTGCTATCTCAGTGTAGTGTGAGTAGCAGTTTTGTTCGATTTTCCATTTTTTCAACTTCAGCGTTAATAAGCAACAAAACAAACAAACGGAAAGCGTGCCTGGACAACATCCTCTTCATTGGTAGCTGATACATGAACAAGAGGTTGTCTTGGCTGAAAAAAGCAACTGCTAAGGCGTTTCTGGACCTCCAGACCTTTGTGACCAATGGCGTGTCATCCCTCACTTTGTCATGTTTAAGAAAAACCAATCCCCATTCAAAGCAGCATCCATCAGTGTTAGAAGAGAACAATGACAGATTGCCTTTCTGCTGCACTCAAAGCATCTGGATCCTTTCTCTACTCCCCCTCTTTTGTTTATGGTACACAGCCTGAATAACAGCTGGGCTATGGGAGTTTACAAGTTAATCAATTGTTTGTTAGGGAGCCACACCGTTGCCCCGTACCCAACCATCTGGGTATAAATGTTCATTTACCATGCAAATTTTTCCACAGGCAACAGAATATCTATTGATTACCTTGTGAGAGATTTATGCATATTGAGCACTATGAAACATTTTAAAATATTGCATTTTTTAGGTGACTAGATTACAGTTGTGACTACCTATGGGTTAACTAAAATCAAAAGGAAGGATAAACTCATCTGTTGCTGATGAATACAAAAGCAGTAACTTTGTGTTTCTCATCTACATTTCATTCTTCCAGTGGGATTCCATGAAGTCGTATTAAGTTTCACTTTTTAGTGGTGGATTTAGGTAAGCTATGTTTATCCTGGATACTGTGCTTCCTGTTAAAGAGAAGTTGCCTTTTTCTGTTTTCCCAGGTTTTTTGCCTTTTATTCCTTCCTGATTCTCTTCAGTTCCATAAGACACTCATGATCACTGCCCTCTGAAAGGTCAGTGATCTAACATACGGTCCGCAGTTATCTATTCATGATTAACTCATTTGAATTTTGCTCAGATTCACAGACCAGAAAAAATAGAAAAAACCCAAGAAACAAATAAAAAACAATATTAACATGGAAATTTATGCACGTTTTGCTTGCTGACAAAAATGAGCATCCACTTCCTTCTGCCTGCAACCTCGACAAAGAAAACACAAAACAACACAACTACTGATTATTGAGGAAAATATTACCAGTCATAAATCAGGCAATAGAATATTGACAAAACACACAACCAATATACAGGTAAAAAATGATAGGTGGTCTGTTGGATCTGGTGAAGGCTGCCGAATAGACCTGGTAAACTCAAATAGATCATGATGGTGAACTGAGAATAGCTGGCAGAAAACCCTGTCGGTGAGGTCTTTAACACACACTTCTGGGATCGTTTTCACATGGTACAGGGATAATAGGGACATGGAATCGGGCTAGGTCATGTTTAGAGCCTCCATTGTGGATCTGGCTTCCGGGAGCTGTGGCTAGAAGGTTGTTGGTGTCTATTGTGTTGGCAATTGGAGGAACCATTTGTGGGCAGCAGTGATGAGGGAAGCTGTCAAGCTAAAGAAGGAGGCATTTCAGACTTGGTTGACCCAGTGGCCACTTGAAGCACTTGACGAGTAAAGAATGGCCAAAATGGCTACTGCATCAGTGATTGCAGAAGCCAATACTTAAGCATGGGAGGATTCCATAAGACCCTCAAGGGCTCAGATAATGAAATCAGGATCTCATCTCATCCATTTCTTGGCCTTGAAAACTGCTAACCCAAAATGGGCATATCAGCAAGTGATGATAGGAACACCTTAATCCAGTCTCTATGTCCTCCTCTAAAGAGCCACCATTTGCATGTTCTTGGCAACAAGTTACCCACTGATGCAATGAGTAACATTTCTTCAACCGTGTTGAAAGACACATCCCATAGTCATGGAAAAGATGTTAGTCTGTTTAAGAAGAGTCAAATCATTGGCACGCATCAAACAGAGAAAACATCTACAGAGATTGCAGAAACTACTAAAATGGGTAAAGAACTGTCCACATTATTAAAAGGAACTGAATGCATTATTAAAAACTGGAAGGATAGTGGAGATCCATCTTTTTTAAGGAAGAAATGTGGTTGGAAAGCAATCTTGAATAAATGTGATCGGCAATCACTTAGTCGTTTGGTGAAATCAATTCAAAGAATAACAACAGTAGAACTCAGGGCTATGTTTAATAGTAAATGTTAGAACATTTCCACATGCACAAAGTGAAGAAAACTCAAGGAATTGGGACTGAAGACCTGTGTAGCCATACGAAAACATCTAATCAGTGAGGCTAATCAGAGTAAAAGGCTTTATTTTGCTAGGGAGCATAAGAATCAGGCTCTGAATCAATGCAAGAAGGTCATGAATGAGTCCAGATTTACCGTGTTCCAGAGTGATGGGCACATCAGGGAAAGAAAAGAAAGAGGCAGATGAAGGGACACATCCATGATGCCTAGTTCCTTCTGTACAAGCCTGTAGGGGCAGTGCTATGATCAGGGGGTTACTGCCGAATATACTGAATGACCAGTGGCCTCATTTACCAAACTGTGTGAAGCAAAGCAAACTACAGGTGGAGTGTGCGGTGCAAAATGGAAATGCTGCACACTTCTATTTTCAGATTTATCAAAGAGTGCCCACGCACGTCCTACACCTGTTTCCGTTCATTAATCAGAATCAACTCTAAAGTGGGCGCACCTGAGGGAACGCCTTCCCACGCCCACATTGTGGCTATAAAAGATTAGGTGAACGCCTGTAATAGATATTCATCACATCATTTCCATGAAGGCTCACGAAGGAAAAAGAGGGAAAAAGTGGAATTTTCCGGGGTGTGAGACTGAGATCCTGATGGACCATGTTGGAAAATGTAGAAATATTTAATTAGTGGGCACGACGTGGGCATTACTTGTGTCAGAAAAGCAGAATAGGGGCAGCAGGTGGCAGATGCTGCCATCGCAGTGTCAGAACACAAGACACGCCAGAGGCACCGGAATGTGCGGATGGAAATCTCAGTCGGTAGAGCTTCCGTCTGCCATGCGGGACGATCGAAGTACAAATCCCACAGGGAAATCGCTTTGAGATAAGTATCTGCTTAATGACAGTACTGATGCCAGTAATTTTGTCGTTTGTTTCAATTTATAAAATAAGTATGTACAGATACATCTGAGATTGATAGCAGTTTATTTAGTGTTAAATGATATTTCTTTCTAGTTGCTGGGTGTTCGGGTGGGCGGTGCAGAGGGACATAATCGCTATTAACCAAGTGGACTAGGAGTTGCGGAAAATAAAGACTGTCTGGACAGAAATTGGGACAACAATTAAGTAAAGCATTGTGTAAGAATAATTAAATAAAAGGAAATCCACCTTTTGTGTGTTTCATTAGTGTTGCATCATTTCTAAACACTCCAGCCTCCAGATGGCGTCCGGTTCTGCAGGAATTAATGACCAAAGGCTACTGTTACATTCTTAGTGGTACATGCTGACAGCAGACCGTCCACCTTATTTAGCTGGATGGATTTTATAACATGTAAGTTTTGTTTCACAGTGAGAGAACATATTTTAGAGATTTTGGTTGTTATTAATATCATCTCCCTTTGTGTCTTTATTCATTTCTGCAAACAGCTTTAGTATCTAACATGTGGTGTGAAAGGTAATAGTGGATTGTGAAGCAATGTCTCACATTTCACAGCATTTCCTTGATTTTATTCTGTACTATTGGTGTCGCCGTTTCCCGTTTCTCTAGATTATGTGTGTAAGACTGGGTCAGAATTACCGTGAAGGTAGGAACATTTTCCCGTCAAGTTTAGTTTTCAAAAATCGCAAAAATTGACTAAATTTGGCGTCTGCTGGTTTTGGTTCCTAGGCAAACTTAATAAATAAGGCCCCAGGTTATTCCAGCAATAGATTTTTTCTTCCCTGATGGCACAGGCATATTCCAAGATGACTTGGCCACCAAAGAGTCCAGATCTTACACCCATTGAGAACTTTGGGATGTGCTGGAGAAATCTATGCACACTGGTTAGACTCTACCATCATCAATACAAGAATAAATAATGCATCACTGGATGGAAATAACCAGTAAATGCATTTCATAATAAAAACAAAATATGTGTGTGACCTTTTCTTTTTTTTGAATGTATGATGTATATAAATACATATATATATTTATATAGTAGGGGTGGGACTCTATTAAAAAATTTATTAGAGACAGTACATGTAATGTAAAAACATTGTAATTTATTAGAGGCGTTTTAATTAATTAATTTTGATTAATTATTAAGATGTGTATGTAAACAATACATGCTTTCATATCAGTCTCTAAAAGTATCCAGAAACCCCAGAAAAGTCGCTCAACTTGTTGCTAGTGTCTTATTTTTCAATAAGTCACTAGAGGGATCTGAAAACGCGGTAAATATAGTGCCTAAATCGCTAAGTTGTCAGCCAAGCTCTGCCGTGTTCACCAGTGTATTCAGTGTACTAGAAACTGAGCACCAACAAACGTTTTCGGAATTCAAACTGTGATTAAGTGCATCAATTTTTTAATTTATCATAATAATAATTTTATTATGAGCTGCAGCTGGAAAAACATAATTTTCTTA
>JBAMHW010000010.1:24502823-24513141 GCA_037177495.1 Rhadinocentrus ornatus | reverse complement strand
GGCAGCCTTGAGCCAATGTTGGATGAGGGCACCATTTACAATTGTGCTGTGAGCACTGATATTCACCTTTCCTGTTTGCCCGGCTGCAGCTCAGAAACCACATGCTACTTTATTTATAATCCAACCAACCTCAGTGTGTAACTCTTGCCCCATATTGTTGCTTGCATCACACAGCAAGGTCACTTCCCTCTGCACCTCCACCACTGCTCTTGCATTCCAACATGGCTCTAGGACATCAGCCCAGCAAAGCTCTATACTCCTCAATCACAAAGAGGCCCAGATCAGAGCCGTGCTGGACGGGAGCCAGGATCCTACCCTTGCAGCCCAGGCAGCTGGGGGCAGCCTATAATAAGTGGGAGACAATGAAAACTAGCACACCTCCCACGCTTTGCATTTGGATGTCGAATCTAAATTGAAATTAAATGGCTTCATAGGTTTTCCATAGACCGCACTAATTACGAAAACAATATGAAAACCTCTAGTGGGTTCAGAGGATATGTACAGCACATTAAGGAATTCTTTTTAACATTAAAGTAGAAGAAAATCTTAATTATTCAGTTTAGTGTTGTAAGTTTGAAAGTGCAAAGTTGTAAAGGACAAATATTAATAAAATGCACATGGGCATGTAAGAATCTTTCATGAGGTTTGGATTTTTTACTTAAAAGAAGAGCAAAATTATTTAGTAACAATTATTAGTTTATGTTTAACTTACTAAGACCTGGGCATCTAGACATTTTTCTCTTTTGATCTCCTACAAGTATGTAACCTATGTGTACATTTGTTTTTACATGGGAAGCTAGAGATATTAAAGCATTCTTTTTTAATGAATAATAATGAACAATTCACCATGATGTAGATGGCTGTAGAGCTTTAATGGTCCCTTGTAGCCTCTTAAGCCTCTGGTGATAAATCTTACACGGGCTCACTCATATAACTAAAACCCAAACCTCATTCAACTTCACATCCATCAGTGTTTGGCTCAAAGCGATGACAAAGCACTTTCAATTACACCAGTAACTGACTCTGGAAACAGTTCATAGCAGGCTTGAAGACTACGGGAAAAAGCACAAGGTGTGTGTCGGGGGGGTGGGGGGTGGGGGGGGGGAGGGGGGGGGAATAGCTGGTAGGGCATCCGTTTGACTCGCTCCCAAATAATAAAAAGGGTGGTGTGACTCGAGGACACAAGGGATGCCGCTGGCGTCGCGAACCCAAGGACAATTCATCTATTTTGTGCGCTGTCACCCCTGTAGTCTGATTTATGGTTGAGACATCCTTCCTATGACCCATTCCATCAGCTTGGCTCTGTAAGGATACTCTGGTGATTAAAGAGTGAAGTATCAAAGCGTCCTCCGTCAGAGCCCCTGTCTAGTACCACAGGGCCCTGCGCTTCTGAATGGGAAATTTGGCATTTGGGAGGGAGAGCTTGCAACAACAGAGGAGAGCCACTCTTAACCCTGAGCACCAGAGGATAGAAGGGCTTTTTGAGAATCCATCAACTGTAAATGCGTCATTCCATAATGTTGGTGTTTTCTTTTCCATTTTTCCATTTCAGTTTGTAATTATATTACGTCGAGTGTGTGCTCTCTAAAACTTAACATGGCACTGTTTAATTGGAGTGATTTTACTCATAATTGGATGATCCTCTCTACCACTTTTGGCTTCCACTTTGTTTGAATAAGCAGGCTAATTTCAGAATCCATTCTTAAAATTAATCAGTATAGTGTACTTAATATTGAAGTTCAAAAAATGAAATATTTGGGAAAATGTAAAACTGCTGTTAATAATAGCAGGCGTAATCATCAACAAAAACAGTAACCCAGCAACGATGGCACCAGTCAGGGACAAGGCAACAACAGATAGGTGATAATAATTTTCTTTTTCCCTTTATTTAAAATGCCTCCATTACATAAATAAAACAGAGTTGGATCCTCCGGAGTGCCTGATCTTTGAAAGCACCTCTGACTCTAACCCCCCTGATGAAAGGTCCATACTAACATCAGGAGTCTAGAGCCTTTACTCTCTAACTTCAGGCAATTATGACACAGAGGAGATCTCTGCCTTCTGCACTCCAAAAGAAGAAGAAAAAAGGAATTGCTTTTTTTTCTTTCCTCAGCCTAGTTGTAAAAATAAGCTTGCTCTCCTCAATTGCAGTCACCCCATGCCCTTTGCAATAGCAGCAAGGATGTATCGGAACAAGCCATGGGGCAAAACAAATCACTTGTGATTTACAGAATTATAAAGATTTTAATAGCGGCAATGTTTCTCTCTCAGATTGGTCTTTATTTCCAGGAGTCAAAGTTTCCTGGGTGCCCCAGGCTTTTGAAAAGCAGTAATTGGCCAACAGAGAGACTTAGGATCTCCCTGAGTGATTGAGGGTATTTGTTGCTGTGAACTTGAGGGCATCACTCTAAAGATCACAGGTCCAGGTTCTGAGAGACTACAACTTGTCAAGCACAATTCATTTTGCAGCTGTGGAAGTTGGACTACTTTTTCATTCAGTTTTGTCTAAAGTTTAAGCTTTCTGTTGAACTTCCTCAGTTTATTTCTATTTCTTTTCCATTTTTTTCTTTTCCTTATTAATTTTTTTTCTAAGCCAATATAAGGACCACCAGTTTGTGACCCAAGCACAGTCAGTCAGAAAAAACACTTTCAAACACAAACTGCATCTTTGCGGTATAGCACTGAGTTTTGAAGATGGTTAAAAATTATTTTTATTAAATTCTAGCTATGAAATTGCCCATTTCTCTTTTGTTTTTAAATTTAAATTAACACTGCATAAGGTTGTTTATTTAATTTTTTAAAATTATTTCATATAATCCTGACATGATTTACAACACTGTCCCTCTTAGTATACATCATATCAACCAACAATGTTAATTAGTTCAAACTAATTTTGTAATTATTAATATTAAATTGTCTTTTTTTTCTTCATTGTATTGTCGTTTATAGCTTGTGCTTTCTTGTATAATTTAAAGCACTCTTCAGATAAAGCACAAAATGTTGTCTCACACTGCAGAGCATGTCTCATAATGTTGAAAGCATGTGCTTTCTGTTAGAAAAACAAGTCTGGCAGTAGCTAAGCTATATTAAGGAAATCCACCAGGGAGGCATAATCAAGTTTGACTCTCTACCGGTGGTCTCCTTGTTAGTGTTGCGAGTGTCAGAACTGACAGTGCAGGTAGCTCAAATGCCACTTAAGGTTTTAGCTTCAGTGGCTTTTGGAAAGAAATGACCGTGACCTGTGTAGCTTGAGCCCACATCCCACACCCTTTCTGCCTGACAGCCGTTCAATGGCAAGTGTCTGCCAGCATGCCGAGGGGAACGCTGCCAAGCAGCCGGAGATAGAGATGATTACCACATCCCTCTCTCCCTCTCAGCCTGCTCGCTGAAAACTGATACCTACTAACAAACTGCTGTCAACATGTTAGCGAGGCAGAGAGAGTGAGAGCGGTAGCATGTGCTGAGAGAGGAAGAAAGGGAGATGTGTGGGAGAGTCAGCGTGAGGAGTCCAAACAAGTTGGGATTAATGACACTGAAACTCTTTTTTTCCTTTTCTTTTCTTTTGGTTAGTTTTTTTTTCTTCTTTACTGTTTTGAGAGCTAGCACAGTTGTGGCAGGCTTGATGAAGAATGCAATCAACACTATGAGGAACAGCCTGGTTAGGCAGGCACTTTCCAACAAAAGTGACAATCAAATGATGAATGTCAGACAATGTAGTCATAAGGTCACTTGTTTTCAGGCATCTGTAGCTCATCATACAAATGCATCCGTGAGTACAAATGCAGAAAAACTAATTTCTTTAGCAGAACTTCTATTTTCTTCTTTTCTTTTTTTTTTTACAGTAATAATATATGCAGAATAAAGGCTGCATTGTCAAGAGTTTGTATGATGTTGTGCAGATATGCAAATGACTTTAGACCTTTTGTCCGCACATTTAAATCTTGAGCTTTCCTGCTGTGCGCTAAATGTACTTCTTCCAAATATGAGGTGTAAATGTCATTGTTTTTGAATAAATCCCCCATTGCGCACACACACTTTAGAGATGCACATTTAAGTGAAATAAAGACAGAAAAAAAACACAGTTGACATATACTTTTCTAATTGTTGAGGAAGACAGGAGGCAGCATGGAATATCTTGAATCATTGGTAATTAGAATATCACTGTGCTAATTACAAAAGATTTTGATTGTCTGATTTTCAGCAGAAGCCATATTTTAGCTACCGTCATAATACACATTTGTTTTTTGAAGATTGAGAGTGACAATTATGATAATGTGCATCCCAGCATGAAATACTTTTGTCAAAGACAATAAAAAAAGAAAGTTAAGTAATGCATGAGAAGATTTATTGAAACAAATGCTAATTGAGGATACTGTAACAATTAAATTTACACGTTTTATTGTAATTTTGACATTAAGATATTTCTTTATTGAGACTGAATCAGCCAGCCATTGTTTAGCTCTTTCTAAATTAAAAATGATGAATAGGTACCGCATATTTAGTCAAATAGTCACAAGTTTTTTGCATATACAAAAAATGTTGATAACAGTAACTGTAGGGTAAACTTTTTTGTATAGACAGTTATGTAGCTTAGCCTCATTCTGCAGAACTTCTCTAAGGCATCATTAAAAGCCACCACCTAAAAAATAAAAACAGGGACAAAATGAAAGTGCTTACAATAACACTCTCTGGAAGTTTGGGCAACAAGATAAGTATTTGTCTAAAAATCAATTTTCGAGACGAGACGATGGAAACAAACCTAAGTGCTAGTTTGAACCAAACCCATAAGGCTTCCAGGGAAACCACCAAGCCTAAGAAGCACTTTATTAACCAGCAGGGGGGGGGGTCAGGAGGACCAGCCCTATCATTGATTGAGGTTGGAGGATGCATCCACAGCTGCACTTTCTCTAAATTTCTAAGAGTAAATATGCACCTTTTGAAGTGGGGGGTGCCTAGGAGCACTCCTCTGCACAGATTGTGTGGGTTTCTGTGGGGAGCCTTAGTTACGGGAAAGATCAATGGACAGGGCATTAGGGGGGTGGGGGTGGGGGGCACAATACACTGTCCAGCCCTCCAGCCTGCAGAACAACTCAGCAGCTCCTACATGGCCAGAATTATGGAGCTAGAGGCAGTTTAATTCTCTGTGCTATTTTGTGAAACTGAAAATCTTCTACAAATGTGAAGTGTAAAATGCATTGAGACAAGGATAACATGTGCAATGAACTTTATTTTTCTAATTTTATATGGTTTTGTTACTATTTTCTTTTCCCTTGCAACTTGGGCTGTAGTCATGATCTTCAAATAATCCCTACATTTATGTGAAAAAGATAAAAAAAAAAAAAAAAGAGTATATTTTTAACCATCTCTAATAAAGTGTTTTCACTTTGCAGTTTTTGGTTAGTTAGATGTGTAGACTTTTTAATCCCATCCGTATGTGTAGACAGATGTCAGGTGATATACATCTCTCCTAATTTAACAGTTTTACTAAATTCTTTTTAAATAAAAAAAATTTAATCTATTTTTTTTTAACTGAAAACTATTGTTTTTGTAATAAATGACTGGCAAATGACATAGTCCACTCTGTGAAAGAATGGAAAAACCCATATCCTGCTCGTTCTGTGGCTGAATATGTGTTCTTGTGGCTGCCTGTGAGTGCATTAGATTTATGCTGAACACACAGCTTCCATTTTGTGGTTTGTAAAGACTATGGAAAAATCTTTTTAGGGAGCCACACTTCCAGATGAAGCTAATCTTCTTGTGGTTCGTACAAAGTGATAAGTGAGCAAAAATTTTTTTAAGCCATTTCTCTCCAACTTTTTCCTTCGATTAAGCCTCAGATTTAATATATCATTAAATTGACTGTTTTGAGTTTCTATTATTGTTCCAATTTTAAATTCAAAATAAACATAGATTCTCTGATTCTTGTTTTTTTGCTTATTGTATTTAACAAGTCACTGAATTTGTGTTCTGCCAGATAAAGATGACAGGACAGTATTATCATTCCCCCACAGTGTCAAAAGTGGAAATCCTCTGCCCTCCCAGGTGTCGCCAGGGTTTTCTTCTGCCAGGCTTGGAGATTTAGCCAGTGAGAGTTAGCATTTACAACCCCTGTCACACTCCACAAAACACTGTGTCACTCAAGCTCAGCCTGTGTGGCAGCTCTGGCATTAATGGAGACGTTGACATCTTCCGACAGAGTGTTTATCTAATACTAATGCTAAGCAACCAGATCCAGTCGCCCCCACACTGAGCCATCCAACCCCGCTGCAGTACTCGGTGTCTGGCAATCACGCTACTTTTCTCACTCATCCTTGTACACTCTTTGGATTCATAACAATGACGTTACTGCTCAGCTGTGTAATGTTTTTAAAGTCATCTAGCGATATATCTTATCATCATCTGCAAGGCAGCCCCACTGCATCACAGGTGCTGCAGACAAAGTTAAGTTAATTTTTTAGATATTGCAAGAAGCATCACTTGTGAATGCTGGCTTAAAACTTAAATGCTGGGCCTCTAACAAAAGTTGTTTACATATTTTTACTGCTGCGTTTTTGCCAGGCATTGTTATTCTTTGCAGCTTCTCTTTACACCTGAGCTGTCACATAGACTCACTTGTAAGATTTAAAAGTTGTGCTGGTAGATGGAATTGGCACATTTTAAAAAGGCATATAACATACTTTGATTTAATTCACTTATATAATTTGTATGATGCCATGTGTTACTCATTGTTTATTATGATAAAAAAAAATGCACAAAGCTATGTACTTTGAAATAGCAGGTGATGTGCAAGCAGTACTTTTCTTTGAGACACATACCATGCAACGTACAATGCATAAAAGACCATAAAAATCCCTATACATTACTGTATGTATCAGAGACTGATGATGGGTTCATGAAGTGTATGGAGCTATCTTTAGAGGATTGATTTCCCATACTGCCATGGAGTTGGCTGCATTTATATTCCATGCCTGTGGCTCCGTGACCCCTGGTTCTCCTTTGATGTGGCAGGCAGAAGCACAAACCAGGATGAGGAAAAGAGAGTGAAGGCTGAGGGATGGCAATAGGTGAAGCAGTCTACAATGGGAGCTGGGGGGGTTAGAAATTTTTCTTTGGGTGCAGATTTCTAAGAAGGATGAGAGGATAGGAAGAGGCAGTGTAAGAAAACTGGTACGAGTTTGTAGGGAGCTGTGCGAGCCAATGAAGCCATCATCTGACAGATCTGTGAGAGTCTGCACTAAGGGCGAGTTGGTGGTGGGTGGGCAGAAAGGCTGCTAGGCTGAGGGGAAAGGGATTGGCTGGTGGTGGTGGGGGTGTTGGAAGAGGGCATGACAGTGGCGCGAGCTGATAGAGACGTCAGCACTGCTTCAGTAATCTCTCGACGGCTGGCCACAGCAAGGGGCCAGCCGTGGGGCCTACGAGAGCAGAGGCATGATCGAGTAGACCACCCCGACAATACAAGCAGGGGGCCAGGCAGTATGGACAAATCAAAGCGGGAAGAAGTAATTTTTGAGAAATTACAGAAATCTCCATGGAAATTAGCATGAAGCACTTTCTAATCTCTTGCTTTTCACCATGGACGATAGGGGTCAGTGCTTCAAGTTCTCCAGCCCTTGCTTTCCCTTTCTCTCTGGCCCCATCCCTAATTTCATTATTCCCTCTTGATTTTTTTCTCCCTCCTGCTTCTTATGTGTACTCATTTTACTGCCTGACACTCTGAAAAAGCCCCTCCCTACGCTCATATTCTTCAACCATTCATTTGCTTGAACCCTTTTCATTGACCACAATTAAACGTTTAGATTTCAAAAGCGAATCAAGGGAGAGCCGAGCCTTGCCCTCTGAGTGACACAGGATCAAGCTGTTGGGTGCTTTGGAGCCTCAGATGGGGTGAATCCCTCAAGATGTGTCCTCTGCACCCTTCCTTTCGTTCATGTGGTGTCTGTCAGAGCTCAGAACACTGGTCAAATGAATGGGCGGAGTGAGGCACCCCCAGTTGTGATGATGGGGTTATTGATAATCAACAGCATTTACAGCAATACAATGACTCTCTAAGCCATTATTCTTGTCATCACAATTGCTCTCAGTTTTAATAGTGCAAGACAAAATGCACTTTAAGAAAATGGCTATGAAACGTATTCTAGATGTGCATACCAGATTCTTACTATACTGCCGTATGTTTGGATCTTATCAAACTTTTGTTTGCATTTAGTTTTAATTTAATTTGCATTGTGCCCTTAAATTATACATTTTATACCAAATTCTTTGGATCTTTTCATTTATAAAATAAGTAAATTTGCATCATGTGTTTGGGAAATAGAGTTATTTTTCACTTTTTTGCTTCTTCAAGAATGCAGCTATGTTTTTTTTTTATTATTTTGCGTAAAGTTTTTTTTTTTCTTCTTCATCTTTTTTCCTTTTTGCATCTGGGTCCTCTTTAATAGCCAGTCGTCATACCACTAAACAAGGCTGCTGTCCCTTTATTAAATCTCTTTCACAAAGAGAAAAATTTATCGTGTAGTATTTTTGTACGATGTAATAAAAAATTTCAATTATTTTAACAAAATTTTAAAAAAACATAAAATTCACACAAGTATATCCCCAATTTCTAAATAAGTTAAATTTTATTTTACATGAGTAAAAATCATAAAATAAATATCTTTAAGTTAAATGTATTATTCATGATAAATTCTATTTTTATTTGTAAAACTTATCCTTGAAGTTCTTTGTTGTTTGCAAAGAGAAGGGGCTGCCAGAAAATCTAACTGAGGCATATCTCAGACTGGAATCAGCTGAAGCCCGAGAAACACACAAGAAGCTATGAAAGAAATAAACTGAGCCATATTTCTGCCATCTTATATGAAAATGTTGGAAACAGAATTTCTGATCTATTTTATTTAATGTTAGCTAAATTTGTTTTGTAATTTTATTAAGTATTTGCATATTTAATTTGGTTTTACATTTAAATCATCAAGATGTGTTGAGTAATTCTTGCTGCCATCCTGACATGTTGCAGAAGGATTTTCCTGAGCTCACCATGTCCACTCCTTTCCACACATCTCTGCAGCATAAAATAAAGTTGCACTCAAATTTACTAATGGGCACAACAAGATGGAAAGAATGAGCATTAGGCCTGAAAGTGAAATAGTGGCATTTGATTAGCATTACATTGTGTGCTGATTCATGGGGAGTAGCTCCTGTGGAACTTTGGTGTAGATTTAATTAGAGTGCTTGCAGACTTGGACATTGCAATGACAAGCAGTTGAAATGTGTGTAAGATAAAGAAACCTTTCTGACCACTAGTTAAACCCTCTCCTCTTCTAATAGTTCACCCTCTAATTAAGCTGGGAAGTTGGATTGTCTAGAGGCTTCTTTAAAATAATTTACACACAGTTTTGCTTTCTGCAGATTTAGAAAATGGACAGTTTTCTTTAAAATTATATTTTCTTCGCAGCAAGAAAAGTCCCAAAAATCATAAAATTTGAAAATTGATTTTTTTCCCCCAAATGCACTATAAAATATAACAGGTATGTCACAAAAGGTGTATGATTAATAACAATATCCTTTTTAAAATTAGATCCACATCTTGCCTTAACCCTTTTACAGCATGGTTTAGTTATTTAACAGTGAGATGAAGAAGCTGAATAAAGTAAAAAATCCTGTGCATCTGTAGTTGTTCTTTTCTGAAAGACTATAACAAGAAATTATAAATAGAAGCCTTGGGGTTTCTTTTTTAACCTAGACATTTGACAGGCCTTGAGTGAACCTGTTGTTTGTTGCGGTTCTGCCAGTAATAGATAGATGGCACTGCATCCAAGGTAGAGCAAAGGGCCAGAGACTTCTCTCAACCACCTTTCAGGGACTTGGTCTCATTATCCGTCTGAAAATTAACCTGTCAATTTATCAATCTGCACCATCTCGAGTTTTTGCCTCCTGTTTGGTGAATAGCATTACAACGACGCCGACACACTGATAACCAGAAGGTATGTGTTTGTTAGTGTAGTGAATGAGTGCATTATCACTTAAATGACTCCTATGAATCACAATTGCTGCTAGACAGTTGATAAGAGGTAAATACACGAGCAATTTGATTTTAAAGTCTATAACTGTTTATGTATTCTTTTATATGTCAGGGAAATAATGTCAGGGCCAGATAGACAGTTTTTCTGCTTTTGTTGCACAGTTTCTTTAAGAGTCCTGTCGAGGAAAGGTTGTGTTAACTGCATTCTTCAATTTTCCACCATTTTCACAACACTGAATGAGAAATGTGTTTACACTAAATCATAAGACTGTATTCAGGTTGGAAAAGATACACTAATATATA
>JBAMHW010000010.1:24469583-24485630 GCA_037177495.1 Rhadinocentrus ornatus | reverse complement strand
CCCCCCCCCCCCCCCCCCCCCCCCCCCCCCCCCCCCCCCCCCCCCCCCCCCCCCCCCCCCCCCCCCCCCCCCACCCCAATCTCTATGAATTTTTCCATGCTCAGACAAACACCACTAGTTTAGTGGCTTGATTTCACTTATTGTGCAAATGTGTCATCAAGAAAAAGTTGTTTCATGCACAGATGAGTAATGATGTCTTATATTTGTTTAAAAGATGTTTTTTTTTTTGTTGTTTTTTAAGTGGACGTTTAAAAAAAACAAACTTAAGCTTAAATTTATCTTTCTTTGAAGCTATTGAAGAATTCACTTACTTTGTTTCCCTTCTGTTTAGAATCACTTTAGTCTCCTCATTATGTAAAAGGTCAATCCATGTTTTTCACCTGAAAATGAATAATAAATGAATAGACAAGTGACATTCTTCGTTATTTGTGAGTACTTTGGTTGAGTTATTATTGATGAATAAAGATCCCAAATGCCTTTATAATTATGTCCTAGCTACACACTAGCACTGCATTGTTCATTGAGTGCAGAATAATGTATAGACAAGCATTATAAACTGAACGATGCTGCAGCAGAATGTACATACATGCAATTAGCTGAAAACCAGACATACTGCAATCTTTAAGAGTTTTATCAAACTACTTGCACCTTCTAATTAAAGAAAGCACAACCCACCAGGATACAGTTTCATTTGATCTGATCTGAGGCAGAAACTCTCCCCATTAGCATCCTCCTCCCCATGAATATGACAGTAATTGCAGACTCACTCTGTTCCTGTTGTCCTTCTTTAGTTGAACACATTTAGTAAATTTACCCTGTTCTGTAGGTTATTATTGTGCCATACAGTCTAGGGAATCAAATAAATCACTTAGGTTATCTTATTAATTAAGTCAAAATAAATGTGCTAGAGCTAATTTATTCCCTCCAAATACCATGGGATCTCCCTCTGCAACTAATGGCATAGTCTGACATTTCATAGTCTTTACAAATAACCCAAAGTAATTCATTTAGATTTTTCCAATTAGAGATGATTTCATTGTGCTTGTGACATAGTAAATGTACACATGAATTTGCATTGTAAAAAGCACAGAAATGCAGGCTGGGCTTCATAGTGTTTACGTTTGAAATACTGCCCATCATAATCATGAACTCAGTTTTACCTTACATATAAAACTGTCATTGCCATAGTTGCATGCAAATATCACAATGTTTCACTAATTTTCTTAATCAAACATGGTTTTATAGCACACATTTCTTAAAGATGGTATCTCAGTTTCTAAACTAACAAACACAGTCATAATTTAATCAAATGTTCCTGCAGCAACAGCCCTAAGCAGCCAACAGGACTTGGAGCAACTGTGGAACTGAGGCATATGATGGAGCTGAACCACAACACCCCTTCCTTCACCAAACCCCGCTGGCCCTCAGTGGAATAACACTTGATCCATAGCTCTTGAGTCTCTGTCCACGGCTCTTTTTTTATGGCCTGTGGGCATGTGAAGACCCAGAGCCAGCCGTGCTTATCTGACCCTAACCTTGGCGTATGGTGACCTTGACCTGCACCTCACCCCATTCTCATCCTCAGGGCTACATCTGTTCCTTTCCCTGGGACACCCAAGTAGTTAGTGATATTGAAACATCACCTTGGGGCTCCATTTGTTTTCTCTGGAGAGGTCAGTGAAGGGTTGTCATTAGGACTGAACTTGATCCTCTGCTTCCCCATAAATTGGTCTATCCACGCAAGCAGTAAGCACACTGTAAATAATGAGCGTATAATGCTAAACATGAAATGGAATCTCAAAACTGACACACTATACTCTTCCTTTTTATATTATATAGATCCGTTTGCTCCTAGTGAAATGTATCGTGGTTGCAGTTTTGATTGAGGACCAACAGATACATGTTGCCTTTAAGACAGTGCTTTACTGATCTCACTCAACCCTTTTTTTTTTTCAAAAACAAAGTGTTGTAAAAGAAAAGGGAAGATACAGTTTGCACTGACTTGAAATCAAGCTTGCATGATGTCAGCCTCACAGGTGTTTAAGGTGCTGTCATTTCAGATATATCTCAATTGTGATGCTCTTTGTTATCGTGGCTAGTGTTTTAGCAGTTCTGTGAATTGGCTGACCTTTTTGGGAGTCTTTCTTTTATTCTCTCCAGACTAATCAGACGTCCTTGTCACACAACTATACTGTGCAAAATAAAACTCATATTAAAATTTTTATAAAAATCCACCTGACAAAGTCAGATTTTAATAGAAAATGCTGCTCACTGATAATTGACTTTGTATAGGCTGTAAACATCACCTAAGGCAGGGTTTCATGTTAGTCGGGAATTATTTGTGATGGATCAGAAGAGGGATTGAACATAGTTCATCCTTGCTTGTTGTGCAGATCAAATTCATGCCAGATGCTGTAAAGGAAGGATGCGTGTGAGAAATTAAGGGGAAGCAGAAAGCCCTCATAGTGGTATCATATTCACTGAGTATGTGAAAATGTATTTTCCACCTCTGTCACTCTCATGGTATCATATCACACAAGAGTCAAAGGGGAAGGCTAAAGGTTACAACTCTAAAACATGGCACTGATCCTAACACCTGACTGCATCTCCCAGAGTTTCTTGTTTCATTCTGTTTTTTTGTAACAGTTTTTGATTTAGTTTATTTTGTTATTTACAGAAACAAGGATGCATGGGAAGGAATTTTAAAGAAATGGCATTATTGTCACTTAGCTGTGTCATGGTGTTATCGAAGACAGACATTTAAATTATTCTATTTTCTTATTCTCTAGATTTCAGCGGTCTAAACATGAGGCTGAAACCCTTGGTGTTGTGGAGTCTGGTGTGCTCTGCATATCATAAATCAGACCTTACTGGCATTTTTTTTTAAAGAGAATGAATATCCACCCACACTCTGTGGAAAGGCCTTGGTATTTGTATGGCCAATGTGACCTTTCTCTATACCCTCTCAGATTAGGTGGACGACATAGAAAATTGTGCTCTTGCTGCAGTCTATAAATCATACGAAGCCATTTTTTTCTTTAAAGAGGTATGTAAATACCAGTGTACTACCAAGGTAAACAATGCTAACCCTGATACAAATGGCTTGAAAATTGAAGAAAAGCACCTTATTTTTCAGCTGAAATTGCTTTTGAAACCCAGTTCTGGCACATGGGATGAAGGAGCCATGAAATGATTTGTGCAGGGGGAATAGAAATGGGTTGATGATAACCACACTCGACACAGTTCCTGTGTTGGGGAGTTCGAGCAATGATCAAAGATATCATTGTTGCACATTATTTTCCCCCATGCAGACCCCAAATGCATCTGTATCTGAAATGACATCCACCCACATGCACACTCGGAGTGTATTTTGTTTTAGGGGACAAAGGCTCTCTACCACAGTACAGTGATGGCTGAGCTTAAACAGTCAGTCCGGGTAGCTGTGCATTACAAGAGAGCTTGTATAGCACATTGGTTAATCTAGGAAATTTTATTTGATTATATGTGGCACATAAACTAACAAATTGTTGTAATAAAAAAAAAGTAGCAGATAAAATATAACTTTTGCATTTGATTTATACTTAAATCGGAAAGGCCCTGCTCTAATAAGATGCAGTTTTGCTTAGAAACTAAAAATAAATTTAAAGAATCATTTTCAAATGAAAGTCTCTTAGTCCAGAAATACATATGGAAATTGAGTAGGTCCATGAATATATAATATATGTCATAAAAGTGAAGTCTTTGGGGCTTATCTGCAATATTATTAGAGGTTGAATATGGGAAAAAATAAATCCCAGACATTATAGTTTATGTACAAACATGCTAGATTTGCAGCACTTTTAAACAACTTGTATTCCCATATTCCTCAGTCTTCTACCTCTGATTCTGCTTCCACAACAGGCTAAATTTCTCTTAGTTTTAAATCTAAAAATGTACTTATCTGGCCAACATTCTTGCTGAGAATTAGCACGTCTCCGCATCTCTGAGGACACAGCGACTGCCCAAAGCTTAAAACACAGTCAAATGAAAGACAAGTTTTTCACTATGCTACCATTTTCATATTTTTCCCTGCCCCTTTTGGCAAATCATTGGCACCTGCAATCCTACACAGTACGTATCAAAGAGAGCTGCAGGGCAAAACCCATGATGGCCAAAGTGACAGCCAATTCCCAACATCTGGTACAAGCTGGTGCCGTCTATCTTATCCCAGAGATTGTCGTATAGCTGTGGTGGACACTGTTTGGCAGCTTATGGCATCAGACTGTTGAAGAATTACCCCCATCGTGTTCTAAGCGGAGCAGGCAGAGAGCACCCTGTTTCATTTCAGCACGGTGGACCATTGATGCCTGCAGTAGATCCCCTGTTATCTAATCAAACAGCACTGGTCAGTTATGATGCCAACTCCTAAATCCACAGCCGTCTGTAAAGCCGTGGGGGAAGATTAACCGCTACAGCACCAATGTCCTACATTCAAAGACTTCCTCTTAAGATCTTTTTTCATGGAGAGTACAGTTATCCATACAAGCAAACACAGACAGAGACACACAGACATACAGCCTAAAGTAGGAGTCCTTCATGCTGTAATGGGGCTATCACAAAGACCACACAGCTTGCATTTTGGAAGAAGACTTGATGCTTTCTAAACGCTCTTTGTCTGTGACCACTAGAATATCTTAAAAGAGGCTTGAGTCTTTGCCGTTGAACATTGCAGGATGTGTTGTTTTGCCTTGTAGGTGTCTAAGATACCCCATGAGTAAAAGTAGAGTAAGAACAAAGAGAGATAGCCCAAGACATTATCCTTTCTGTCGTATGGTCTACAGGAGCCCTAATAAGCCTGTGTGCTCTACTGTTACCCTGCTGTGTGGCTGCACTTCATTATAACCCAAGAAGCAGAAGCTCTCACATAGCAAGCAAAGAGCTCTGGGCACTTTTTTTAATATTTATATCACAGTCTGGTGTGGCAGTAATGATATTAGGGAGCTGACGGAATTCTCCACCCAGCTGGACATGTTAATTGAGAAGCCAGGATTTAAAGGCAAAGTTCACGTTTGTGCAGATGGTGTGACAATGCAAGATGGCAGACCAGGGTCAGAGTCATTTCCAAGCTATACCTTAATGGCAGCATTTTTTCCTCTTTCTTTTTTCCCCTTCAAATTTGACACATACTAGTCCCCAAGGTCTGCAGCAGTCTACGGGGCTGGTCCCCATACCTGTATGCCCTTGACGAGAAAAGCTACATTAGTGGGAGTTGCAAAAAAATC
Source organism: Rhadinocentrus ornatus (assembly GCA_037177495.1). Taxonomy (NCBI): domain Eukaryota; kingdom Metazoa; phylum Chordata; class Actinopteri; order Atheriniformes; family Melanotaeniidae; genus Rhadinocentrus; species Rhadinocentrus ornatus. Next base: position 24,480,369 of record JBAMHW010000010.1, on the reverse strand, counting down.
CCCCTTCCACTTTCAGGGGTTGAGCTGTGTGTGGAATAAATGTGACAATTAAAAAAAATATTGTAGATTAACTTTCATCCGTCCATTTTCTATTCTGCTTAAACCAATTCAGTTTCATGAGGATAAGATAAACTTAGATTTAATAAACTTTCTTTCAACAATTTAACTTAAAAACAAATGAAGGTATTTATATATATATATATATATATATATATATATATATATATACTATATGATATATCATGTTGATTTATATTTAGTCTCCCTTGATAGAAGATGGCAAAAATAGTTGTATTGAAGCCATTTGTAGGTCACAAGACTTTGTATGTCTGCTCTATAGAAGTGTATATGAATGTTATTGTACATATATCACATGAGCAGGAAGCAATGTCACTGGAGTCAACAGCCGTAGGGTGCAAGTTTGTCTCTTACAAATACTTGTCCCCTCGCTCAGGGTTCTGTCCATACAAAGTATATGCAGAATTGTGTGGTCATAATGCAGCAATTAATCAACAGTATTTTCATGATTTCAAACAGTAATACATGATTTAAAATAGATTATTGATGCCAATTATTTTTTTAAGTTGTCTGACTAAGTGTAAACAGTAAAATGGTTTCACTGTGTGGAGGCATCAGTAAAAAGTCATGTAGAGGTCTAAGGGATAGGTGCATCTTTTTCTAGATTTATTCTGCCGCATCACACATCTACATCAAATTAGACTACGCAGAATGAGCCTCCCCCCCCCTTTCCCCACACTACCACCACCCTGACCATACACCGGAAAGCAGGTGTCTGCTTAATAATTTGGTCAAAGATCAGTGAGTTAAAGGTTGAGGCCAGGGGCAGAGAGGAGCAGGGTCATCCTGGTGGTAGAGAGGTTGTGAGACATGATCTCCTCAAGTCTGGAACAGTCAAACCCCAAGGTCATCCATTAGTGCTCTGGCCCATTGGTGCTGGAGGACCCACAATAAATTTACTGTGCACCCTTAACCCTTTTAATACTCACTGTGACCCATATGAGGAGATCAGCTCCCTTAGGGAGGGGCACATTACATTATTAGCACTGTGCATGCATCAACAGCTATTATATTCCAACAGTGTGCTGTGGGTGACTTCATACTGTAAATACTTACAATAATGGGGATTGCAATAATTCTTTTTGCCATTTTATTTAGTTAGTTTTGCGTACAATATAATTTAATCAATTAAACTGCCTGAATAAGTCTCCTTCTGAGTTCTGTTAAATGGGGATGAGATTACATCTTTAATTTAAGTGACTGCATGATATTTTAATATCTAAAATCCCTCCCTTGGCCATCTGTGATCACTTTCAAACACACAGATGATAGTGTCAGCGTCTGGCCAATTTTTTTTTTCTTTCTTTTTTCTAAGAAAAGCTAAGTTATGACTGATAGTTATCTGGTCCTCAAACAATGAACAACTTCTCTATCTTTTAAGGCGATGCATTTTTCTGTTCTTACAAGAAAAGGTGAGGCTGTAAGGAAGAGCAAGAATGAAATGTCAACAGTGTCAACCACTCCCTTTAAATAGGACTCTCCTATGATCCCTTGCTACTGTGCTCGGTCAAACCGTTCCAGGTGTCAAGTCTGGGCGTCAGAAGAAGAAATTAAAGTGACACAGTGTTGACAGAAAGAAAAGACATTCTAGTTTTCACCCCTCTGGCCGATGAGGGAGCCGTCACCTCGGCTCAGACATGGGCACTAATGAATCAAGCAACACCTTAACTTTCGCAGTGCAGAGGACTTTTGGCTGGGGGCACCCATATAGTGTCATTGATAATGGGATCTTGTGTTGGACTGCTGTTGATTTGATATCTACTTCAACCTCTCCCATGGCCTGCCATTTTGACACGGCTTAATTTTACCCCTCTGCTCATAAAGACACTTGGTTAGAAGGACTTTCACAAGTGTCAGGTCCTTTTCTTTACTGGTTATGACTCCCCTCATAATCTGTAGTCCACATAGTGTTTTATTAAGCAAAGATGGCTCTGTTAGATTTATTTTACCTACGAGGAATGAGTGTATTAATGTAAATGTGTGGAAGGTGGTTTTCAGAGCAGGTAAGGTCATGCGTGTAGTCTCAAAGATCAAGACTGCAACAAGATTGTTTTTGGTAGATGGGGAAATACAAAAAAAAGTTTTTTTTCTTTCTGTATCCACATTTTTTGTCTAATATTTATTGGATTTATTTGTCTATAAGTGTATAAAATGAAATACTTTTGAGATTATCAGAATATACTATAGGCTACATGAATAGCAAACTGTAGTTACTCTGAAGAACTGGAACACACATTAACTTACTCTGGTGGACCTTTTATATACTGGAAATTTACATTATTAAACTGTTTTACACAACACTGTGTGAGATGAATATAGAATTAATAATGCAGATATGGTGGAATAATTATTGTGAGTTAGTGGTCATCATGGCGTGACATTGTAAGATGGACAATGACAGAAAGGACATTAATGGTCTGTTAAATTATGGTTCATGTTACATTTTGATGGTCTTCCCTGCCATTTCTTGTTGGTCCAGATGTATCATAACCCCTGCCCAAGAACCTTTGTTTTTCTTGATAAAGCAAACAATTTAGCAGTTTAGTGTACCCAGCCTGGGCAGCTTTCCACTACGTTAAAAGTATTTTTTGGTAAAAATGATAAATGTTTGTGTATCCTCTCCTCTTAACATTTCCACTTTTCTATCTTGCCCCCATGCCCCCCCCAGCGTGCAGGGCCGGTGGCTCCTTTGTGTGACCTGTGCTCACACTGTTCCATCTCCACATCACGCAAGCAGCCTTTCACCGTAGCATTTCAGCAGCAACAATCACACACTCATGCCTTAAAAAAAAAAAGAAAAAGAAAGACAGACCTCTTGCTCCAAACCAATTAAGAGCCATCTGAGCTCAGCTGCAGTGAGAAAGCAAAAACAATTTCATAACCGGTTTTAAATTTCATGATATGTTTTTGACATGGAAACTTCTCAATGTTTAAAAACAAGGCGCACAATTTGAAAGAAGAATTTACATTTTATATCTTTGCCTCCCTGACAAAGAGTAGATGCTAAAAGAAAGAAAGTGTGCTTATCTGTTGTGCTTGGTTAATTTGAGCAGACCCAGTGGAGAGCGCAACATGGTTTAAAAACGTGACAGAGCCAACCATTGTTTTTGAAGCTGCTACGCAAGTGTGTGATTCCCTATGAACTTGAGGTCATAGATTCCCAGTGGCTGAGTAAGGCAGGGAACGGAGAGCAGCAGGGTTCAAGCCTTGGGTCACTGGAGCTTCAGAAGTGGCCAGCCAGCTTTATCCCAGGAGAGATGATGGTGACGGATTCACTGGTGTATTCTCAAGGTCCACTGAACCCCACAGCAAAGACTCTAACTTTGAGCCTGCAGAAACACTCCTCTCATCTCCAGTTCACAGAACTCCAAAAGAGGGGCAGTCTGGACAGGCTCCCGGATGCCTCAAGATACACAAAATCCAGCCTCAACCTCACGGTGGCACTGCCAAACCTCATTTATAATGTGGAGTACACATTAGGTCTCTGACATGCACTGTAACGGTTCATTTCCTCATTGTTGGGAGGTGTTAAACCACTGTGTAGTCAAGTAGGCTTTATAGGGCAAAACAGATATGAATAGAAACTCCACCCCTGCCTTTTTTTAAAAAAAATTTCTTTCCTTTTCAATCGAACTCTGTTAAAAGGCTTACTTACCCCTAATCATAATGGCAAGCCCACAGGCATGGCATGGCCCAGCTGCGGCCCTGGCGCAGCATTACTGTTCTCCTTGCATATTGTTCTGGGCAGCGTATCCAAGAGTTCTTGCTGCGCTGTGTACTTAACTAAGGGCAAAGTTGGCATTGTTGGCATTGAGGCCTCCACTGATAATAGGACTCCTTTTTTAAACTGCCACTTTTAGCACTCCCTAAAAGTTAACCTCTGTGAAAGCCAGGCAATTGACCACCTACAAATGTAGGGCTGGAACTCGGCTTAAAGCAGTATGGTTTTATGACATTTTGCCACATGTGTGCATCCAGGATTTACCTTAGGTCTAGATACAAATTAAAAGAGAATTGATTGGAGACCAAAGAAGTTTTATGTAAGAAAAGTTTTAAACCCTGTTCTTGGACTCAAGTTTATTGAGGACAAACTGAGAATTCAAAGACTTTCTGTGGTGTTTACTACTGTATTATAATTAGAAGACTTGCATGTTAGACATTTGATAGTTATGATTATGGTATGATGGGTTAAAATGGGGAGGGGAGTTTTGTTGGGATTAAATCTTATTTTTTCACTTCTCTTTAGCAACTTGTTTTCATTCATAGCAGCCTCATGGTGTTACTGAAGAAAGAATCATTTGTCAGTATATATCATCCACACCTCTCCTGTTTCCTTTCCTTTAGTTTGTGCTTTTTCTTATTTCACTCTGTGTTTTGTAAATGCACACACATACACTGCAACATGCATACAACCAGACATGCACAAACCCTCTTACAACCAGCTCTCCCCCATAGCAATTTTGTCAGAAGTTGACAATGTCTTGATTTAGTTGTCTGGCTGTTCCGGCCAGTTTTCCCTGCTGTGCTAATGTGAACAGGACATCCCGCTGGGCACCAAAGAATACCACTTCACGGCAGCCGCATAGCTGGCAGCTTTTATTTATGGAGCTACCGAAATGAATGGGTATTAGTGTCCAAACATTTCACCATGCTCCTGCAGCCACACACAAAAGCCACTGATTTCCAGCAAATCTGCACTTATTTTATTCGGGAAGACTAAAGCTAGGGACAGGGAGAGACACAGAAAGGGAGAGAGAAAACATTTATAATGACTTAAAAGACCTCAAAAGAAGAATGGGAATTGCGTTTGAAATGGATTTACGAGACAGAAATCGAAAAGAAAAAAATGGCCCCTCTATTTTAGCACATTTTTGTCAGAGTTGAAAATGAAAAATATCTATATCCCTAAAGTGACCCAACTTTAAGTGCTTATATTCACAAAAAAAACCACTTCCTCTTTAATCACCCATTTTTTCTTGTTGTGTTCCTCCTTTTATTGTATTTTCTAGAAATGGACAAAAAATAAGGATTGTGATTTTATCATTGCTACAACTGTCAATTGAAAGTGTCTTCACAAATCACTCCCTACAGTTAGCAATCCAGGCTGCCTGCTGTCTTGTTAACCTATGAATTTTAAGTGGATGGCTCCCATTAGATTGCAGCAGCACTGCTGACTCCTCTTGGCTTTTCTGTAGGGAGCAGACTGAAGCAGGTTGCACTCCTGGCCCGGTGTTGCACTTTGCCTGGTCTCTGTGTCCGGGACCTCATCAGCACTGAGTCTGCCTGTCCCTATGTCCCTGCCACTCACCTCCCTGCTCTTCATCTGTCATTCCTGCCCTTCTCCTAACACACACCAATGACATTTTGAAAAACTCTGGCATTCACCCTCAATATGGATTCTTGTTGATTATAGCTTTCTGCCTGTGAAGATTGCACGTATTATTGACTTTGCAATCCCATGACTATTTGCACAGCTTTTTCCTCCCCTCTGCATTTTACTGAAGTCCTTTAGTAATATTCCCCTGCTTTCTTATAACCTCTTTTCATTATCCTTTCTTTTTCATATTTCTTTTTCAGTTTTTCCATATATATCGCTAATCCCCTTTGGCCATGACCCTTTCTTTATGCCACCAGAGATCAGAGTTTCTGCAAAGCTTCGGTCACTGATGTCATTAAGATTGGGATCTGATACACTGGATGTCCATTGGTTAAATGCCCCTGGCCTGAACTCCCTATTGTCCCTTAATTCCAAGCGGCAGCTCTGTTTCACTTGGTGCATAATAGCCCATAGGTTAAAGTTCTGCTGCTTTTGCTTTGAATTTACATCTTTCACAGGCCCCAGTCTCCTGTTCTTAGCTGGCATTTTCTTTTACCTCTTTTCATTTCTTACGAGCCTCATTGCCCGCAGGCGGCACGGCCATTTGTGCTGTAGCTTTTCTGACAATCTCCCACATCCAGGCAACTTTGGGAGGGTCAGAGGAGAGCAACTTGACTTAACAGGTCAACGCAAGTGGGTTCCACCCTTCTCCAGAGGGGAAGCCATAGAGCCCTCCATTAGGAGCTGACCTCCGCGTTGCACTGGTCTGGCCCCAGCCAGGGCATCACATGGCTCTGCCTGAGACAGGCGGCTCATTAAAGCCTGCTGCCCATAGCAGGATTAGGCCTTTTCATAGTTTATCCTCTTCTCTGACAACTGACAATGGGTGAGGCTAGCTGTTTCAGAGTGTGCATATGAATCATGGAACTATAATTGCTCTTTCATCATGAGAATATTGGAAAATCTATACATATGCACAATGCAAAGAATTAATTGGGGTCTGTTTTTCAAGGGCACATAGCTACACTATACGAAGCAAAGAAAATGTGAAGGGTAGTAATGAGGTATTTTTGATACAGCACAGCATCTTTTCAGTGCACCTGTATACAGGTTGCTGTATGCACAAAAAGACCTTCTGGCTCTAACCTTTACCCAGTGTGATACTTTTACTCAAAGTTTCACTACACTTAATACACATTGTAGTGCCCTGTTTACTTGTGTAGCAATGTTTTCAAAGAGCAACCCCATTAACAGTGGTGGCCCGTTACCCATGACCTAGTGTTAGCTTCATAGTGTTGTGCAGGTTATGGAAGGTAGTAGCTTAGACACAGAGAAGGAAACCAAGATGACACTACCTCTTGAGCTGTGTGGGAGGAAGAAGGATGGTGATAGCAAGGCTGCTATCTTCAGTTCAAAGCCCCAGTCATGCTTCATGTTTACACCACAACTCTGTCTTTTTCATTATTCATATTTCATTTAATATCAAGGCAAAGAAAAGTGGTTATTTCCTTCATGGTGGAGGGCAGGTTATGGCTGACTCTTGGGTTGCACAACTCACAACAAGTTTAGGTAGGGGTGGGTTTTCTGGATTCAAGCATCAAAACAACTTGAACACATTGAAAAGAAATATTTCCATGGAGATATGCTAAGTGGTTGCCTGTAGTTATCTACTACATGCATTCTAACTTAAAACCAATAAGTAAAAAACTTAAAAAAAAAAAAAAAAAATTCTTAAGGCAAAAATATCACTTTAAAATAATTACCTAGAGTTCTGCCGTGAGCAAAAATATATAATCCCCTCATTAAAAGTGTGAACGCCACCACTATCACATATGTAGTGAAGCATCTGCAATAAACACAAAGTGGTAAGGACCAGTTACATTCAAAAGGTGTTAATGACTTGCTGGTTTAATGTTTTTCTGCAGTGAATTATTACCCTATGATAAACTACCTTTCTCTAATAATATTAAATAAATACTTGGTGAAATGAGTTTATTTTATTTTTTATCTGATACCAGAGTTTTCTAATTGAGATTTTTTTACGGATAAGTTAAATTTTCATGAAATATAAATAATTATTTTATGTGTATTATAACTTATAGACATATTGCAAATAAAAACTAAGTATTAAAAATTGTCCATTAGATTTCTCTTTTTATGTATGTATTTTTAATATTTGATATCACTTCTGCTTTTAGTCATATGGTAAATTGAAAAAAAAAAAAAAATATGAAGGAAATTAATTAAGTTTTGTTGTTCACACAGAAACTCTTTGGGGGTGGGGGGTCCAAAACAAAAGGAGGCCTGAGAAAAGAAGAACTGAAACTCTGTTAGCAACACAATTAAACTCTGGTAATGAGGTCAGACATCAGATCCACTGCAAGTGATATCATTACACAGGCAGAATGGATGGCCTGCTCCAGCTGCCTTGCTCTAGCTGTGGGATTAGAATCACTGTCCTGAGGGCAGCGCTTTTACTAGGCTGACCCCTGCCTGCCAGTAGGCCACCAGCCACCCCCTGGGTTCCTGGGGGCTTCAGCCCCCAGTCCTGGTGCCGGTCGCACGAACAGGACTGCAAAGAAGTGAACTGTGCTGCCACGTGGGATGACAGGACTTGCCACTCTATTAGGAAGCACAGAGACAGGCAGGCACCAGCACACAATCCGCCCTGTGTTGCCAACCATGAATTAGTGGGTTCCTCTCTTTCCATCAGCTCATTTGTAAAAACCAGCCAATGACAAGGTGATAAAAAGGACATTGTATCAGTGATTAGAGTGTTGCTTTTGAACCTGTTCATGGTTTAAGATAAGGCTGTGAAATAAAGCACAACTTTATGATGTCTTTCTAGAAAAGTTCTGTTTAGTTAAAATCAAAGTTCATACTTGCAAACAAGATTGAAATAATGAAGCATTCAGATTGGTAGCAGTCAAATTTTCTTGCCTCATTGTCTGAAGCCTCGTTTGCGAAGTCCCTCACAGGAGTCTGCTTAATTTGTCTTTTCTTATTTGGTCTGCCTCTGTGTTGTGTGCTGTTCTCTTTTTGTCCCACATGATTACTTTGAGGATATCGTTATGACATTCGGTAGCAACAATATTTCTTCTGTTGTAATTCATATCAATTAGTCGGGAATGGTAATTCAAACTGACGGCACAGCGTATCTTGAAAGGCTTGCGAGGTTGCTGGCGGCAGCATCACCGTGCAGCCAAAAGCCACCCTCCTTTCCCCTTTCTTCCCCTTTTCTGTCTTTCAGTCCACAACAAGGGGCTCCGAGCAAGGGAGACAATACCAGTCGGAGCCAGTACTTTGATAATTAGTTATTGATTGAGAACAATGGCATGGTGTACACTGTCGTATTAGCTAGACGCCAGTAGGTCGCGACACCAAGAGCAGCCATCAAGAAACGAGGGCCAAAACATGCCTGACTTCCCTAATAAGATATTCCCTCATGTTTTTCTCTTTCATTTCCCTCCTCTTTTTCCTTCCTCTGGCATGTTGGTGTTCAGGCTACATAGGGTCAAAAGTATTAATGCTTGTGCACAAACGAGTGTCTGATGAAGGAGAATTTAATTAGTGAATACCCACTCAAGCTTTTCATACCACAGTGTTCAGTCTAACTTTATTTCTTTGATCGTAGGAAATATAATAAAGCAAGTATTGAGAACGACATTTAGAATTTTCTGGCACTAGAATTGTTGTCATAACATAAAAATGGTGAATGCCAAATTCAATCTTACTACAAATACTGTAAAACAATGTTACATAGCTTTTTTACAAGACACATGTCAGACGTGCTCATATTTCAGGCAAGTGACTATAAGTCTTATCTCTGCTTGAGTGCAAATGAAATAACTGTATATATGGTGTTATTTCGCACATGTTAATGAGCAGAGCTGTGTGTGCCACGGTTCTGTCTGACAATATGGAAGCGTAAAGTGGAAACAGATGCAGTAAGCTGCAAATATGGATTAACAATATGCTCACAGGGGGTGATGCATGGCCGAGATGGTGTCTTTTGGTAAAAGTTTGGCTTTTAACAAAAGCTGTTAGAAAAGAACATCCTCTTTGCTAAAGATGTGTCAGGTTTGGCACAAAAGTGAAAAAAAAAGAAAAAAAAAAGCTTCCTAACTTGTCTCACCTGATCTGAAGTCTGTAAAGATGCACCTGGCATTAAACAGACAGGGCAGGAGCGTCAACTGAACAATGGAGGACTGTCAGGACCGACAGCGGGGCACGGCTCTACCATCACTGCTCTGACAGGGAGGGCCTCAGAGGGTAAACTGCTTTGCTGGAACTAATTAAACAGATGAAGTTATGACATGAATATGCAGATGTTGTTTACATTTTACCATATGGTATTATTTCAGGTAATAACGAACAGGAGATCCTTCCTACTCATTAATGTGAAGGGATGGAGTGAAAACACTGTCTATCAAGAGACACTCGGAGCGTGTTCAAGAAATATGATCAGACTGACTCACGGGTGCTGAAAATCTATTTTAAGCCATTCAATTAACATACATGTTGATAGCTATTATGGTTTGATTTAAATTGTTAGCATACTCTATGTTGGATTGGATCTTGCTCATCAAAACTATAACTCAGGTAGTCCAGAATAAAACTGGTTTCAGTTTTCCTGTAATGTAAGCATATATTGTCTTGTTATCTTATACAATAACATTTTACTTCAGTACCATTCAAACACTTAAATAATTTTTCAATGCAGAGATACAGATTTTGTGTGATTGCAACCTCGCTACATAAACCCAGGTTAAATTTCAGCGCAGTATCTGCATTTAACTCAACTTCTCTCTCTCTCTCTCTTTTTTTTTTTTTTTTTTTTGTGTTGAAGTGTTGGAGTTTTCCCCCAGTTTTGTGTGCAGCCTTACCATTCCCCTGGAGCGGGTGCTGAGAGGTTAAGAGGGAAAGGGCCGATGGAGTCGCGTTTAGTAAGAAGTGTGGGATCACGGAGGCCAGCTGGTGGGGTGATGGGGAGCGTAATTGTGCCCGCTGTGTGGATATGGGTGGAAGGGGGAGGCGGAGTAAAAGGATGGGGTGAGAAACCCTGGAAAAAAGGGAGGGGAGGGGACACCTCAATTACCTGTGCTCTCTCTGACCCCTCTCTCCCTCTGTCTCTCCACGGATGGACCCGCTGTCTGAGAGGCGGGGCGCGCTTCCACAGGCAGATGCACATCCCCCTTCTTTGTTCAAGATTGCATTTGCTCCTTTTCCCAAAATATAGAAACTTATTTTCAACAGACTTGCTTTTTTATTTGTAATGCAATTCTCCATTATTTGTCAATAATAAAAATAATACTAAAAAAAAAATAATAATAATAATAATAATAATAATAATAATAATAATAATAATAATAATAATAATAATAATAATAA
>JBAMHW010000010.1:24447449-24460539 GCA_037177495.1 Rhadinocentrus ornatus | reverse complement strand
AAGGGGGGGGAGCCCTCATCTGTCAAAAAAAAACATCAGAACTTTTCTCCTTTTCCCCCCCCCCCCCCCCCCCCCGTTCTGTCTTCCACTCTTTTTTGTGTAGTCTCCCTCTCTGCCTGTTAGACCTGCTAAAGATTCCTAGTTTGTCAATCTGTGCAGATTTTAATATTGCTGGTGGAGCTACTTGGCGAGTACAATCAACACATGCATGTGAAAACAGTCTAAAGTATAAAGGAGAAAGTCCGGGAGAAGTAGCTGACCCTCTGGTGACTCTCTCACCCAGAGGGGAGGCAGCAGCACTTGCTGTGTGTGTTTCAGTGCAATCTGTGGAGCAGATGGTTGGAGTTCTGGGCAGAGAGCAGCAGGTCTCAGTCTGCATGTCACCAGGATGATGGGAGCTGGCTGCCTCCGAGCTTTAGTTAATGCCTTCCTGTATCACAGACTTGTTAAAAGTCTGGGCAAAATTCACCTATTTACAAAAGAACAATACACTATGTAAGTTTAATTCTCTCTCCCTGCCTTGCCTATCCTGGGTGTGGTAATATATATTTACTGCTAAATACTGCCTTAACCTCTTTTTATATGTGGACATATTATAAGTATTAGAATGGGTTGTTTTTTTTATTAACTTTTATTTTAGTAAAATAAACAATAATATACTTGCCACATAGGCATTTTATAGCATATATGCATACCTTACAATCTAATATGTAACTATTTTTATTTGCTGATTTCAGAAATTGCCTACAATGGCCTTAATTTTTCACAGATAGGAAATGCGGCTTATTTATAAAACATCTGAATAGGTGTATATTGACTGAAGAGAGTTTTTATGCTCTTAAACTGCTGCGTTAAAGAGTAGTTATTGATGTTAATATCTCAATATTATAATTTTATGGAAAATTAGAAATTCTTTATGATTAAATCAACAGCCCATGAAGGCCTCTGATGCCTTCTAAAATGCATTGTTTGTCAGTGATCTCCTAAAATTAAAGATTTGACAGATAAACCATATATATGTATGTATATATATATATATATATATATATATATATATGTGTGTATGTATGTGTGTGTAAAGGTGAAGCATGTGCCACGTTAAATTATGTTTGAAAGAGGATATACACACATATGTTCTATCCTGTCTTAATGCGTTCAAACTTAATTGGCAGCAAGGTAAATAAACATTTGCTTAACTTTTGTTCACTTTACTCTACTCCTGCCACTCAGGCTTTAATCTTGGTTACTGGCAGGTACAGCAGGGTAGACGATACTTCGTGAGGTGCATGTGCTGCTGCCTCTCCTCCTCTCCCTCCTTATTTCTTTCCTCACATTATATAAAGAGTGGCAGCAGGCAGAGTGACAGACTGCCCCAAGAGATGACACCTGTCACTGAGGGGAGTGCTGCTAATCTACAAGCCTCATTTTGTTTGAACTCTTTGTCACCTTGCCGTCAAATCCTCATCTTCTCAGTCACTGCCAGCTTCCCTCCCCTCTGCTTCTCTGCTCGCTCTGCTTTGCCCATTTCCTCAACAAACTGCAGCTCCTCTAGCATCACACATGAACCCTTCTTCTCAGATAAACATGCTCCTGCCTACATTTATTTATCTATGGAGTTTTGCATGTTTGTATTTCAGTCTCATGTTTGATTAGTTGGTTACAAATAAATCCACTGTGAGTTTTTTCGACAAAGTCAAAAACAAAGTCCCGGCAGTTCAGTGTCTTCTTCTGAGGTGGTTGGAATTGCTTACATGCCCCCAACGTATGAGAAGATGAGGCGTCCTTGTTCAAATGTTTTTATTTCCTTAACAAAGCCCTATTCATTGATATTGAGATTTGTCTAAGTTAAAGTGATCTGAATGGAAATGCAGTCTGGAGTGGCTCCGTCTCTGTGGAGCAGCACACTCCACCCCCTGGCCAAATATCTATATTGTTCACTTCTACAGACTGCGCTTTGTAATTATAATATAATTCATTATGTCTATGCTGCATGTGTCACAAAGGATGAGTCCTCCCCAAAATCCTCCTGTGCTGTTCAAGCTGACCGAACACATTCTTGTTCTCATTTTAAAGCCTGCGGCTTGGAAATACCCTCTCACACCCCCATAAACAATAGATTTTCCTTTTTTGCTTAATTGAGATATCACCCACAAATCGGACAGCTCACACCAGCTCCTAACTCGGAGTGAAGGGAATGTATGTAGGAACAGGAAATGGAAAGGAAGAAGAGCTTAAAAAGATAAATAAAAGATGTATAAATGTACCAAGACTACATTACTATAAAATGAAAAATAGGATATAATAATCTTTATTCTTTTATCAATATTATAATAGGATGAGGAAAATCTCCCTATTTACTCTGTCAAAATTAAATTATGGTGTTATGTAAATGTTGCGTTTCTCCACATTTTTCAAAATATATTACTAAGAGCACAAAGAAAGAAAGAGAGTGGGGAAAAAAAACAAAAACGCTGTAATCCAACTTGGAGCAGAGGCATCAGCCAACTTCTTTAAATTCCTTCCATTAAGTGGAATTATCTTTTCCAGACACATTTTGTATGAATGCATCCAAAAATCCCCAATTCATTTGGATTGCATGAGGTTTAATTTAATCCTTTTTGCTTATTAAAAAATAAGATGCCGCATTTTTAACAATAGAAAGGCCAGCCTGCATCGAGCACAATGGTTAAGGTTAAATTGAAGGTTGTGTATACCCTTTGCTGTTTTAGAAGCATTCACATTCAAATAAAAGCAGGCATGACCAGTTCATACTGCACGGTAGTGTGAAATTGTGAATTTGGACACACAAAGGTAAGCACAGCAATGAGTACGTTTCTGAAATTTCTGGTCTCATGTTTGGTTTTCCATTAGTTTTTAGCTATTTCAAGTGTGAGCTATATTTATTTTTCTAAATATATATGTGTTTTACATGCATTTTAAAATCATACCAACAGACCACAAAAAAAGACAAAAGAGAATTATACTAAATGAATATATATTTATTCAATTTACAAAATTTGGTAAAAATACTTATAATGGGATCCACCAGTTTCAGTGCAAAATTCTTTAAAATTCACAAAACATTAGTTTGTTGTGTGGGATAAGTTTAGATTCCTGAACAGGAAGCAGGAGACTGAAAATCTGTCAAAATCCAAAAGCTTCTTTTGCGCTCCTGCTTCATCATCAACATATCACATCACTTGTATTTTGGAAGCATTTGAAGGTTGTCTTCCGCGAATGCAGAAGCCTTGATTGCTCTACAAATATAGAAGACATGTTAACCACATTATGTTCTGACATAAACAAATATCCAACAGTTTTTTTTTGTTGTTGTTTTTTTTCATGTCAATATTAATTACAGTCAACAAATACAATCCAGCATTGTTTATGATGACAACTCAGATCCTGTTTGGTCATCAGTTTGATTAAAATAAAGGGTTTAAAGTTTTTTTATTTTCACCTATTTTTTATTTTTTTTTTATTTTCAGGTAAGACAAACAGGGAACACGATTTGAAAATAAGGTACCCGAGACGTTCTCAAGCATTGCAAATAAATGCTGCAGAAGAGTGCAAATGTTACTTTTAAGATCTGGAACCAGATGAATAAATAGTAAATACTTAGAAAAAGCTTTTCCCATAAAACTGGTATTTCTAAAGATAAAATCTGTTTTTGAAGAAATTTAACCCTGATGAAATTTAAAGAAAAATTAAGTGATGACATATTCTTACACAACAAACATTATTTTATTAAATCAGATTTAAAAAATAATCTCTTTTAACTGAGGTTTAAAAAAAAATATTAAAACAAGACTACAGTCAGGGATCATAGTTGTGTGCGATGGCTGCGGAAAGGCCTTGCTGTTGCAACATGTTTTAGAAATAGTTGGATTTTCTGGCACAAGATCTGCTGGTAACTTGTTATTGTTGTCCAACGGCTACAGTGTTAAATGTGTACATCTTTGTCTGGCTCACTCTGATCATTTCCATGTATGGCTGTCAGAGGTGGGGACTCCAGTGTGGGACTTGGACTCGAGTCACGCTGAATTCGCATTTCCAGTGACTTGAGACTTAACTTGAACTTGTGAACAATCTTTTATTTTTAATGATTTTTTTTCTTTTCCAAGCTCTCTCTGTCTGATCTCCTGTCTGCTGTCTGTATTCTTCTTCTTTTTCCCAGACAAACACTGACGTAATGTCGCACAAACACAGACGTGTCCACACGCACAATCAATTAAAAAACGGCAACACCATTGAAAACACTTCTTGTTGCAGCAACTTAACTTTTGCGTATTAAAAACCTAATTAAGGGGATAAATATAAGAGCAGCAAATTGCAACATATGTGATAATAAAATTCAAGACACTGCATCTGCAACATTTACCGTAATCCACCTTAAAACACCTAGAGAGGTTAGTCACTGTAATATGAAAGCTAATATTAGCAACTATGTTAGCAACAACCTTGGCGCCACAGCAGTGTAAATGTTAGTTTGTCACTAGCTTTGTACGAAAATAATATTAACTCCATCAGATTTGCCTCACTGAATGTGTTTAGAAGTCAAATTCAATTCAATATAATGTCTTCATTGTCATTGTACTGGTGCAACAAAATAAAAATGCCAATCCTTAAAGGTGTTGAATGTGAATAAATTATAAAATAAAAAATAAAAAGATAAGAAGATGGGTAAATGACACATTTACGGAACACATTTTCCATAAACTTCAATTTCCATCAATTACCAATGGGTCCTTAATAGGCTTGTGTAGAACTTGACAAGATATCATTTGAATCAGGTGTGTTGCAGCAGGGAAACATCTAAATCCTTTGTTTTCTTTGGCCTCTCATATGCATTATGTTTTTTTTTTTTACAATAAAAGCTTTTTGTTCTGGTTGTGATTATTGAGTCGAAACCACTAACACACATTTCACTTTCTATAATTCAGGATTTTCAAAGTCCTCAAGTAGATCAGTCCTCGGGGGCTGCTGTCTTGGAGGTTTTTAATGTATCCCTGCTCCAACACAACTGACACAATTAAATAGATCCAACAACTTATTAAGTTCTGCACAATAACTCATTAAATTGAGTCAAATGTGTTGGAGAAGGAATACGTTAAAAACTTGCAGGATCGAGGACCAGAGCTGGACACCTCCTGCTCTAATTTATTAATGTTTTATTGTGTATCTTAGTAATGTGTTAGTTTGGTGTAGTAAAAATGTTCTTCTTCTTTACTGCTGTGTTCGTTGTTCTGTAGTGCAAAAGAGGATAAGTAAAGTAAACAATCAAGTGTGTGTTTTCCTAAAATTCATGGTCAAAAATAGGAATGAAAGTTAACCTCATACATATGCATTTCTTTTCATGATGACTGAGATTAATCAAACATAACCACACATACACACAGCCTTATAAATATAGTGAAATCAATGCGTGCGCTCATTTGCATTTGTGCATGTTTAGTCCTGAAACTTCTAAATTTAGTCTTCAGTTTTTTCTTTCTTTTTTTTTTTTTTTATCCAGCCTCTTGTTGTTACAATCAATATATATCAGTTTACCACAAGATTTGTTTGTTGGTCCATTCCTTCATTCCTTTAATTTATTCATTCATTTTCAGCAGATCACAAATACATAGTTTTAGGCCATAGTTTCATAGTTTCTATTGGACTTTATAAATGCAGCTCTTGACATTTCAATTCAGTAACAGCAGAGTCCAGAAACTATGTTCCTGAATGCAGAAGTGAAGTTTCAGCTCATGGTTACGTTGTGATATTGGCATTCCTTTACTTGTTTGTCTCAGTTGCATTATTGGTTTGCTAATCTGCAACATATAGTTCCATAAATAATGAGAAATATTCAGATTTATTTATATGTGATCACAGCTAACAAACCTATTGTCATTAAACTAAAAGGAGACTTTTTTATATTTTTTTAAACTGATACAATATTTCTAACATGGAAGCATTTTTAGAAATAATTAACTTCTAAAAATCTACATGAGTTGAACTTTACAGGTTTTTACAATTTGGTTAATAGACAACACAAAGATAAAATAGCGTAATTCAGATTAAGGACAGGCCAGATTCTTGTTTAGTGCTTATGTGAAACAGATTCATTGCATGAAACAAAAGGACATGAAAATCTCTACAAAATATCTTTTCAGCATTGTTGATAAACTTCAAATCCAACATGTTAATGACTTTACGTTTGTTAGCCAACTCATCACAAAAATGTCACCTTAAAAAAAAGGTTTTTGACCTTCTTTTCTAACTTATAAAGAAACTTTATTCTCCAGCTCCTATAACTCACTTCCTAAACTGTTTCCTTGATGATTGGGTTTAGACATTATTGCACACACATGCTAAATTCTTAGCAATCCAGATAACCTCATTTTAAGCTAAGAGAGGCTTTACCATATGATGGTATTTCCCATCCTCCAGTCTTTGTGTCTGGGGAAAGTCACATGGTAATTGAGAAACAAGTTATTTCATTTGGCTATATTCAGAGCATTTACAAAAGAACAGCAGCCTGTCCTGGGAGTCAGAATGTAGGTACAATGTCTTCTCTGCAATGGGATGGCCAACACGAAAGGGCTGATGCACCTACCCAATTAACACCCCGCCTGCCAATCCCTGTCAGGTCACACTCTGACTCCCATGGCATGCTCTACCTGTCTCTGCTGCTCTCAACACATGCCCAGCTCCAATATAGAATTAACGCCACTTTTCACCTGGTCATGCTGACGTGCCATAGATTAGACTGGTGCAGCATGGAGATATGCAAGGCACTCCAAATGAGGGCACCTGAGGTTAAGATTTCAAATGCAGTGGGGCTATTGTTTTGCCACTTCTTTAATATTAATTAAACTCTGAGGTGAAAATGTTCTTTACCAAAGTACAGCTTAATTCCTCCATGAGTGAATACCTGATAAGAGATTTTATTTAATGATCTCCTGGATGTTACAACTTATCACACCAGTTAAGACCTTAATAAAACCAATAAGCAACTGGGGCTAAGTGCTTCTTTTATGTTCTACAATTTCTGATAAATATTCATTTTTACACAATATTAATAATGGGAAGGAAGATTTACGGTTTTTAATAATTTATTTTGCATCTTACCTAATCCCTGCATAATACCAAATGCAATTAAATACGTTATTAGTTTCCCTCCCATAGAAATACGTTATTATGCAACTTCTGATATTTTTAAAGCACACATTTTAAATGAATCAGTGAATGTTTGCATAAAGAATTACAGTGCATGGTGTTGATGAGGCTGATTTTATTAAGTTCCAAATGTCTATAATGTCTTGTATCTTAATTAATTAGTAAAGTGAATCTTTTCATTTCCATATGTTTTTTTGCAGTTTAATATTTGCAGATACAGCTGTGTTACACTGAAAATTGCATTACATAATTTCCAAAATAAGATTAGAGGTCAAGTAAGAGTTTGGAGCTAAAAGTTATGTTCACAAATAGAGTTTGTGATTGGCCACACCAAAGAAAACGCGGCTGAGTATAATGCAATAGTAGTAAGGGCAGCTATGGCCTACCTGCTATTTGCTTTTTTTTCTAAGCACCACATCATTGTATCACATCAGTCAGTCTACCACTGAAGTGTTCCCACTGTACGTTGCACTTTACAAATAGTTTTGGTATGATTCCTATCTTATAGCCAGTATGTGGTAAGTAACAGTGCATCTGTTCCTCACTCTGCCCTACAAGGTCCTTACTTTCCTTGGGACTCTCTTCAAGGACTTAAAAGGTTATTTCATACTGTCGTTGTCTGCTTTCTCACTGTCACCCAAAGGCCAGAGAAGCTTCCACTTCCATTTAGCTTCCAGCCAGTGGCCCTGGCATGGCTGTATGACTGTATCAACAAGGGAGCACCTTCTTAGACACATCACAAGACCTAAAAGGAAGCTGGTCTATGCAGGGCATGTTCTGTTGGACGCTAGTTTGCTGTGAACAAAATGGTCATTAGTGAAAAACCTCTATTATCCAGGCCACTGATGTTTTAGAAACTGACAGCAAAGTTGCTTCTCTCCGTTTTGTCAGTGTTTCTGTGTTTAGCTGCAGGACATGAACAAAGAGCAATGAAGCCTTAGGGGCTCTGCCCTTCAGCTGATTTCACCAGTCTATTTCTTTCACCAGAAAATGTTTAGTGAATTTGTTTGTATTTTAAAAACATGTAGTTTTACAATCCAGGGTCAGAAATTGTGAGCTTACAGTGTTTTGGTTACAGTCTTTTGGTAGGCAGTTGTTTCGTGAAAAAAGCAGTGTTGCATACCATGACCAGAGCTGTGATCGATTACAATAAGCTGTATTTTTCATCATGTGAACATTTTTTAAGCCACCTATTTTTGAAAATGGAAATTAAAGCATGTACATTGATTTTAACTCTTACCCTTACCTCTGACTCTTAACAATTTTGTGGTGGCAGCCTTTTTTGCAAGTCCAAGTCAAGTTTTTCTTAAAATCCGTACTCACCTTTTATCTACCAGTATTTAGTAACAGCACTGATCTGTAGCTTAAACTGACAGATGCTCTGTCCTTCTCCTCTGGACAATTTCTTTGCTTTAATGAATTTGGAAAACCTGTAAATGAGTATGCAAATTTATTCAGATTAGAAAATATGTTCTTAACATAACTTATCCATGAGTTTTTAATGTGAACCAAAGTCCATCTGGACCCATTGAAAAATTTAAAATACTAATACTGCTATTTGTTTCCTGAATGTAGAAAGAAGGACCAATATGCAACACTTTTGTGCAGGATCACCAACTGTCCTGCAGGTTTTACACATTTTCCTGCTGCAACAGCTGCTCGAGGTGATCTTTAAGGTAGATGTGGTGGATCCAGCATCTTGGATTTTCTACCGCAGATGTTCCAATTTGCTGCTTCTATGTTGGTCCATTTCTATTAAGTTTTAATACCCAAAAGTTACAATGGCTTTGCAGCAGCAGTATTCACTGGTGTTGTCAATGTTTGGATTGATTGCGCATGCACTGTGAGAGCATCTGTGTGATGTTGCACCGTAGGCTGTAGGGAAATGACAGCAGACAGGAGATCGGACTGAGAAAACATCAATAATAAAACAAGATTGTTCACAAGTCCCAAATTGCGAGTCAAAAATCAAGTCTCAAGTCTTTTGATTGATGTCCAAGTTGAGATTCAAGTCTCTGGAAATGCAACATAAGTGCAACTCGAGTCCAAGTTCCAATCTCGAGTCCCTGTCTCTGACCAGAGGCATGGCAAGGCAAGGCAAGTTTATTTGTATAGCACATTTCATTTACAGGGAAATTCAAAGTGCTTTACATAACAAAAGCATTACAGATATTACGAAATAGTAAAAGGCAACAACAAATAGCAAGAATCACAATAAAATCACAAATTACATTAAAATGATTAAAAAGTTAAGTTAAAAAGTTACCATGCAGAATTCATGCATAGGTACATGACAAAAGAAATGTTTTTAACCTTAAAAATGTCTACATTTGGTGAATCTCCACTGGCAATTTGTTCCACTTGTTTGCAGCATTACAGCTAAATGCTGCTTCTCTATGTTTAGTCTAAAAGCATTCATCTTGGGCCACATCCACACCAGAATTGTCCAGGGAACTCGGTTCGATTGGGTTTGGAATTCTAAAACAAAATTTGCATCTTCATATGCTTGTTTTGCTTTGCACTGCACTTTACTGAAGCAGACCAAACCACATGGACAATATCATGCAGTTACAACTGCTTGCTAGGGTCAATAATCCCCCAAACGACCACTGACAAAGAAGAAAGAAAAAGAAAATCTGACTCATTGATTGGCCAGGACTGAAAACAGCTGGTTTACTACACAATGGAGCAACAAAAAATTTATTCATTATTGAGGTTTTTGTTTTTACTTTGGTGTTCAAATCTAACACGATTTTCACAAGAAAATGTGTTCAGTGTGAGCAGCAGAAGAGGCAGTGAGCAATGTAGCATGTTGTGCTATGATGCGTCCTATGTCACTTCCTCTCTTTGATTCACTGGATGGTCCATTTGCTTTCACACTGTCAGCGAACCGCACCATGGTTCATTTGAAAATTGAACTGAGACCCCTGGTTTTCAAGCCGATCAGAGTTTGCTTCTTTGGTCTGTACCAGAGTGCAAATGCATATTCACACTGCTCCAACAGAACCGTACTATCTGTAAAAATGGACCAGGGTTTGTTTAAAACGAACCAAATAATGCCAGTGTGAAATAGTCCTTTGTGCGCAATGTTATTTTTTGATAGGACAAGAAATGTCCTCAGTAGACTGGACACTTCAGTTCAGACTGGAACTGTACATTTATAGATGCTTCTCAGTGGGATTTTTCATGATCTTGTGGTGCTTTTCACATAATATGTGTTGACAAGGCAGCTTTCCGCAGGGTTTTGAAAACATTTATCTTTGCTGTGGTAAAACATCAAAAAGTAATATTTTATATTTATATTTCCATCACAACCTTGATCTTAAAGTCACTTATTAACTTGCTTGATCACTTCTTCAGTCAAATGGTACCAAACTTGATGTTTAGTTTTTTTTCTGCCTGATTATGATTATTGCAGACACAAAATGTTTTTCCTTCAACTATCGATACTGGGCAGTAAAAACACTGTCAGTGGAAAATGTTCTGCATTCTTTAAAGAACATAAAAAAAGACTTTCTTTAAAGGACCAGGCTGATACACCTTTGTGGTAAGAGTAGTAGTACAATTGTTAAGGTTAATAAACTTAAAGCTGCTGCATGGACAAAAAACCCTGTGTGTGAAGTGTGAACCTTCTGAATAGAGCATCATTTTGGGATGAGTAGACCTTTAATGGCGCATGAAGGCAAGCAGTACAAATGTGCACAATTCAGAACCTGTAGTGCAGTCGTCGCTGCACCTGAGGACACTGAAACCACTTGCAGATAAAAACATGTTTATGCCTGGAAGAACTTTGGCCACTAATGCAAACTGTCCATTTACAACTGAGCTTGGCATTTGAAGTAATTTCTATGCCCATGTTTGCCTCTGGATATCAGTACACACTTTACTTCTAAGCTGGTATGCTGGCTTTGAGTAAAATTTTAGGTTAAAAATCTATTAGCCTAATAGCATAACTTCCCAAGTCATTTTAAAGGTTTTATCGGCAATGATGCACAGTGAATCACCCGGGTTAAGGGAGTAGAGTTAAACATGTATCACAATTTGGCCAAAATATGACTTAGGCAATTATGCTAAGAGAGTAATGATATGTGAAAAATATTGAATTGTGAATGTCCACGTTCACTTTATTACATCGATTGTCAGTGTATAGGCTAGTACTGTCACATTGTAACTATATACTGTCCATCCACATATGTGGATTTCATCTAGTTTTGCTTTTAAAGTAAATTGTTGCTCAAGGGAGACTGAGCAGATCCAGTGAAATCTAACATATTGATAGATTTGGAAATCATCCCGTACATTTTAAAAATACCTTGAACATCTTGACATTTGGGTTTAGCTTTCTGTATTTGCCTAAAATAGCTATAAAAATCATTATGATCAAACGGCTAAACCAAAACATTTAACTCAAAGCTTCTGTGTTGGACACTGAGAATCATTTTTCATTGGCTCATCAATTTACGCTAAGATTAGAACATGTGACTATTTGATAAAAATGTTATTGTCTTATATTTTTTTTTATTTTCAGCAACATGTAACTGTCTCATCTATACAGGTGTTGGTGACTGAAATGCATTTAGACTACTCATTGGCACGATTGCTGCCTCATTCTTAAACTAAGTACCTCATTGTTTAACATTACTTGAAGCTTTGGTCATAACTTATAAACACTTTTCCTTCTTAGAGGAGCAAAGCTTTGACATTTGTTTGTGTGTGTTTGTGTGTGTGTGTGTTTAGCATAAAGCATTGTCTTCATGCCTGACTGTCAGCATTAGCAAAGACAGAAATAGTTTTATATATATTTTAATATTTTTGGTTAAACAAAACAATTAACAGTAACTGTACAAAGCAGGACTCTGCACTTTCTGTTTATATTATATAAAAGAAATCCTAAGTCATGGTCTACAAAACAGGTTATGGCTCTAAATAAATATAGCCTCCAACAACTGGCTCAGGATCTGGAAATTGACGTTAATTGATGTTGACACAGCAGGGAAATGCTACAGAAAGATCAGTCAATGAGGAAACTGATACTATAAAGAGGTAAGCTGATACAACAGGACAATGACCAAAAGCAGACCCTAAAATCCACCATGAACTACTTCAAGAAACACATCCTGAAGCCTTTGGACAGACCCTCAGAGTCAAAGGTGGGTGCTACTGAATGCTGGATTTGAAGGTTGTCAAAACTTCAGCTCACACATTTTTTTATTTTTCATAATTTTCTAAAAAGAAATAAACATTTGAAGTGTTTTTCTTTTATTTTATTTTGAACACTTGTGACACAAATGACCCACGTACGAAAGCATCTGATAATCCAATTTCACTCAATAGAATAAATGCAGGCAGAATATTAAAAAGAAAGATAAAAACATCCTCATTGCTCCAAAAGGAGGGGGAAGAAAATAACTTTTTTAATCCCACCCATACCTTATCAATAACTTAACAAAATAAAGTTTTAAATACTCACACATTTTTCCTGAACCTCAAACCAGGACAATGAAGAAAAAGTCCTGCACCAAATAACAAAAACCTATTCAACAGTATTTACATTATTTACTAAAGTATGATAAAAAAATAAAAATAATATAAATAAAGGGAACACTTAAACAACACAATGTAACTCCAAGTCAATCACATTTCTGTGAAATCAACTGTTCACTTAGGAAGCAACACTTTTTGACAATAAATTTCACATGCTGTTGTGCAAATGGAATAGACAACAGGTGGAAATTATAGGCAATTAGCAAAACACCCCCAATAAAGTAGTGGTTCTGCAGGCGGTGACCACAGACCACTTCTCAGTTCCTATGCTTTCTGGCTGATGTTTTGGTCACTTTTGAATGCTGGCAGTGCTTCCACTCTAGTGGTAGCATGAGACGGAGTCTACAACCCACACAAGTGGCTCAGGTAGTGCAGCTCATCCAGG
>JBAMHW010000010.1:24430804-24447349 GCA_037177495.1 Rhadinocentrus ornatus | reverse complement strand
TCTATTCTCTGGCAAACAGGCAGCCAGTGTAATGACCTTAGAGCTGGACTGATGTGATCCACTTTCTTGGTTTTAGTATGGACTCGAGCAGCTGAGTTCTGAATCAGCTGCAGGTGCCTAATTGATTTTATAGGTAGACCTGTGAAGACACTGTTACAATAATCAACCCGACAAAAGATGAAAGCATGGACTAGTTTTTCCAAGTCTTGCTGAGACATCAGATATTTTACCCTTGATACATTCTTAAGGTGATAGTAGGCTGATTTTGTAATTCCCTTATGTGTTTTTCAAAGTTAAGGTCTGAGCCCATCAATACACCCAGATTTCTGGCCTGGTTGGTGGTTTTTAGTTGTATAGACTGAAGCTCTGTGGTGACACAATCATTTCTCTTTGGCTCCGAAGACCATAACCTCAGTTTTTTTTTGTTTAACTGGAGAAAGTTCATGCACATCCAGTCGTTAATCTCTTCAATGCATTTCCCAAAAGCCTCTACAGGGCCTTGATCTCCTGGTAACATTGTAATATATATCTGTGTGTCATCTGTGTAGGTATGGTAACTATTTTAATTGTTATTTATAATCTGTGCCAGAGAGTGTGTGCCATGTAGATGTTACACAGAAGAGGCCCCAGGATGAAACCCTGGGGTTCTCCACATGTAATTCTTGTCTGCTCAGATGTAAAATTACCTATTGACACAAAGTGCTTTCTATTGTCTAAATTTAAACCAAAGTAGTGCAGTGCCAGAGAGGCCCACCCAGTTTTCCAGTCATTTAAGTTATATATTGTGATATCTGTTAATATTATCTGATATCTGATAGTATATCTTATACTGTGTCATGGTGTTTAAACTGGTTTTCAATGGACATAGTATATTTCCTAAACCTGTTGCTGCTGATGAACCAACTGTTTGTCTGATATTCTGGATTTTTTTCTGTAAAGAATTTGACAAACTCATGCAGGCTTTGGTGGAACAAAGTTCAGAGGATTTGTTAATCTGTTGACAATAATGAATAAGGCCCGAGCATTATGATAGTTTTTGCTAATAATGTCAGAGAAGTAGGACTTCCTTGCGTTCCTCAGTTGTAGATTATTAGAATGAAGTTTCTCTTTATACATGTCATAATGAATCTGTAGATTTGTTTTTCTTCATTTGCGCTCCGCTTTCCTACACTCTCTACACATTTTAGCATTAAAACTAGTGACAAGCTCATTGGCTGAACCCCCTGATGTGTTAAAGAGAAGACCTTTAAGAATTTTAAAAAACATTTTACCAAATGTATGATGCTTTTGGAGTAAACCTGCCTATACACAAGTCTAATTCCAGCCATTCATAAATGATTTTAAATTATAGTTATACTAGTTAGGCTCTTAATAAGGCTGTAAGGTTCAAGTCCACTCATGGACATTTATTTGTTCTATAATATTTGTTCTGATTTTTTATGCTCAATTTTATCCTTTTAATAACTATTTTTAAGTTAAAGCACTTTTAAGCACAATTATGTTTCAAAGTGCTTAGCTGGCATTGCAAACTGAGGCTAAATGATACCCTCTGTTGATCTGGCACAATAGCAACATGTGACACTGATAGTGAGATGGGGCTTGACCGTCCTCCGTTGGCATTTCTGAGCACTGACTGTAGCTGTACCATCAATCGCCTGCAGTTCTCTTCGAAATGCTCAGTGCATTAACAGTAACTATGCAGTTTGCCGCATTGATCTCTTTTGGGTGTTTTTTTAAGCAAGCCTCTGTTGTATTTCATGTTCTTAATATTGCTCACAAGTGCAGTTTATTGAATCAGTCACATACAAGAATGGTGAAATCTTGAATAAAAACTGTATTTGTTTTAATCTGCCCACTTAAAACATTGACAATCTTTTAGTTACCTTAATGCATCTGTAGGAAACTACACAGCAAATTTGGCAGTGTTCATTTTACATTTTAGGAGTAAAGTTTACACCAGATTGAGTGATCATTTGAGCCCAAATTTGTAGTGTTAAAACAACATTAGACACTTGAGTTATATAAATTACACCTCAAAAGTGTTAAAGTTCAGACACTCTTAGAGTTTAAATAAACTCTTTTGCAGGTATCATTTTACTCTGTCCAGATTAGCCAAACACCTGTAATATTGGCTGACTGTACACTTTGAAAAATAGAAATAAACTCTGATCAAAGTTTTTATTCTGCTCCATATGGTGTCATATAATGCTGTAAATGGAGTTTATTATACCCCAATGCACTTAAAAACTCGACTTTTAAATTCTGAATTTAGCACTCAAGCCATACAATAGACACTTGCTTAGATATCCTGCAACTCCTTTTAACTTTTGGGTTACATATGTGCAAAAGGCCTTACAGTCAGGCGTCCCCATTTTTTTACTCAAATAGCTTTACCATCTTTACAGGTCCAGAGTCAATGTATTTCAAAGGCAATGATTCCCAATGGTATGTTATTGCTATCTGATGTTTTTGAGCCAAAGACTTTGTAACGTTTGTGAAATTTTTCACAGTACTCTGTTTTGCCTCAAATCTGGTTGACCAAAAGTGACGAATCGGGCCAATTTTTCGAATGTTTCTTGGGTAATGAATCATGAAGTGGTGTTTTGGTATCAAGTTGTGTTGTGGGTACAGCACTTTAAACAGTTGATGATGATCAATAATGAGATGCTTCAGACAAATGGTCATACCCTCTGTAATGACTGGTGAAAAAACAATATTGATTATCTGATGCAGCAGCAGCAATAGTCTCCAGTTTGCATTGCCTTCTGGCCTTACATCTCCAAATATTAGCGGGACATTCCTTATCAAACAAAATGTTTGAATAGCATTTGGACCTAAAGTACTGCCTGTTGGTTCCAAATTTATTCTATTGGGACGATTGTTTCGCCCAAGACATCCATAGTTGAACGAGTACATTCTTTCAATCGCCTCATATTTGGATATGATTTTGTTGTCTGAAAGGTAGCCAAACAGTAACTTTAACTCCAACTGCCCCACTCCCTCCAATATGTCATGCACAATGTCAACAGTGCAATTGTCAGAGACATTAAACTGCTTAGATCACGCTGCATGTTTTTCAGTTTCCAAGCAGTGTAGTCTTCATTACTCTTTGGCATGAAAAAAGTGCTCCTTCAGAGAATTAAAAAAAGGAACAAAGTGAACAATTTAAATAATCTAAAGAAACTGTCGCTTTCACAATACTCCTCTTTATACTGATCAGAAACAAATACTCACATGTCCATTTTCAGAGTATCGATCTCTCAGACAAGGAAATAGGGTGACAATCCCTAAGGCATAAGGATTTTTATATCCATGGGTGGCGCCCCCCTTAGCAGGAAAGGTATGAAAATAACACATTTGATGATAATGACATTTCTGTGCATCACTGTGTGACAGTGATCCTAACTTTTGTGTATAACGAATTGCTCTGGCTTTTTAAAACGCAACAAAACATGACTTACCCATACTGCTCAATCATTGCTGCTACCACTATGTTGACCAGTTTCCGGCATGTTGAGTCATTTACTTCCCTTGTCTGTCTGTATTCCTTAAGTATTTTCTCTCCACCTGGCTTGGCTTCTAGACATTTTTCACCAAGCTTATGAAGAGGGGGAAAAAAACTTGATGGCTTACATCGTGTGTCAGTGATTAATGGAAAATGTGTAAGTACAATTATATGTAAAACAGAGAACAAAATTTAGCATTTAGATATACAGATTATCCCAGATAAGCAGAAATGTGTATTGTGTAATGTCATACAGAATAGCATGTGCACAACAATACTTTGTAATTGTCAATCTTTATCTCTGTAATGTTGATCACAATTTCCCAATTTCCTATGCTGGTTCTTAGTATTACACACTGTTGTGCAACTCACAGCCCTGGGAAGGTTGAACTCCCAGTTGCTGCATCCACGCAACTTGTGATGCAGGCAGGTTTCCCATGCAATGTTCATAATTGTGAAAGCCCCAAAAGTATGAAATTATCTTTGTCTAAATGTGTTTGGTAATCCATGCTCATTGTTTCATTTATAAATTGTTAACTGAGACTGTTATCAGAACACCTGTAAGTTAAATTACAGTGGGAAGATCTTAGTGTCTGTGTCCAGCAGATTGTCGACTGGTTCCATTTCTAGTTTGAATCCAACATCCACTAAATTAAGTCAAATAAATGTTTTCTAAATAGGGCTGTCAAATGATAAAAATTTTTAATACGATAAATCACAGCTAGGGATGGGCCGATACCGATACTATCATCACAAAGACTCGCCGATCCTACCAAAAGTAAGGGGATCGGCATCGGCGAGTATTTCTGTCTAAACACTATCCGATACCATGGAAACAGAATCATTATTCTTTGTTTCCTGCCCGAAATGACCACACGCAGACACAGGAAGGTATGCAGTCTTGCGTGACTGTTGTTTTGAGTTGGTAGGCGGAGAAGCAGCTGCACTGTTGTGCTAACATTTAGCATTAATGGTATTGTAGCGATTCTACAGTGATGTTCCTGCTAATGTTACATGATAAAAATGTTCTATGGATTTGGGAGACTGTAATACGGAGTGTGTGTGGGGTTAAGACAGATTTGTGGTTGGATCAAAAAGTAACGGGCGGGGTAGCGAAAGTGAGTTGGGAAAGGAGCTGGCTAGAGAGAGGGTTATCGCCTGCTTGTTTTCCTGATGCTGGTTGTTTGCCATGGTTAAGGCCAACAGTAAACATTATTTGTTCAATAAAGCAGCTGTTCTCAGAATTACTCATCCGTTCATCAACACGTCGTGTCGGACGCTACAGTATGTTAGCAATTTGGCATCATTAGAAAATCCCAGTAGCAAACAGTGATATGCCTCATATGCAGGGCTGAAGTTTCCAGAGGAGACATGAATGCTGCCACATTTACCAGCAGCGACTTTATAAAGCATTTTGGTTGAAATCACGTGAAAGAGCATGAGTTTGTTACCCTAAAGGAAATGCGCAACAAACCATAAAAATAACGTTGACAAATGCTTTTAAAAAACTAACAACATCTTAGAATTTATTGTCCTGGATTAACAGCCCCTGTTCTTTGTGAAAAACGTTTACTGTACGTCCAATTTCAAGATAGTTTTAATTGAAATTCTTTGACCCGAGATTATTTACTCAATATAAAAAACACTTCTGTGGCCATCATGGATTTAACGTGTTAATAAAACATGAATTATAAATATTAAGGGTGTCAAAAAAATGCATTAACAGCAGGAACTAATTTATGTCATTAATCACGTTAATTTTTTAACCGAATTTAAAGCTCCCTCATCCCCAACACTTTTCCCAGTGAGACCACTCTTTCATTTAAAGAACTAAAAAAAGAAAAAAAGAAAGAAAGACTCTTTTTTTAATATACCTTCTTCTCTTCCGCTTCTACAACTCCTTTCTCCTGTTGTTCCATGACCGGCTGTCGGTGATCAGCTGATCGGCTTCTCTGTTGCTAGCGCTGTCTTTCTTGTTATGCTGGTTTATAATTCATCTGAGAAGTAGGAAACTAGCGGTTTGTGATTCATCTTATTTTTAACTCAAATTATTGTTATTAAATGCAGTAGCAATCGCAAAAATTTATCAGTCTCATGTCAGATCGGACAGAAAAAAATGGCATCAGAACATCCCTAATCATAGCTTTCAAATTAATTAATCATGATTAATCACAACCTTAAAATTAATCACAAATTTCAAATAATTTAAAAATAATTAATTACCATTCATGACTATGCCTGAAATTTGCCCATTGTTACTGCGTCATGTCAGCAGAACGAGCTGATGCTACAAATATTTGCTGTTAACTGACCTTCTCATAAGATGTCCAATGGTCAGTAAATGCAGCATGTACTGTACTTCTATATGTTGTTCTAAATCATTTCTACCATGTTCTAGATCAGTGGTTTTCAACCCTTTTTCCTCGGGGACCCCCTTCATGCATATTATGCCGTGGACCCCCTGCTCCACCCTCTGCTGAAACCATGCTGGTTTTAGGCTTTCAAAAGTGAGATTCTCATTATAAATAATGTATTTTGGTTGAGTCCTGTCCTTTGATAAAGCCAAAGTTAAATTAACAACATATAGCCTTACATTTATTAATTAAAATAAAATAAAAATTTTGTGGACATTAATCACAATGGCTCTAATGTTCAAACCCTTAGGGACCCCAGGTTGGGAACCACTGTTCTAGATCATAGTTCAGAATTCATATATCATCATTTCGCCAACCGTTTCCATGGTGATAATTTATGTCTGTAATGAAGACACTCTGATATAACTGATGATTTGTATAAAAACACGCTTTTCCCTTTTATCATTGAAGTGTGAGCGTTTGTGCAGCAGTCCTACAGCAGCATCACCCGAAGTAAACACCTACTGATAAAATACATCATTGGCTGTTTGTTTTACTAGTTTTTCTTCATTGTTTTACATTTCTTCCTGGTCAGGGCTCCTGCCTTGCCCCCCATCAGAACTTTTCTAGACCTGCCATGCAAAGTGGAAATATAAAGCCTGTCTACCACCAGCCAGCTACTGTGTTACAGAAGGTCCTGCCAACAACAATACTTCGGGGTAAATATGTGATTGTGTGAACCATGAACTGTTAGTTTCCTCCTTCTCAGCTGAACCATGAACACATGAAGCGAGAGAGAAAAGTCGATCAGCTGATCACCGACAGTCGTCATGATTCACGGAACATGAGAGGGGGAGGAGGAGCAGCTGCACTCCACAGACGGCCAGAGAGCTGCTAGAGTCATGTTAATGCAGAACGCAGGATAAGTAAAAAAAAATCCCATCGTTCTTTTCCACATCCCGTCGTCATAGTAATGACGGATATATATGGCTTGTCATGCCGCACATGCGTTAATTGTGTTACAAATTTTAACGGAATTAATTGCATAAATTAATTAACGCCGTAAACACGTTATTTTTGACAGCCCTAATTTTAAACAAAAGAATGAAAACCTTATCTCTTTGGCCTTTGAAGAGCTGTCTTCACTTGAATCTCTTCTTGGAGACATCATGAAGGTGCTATCAATGCGACATCTTTTAGAGGAAGTCTGAGAATGAGAGAGAAAGGGTATCTGTGCATGACGATTCCTCTGGAGATTCTAGGACAAACCAACGCAAATCAATCAGAATTGTACCACAATTAAATAATTTGAGCACACACTAAGACAACAGTTATGTACATAACATTATGTGACAAGACCTAGATTTAGTTGGAATGGGATGAATAAAATTGTGAGGTGGTACTTTACCCTCAACAGAACAGGTTCTAGACAATGTCAGATTACTCCTCCAGAACATCATTAAAGATGTCCTCCTCAACCTCTGTCCTCTTGTTTTTTTTCCTGAACTTTAAACAGCATGGTTGCATCTAAAAAAATTGAAAAAAGAAATTAGACATTTAATCATGTTACACAAGGTAATGCCACCTGCATGCGCAAGACCTTATATGTAAGAGTACCAAAATAAAAGAAAATGCTAACATTTGAAAAAAGAGGATTGTTTCCCACAGTACCTTCTCCCGAAAAAAAACATTAGAAAATATTGTTTTAATCAAAGCTTAATATAAAAGACAAACTTAATAATAGCTATCGAAATAGTTAGGCATGTCCAAACCAAAAAGAACAAACAAATAGTATGATTTGCCTTTCTTTTATAACAGGAATTCCCACACAGTGTTGGATGATTGAGTGGAGATGGCAACCCACTCCCATATATTTTTTCTTAATTACTATTCAAAATGCCGATACGATTGCAGAACTGTTTGCCGCACATAAAGCATCTAACACTTGTTGCACATTGCCCAATCCTGCGCGGACATGAACGTTGTCATGAACGGACATGAAGCGTGTTTCAAATTTAGCTCGAACAAACGCCCCGAGGCAATTATAATGTACTGTACTGTAATGTAATGTACTTTTACGTAATTTACCAAGCTAGTGCGAGTTGGTCGTTGTATTTCAGAAATGAGAGCTTGTTATTCTGTGGGGGTTTTATCTAGCGAGTTCGGCTAATACAGCCAAGCTAGCTAACAAGCATGTGAGGTAATGACTATACTGATGTGGCAGGTCCACCATTTACTTATATTCATAAGTTGATAGTCTTGCTCAAACTCTCTACCTAACCTCTATATTTACTTAATTGGTTGTAGCTTATATTTAATCAAAATAAAACTTGCAGTAGAGTACAAACCACCAGTCAAAAGTGTGGGTACACGTTCCCCTTTGATTAAATAGGAAATTGTGTCCATACTTTTGACCGGTGATATGTGCTAACTTCTTCCTTTCCTGTGTTCACTGCCTGAGCTTATCCTTTCCACCATAAGACATTTGAAAATTAACCGTTATTATCCCGCTTGAATGCTGTGACGCACATCTACAGCCCCCCCCAATAGAAACATACTTGACGTTAACACACACGCTAGGAGAAATAAGAACCATCAAGACTCATTCACAAATGCACACTCTTTAGAGCTAGTTGAGCAAATATGAACTCCACTCCAACACTTACATCATAAATGGTACTGGAAAATGACTCTGTTGCAATATAAAAGGTGTATATAGTTCTTAATTAACTCTGTGGTATACAAAAATTGACTCTGTATACACAAACTCTAAAAAACAATAACACTTTGGCATTTGCTGTGTAGGAGGGAGTTAGGAGTTGCTTAAAGTAAGGTAGCATTGTTTTATTCAACATGGCGGCTCAGGATTGACTTGTAAATTCCAAGCTGTGTGCAGCACACGGTATGATATCTGAACTGATGGTACCATTGATTGTAAATAATTGAATGGTCAAACCCATCTCATAGGAGAAGTTGATGTTTTTTAATCAAAGCCTGTTGGAAACAGACATCTATTGCAACCAGAATCCATTTCCTGTGGTATTGCACACTTGCAGCGAATGACTATGTCCACCACACATTTCTAATTTGAACTGAAATTAAATCCGAAGGCAGACATTTTCTTTTTTTCCTTATTTTTTTCATTGTTGTGTCAAACGGTTGAAAATTACATATTTTTCAGGTCAATTTTGCAACTTCTGGGTGAACTGAATGTATGAAGATAAAACAGCATTGGAAGTATGGATATATGTTAAACTAATTATAACAAATATCAGTTGTATGTAGAATGAAACACATTACTATAACCACTTTTACAAAAGTAAAGCAATTAAAAGCACCACATTGGATCACATGGTCCTACTTGGTTGAGAGTAACATCACTGACAAGCTGATTGTTGTCATCTTCATGCAGTAGCTGAACAGATTTCTGTACATACACAAAGCAGAGCTTTTCTGTGTGGAATATGTAATTAAACTAAGATTACAGTCATTGCATAGTTAAACAAGCATCAGGATTTCCTTATGCTACAGTGCATTATAAGGTATATAACACTGCATAGCAATTAATTATCTAGTGCTTCACATTTGAAGTTTTATTTACTTTAGTGAGTAACTGTCTTTTTACAGCCATGTTCTGTAAATGTTTATAAAAACTATAAATCTGAATGAGTAAAAATAAAGAGCAAAATAATTTTGACATTTTCTTTAATTTTAATTCGATATTTCAATAATTTATATAATTCCCATTTTTAATTTATATTTTATACAGCATCCTATTTTTTACTTTAGAAATATGCATAATGATGTATATCCAATTTTGGAATAGATGCAGAAAACAAGTTGTATAGAAATAATTAACTATCACAAGTTCATTTATGAAACAGTGCTTTTCATGTTTTATGGCTTTGATTGTTATTTTTCCAACATCTTATTTTAACAAACATAAATGTGGAAATCTTGTGTTTCTGTTTGTTTTAAACAATGCGCGTGTTGCCCATTACTATGTAGCAGGTAAAACAGGTTTCTTTAAGCCTGACACCCCACCCTGCAACACAGAAACATCCTAAAGTGGCTTTCTGTACCAATAAGAGTTGGTAGAATTTGATACATAACTCCATGTGTGCAGGTATGAAAATTCAATAATACTTTAACCATGAATTATCTCTCCGTCAACTTAAGAAGGAAAATATCATTAGGCCAGGTTTTCTACGGATAAATTTTGCCTTCTGGGGATGTTTTAAACCACTAATATCAAGCAAAGACATATCACTTTCCGGGGCTGAGTATTGTATGTGAAAGGCTACACTCACCTTAGTGGATCCCAGTGGATATTAAGCTAACAGTTGCTGGCTCCAGTGGGCACCTTAGCAAAGAGATCCTCTTTATTACTGCAAGTCAATGGCACAAAATATGATCTAAGTGATGTGAAGCTCTTAAAGGATCTCAGCTCAGCAGCCTTGTAGGAAGGGGTACAGCTTGTCTTCACTGCATGTAATTTGCAGATTCTTTACACTGTATTGTGTACACTGACAGGTTTGTGATTTGTTTGCACTTCATGGGTGTCTAATTGATTAAGATTAAAGGAGAACGGTTTGTCTGGCTGTCTAAGAAAATTCCTGGCACATTTGTATTTGTATGCGCCCCTCCTTTTTAAGTGCAAGTAAACCCTCAAACTACACACCTAACATGAGCCAACACAGGCCACATGCAGGCCTGCATGCTGGTTCACATGCACTGCATGACACAGCAGCTGAATAAAGCCATCACTTACTTACTAAACAACTGGGTTAGTGGCTTTGCTGTCTGTTCCAGGGAGCTTTGCCAATCCCACAACCATTCACAGACTCCTACTGCCCATAGTCTGCTCCTATTGTTATTGAAAAATAGATTATTAAAGAGGAAGAAGTTAAGCAATTAAAGCCCTTTTTATGTATGTAATGTGTAATGCTCTTTAATTTAAAAGAGAAATTCAATGATAATCAAAGATGAAATAAACTTTTGATGTAGCATAAAATGTCAGGTTTGTATAAAAATCCAAAGTAGTTCTATGTCTTCACAATATGCACATTTGCCATTAAGTTTCTGTGATGAAATTATAATTAAATTAATTAAATCTCTGAAACTGTCACTTGCTTTAATTAAACCTTAAATTTGAAAGCTAGAACTGAGGCCGATTGAATGACAAAGAGAAAATAATATGTCAAAGTCAGAGAAGTGGTTTTATTTCCACTGGAAGCTAATGCAATACTACAAAGTACAAGAAATGAATCCTGTCCTACTCCACTTGCTTTGATAGTGGACCACAACACTATAAATAATGTATTAAAGGATTTACAATGCTGAGAAAGAGAGCTGCTTTCGTAAGAATGAAAGTTCCTTTACTAGTGAATGAAAAAAAATGTGTTAACTCCTTGCAGCCTGGTCTAATTTATAAAAGACTTCATATATTTTCTTTTGTATTGTCCAGGTTAAGAGTGTTTGGCTTCCTTTTTACAGTTTGTGGTAGCTTATTTTTTTGCCAAAAGGTGTTTGAGGCCTACTGGGACCACTTAAAAGTTTATGCAGAGCACTAGCCAAGTTGGACAAAAAAGCCTTGAAGTATACACACACTGGCCCTTTTCTCAGAACCTCTCAGCTCTGGCTTGGGGGAGTGTTGTTGGTTTATGAGAGGGAAAATAGCCCCAGCCTTCTGCAAAAGTGAAATGGGATTAAGGCCTTTGTTCAGCTCACAATGGTGAGGGGAATTAGCAATAGTTGTAGGCACTTAGAAGAGCTCTCACACAGAAGCTTATCCCAGATTTTGCACAATAATCATTTGAATATCAACAGTGTTTTGCAACTACAGCGCTAATGTATAAACCTCTCTCCTTGGGATATCGAAACCCCCAAAAGGATTTTTAGCACTGGCTACATCACAAATATTCACACTCTTTATAAAAAAAAACCAAAACATTTGCACTAGTTATGATGCAAGTTTGATGAGTTTATTTGTTAAACATACAAATCCTTGGTATAATTAAACCGTTACCTACTATCAAAACTGATGTCCATACAGGCTTTTTTGTTCATTTGCCAACGTGCAGCATTTCTACATGTTTTGCTGTTTATTACCACTTTCTATTATTACTAGCAAAGTTTCCAATACATTAAAATATCAATTTGATGAGCATTATCTTTAAGGATAATTTTCTATCTGTATGTATCTATTAATTGTTGCATAAAAGCATAAACTACTTTAAAATTGTAAAGCAAAAACTTGTATTGATTGTATAAGTGTGGGCTGCATAACAAACTTATTTCCTAACTACTTTACATGCTTCCTTATAAATTGTTCTGGTGATAAACACAATGCTAAACTCTGACAGCAGTATTAGACTCGTCAGGGATGAGACAGATCCTCTGAGCTGAGCTCTCAGAGGAGGCAGAGTTGGGAGCTTCTGCCTCAGTTGAGTCTCACAAGACTGGCTTCAAGAAGTGTGATGGCCTCAGCATTTTTGCCCACACAGTGAAAACGTATTGTCCAAATCACAAAACATTGAGTGAGATCAGCAAACTTGTCAAGAGGCCCTGGCTTGAATATGAATGATGAGAGAAGAGCAGGGTGGTCCTAGTGCTGTTTTGGTGTTAGGCAGGTGAACATGAGCTCAACTGTCTCTGCCAGCTGTCCATCGTTAAAGCAGCAGAGTTTACCAAACTTGAAAAAAAAAAGGGGGGAGGACAAAAAACATGGCTGTTTGGTACTTTTATGTAAATTAGCAGTAACTCAGAGAAATCATCTACTGGCTTATTTTTTTTTTCTTGTTATTTACTTTCCATGATTGCACATTTTAAGTGCTTATATACAATCATAACACAATCGTCATCAAATTTGACAAACTCAAGGCTCTCACTGTGAAATAAAAAGGCTGATGGTGTTTTTTTCCAAAGTAAGCCCATCAATAAATTTTCTGTCAAAATTAAGAAATTAAGACATAACACTTTCCCGTCTTTCCTGCCCTTAACACATCCACGCACACTAGTTCAATTCACTCACACTCAAGTATCTGCATAGTTCCTGCATTCAGCTTGATACAATGATGCACAAGATGAATAAAGTTATCTCTACGGCTGAATGGGATGTTGCTGGTGGGAGGGAACAGGGAGGTTCCCTATATGCCGGAGCTGAAAAGAGCTCGGCTTTTAAGGGCCAGTGCTGCAGAGGTCAGGGCCCCAGCTGCTTTTAGGGGTGAAAGGGACACCAGCGGGCTGGACTGGCGCAAGAAGCCTAACAAAACCCAATCGTGTCAAATAAAGACATCTCAGATTGGACGTTGACAGATCCCTTCCCAATGTGGTTGAACACACTTTGCTTGGGTTTGTATCATGTGTCACAGTCAGTGTCCCACCTCACTTGAGTATGACATATAAATCTTTGTTTTTTGTATTTTCTTTTGGTTTGGGGGTCTGAAAGCAGCATTTCTACACAGGTAGGATACTTCCAATTGTTTCATGATGCCAGAAGTTTGTTAAAATTCAAATTTATAATAAGTTAATCTTTAAACTCTTATTGCCTTTTAACATATTTTTGCTACTCACTCTGATAGTTAATGGCATCTCATTTTTAGCTTTTCATATATTTGAATTTGTGGGATTTTTCTGTGTGTTTATGAAACCATCACACCTTACTTTGAAAGTAGTTTCTTGATAAGATTATCAATAAACTGCTTATGTTACTCTTTCTTTCTTTTTTTTCTTCTTCTTTGTAAAAGAAAATAGGCCTTCCTTGCCTCAGAGTTAAGAGATTTTACAGGGTGCAGAAATTCAGTTTAAGTTTAAATTCGCAGGGGGTAAGTAGGATAATAATTAGGCCACATTATAAGGACTTGATAGTTCATTTTCCCTGTCAGCAGAGGCAGAGCTTTGCCCAAAGATGTGCCGACCTGTGCAGATGGGGTTCAAAGCCAATTTCCATGTTAAAAACTCCACACGCCTCAGAAATCCCTCTGACTGACTCTCACTGATCAGAGTATGTGACAAGCATGTCTTTTAAAACAGCTCTGCTCGTATTAGTGGATGGAAGTGTACAACTGTACAACAAACAGTCTGACCAGGTTTGAGTGTAGTAATAAGTTGTTTTCATGCATGCCCAGAGGCAATGACATAAAGACAAAAGATGGCTCTGGAGCGTGCTGTCAAAATGTAAAATATGGGCCATTATATGTGTCATACAGTAATTACACAAACTGTAAAAAGTAGTGCTTTTTTTCCTTCCTTTTATCCAATATGTGTCAAGTGTCGTTACAAAGCTTTAATTCTTGCCAGAAAATCAGTTCAGCCATTCATCATCAGCTCACATTTAAATTTGTTTTCCTTCAGGCTTCTCTTTTCCCCCCTCTGTGCCGACGTTAGTGAAAGACAGAATCCGCAAGAAGAATAAAGAGATCACTGGGATGGCGAGTATTTGTTTGATGAGATATGCAATGAACAAATTTTTAAAAAGGAGGCAAAAATACATCTGCCAAATATCATCCTTAGCATCCTGATGACTGCAGTGTTTACGTCACTCTTTATCTTGCTGTCAACTTCTGCTTGAATATTCTGTTTGCACAGACACAAACTAGTAGTGTGCCTCGTGTAGGAAGGGAGAATTATACTTCTAAGTTCTGCACAGAATTAGCCTGTCCTTTTTAAAGCCATCTATCTTAATTGCAATCACATATTCTTCAAAAAGAGAGGCAACTGGAGAACAATCTAATTTTTTAGACATTGTTCTTTGTTCACTGTTTTCATATGACACTGTGTAATGGTGTCTGTGCTGTAAGCTGCTAGCCCTTGCCGCTGTGTTGGATATATTATATCTATTGAAATGCCTGCTAGCTGCAGAGTATTAGGCATGGTTAAAAAAAAAAAACGATCTTGGTGGGCTCTGTGCAACTAACAATAGATAGAGGCATGATGACTTATTAAACACAGCCAACCTGCAGCATGGCTTTTCTCATTATCTTTTCAATTCTCATCCTCTAAAGCCTATGGGTCCGGTGACAAAACTCTTGCCATGTAATTCTCTCTCAGGCTCCTTTCATCAGCCGATTTTGCAGAGAAATATGAAGCTGATTTTATCGTACTCTATAAATTCACAAAAGGCCCTCAAGTTGCCCCCATGGAAGACATACCTCATCTCAGTGATGTGCCACCACTATTGCTGATCCCAGCCATTTGATAAGAGAGTCTCCCCTTTTTAATGATTTGACAGACATCAGACATGGGCCCTATAGATACAGCATTTTTAATACATTTTTCTTTGCTTGTTTACACCAGGTGTTCAGATGAAAGAACATATCTATCAAATCTTTCTTTCAATGTGTGACATATATTAAAAACTACAACAGCTTTCAGGTTTAATCAAATGTACAGCATTGCCACATGCAAGGGTTTGCTGTTGTCGCAATAGTAAATGTATGACCCACTCTAGCTTAAATTATTTTTATGGGGAAATAATAAATGTTTCAATATATCAGCTTCAAAAATGCTCCAAAACAAGTAAAGTAATAACAGTTTGTTGTCATCAATTCATTTAAAATAACTAAATGACATCTTATGCAAAGTACAAATTAGTTACCAGGGAACCGGAAGAAAATAAGCAATAAAAAGACAGTTACTGTCATATATTGTTAAATTTAATGTGCTTGAATTTGTGTTCACTTTCCTCTCATCTCTTCTTCTCATGTGGATTCTGGCATATTTGCAGTATCCTGGCATACAGCAGGGATTGTCTTCTTTGAAATGTTTTGACTATGGTGTCACTTTTAAAAACTTTCATCATGCATGGATACCTAATCAATTGAAATGCAGCTGCCTTAGCCCCAAGCCTAGGTGGAAGTTCGACCAGCTTTCATCAGCTCAGTCTTTTAAAAATAGAAATCCTGCTATGATGAAAATTTCAGTTTGAAATGGATATTCAGCTTCCCCACTGAGCTGCAACTGCATTTAAAGTGAGAGCGAATCAGGAACACTATTGTCAACACAACACATAGTTTGCTCAAATGTATGTAATTAGCCCTGTATGGATAAGTTTGTCAAAATGTGTAAAAATTGTGATAATTGTAGCTTTGACTATTTTTGTATGTAAACTTTATTGCTTTATGTGTCAGTCACTTTAAACCCCCTTACCTCCCTTCCCCCCTTCAGTACTAATTAGCTTTCCTACATTATGAGGTTTTATTTTGCCTCAAGGTTGGGTTCCTTCTATCAAAACATTTCTGCAAACATTTGCTACTGTTAACGCTTTATGCATCTTCCTTACATAATTATTTCATATTCACTATTTTCACCTCCATAGGGAAAATATTATCTGCAATAATCGTTGTCATCATCATGATTCTCTCCGTGGTCTGTTGGCTCCAAATAAGTAATTTAGTTGTAAAGCAGCTTCATTTATTTTGCCTATTCATTTTTCTTCCTATCATATATCTAAATACAAATCTTCATTTTATAACTGACAGCTTATTACCTCTGAGCACATGCTGATAAATTTAATTCCAATGAGTTAGTTTCCATTTTCGGAACCCATTATCCACTAATATGACAGCAGTGTGTAGGAGGAAAAAACTTACAGGAAAAAACCTAAACCTAAACTATTATTATTATTATTATTATTATTATTATTATTATTATTATTATTATTATTATTATTATTATTATTATTAT
>JBAMHW010000010.1:24405003-24424671 GCA_037177495.1 Rhadinocentrus ornatus | reverse complement strand
TTGTGTGTGTGTGTTGACTGAAAATCCTTGAAGTGTTCACATTTTAATTGCATCACATTTTATTATTTATTTATAGCTGTTCACTTTTATCTAATCTTACTAGATCATAGTTTTTAACCTTAATGAATCATTCCTCTGTGTTTAAGTTTGTAAAACAGAACAAATGCACGTTTTTTTCTGATTAGAAAACCTTTGTTCATATTTCATATGAAAGTTCACAGATGCTTTTAGAATATTGAATGCAGCATCTAACCAAGACATTAAAGTTTTTAATGGCACAAACTTTGAAGTGATCTCAAAATGCAGGAACTGATCACAAAATCTCAATGCTGAGAAAAAAAAAAGAAGTCGTCAGGCGCCCTCACATTCTATATAGACCACAAATGAATGGTCAGTCTTAGCTTCTATTATGTGCAGTGGAGGTCATATTCAAAATGAGAGATTAGCCGCTCATCACAATATTGGTGGATTATCAACTACCTGAAATGAAAGTGAGCTCTGGCTGTGGGTCGATAAGAGTTTGACTGCATTTCGAATTAATTTTCTTAAGCTTAGAGAGCCAGCCTCCTATCTTGTTATTGATCAAAGCGTTAATCCATAACCAAGCTCATCCTCTCCCCACGGAATGAGCAGGAAAATATAAAACCATCACTGTGGGGGACTCTTGACTCTGTTAAAAAACTGGAACTGACTTATAAAGCGATTTGGACTTCATTATTTAAGAGTTTGTTCCCAGACTATTGTTTCACTCGTAGCCTCAGTTTGTATTGATCTGCTCATGTTTATTGTTATTTTTAACACTTTTGGACCAACATTTATTCTGCTCTGTAATCCTTTGGTCTATGCTGTGTTTACATGATGATTGATTGATTTCCCAGACAGCAGAAACACTCCACACCTTGGCTGCTTTCTCTGTTTGTCTTTTCCAACAGGGGGACCTCCACTCTGGATGAAATTTAGCCCGAACCCCTGACCTTTGGGTTCAGCATTTGTCTCCAGTCCAGTGACCACAAACAACTGCTGGATTGCTGTAAATGTCAGTGCAGCATGTCTCCGCCCTCTCCTCTGTGAACCACAGAACTGCACTCAACCTGCACTAACAGGACACTTTCACGAGAGCTCCGTTATCAGTTATGCTGTGTTTGATAATTCTGATTTTCTTCTTATAATTTCTCTTTAATCTGAACAACTGTCATCAAACAGACATAGATGAGTTTGATATTTTTTATACTTTATTTGTTCTTTTTTTACTTTGTAGAATTCTGCTAAAAAAAATATGAATACTAAATATTTTCATGTTTTTAAAAATGAAAGAGAATAATTATTTAGATCTCATTTAAGAAATTAAAGATTTTAGCTGAGAGCTAGCGTGAGCCATTTAGCACGCACATTAGCCTGCACCATCTATTATAAGCCTCAAACATAATAGACTGTAATTCATGTTCTGAAGACAGTGGTTGTAATGCACCCCATTTTGAAGCACTTTGGCTTGCCCTTCCCCCACCCATAAACGCACACACTTCCTTTCTCTCCTCCCCGGGCCTCCTGAGGTTGGTGTCTCTGCGTTAGGACTCTATTGTTGCCTATTGCTGGATAATGCCCTTATTAATTGTACCTCTTTGTAAGGTGTCAGCTGTAGCCTCAGATTGAGATGGATGGATCTCTGGAGTCTGCTCCCTGGCCCTCCACAGACGCTCTATCTCTGCACAACACACAGAAGCAACAGCAAGCGCTGCCACATATGACTATAAGCTGAGATAAAACAGGCGTTTTAATTACTCCACATAAAAAAAGGAAACATCTCCAAACAGAAAGGCCAGTTTGTCTCATTGCTTAAGGTGAGCTAGCATGTTATGTGTTTCAGTAATCTTGACTTTCCAAATGAAGTATCCATAACGGTGATGAAATATAATTTTTTATTGATTAGTTCAGTGTGCTGCAGAAATACTGGTTAATTAGGTGGATTGAAGCCTTGGTGAGATGAACTGCATTAACATCAAATCCTCTCCCTCTCATTAAAGGAAAACAGAGTCAATCTAATTAATGCATATTAATCCCCACTGATGCTCATTTTAGCTTTAGGAAAATGTGACTGAGTTTGTGTTCACTCATTTCTGAAAATGTAGGTTTGATCACTTCCTGCATCAACATGAAACCCCAGTTTGAACGTTTTAAAATCATTTTTCATCACCTCTAAATGAATTGATTAAACTCTAAGTGAGGCAACTGTACGTGCTGTAATATCCACCTATTAGCTGATGTTTGCTGGCTCCATTAAAAGATAAATGATTAAATTTATCAAACAAATTAATATTATAATTCCACCTTCTAGATAAATGCTAAATAATGTTCTTTGTTACCTTTAAAATGCTCTTCTTTGAAACATTTACCTTGATAAAAAAAAACACAAGGTTAACTTAGAGATTTTTCAATATTTTATTTAAAGAAAACATAAATACCAATATTTTCATTAAGTTTCACAAGATTTTTTTTTCCATATCTCTTCCAGTAGCTTCCATTGACACCCCTTCCAATGTCCCCTGCTGTTCGCACTCTTAATATGGATTTATGAATGTCAGCTTTAACAGATCCAATCTTCAGCAGTTGATGAAGTTAGAATAATGAGCTGATATTAAGCCTTTCAGGCAGTGTGTACTGTAATAATTTCCCAGAACAACATTAACATTTCACAGAGAGGATCTGGAGGGAGCTTTGTAGATGTTTGGGGTATTTCTAGTGGCTTGTACTATAATCAATCTTTAATCCTATTTAAATTCTTAATTTCATTCCTACAATTGCTCAAAAGTTCACAGATTATGATTCTCCAGTCTAAATGCAGAAGAGTTAGACATTTTCCTTT
Source organism: Rhadinocentrus ornatus (assembly GCA_037177495.1). NCBI lineage: Eukaryota > Metazoa > Chordata > Actinopteri > Atheriniformes > Melanotaeniidae > Rhadinocentrus > Rhadinocentrus ornatus. The sequence continues at coordinate 24,421,811 of JBAMHW010000010.1, read as the reverse complement.
ACTGCTACTCTGGATACATATTTGCTCTTGAGCAGGGCACCTTAAATAGTTCAAGTCCTGTTATATTAAGCTAGTCTATACTCCTGTGAATTGTTAATGTTTCCTGATTGACACAAACTTTTTTTTGTCAAATACTGCAAGATTATTTTTCAACCAATTCACATTTTCTGAGAAGAATTTTTTTAACTCCTTAATTTGCAGTTTTCTTGAGACACTGAAAGTTTGATATCCAGTGTTTGTATCGAAACATTGCAGTGGCGGCACAGGCAGGAGGCTGAAGGAGGAGAGAAGAAAGCATAGAGCAGAAAATGGAGATCCATTCCCTTCAGATCCTATTTAGAAAGGCCCTGCACATTTTTAAAGTGTCAATTGTTTTTGGCTCTTGAAGTGTAGATGGAATGTTTGAATTCCAGTATTAACTGTAGTGCCTGCTGAGTTAAATTATGGTCCCTGGGCTGTGGGGTGGGAGTAATCAATAAGAATACACGAAGCAGTGTGTAATGTGTCTGCTCCTAGCAGCAGGGACACTGTCCCCCTTACCCTGTCCCCCAGCAGGTTAGATAAATATGATACTGAAACAGGGCACACTGGATTATATGATATCAATGTAGAATCAGGGAAGTGCTATTACACTCCCCTAGCCCACTGTGAGTACTATTGACAAGGTTGGCTTTGAACACAGTAGTGTATTGCTCACTCCCTCTCTCTGGTTCCTCTCTTTTTCTCTTTCCCTCTGCATAATGTAAAAAAAAAAAAAAAAAAAAAGAGGATCTATATTTCACTTAGCTTTGATTCAAACGGCTATTTTATGCCTGCGCCTTGAAGTTGTGTTGATACCACAAGTTAATCTGTGAAATGTTCACTGTGATCATAATTTCTAAATTTCCACTTTCTAATTTCTTTTTTGTATAACCATCCAATAACATCATGTCCAATCATCTTACAGCTGATTTCATTTTTTACCGCTCTGAGATGCAATCCTAAAAACATTTTTCTATTGATAAGTCTGTCCTTTTGTCGTTCTCGTGTTGACCCAGTCAAATATCCAGTCAATTAAGTAGTGTGCAGATGTTGTTGTTTGCCTGCTTACCAGTTGTTCATACAGTAACCTCTCATCACATCAATAGTCTGCTCTGACTATTGATTAATTCTTCCTCTTCAGTGGTGAAAGATCAAACCTGGCAAGCTAAAAGGCCATTATCAGTGTCCACTTCAGATAACCTGCTCCGACCTGATACAGGTCACAACCCCTCTGCCCTCTCCAGCCATCCGACCCCCTCCCCTGCCCCTCCTCCAGGCATCATTATCATTCTTGTGTTAAATGACATACAGGTCAAGAAAACTGCACATGTGTCACATGTGAATAATCCATGCTGCTGCCACACACACCACCTGCAAGACAACATTCTCCTGCGGTTTCCAGAGTAAATGACAAATATTTAAAACTGTTTAGGATGCAGCATTTTCTCCACATATGGTACATTTAATGTGCTGTTGGTGTAGGAGATGAGAATTTTATATATTAATTGTAGTAAATATCTCTGTTATGTAATACCCTCAGTTTCTATTCGAGTACTTCTGTTAAACCACAACTTGTGTACTGCGTCTGGATTTGTCACACCCTTACACTTCTCAAAGCACGTTCACCAATCTAAGAGGAATTTCTGTATTAAAGCATTTTTTAGGCCAGGTATTAGTGGTAGCTCTCACACAAAAGATTTGGCACAAGCTAATTTGCATGTAAGGGTCAGAGTCAAGCTCCTGATGGAAGTTCTGCAGCATCCCTGTCTCTTAGCAACACTCTTTCTCTTGTGGTGTCTGCACTGAATTGACTGCTCCTTGGCACTCATCTTTCACCAGGAAAATTCATAATGAAATGCCGCCCGACATCCTGCTTCTATCGCTAAAGCCGACACTCTTCACTCCCCTCTTGGGCTGCAGTCTTTACACTGAAATTCATAAATCACCACACTGTTTAATGACACAACTGAGAGGGATGTCATTGCTCAGATCTTCAGTAACTTTGGTTTTTGAGGGGGGTATAAACATGTTTGTGAAGAATGGTGCCAAGATTAGAGGCAAATTAGCAGGCAATTGGAGACACCTGCAAAATAAATGGGAGGCTGGAGAGGTGGAAAGTGATAAAGGAAGGCCCCCCACATATTGATTGGTGAGGACAACATTTAAAAAGAGGGAATTTGGTATGTTGAGAAAACGACTTTTGTCCTCTTTCATGGAGACAGGATCCAGATGCTGCCAAGAGATGTTAATAGAGGGTCAAATTTTGGACAATAGCATCCATCATCGCTTTCACAACTGGTTCCATCCTCCAAGCTCTGATTAAAAGAAGAGATGTACTCCAAATTACTGGGGGTTTTTTTGTTTGTTTTTTGGGGGGTTTTTTGTTGGGTTTTTTTGGCAAAGGCAGCCAGCCATAAACTACACTGTAATTACCCCTCTGATGATAATTTCTTTCATCCCGGCCACCTTGGTCACATGCGGTCTTTGCCCAGCCCATTTAAACTTTCCTCAACAGGTCAGGCCCACATCTATCGCCCACTCCTTCACATCCTCCTCCTCCCTTTTTTTTTTTTTTATTTTTTTTTTTATTATTATTATTGTTGCACAACTCTTCATTATCATCATCCTTCTCGTAAGCAACATCTAGATCATGACAGGTATGACAGGATCATGGGCGGACATTAAATCCGCTGTTTTCTGTTTCCAAGCGCGCCGTGTTTCACGACTCATTTACAGGCGGAATCTGGCTCTGAGGCGTGTGGAAGCGTGCCCTCGCGCCGGGAACAATTTCAGCTCCCACCGCTGCTGCGCCACAAACTTGCTCATATTTTTGCAAAAAAAACAAAAAAAAAAACATATTATTATTATTATTATTATTATGATTATTATTATTTAAAAATAAATAAATTATAATAATCACTGTCGGGGTATTTCTTTAATCTATTTTTTTCCATTTTTATATTTTCTCTTTGTTATTCTGCAAATATTTTTTTCTGGATTAAGTCTGTTTGAGGCTGAATTTCTCCCCAAAAATGTTAATAAAAATAAATAAATGCAAACGAATGAAATATTATTTTATTTTTACCAGAGAAAATAATTGTTTATGTGAGGACTACATGCTGTTGCGCATCACATCTCTGAACGGAGAAATACTTCGAGCCAAACGGAGACGATGCTGCGTCGCTTTTAAGAGTTTTTTTTTATCTCTTCATATGGCTCAAAGTGTTTTTAATTTGAATATCCACATTCCATGTTTTAATTCTTTCATCAATATCCCTGCAGTAAAAATTAAGCTGGATCTATCATAAAAGTTGTGTTGTTTTTCTTCGATAAATGAATTGTTCTTTTGAACAATACAGACTGTCGGTCGCGTGACACATAGACCAACCTCTGTGTCCGACATCAGCTTCCTTGGTGAAAGAGGGGGGGGATTCTGCTCCTCTTCACATCCCACTCTGCTGTTTCCAGCAGACACAGGCCGTCCAGATCTGTCGTAAGATTTTAGTGACTTCAGCATAAACAAACGACTAATTGTCACCTTATAATTGCCACCCATTTTGTCCTTCCCGGCTTCAGTAGTGCTCTGTAAAATTGTACCTGTAAACTGCTGTAAAATACAAACACTGCGTAAGGCGCAAACAAGCATAAGGACTGACACGTGTGTCTGTGAGAAAGAGACACAGGGACACCTGCTCTATCTGTCCATCTCAGGATCATGAACACACCAAGTAGGTCTTTAATTTCTGGGACATTCAGCTGGGATATGTCTCAATTGGGACTGAGATCAGGGGCTGTGATTGTCTATTGGTTTAGATTGGGTTGCTCAGAGCAATTCTGGGAACTTTTATTGCAATTTACAGATTGCAATGATGGAGAGCCCTCGATGTGGCAGCACTGATTACATCAGCCAGTCTCAGGGTCTACCTTTCATCTCAGGAATTTTTTCGTCCTGTGCGAGACCTAAATAGCAACGGCCTCCATACGTATTTGTCAATGTCCATATAGGAACGGATTCTCCATTACAGGCGGTAAGATTAACAATCTGACAGCTTCATTTCATCCATTTATTCATTGATTCCCGGCTTTCAGACAGGGTCGGCGTCAAAGCATACTTTACATTTTATCAAGCATTTGCTTAAACTTATTTATTTATTTATTTATTTATTTATTTATTTATTTATTTATTTATTTATTTATTTATTTATTTAGAGTTGAAGTTTCTAAATTCATCTTTGAAAAGTTATTATTATTATTATTATTATTATTATAGATGTGTCTGTAGCATAGCATCAAGCTAATCATGCTAATATATGAATATCTTTAAGTACATCGTTGCTAAATTGTAGAGAAGTACAAGTTTGTAGTGTTAGATCTAATTAAAGTTGGCAAACTATTTTCTTGAATTTGTACTAAAACACATTTTCACCCAAATCTTTTGCAATTAAAATGCTGCTAAACATTAACAGTGTTCATAAAATCACACATAAAATATCTGTATTTTAGTGCTGCATTATATATCCATATTACATTACTCAACACATCATTATGTTTTCATGTTGTAGCAGGTTTAGAAGATCTTTGTAGATGTTTTAATGTATTGTAAGCTGCTAAGGTTATAATTAAAATCAGCATCAGTCAAGGTGATAAATAAATTAAACAAAGCAGCATGTAACTGGAATACTTTTAGTACTCAAAATAACTAAGGAAAAATCCTCCAGTACTTCCCATCCCTGAAGCTGACAACATATCTCACTCATCTCTCTGCAGGCTGTGATCTCTATCAGCGTGTGATTTCCAGCATGTTCTTGTGAGAAGCAGCTCTTTGACATATGGAGATGCTTCCTCCCACAGCCACACCTGACTGACTCTGTGTCTGCACAGATGATATCACACAGCTAACTGCCACAAGATTCCCAAAAGGCCCTCCTTTCTAGTGAAACATGTCATCTGACCATGTCATCCAGCAAAACCCAAATATTGTGCATTGTTGGTAGAGAGAGGTCAGGCAGCTTGCAAGTCAAGTATTTCAGGCTGTGTTCTCTAATTAAGTATTCATGAAACAGCAGTGGGTGGAAAGTATAGGTTTACATGACACTGGTGGTTGCCGACTGCACCAACCCCCTCCAGCAGACAGGCCATCATTCGTAGTGTACTTCCAGCAATGATATCAAAAAGGTTTTTTGGTCAAGCCAAAGAGAGGTCACTCTAATAATACCCAAGGTCAGTGGTGGGAGCCAGCGAGTCTCCCAGTCATTATTCATTTGTTCACAGAGTTAATGACAGTTGCAGGGGGAATTTGGAGCCAGTAGCCATGTGATGTCACCAACACATGCCAAGGGATTAGGAGGGCAGGCAGGGGACAAGAAGTGAGGATTATACAGAAACGACAACAACCTTTACGTCTCCACCACCCAACTCTGTATGTTTACTGCTGGAGTTATCACAAACACGTGGGGAGACTGGTGAATAGCTCATACTGAAGGAGATGACACATGGCATGCAAAAAGCTAAAATAAGCCATCGTGGGCTCTTGAAATATTTCCTTGGAAGAAATTAATTATGTTTAGTACCTTCAGATTGATGTGAGAATGTTTTGAATAAAAACACCCTTAGCCTTTTGGAAGATGACAAAATATTGTGAATGTTTCATGATGGGAGGTGATTTCAGCTTCTCTCATTTACTTCCCTTTTACAAATCATGCTGTATTGTAGGCAAAAGATTATTTGCAGTGTGGTAGTAAAGCACAGTAACAACACTGGAGCCTGTGGCTATCGCACAGACAGAGAATGAACAATGAACACACCTTATTCAGTCACTGGGCAGGCAGCACACAGCGAACAATGAACCCCTCCCTCCTGTCTAGCACCATGTCTGATAATGACCACATCCACCACCACTGATAGCGCTCCTCTTTTATGACCTACATGAGAAAAAATACAGCTCGGATAAAGCATTTCAGTAAGGATATTGAGAATATTATCATCTCAAGTGAAGAAAAGATATTGTTTTCTTTTTTTTTCTTTCATTTTGTCATGTAAAAATTCCACTAAGGGCAAAAACATAGCTTTTATTTACTCCTCCTTTTTTGCCTAAATAAGGTTTGCTGAAGCTCTTTATTGCAAAGAATCTGTGGAAAAAGCACTTGCTTGTTCTCTCAGTTACATCTGCTGAATGATTAGTCAGGAAATAAAATGCTTTCTGACAAATTACACAGCAGGAATCCACCAACTTGGCCTTTGTCTCAGCACCTAACATGTAGATACAGTAGATTCCCTGTTTGAGCATAAGGTCAGAGAATAAATATGAACTGCGTTTTGCATTACTTTCAGATGAGTGAAGCTGTCAGGCCAATAATATAAGCTTTCAGTCCTACTTTCTGCCACTTATCCCCCATTCTAGGACCACGGGGTCATGTGAAAATTGAAAGTGACAGTCAAACCAGCATGTTGAGCAGGCTGATTGGGCTAAGCTGTCATGGCCCAGATCAGAGCTCTTTAACACCAGGCCAATGAGGGGTCTCACTGTTGAAACCACTGGATCCAAAATGCTGGAAAGAAAAGAAAATATTACCACATCAAATGTTCAAGGAGTGGAAACGTAGAATCTGAGAAGCTACATAACAAGAAAATTATACAAGAGTCTGGTGGAGTGAGCTGTAAATGAGCCACAAAAGCATTAATTAAAAGGACAAAGTTTTAGCTGCAAAACAAAAACTTCAGAGTTCAATGAAGGGCTTTTCTGTCAGAGAGGATTCAGTTCTCACTTCCAGCTTCAGATGAATGAAGGCCAGTGGTTTCCCTTTGTGGTCGTTTGAATGAAATTGTTTGTATCACCTGTTTTGTGGATGATTTAATGAGCCCATGATGCTGTCACATAAAAGAATTTTTACTTCATTGTAAGCATCGCCTGTCGATTTATATTAAGTTCCATATGCAGCATTTTGTGAAGCTCCATCTAAAGCAATAAGCTCACCATCATCTATTCTGGTGATAATAAATCACGTCATTTTCACTTTTACGGGGGAAAAAACATTTTTGTCAGGTGGAAGAATAACTTATGATCTCTTTATGTCCTGCTGAGAACCCTTGAAAATAATAATACACCACAGTAGAAGCGCATGAACAACTGAAGGGCGCTGAGCGCTATAAATCTGATGGGATTTGCATATCCTCCCCCCTTACAAGGAGCAGGCAAAAGAAATCACATGGCATATGAAAAAGGAGTGGTTAGAAAACACAGTCTGAAGTTAGGGTTCACATTAAGACAGACGTGATTCTCCAGAAGTTGCTTGTGATTAATAAAATCCTTACTGACAGTTTGTAAGTGGAACACTCAAAGTCAAGAAAATTATCAATCAGAAATCAGTCATAATGTATTTATTTTAACTTCACTACCCCCTTTTTCATCTTTAAAGAAAAATTCAATAAAAAAATGCTTCAACAAACATTAAATGCCTTAAAAACTTAGCTGTCTAATATGGTAATACACAAAGTCAGAAGGAAAGTGTCAAGAATGGTAGGTTCGTCATGTGTTAAAAGTTGTCAGATTTGTTTAGTTCATGGATATGATAAAATTGAAGTAGGCAGAAAACCTCAAAAGGATTTAGAGCTTTATTTGATGGCATTTTCCCTAACAATGTTACAGGGTGCTTTAAATTAAACAAGACAAATAAAACCAAACAAAAATTATCATTTTAAAACACATTAGTCGAAACTTTGCCCCAAATTTGGTGCAAAAACAACACATTTTTGTGAGCTATATGGTGAAGATTTTGTGGGAAAACTCAAAATTTCTTTATTGTGTGTTAAAGTGTGAAGTCAAATAACAGATTGAGTTGTTGCTTTTGATGTTGTGATTGGTTGAAGATCCTTGACTCAAGACTTCCCTACAACTCCTGTTGCACATAAGTGTGTATGTTTAAGGAAAAAAAGTCCTCAAATCATTCATTTCTTTTATTCACAAATGAATTGTTTTCACATATTTTTACATTTTATTTAATTAGCAGCAGAAACCTTTAACATCCTTCTTTATATTGTTTTTCACAAGTACAATCTATGCCCTCAATTAGACACTATTGTTCGTCTATAATTTCATTTTTTTTAAAATAAATAAATAAATACAAATCACCAAATAATGTTTTTAATCTTTCTTTTCTTTTTTCATCACTCCTTGATGACTTACCCTTCTTTCCTCTGCAGCTTGTTTGCTCAGCTCCTCGTTTATAAACGTGTTTAGTATGTGATCATGCTGCCTCGGTGCCCATGGAATCATCTGAAATCTTGAAAAACTGTAATGTTTGATCATTTAATTAAGACTCCCAAATTACTAAGTGATCACCAGAAAATACCAACCCAACTGTGGCCGGAGATCCAGTCTATGGCGCTGAACGTTTTGAAGTAACTGAATTATAGTAAAAATGGTAAATTTCGCCCTTAAAATAATGAATAAAGAAGAGTGAAACTTTTTTATTTATTTATTTTTTATTGAATTGATTTGCCTTTTCGTACTAAACCGTGCCAAAGTTATCCCTGGGTACGAGCTCCACATTTTAACTAGCTTTTGTAACAGCAATGAACTGAGAGTCATGAAACACTTGAGAGTTCAGAGTTGTTTTCCTTCTCCTCTGTCGATGCGCACTGCAAATTAGAGGCTAGAGCAGAGCAGGTTTTGTACATTAAATTTCTTTTACACACCAACACAGACGCTGTTGCTTTAACCGTACGATGAACGTCTCCCTGTTAGAACAAAATAGTCTGATTCTCCTTTTCCCTCTGAGGGATCACGTAAAAAAGACTTGTCTCCTGCCTTCCAAAAAGCACTCCTCCCGTGTCCATCCCAACATCAGAATTCTCCAACCCATGTTCTCCCTTTTCTTTCTGATTCCACTGATCTGAGCTTGAAATGCGAAGACAGCAAAGCACTAAGCCTTCAAACGTGTGATTTTTTTCAAAAGATCTCTGGAAGCAATCTCTGCCTGACTGACCCCTGACAGCTGCAGATCTCTTTATTTCTCTCTCTGCTGGCACTTCATTTGGTAGAAAAGCTCTCAGATTCGCACCTCTGTCAGGCAGCGCAAGTGTTTATTATGTGCATACACACAGAAAATCCCATATACTGCACACCTCAAAGGCACAAGGTCTGCAGTATTTTAATAAACATCCTGGAAACTCGGACTACACAACAATAAAACGTGATGCTTTAATTTAAGTGGCATTTTTAGACGTATTCATTTATTTAATTATTTGTTTATGCGTAACATAATAGGTTTCTACTACGTTTACGCTTCTGTTTTCCACTTTTTGAAAGATGTATTTTATATTCAAAACCCTAACCCTTATATTAAAAAGCATTTTTAAAAAAAAAAAAAAAAAGAAAATCACGCAACTTGTTATAAAACATAAAGCAGATGTTGAAAAGGGACAAAATCTGAGTATAAAACACTTCATGACAGCATACTGGATCTAAACAAATGCATACTGTAGGTAGCAGTTCATTTTAAATACACTCTTTAATTCTGTTGGGTTTTAAACATCTATATCATAACAAAATTACCTGAATAAAAGCATGTGTTCTTATGTTCAGTTGTCTTGTTTTATTTATTTATTTGTTATCTCGGCAGCTTTTCCAGCAGCACTCAGAGAGCAGAGCTTTCTGGTGCCTCCCTCGCTGGAAATGAGACCGCAGACTCTATCATTAGATCGGATGGCAAGTCTTTATGCAAAGTGTTTTGCATAATTACATACCAAAGCCAGAATAGCCACCCTCAAATTTTATGGGTCACAAAGCATCAACAATTGCCGCATTATTGTCCACCAAGGTCCAGCCTCACCAATGAAAAGGAACGAAAAGAGGAGAGGAAAGAAGAAAAAAAACGCTGTCTAATCTAAGTTTGGGAGATAGAATTTTCATTCCAATAAAAAGTAAAGAAGATTATTCCCGAACTGACAACTTGTTTACATATAGTTGTAAAGTTCAGAGGACTGGTCGAGCTTCCAGGGAGCTTGATAATTGAATCCGCAGCATGTGACCGGCATGTTTTAGCTCACTTTGGGTCCTTCACATTTCTAACTTGCTGACGCTACAGGACGTAAATTAACTTATAACTTCTTTTTCTCGTGGGATTAAATTTGATAACGTTTTTAAATTATGTTATTTATTTATTGTTATTTTTATACCATTTAATTAATAACAATTACAAAGGTAGTCTATATAAATACAAGACGCTTTTGTAATAATCACTAATAACGTAAACGTGATCGCCTATTTAATAATCTTGGTGATGCTCAGCTTTTAAACTTACCATCACAAACACTGGGTCGAATAAATTTATCTTTTATGGCCTATTTTGTGAGCTTTAATTTACATTAAATGTCAAAATAGCAGTAAAAAAATAACATTGAATTAAATTGAAAATAAAAGTAAAGAAATTTGATTCTGTTAATCACATATCACGTTTTGATGTGTGGAGGAAGTGGATTAAAAACGAATAATATACCAGAGACCTTCTTTCATTTTGATCATTTTAAAGATAAATTATTTTGTTAGATAAATTATGTCAGCTTCAGTCACTGATTAGTCTATAAAATTGTGATATTTTCCATTTTATTTTTTGGACAAATGGGTTTCAGGCCGTTGTCCCCTCATACAGACAAAACCACACCACAACGAAATCATGAGCAAGATTTCAAATAATAACTTAAACGTGAGTGAATGAGAAGTGACGTTTGAGTGACACTTTAACACATTTTAACATGTAAAACATGAAAATCAAGCAAGGCTGAAAAAAGGTCAAACTTGTTGAAGTCTCCTACGTTAACATCCGCTGTGTTGTGTGGACTTTAAATAGATCTGCTTCAAGTAGTGAAATTTTTATTGTATCACCCATATTATGTCAAATTTGTTCAAAGAAGAAAAAACAATTCAATCGAAATTCCAGTGATGATAAAAGTCTTGACATTTAATCTCTTTTAAGTTTTCTGCACAGCAAAATTTAAGTTATTTAAGCTGCAATAACGTGCATTGTGTAAGAGCATTCAATCATAATTGTTCATTCTCATTTTCTTTTCTTAATTTTCTTATTTTTAAACATTTACTATCTGTAATTTGGATTCGGGGGAATCCATGTCTAAATATTTTCTGCAAAAAATATTAATAAAATGAGCGGAAATTCCTGCCTCTCTATCTCTTTTATTTGTTAATTTATCCGTCCATTTAATGTTAATAATTTTTAATCGAATACTTTTGTAGACAAAAGAAAATAAACCAAGATGGACAAGAGTCAGATAATAGCCAATAAGGAAGCAGTGGCACATAGCAAAGATTAAACATGCAGAACAGCGCCATCTCGCTGCCGCACACAGTTTTTCCAGCACATTTTTTTCTCTCGTCTGCGGAGACCCTCCATGAAGATTTGTCCTCTCTTAAGGTTGACCGATTTCTGTGTGCAAAGCCAGCTATGACAACAGCCTGCATGCTGCTGTCTTTTGGCGGCCACCAGTTATACGTGTTTTCGCTGTTGATTAGTGCCGGGAGTCCCGGGACCTGCTGGGGTCAGTGAAAGAGAAAGAGGGTGAGAGCGTGTCTTCAGCAATGTACGAGCTGCTGTCATTTCACTGTAATCTAATTCAACAAAATGATCACAGTCCGACATAAAGGCTACACGGTTTTCCAAAGTGACCAAGGGATAGAATTGGGTCCTCGGAAATCCAGAGAATTAATATAATTTCTCTTCAGGGTCACGTTTGATTTCTAGTTGCACATTTACAGGATGTACACATTTGTTGATGCTGATCCTGGGTTTCAGCTTCCCTGCTGATATCTGCTCTTCTGCTGTATGGACACTGTGTTAAAAGAAAATCTCATCAAACCACAGAAAATGTCAGATATGATTCCACGTGACAAAATCTTATCAAGCGGGAATCCAGAGGCTGTAAGGCGTATCTGCGCGGGGTGTTGTTGACATGAAAAGGTCTGTGAGCCCGTGAATTGAAGGCGAAAGAGTCCGTATCGTATGGCAAGAGAAGAAGAGCTGTTCAAACACTTATTGTCTCTATGACACACACACACACACACACACACACACACGTATATTATATATATATATATATGCGTGTGTGCGTGTGTATAAAAACAAAAAAAAAGCTTAACAATGCGTAAAAATACAAGCCTAGAAGTCTCATTGCAGGCAGGCATTTATGTTTGTGAACACTGCTCCCCATGATGCCCAGTAAGGGTGGTTGGACAGCGGTTGCAGCGACACTTTAATAAAATGTTTTGTCTATTTGCAACGAGTTGGGAAACAACATTTAGACATGGAGAGAAACAGACGTGGTAATAAAAGAACTACTGTTGAAGAGAAAAACTCTTACATTGGTGTTAGAATTATTAATGTTTTCATTTTTTAATTACTTTTAGCAGAATCAGATTTAATTTTATTTGTCCTTTTTTTTCACCTGTGGAATTTGTGAAGGTGTGTAGGCTGTTGATGGCTGTCTTGGTGCTGGGAATGATGATAGCGGGGATTGTTGGTGGCGAGAATGAGGAAACTGATGAAGACCGGACGAGAAATAACGCTCAGGGTGTGAGTTTCATTGTTAAAGCACCTTCAGTCTACCACCACCAGAATCCACAAGAGTTACGCCAAATTTATTTCACCGTTTGAAAGAGATTTGCCAAGTGCGTGCAGGAAGTTTCGGCAAACGCAGGCACCCACACAAAAGAAGAAGCACACATACACACCCAATTTTTCAGAAAGAGCATAGACAGGGTGAAACATAGAAATCGTGTCCATGGGTAAAACAGAGCTGTAAGTGGAATGACACAACTGAGACATTTCAGGCCTGTCCGTCGCAGAAATGATTAAACAGTCCTCATTCTAAGTGTCTCACTCTCATAAACAGCTAGTAAAAAGTAAGTTTCATCACCATTCTCATTGTCGTGTATCTTGAATTGAACACAATCAAGCAGTGTACAAACTCAACATGTGCACGCACGCGGAAGGAGAATGATTGGCATTAAGTAAGCTAATGAACACACACACACATTAACGTTCAACCAACACCTTGAGGGGCCCCCTTAGCATGCACGTGATCTCTAAGCGCGTGCGTAAAAGCGGAGTTGTGGCCACATTCAAACTACTTGAGAGAAACGAGTCTGCAACATTATTTCTGCGACCTCTTGAATACTGACAACCACTGCGGTGTGCCTAATGGGGATCTTAATAAAGTATCTATGTATCCCAAGTAGCAGATCAATACAAGATGTAGGCCTATATGGATCAATACCTATGAAGTAGTCCTGATGAAGTAATGCGTCAGGGTTTGGGGAGGCTGTGGGGGGCGCGTAATATCCAGCAGAGTGTTTGCGGTCTTTTCCAATCATCCCTCCTGCTCACCGCTCGTCTCTGTCCGCTCCTCTGCGTGTGATCGTGTGCGTTAAGATAAATCACACATACTTTAAGAGAAAGATGCAGTTTCCTTGTTTTACAGAGAGAAAACAGTGATTTGACTCCCACCCACTGCTTCTCAACGAAAGTTTAGCCCTCCTTTTGACTAAACATACATTTTTAACGCATCAGACTGCAATTCACACTCAGGAGGCAAACATTTTCTGGCATTTAGATTTTTTCTGTCATGCGAATGTCCAAGCTATCACGTAAAATGTTTAGTTGGAAAAGAGTTGCTGTGAGCGCGAATGGACTGAAAGAAAAGTTAAACATTCGGGAAAAAAATGGATGGAAATTCGACATTGGGTATTCACACCCCTGGTCTACATCAGCTGTAATTGTCTTTACCTCCCTTATTAAATCGCCACAAAGAACTGCGCCCCTTTTGAAAGTCTGGCAGTTTTTTTTTTTCTTTCTTTCTTTTTTCTTTTTGAAATGAACTTTGTCACGTTGGTGTCGACGGGCCCTTCTGCATTTTCCCTCGGTTTCTCTTTCTTTCTCTCTCTCTTTCACTAATGAAAACTTCATAAAAGGAGGCGGCGTGACCAGCCGTCCTCCTATTAAAAAAGGGATGAGATTCTCACCAGTTTTCACATTAAATCTATGTGCTGCACAAAGGTCCATGTACATTATGTACATGGACCTTACATTGTGCACATTATGTACAATGTACATTACATGAACTTGGGAGCAGAAAAGCATAAACAACAGTGAATATTTCCATTTTCGACAGCTACAACGTCTAAACCAGTTTTACTAACTAAATATGTAGGGGCGAAATACTTTCTACACGATACATTTTTTATTATGTTATAAATGAAAACTTTAGGTCGCGTTCAATGTGCAACAATTTAGGAGGCAAAATCCATTTATCGCCTGATGTTATTTCATTTTAATACAAACCTCCCGAAAAGATTACTTGAGTTTTCCTAAATCCCTGCTCATTCTGAGGATGTGAATCTGGACTTCCCTCTAGGTAGAGGAGCCAGTGTACTTCCTCATCCATTCACACAGACAGACGCAGTGGGATACAGAGTGGATGACAGGTGCTTAAAACACACATTACTTGCAAAGTTACAGCCTAATAGCAGTCTGCAGCTGCTGTCGTGGACGTGCGTGGAGGCGCCGGCATGCGCAGCGGCTGGTTGCTTTTTTCCATTTGTGTTAAAAGTGAGCAGAGGTCTCCGAGGTCTTGGGAAGCTACAGTTCCAGGGACAGCGGGTAGATGGCACAATTTTCTTACATTTATGAGCAGAACGGTGGGTAGGCATTAAAGTAGAAGTGAAAGCCAGTTTATTTTCATGCCAGGAGATAACCAGGGGAAAAGACCACAGAAGTTAAAGAAAATAAGTGATAGTAAAACAATACGGAAGAACATCTTAGAAATTAATTCTGTTTATCACCACCTTATAGCCAGTTTACATTAGTAATACCAATCTTCCTATTACTACAAGGCTACAACATCTCCTATATTAATAGTAGCAAAGAATATTTTGATAGACTGTATTAACATCCGGAGCAGGTGCTCCACCTTGCTAAGCGTCTCACTTACTGGATTCTTTGTGCATAAACTGTGGTGCCTTATACTAAACACCATGCGATCAATTTATCATAGTGCTATTCAGGTGCAATTTGTGTGCAGATTTGAAGCTTAATTGCGCCGTCGTGCGTTTGTCTGTGCTTGTGAAAGAGACAGAGGACGAGAGAAAGACTATAAACCATATCTTAGCTCAACTAACAGACCGTTCTCGGGTTTGGTGTGTAAACCCAAGCAAACGTCCTCTCGTAGCACCGAGCAGCCTGACCGCCTCGGCCCCGCCGCAGCTCCGCACCCTGAAGTCTTTATTTTCACTCTGTAGGTTATGTGCCCACTATTTCGCATGTCAGAAGATTTCACGTGTAGAGGCGTAAATAAAAGTGACGTCACAGCGAGTTACACGTCGTTTTTTGTTTTTTTGTTGTTTTTTTTTTGTGCGATGCTAATAAATGAATAGAATTACTAACTATGGACTCCGGTAGATAAATCAGTCTGTCAACTAAAATCAGTCTGGTCAGTGTCGAGATCCGACCCACTGAGAGCCCACCCTTAAGCTTTACTTGTGATTTGTGGGTGAATCCAGCCTTCGTTAGAGGCTACAGACACTTTGAAGAAAATGCAGGGCTTCACTTTCTTCTTTCCTTTCGTGGGATTTTATATACTTGGTCCAATTAACCGGCTACTGTGCGTGTAGTGTGATGTCCACCTTCAATTATCAACATTGGCTCTGCTTGGCTCCGATGTGGGAAATACCTCAGGGGACAGTTTGGCTGGACGAGCAAGCCTCACACTATAGATAAATAGCGCTTTCAGCAAGAAGCCGAAGATAAAAGGCCATCAGCATCACATCATAATCATCATTTTCATAATTATCAACAGTAACAAAACCGCACACTGCATTCAAACGCACACACAGCAGCAGAATCAGCAGCAGTAGCTCTGATAAAAGTTGCTCCAGTAAGAATCCTGATTAAAACTCTGATTAAACATCTGATTCCTCTCGCAGAGCCATAACTTAGAAAATACAACCAATAATTAGCCTAATGACAGGTTAAAGATTATAGTATATTTATAGCACGCTTATCGACGACTGGCCACCATTGCATCCACTTCTGGCTCTCACACATATAAATGAAGAAAGAGATATACGTAAATAAATGAAAATGCTTTATGCTGTGCCGTGTTCAAGCTTCAGCTTCAGCTGAGTTAAAAAAAAAAAACCTGAACCATAACAAGGCAAACAAGAAGCAGGTTTATCAATGGTAACCAATCTGAATTCATCTGAAATATTTTTTCCTTTTCAATATGACTTGATGCCGTATAATTCAGCCCATTAATATTTATGTGAGCGAAACTGTATCCCTCACATATAGTGGTGGGGAAGCTGAGTTGGGTATTTCCTGCATTATAGTCTCTATCCCATGTGTTAGAGGACTTGGGGTGGGGTAGGTTGAGGGGTGGGGGTGGGGGGGTTCGTCTGCGATTAAATATTATTGTCTGTTGAGGCACTGCGCCTCATTACAAGTCGTATCCTATTTCTGTAGCGTATTAGCCAGAAAGCTTGAGTCCCTAATTTGCCAAACAGAATTAAAGATCGCTATTTTTAGAGGACGCATCGCCGCCTTGACGCAAAACGAGAACGCGCTAAGCGGCCTGTTGCTTGATTGATTAATTATTTTTTAATTCATTAATCACTTTCATAGGGCAAAAGGGCAACATCCTGCTACAGCAAATTGGATTCAAGGGGGGGGAGGGGGGGGGGGGGGGGGGGGGGGGGGGGGGGGGGGGGGGGGGGGGGGGGGGGG